>CM055353.1:22865785-22917491 GCA_029228515.1 Populus alba x Populus x berolinensis
AAAGGGCTTTGACTCGGTGAGTTTCGCGGCATTCCGACTTCGATGCCCGGTTGCCGAAATTCAGTTGCCTTTGAATTTCGGGTGATCCCTCTTGAGCATGTCTGCTTCTGCTACTTGTTCTACATCAGACTTTCTTCCGCAAACGGCGAAACGCTTTGACTCGGTGAGTTTCGCGGCATTCCGACTTCGATGCCCCGGTTGCCGAAATTCAGTTGCCTTTGAATTTCGGGTGATCCCTCTTGAGCATGTATGCTTCTGCTACTTGTTCTACATCAGACTTTCTTCCGCAAACGGCGAAACGCTTTGACTCGATGAGTTTCGCGGCATTCCGACTTCGATGCCCGGTTGCCGAAATTGAGTTGCCTTTGAATTTCGGGTGATCCCTCTTGAGCATGTATGCTTCTGCTACTTGTTCTACATCAGACTTTCTTCCGCAAACGGCGAAACTCTTTGACTCGGTGAGTTTCGCGGCATTCCGACTTCGATTCCCCGGTTGCCGAAATTTAGTTGCCTTTGAATTTCGGGTGATCCCTCTTGAGCATGTATGCTTCTGCTACTTGTTCTACATCAGACTTTCTTCCGCAAACGGCGAAACTCTTGGACTCGGTGAGTTTCACGGCATTCCGACTTCGATTCCCCGGTGTCCGAAATTTAGTTGCCTTTGAATTTCGGGTGATCCCTGTTGAGCATGTATGCTTCTGCTACTTGTTCCACATCAGACTTTCTACCGCAAACGGCGAAACTCTTTAACTCGGTGAGTTTCGTGGCATTCAAAATTCGATGCCCCGGTTGCCGAAATTCAGTTGCCTTTGAATTTCGGGTGATCCCACTTGAGCATGTATGCTTCTGCTACTTGTTCCACATCAGACTTTCTACCGCAAACGGCGAAACTCTTTAACTCGGTGAGTTTCGCGGCATCCAAAATTCGATGCCCCGGTTGCCGAAATTCAGTTGCCTTTGAATTTCGGGTGATACCTCTTGAGCATGTATGCTTCTGCTACTTGTTCTACATCAGACTTTCTTCCACAAACGGCGAAACTATTTGACTCGGTGAGTTTCGCGGCATTCCGACTTCGATTCCCCGGTTGCCGAAATTCAGTGGCCTTTGAATTTCGGGTGATCCCTCTTGAGCATGTCTGCTTCTGCTACTTGTTCTACATCAGACTTTCTTCCGCAAACGGCGAAACGCTTTGACTCGGTGAGTTTCGCGGCATTCCGACTTCGATGCCCGGTTGCCGAAATTCAGTTGCCTTTGAATTTCGGGTGATCCCTCTTGAGCATGTATGCTTCTGCTACTTGTTCTACATCAATTTCTTCCGCAAACGGCGAAACGCTTTGACTCGGTGAGTTTCGCGGCATTCCGACTTCGATGCCCCGGTTGCCGAAATTCAGTTGCCTTTGAATTTCGGGTGATCCCTCTTGAGCATGTATGCTTCTGCTACTTGTTCTACATCAGACTTTCTTCCGCAAACGGCGAAACGCTTTGACTCGGTGAGTTTCGCGGCATTCCGACTTCGATGCCCCGGTTGCCGAAATTCAGTTGCCTTTGAATTTCGGGTGATCCCTCTTGAGCATGTATGCTTCTGCTACTTGTTCTACATCAGACTTTCTTCCGCAAACGGCGAAACGCTTTGACTCGGTGAGTTTCGCGGCATTCCGACTTCGATGCCCCGGTTGCCGAAATTCAGTTGCCTTTGAATTTCGGGTGATCCCTCTTGAGCATGTATGCTTCTGCTACTTGTTCTACATCAGACTTTTCCGCAAACGGCGAAACGCTTTGACTCGGTGAGTTTCGCGGCATTCCGACTTCGATGCCCGGTTGCCGAAATTCAGTTGCCTTTGAATTTCGGGTGATCCCTCTTGAGCATGTATGCTTCTGCTACTTGTTCTACATCAGACTTTCTTCCGCAAACGGCGAAACGCTTTGACTCGGTGAGTTTCGCGGCATTCCGACTTCGATGCCCCGGTTGCCGAAATTCAGTTGCCTTTGAATTTCGGGTGATCCCTCTTGAGCATGTATGCTTCTGCTACTTGTTCTACATCAGACTTTCTTCCGCAAACGGCGAAACGCTTTGACTCGGTGAGTTTCGCGGCATTCCGACTTCGATGCCCGGTTGCCGAAATTCAGTTGCCTTTGAATTTCGGGTGATCCCTCTTGAGCATGTCTGCTTCTGCTACTTGTTCTACATCAGACTTTCTTCCGCAAACGGCGAAACGCTTTGACTCGGTGAGTTTCGCGGCATTCCGACTTCGATGCCCCGGTTGCCGAAATTCAGTTGCCTTTGAATTTCGGGTGATCCCTCTTGAGCATGTATGCTTCTGCTACTTGTTCTACATCAGACTTTCTTCCGCAAACGGCGAAACGCTTTGACTCGGTGAGTTTCGCGGCATTCCGACTTCGATGCCCCGGTTGCCGAAATTCAGTTGCCTTTGAATTTCGGGTGATCCCTCTTGAGCATGTCTGCTTCTGCTACTTGTTCTACATCAGACTTTCTTCCGCAAACGGCGAAACGCTTTGACTCGGTGAGTTTCGCGGCATTCCGACTTCGATGCCCCGGTTGCCGAAATTCAGTTGCCTTTGAATTTCGGGTGATCCCTCTTGAGCATGTATGCTTCTGCTACTTGTTCTACATCAGACTTTCTTCCGCAAACGGCGAAACGCTTTGACTCGGTGAGTTTCGCGGCATTCCGACTTCGATGCCCCGGTTGCCGAAATTCAGTTGCCTTTGAATTTCGGGTGATCCCTCTTGAGCATGTATGCTTCTGCTACTTGTTCTACACCAGAATTTCTACCGCAAACGGCGAAACGCTTTGACTCGGTGAGTTTCGCGGCATTCCGACTTCGATGCCCCGGTTGCCGAAATTCAGTTGCCTTTGAATTTCGGGTGATCCCTCTTGAGCATGTATGCTTCTGCTACTTGTTCTACATCAGACTTTCTTCCGCAAACGGCGAAACGCTTTGACTCGGTGAGTTTCGCGGCATTCCGACTTCGATGCCCCGGTTGCCGAAATTCAGTTGCCTTTGAATTTCGGGTGATCCCTCTTGAGCATGTATGCTTCTGCTACTTGTTCTACATCAGAATTTCTACCGCAAACGGCGAAACGCTTTGACTCGGTGAGTTTCGCGGCATTCCGACTTCGATGCCCGTGTTGCCGAAATTAAGTTGCCTTTGAATTTCGGGTGATCCCTCTTGAGCATGTATGCTTCTGCTACTTGTTCTACATCAGACTTTCTTCCGTAAATGGCGAAACGCTTTGACTCGGTGAGTTTCGCGGCATTCCGACTTCCATGCCCCGTTTGCCGAAATTCAGTTGCCTTTGAATTTCGGGAGATCCCTCTTGAGCATGTCTGCTTCTGCTACTTGTTCTACATCAGACTTTCTTCCGCAAACGGCGAAACACTTTGACTCGGTGAGTTTCGCGGCATTCCGTCTTCGATGCCCGGTTGCCGCAATTCAGTTGCCTTTGAATTCCGGGTGATCCCTCTTGAGCATGTATGCTTCTGCTACTTGTTCTACATCAGAATTTCTTCCGCAAATGGCGAAACGCTTTGACTCGGTGAGTTTCGCGGCATTCCGACTTCCATGCCTCGGTTGCCGAAATTTAGTTGCCTTTGAATTTCGGGTGATCCCTCTTGAGCATGTCTGCTTCTGCTACTTGTTCTACATCAGACTTTCTTCCGCAAACGGCGAAACGCTTTGACTCGGTGAGTTTCGCGGCATTCCGACTTCGATGCCCCGGTTGCCGAAATTCAGTTGCCTTTGAATTTCGGGTGATCCCTCTTGAGCATGTATGCTTCTGCTACTTGTTCTACATCAGACTTTCTTCCGCAAACGGCGAAACGCTTTGACTCGGTGAGTTTCGCGGCATTCCGACTTCGATGCCCCGGTTGCCGAAATTCAGTTGCCTTTGAATTTCGGGTGATCCCTCTTGAGCATGTATGCTTCTGCTACTTGTTCTACATCAGACTTTCTTCCGCAAACGGCGAAACGCTTTGACTCGGTGAGTTTCGCGGCATTCCGACTTCGATGCCCCGGTTGCCGAAATTCAGTTGCCTTTGAATTTCGGGTGATCCCTCTTGAGCATGTATGCTTCTGCTACTTGTTCTACATCAGACTTTCTACCGCAAACGGCGAAACGCTTTGACTCGGTGAGTTTCGCGGCATTCCGACTTCGATGCCCCGGTTGCCGAAATTCAGTTGCCTTTGAATTTCGGGTGATCCCTCTTGAGCATGTATGCTTCTGCTACTTGTTCTACATCAGACTTTCTTCCGCAAACGGCGAAACGCTTTGACTCGGTGAGTTTCGCGGCATTCCGACTTCGATGCCCCGGTTGCCGAAATTCAGTTGCCTTTGAATTTCGGGTGATCCCTCTTGAGCATGTCTGCTTCTGCTACTTGTTCTACATCAGACTTTCTTCCGCAAACGGCGAAACGCTTTGACTCGGTGAGTTTCGCGGCATTCCGACTTTGATGCCCGGTTGCCGAAATTCAGTTGCCTTTGAATTTCGGGTGATCCCTCTTGAGCATGTATGCTTCTGCTACTTGTTCTACACCAGAATTTCTACCGCAAACGGCGAAACGCTTTGACTCGGTGAGTTTCGCGGCATTCCGACTTCGATGCCCCGGTTGCCGAAATTCAGTTGCCTTTGAATTTCGGGTGATCCCTCTTGAGCATGTCTGCTTCTGCTACTTGTTCTACATCAGACTTTCTTCCGCAAACGGCGAAACGCTTTGACTCGGTGAGTTTCGCGGCATTCCGACTTCGATGCCCCGGTTGCCGAAATTCAGTTGCCTTTGAATTTCGGGTGATCCCTCTTGAGCATGTATGCTTCTGCTACTTGTTCTACATCAGAATTTCTACCGCAAACGGCGAAACGCTTTGACTCGGTGAGTTTCGCGGCATTCCGACTTCGATGCCCCGGTTGCCGAAATTCAGTTGCCTTTGAATTTCGGGTGATCCCTCTTGAGCATGTATGCTTCTGCTACTTGTTCTACATCAGACTTTCTTCCGCAAACGGCGAAACGCTTTGACTCGGTGAGTTTCGCGGCATTCCGACTTCGATGCCCCGGTTGCCGAAATTCAGTTGCCTTTGAATTTCGGGTGATCCCTCTTGAGCATGTCTGCTTCTGCTACTTGTTCTACATCAGACTTTCTTCCGCAAACGGCGAAACGCTTTGACTCGGTGAGTTTCGCGGCATTCCGACTTCGATGCCCCGGTTGCCGAAATTCAGTTGCCTTTGAATTTCGGGTGATCCCTCTTGAGCATGTCTGCTTCTGCTACTTGTTCTACATCAGACTTTCTTCCGCAAACGGCGAAACGCTTTGACTCGGTGAGTTTCGCGGCATTCCGACTTCGATGCCCCGGTTGCCGAAATTCAGTTGCCTTTGAATTTCGGGTGATCCCTCTTGAGCATGTATGCTTCTGCTACTTGTTCTACATCAGACTTTCTTCCGCAAACGGCGAAACGCTTTGACTCGGTGAGTTTCGCGGCATTCCGACTTCGATGCCCCGGTTGCCGAAATTCAGTTGCCTTTGAATTTCGGGTGATCCCTCTTGAGCATGTATGCTTCTGCTACTTGTTCTACATCAGACTTTCTTCCGCAAACGGCGAAACGCTTTGACTCGGTGAGTTTCGCGGCATTCCGACTTCGATGCCCGGTTGCCGAAATTCAGTTGCCTTTGAATTTCGGGTGATCCCTCTTGAGCATGTATGCTTCTGCTACTTGTTCTACATCAGACTTCTTCCGCAAACGGCGAAACGCTTTGACTCGGTGAGTTTCGCGGCATTCCGACTTCGATGCCCCGGTTGCCGAAATTCAGTTGCCTTTGAATTTCGGGTGATCCCTCTTGAGCATGTATGCTTCTGCTACTTGTTCTACATCAGACTTTCTTCCGCAAACGGCGAAACGCTTTGACTCGGTGAGTTTCGCGGCATTCCGACTTCGATGCCCGGTTGCCGAAATTCAGTTGCCTTTGAATTTCGGGTGATCCCTCTTGAGCATGTATGCTTCTGCTACTTGTTCTACATCAGGCTTTCTTCCGCAAACGGCGAAACGCTTTGACTCGGTGAGTTTCGCGGCATTCCGACTTCGATGCCCCGGTTGCCGAAATTCAGTTGCCTTTGAATTTCGGGTGATCCCTCTTGAGCATGTATGCTTCTGCTACTTGTTCTACATCAGACTTTCTTCCGCAAACGGCGAAACGCTTTGACTCGGTGAGTTTCGCGGCATTCCGTCTTCGATGCCCGGTTGCCGAAATTCAGTTGCCTTTGAATTCCGGGTGATCCCTCTTGAGCATGTATGCTTCTGCTACTTGTTCTACATCAGAATTTCTTCCGCAAACGGCGAAACGCTTTGACTCGGTGAGTTTCGCGGCATTCCGACTTCCATGCCCCGGTTGCCGAAATTCAGTTGCCTTTGAATTTCGGGTGATCCCTCTTGAGCATGTCTGCTTCTGCTACTTGTTCTACATCAGACTTTCTTCCACAAACGGCAAAACACTTTGACTTGGTGAGTTTCGCGGCATTCCGATTTCGATGCCCCGGTTGCCGAAATTCAGTTGCCTTTGAATTTCGGGTGATCCCTCTGGAGCATTTATGCTTCTGCTACTTGTTCTACATCAGACTTTCTTCCGCAAACGGCGAAACGCTTTGACTCGGTGAGTTTCGCGGCATTCCGCCTTCGATGCCCGGTTGCTGAAATTCAGTTGCCTTTGAATTTCGGGTGATCCCTCTTGAGCATGTATGCTTCTGCTACTTGTTCTACATCAGACTTTCTTCCGCAAACGGCGAAACGCTTTGACTCGGTGAGTTTCGCGGCATTCCGACTTCGATGCCCCGGTTGCCGAAATTCAGTTGCCTTTGAATTTCGGGTGATCCCTCTTGAGCATGTCTGCTTCTGCTACTTGTTCTACATCAGACTTTCTTCCGCAAACGGCGAAACGCTTTGACTCGGTGAGTTTCGCGGCATTCCGACTTCGATGCCCCGGTTGCCGAAATTCAGTTGCCTTTGAATTTCGGGTGATCCCTCTTGAGCATGTATGCTTCTGCTACTTGTTCTACACCAGAATTTCTACCGCAAACGGCGAAACGCTTTGACTCGGTGAGTTTCGCGGCATTCCGACTTCGATGCCCCTGTTGCCGAAATTCAGTTGCCTTTGAATTTCGGGTGATCCCTCTTGAGCATGTATGCTTCTGCTACTTGTTCTACATCAGACTTTCTTCCGCAAACGGCGAAACGCTTTGACTCGGTGAGTTTCGCGGCATTCCGACTACGATGGCCCTGTTGTCGAAATTCATTTGCCTTTGAATTTCGGGTGATCCCTCTTGAGCATGTATGCTTCTGCTACTTGTTCTACATCAGACTTTCTTCCGCAAACGGCGAAACGCTTTGACTCGGTGAGTTTCGCGGCATTCCGACTTCGATGCCCCGGTTGCCGAAATTCAGTTGCCTTTGAATTTCGGGTGATCCCTCTTGAGCATGTATGCTTCTGCTACTTGTTCTACATCAGACTTTCTTCCGCAAACGGCGAAACGCTTTGACTCGGTGAGTTTCGCGGCATTCCGACTTCGATGCCCCGGTTGCCGAAATTCAGTTGCCTTTGAATTTCGGGTGATCCCTCTTGAGCATGTATGCTTCTGCTACTTGTTCTACACCAGAATTTCTACCGCAAACGGCGAAACGCTTTGACTCGGTGAGTTTCGCGGCATTCCGACTTCGATGCCCGGTTGCCGAAATTCAGTTGCCTTTGAATTTCGGGTGATCCCTCTTGAGCATGTATGCTTCTGCTACTTGTTCTACATCAGACTTTCTTCCGCAAACGGCGAAACGCTTTGACTCGGTGAGTTTCGCGGCATTCCGACTTCGATGCCCGGTTGCCGAAATTCAGTTGCCTTTGAATTTCGGGTGATCCCTCTTGAGCATGTATGCTTCTGCTACTTGTTCTACATCAGACTTTCTTCCGCAAACGGCGAAACGCTTTGACTCGGTGAGTTTCGCGGCATTCCGACTTCGATGCCCGGTTGCCGAAATTCAGTTGCCTTTGAATTTCGGGTGATCCCTCTTGAGCATGTATGCTTCTGCTACTTGTTCTACATCAGACTTTCTTCCGCAAACGGCGAAACGCTTTGACTCGGTGAGTTTCGCGGCATTCCGACTTCGATGCCCGGTTGCCGAAATTCAGTTGCCTTTGAATTTCGGGTGATCCCTCTTGAGCATGTCTGCTTCTGCTACTTGTTCTACATCAGACTTTCTTCCGCAAACGGCGAAACGCTTTGACTCGGTGAGTTTCGCGGCATTCCGACTTCGATGCCCGGTTGCCGAAATTCAGTTGCCTTTGAATTTCGGGTGATCCCTCTTGAGCATGTATGCTTCTACTACTTGGTCTACACCAGAATTTCTTCCGCAAATGGCAAAACAGTTTGACTCGGTGAGTTTCACGGCATTCCAACTTCAATGCGCCTGTTGCCAAAATTCAGTTGCCTTTGAATTTCGGGTGATCCCTCTTGACCATGTCTGCTTCTGCTACTTGTTCTACATCAGACTTTCTTCCGCAAACGGCGAAACGCTTTAACTCGGTGAGTTTCGCGGCATTCCGACTTCGATGCCCCGGTTGCCGAAATTCAGTTGCCTTTGAATTTCGGGTGATCCGTCTTGAGCATGTATGCTTCTGCTACTTGTTCTACACCAGACTTTCTTCCGCAAACGTAGAAACACTTTTACTCGGTGAGTTTCGCGGCATTCCGACTTCGATGCCTCGATTGCCGAAATTCCGTTGCCTTTGAATTTCGGGTGATCCCTCTTGAGCATGTCTGCTTCTGCTACTTGTTCTACATCAGACTTTCTTCCGCAAACGGCGAAACGCTTTGACTCGGTGAGTTTCGCGGCATTCCGACTTCGATGCCCGGTTGCCGAAATTCAGTTGCCTTTGAATTTCGGGTGATCCCTCTTGAGCATGTATGCTTCTGCTACTTGTTCTACATCAGACTTTCTTCCGCAAACGGCGAAACGCTTTGACTCGGTGAGTTTCGCGGCATTCCGACTTCGATGCCCGGTTGCCGAAATTCAGTTGCCTTTGAATTTCGGGTGATCCCTCTTGAGCATGTATGCTTCTGCTACTTGTTCTACATCAGACTTTCTTCCGCAAACGGCGAAACGCTTTGACTCGGTGAGTTTCGCGGCATTCCGACTTCGATGCCCCGGTTGCCGAAATTCAGTTGCCTTTGAATTTCGGGTGATCCCTCTTGAGCATGTATGCTTCTGCTACTTGTTCTACATCAGACTTTCTTCCGCAAACGGCGAAACGCTTTGACTCGGTGAGTTTCGCGGCATTCCGACTTCGATGCCCGGTTGCCGAAATTCAGTTGCCTTTGAATTTCGGGTGATCCCTCTTGAGCATGTATGCTTCTGCTACTTGTTCTACATCAGACTTTCTTCCGCAAACGGCGAAACGCTTTGACTCGGTGAGTTTCGCGGCATTCCGACTTCGATGCCCCGGTTGCCGAAATTCAGTTGCCTTTGAATTTCGGGTGATCCCTCTTGAGCATGTCTGCTTCTGCTACTTGTTCTACATCAGACTTTCTTCCGCAAACGGCGAAACGCTTTGACTCGGTGAGTTTCGCGGCATTCCGACTTCGATGCCCCGGTTGCCGAAATTCAGTTGCCTTTGAATTTCGGGTGATCCCTCTTGAGCATGTATGCTTCTGCTACTTGTTCTACATCAGACTTTCTTCCGCAAACGGCGAAACGCTTTGACTCGGTGAGTTTCGCGGCATTCCGACTTCGATGCCCCGGTTGCCGAAATTCAGTTGCCTTTGAATTTCGGGTGATCCCTCTTGAGCATGTATGCTTCTGCTACTTGTTCTACATCAGACTTTCTTCCGCAAACGGCGAAACGCTTTGACTCGGTGAGTTTCGCGGCATTCCGACTTCGATGCCCGGTTGCCGAAATTCAGTTGCCTTTGAATTTCGGGTGATCCCTCTTGAGCATGTATGCTTCTGCTACTTGTTCTACATCAGACTTTCTTCCGCAAACGGCGAAACGCTTTGACTCGGTGAGTTTCGCGGCATTCCGACTTCGATGCCCGGTTGCCGAAATTCAGTTGCCTTTGAATTTCGGGTGATCCCTCTTGAGCATGTATGCTTCTGCTACTTGTTCTACATCAGACTTTCTTCCGCAAACGGCGAAACGCTTTGACTCGGTGAGTTTCGCGGCATTCCGACTTCGATGCCCGGTTGCCGAAATTCAGTTGCCTTTGAATTTCGGGTGATCCCTCTTGAGCATGTATGCTTCTGCTACTTGTTCTACATCAGAATTTCTTCCGCAAACGGCGAAACGCTTTGACTCGGTGAGTTTCGCGGCATTCCGACTTCGATGCCCCGGTTGCCGAAATTCAGTTGCCTTTGAATTTCGGGTGATCCCTCTTGAGCATGTATGCTTCTGCTACTTGTTCTACATCAGACTTTCTTCCGCAAACGGCGAAACGCTTTGACTCGGTGAGTTTCGCGGCATTCCGACTTCGATGCCCCGGTTGCCGAAATTCAGTTGCCTTTGAATTTCGGGTGATCCCTCTTGAGCATGTATGCTTCTGCTACTTGTTCTACATCAGACTTTCTTCCGCAAACGGCGAAACGCTTTGACTCGGTGAGTTTCGCGGCATTCCGACTTCGATGCCCCGGTTGCCGAAATTCAGTTGCCTTTGAATTTCGGGTGATCCCTCTTGAGCATGTATGCTTCTGCTACTTGTTCTACATCAGACTTTCTTCCGCAAACGGCGAAACGCTTTGACTCGGTGAGTTTCGCGGCATTCCGACTTCGATGCCCGGTTGCCGAAATTCAGTTGCCTTTGAATTTCGGGTGATCCCTCTTGAGCATGTATGCTTCTGCTACTTGTTCTACATCAGACTTTCTTCCGCAAACGGCGAAACGCTTTGACTCGGTGAGTTTCGCGGCATTCCGACTTCGATGCCCCGGTTGCCGAAATTCAGTTGCCTTTGAATTTCGGGTGATCCCTCTTGAGCATGTATGCTTCTGCTACTTGTTCTACATCAGACTTTCTACCGCAAACGGCGAAACGCTTTGACTCGGTGAGTTTCGCGGCATTCCGACTTCGATGCCCCGGTTGCCGAAATTCAGTTGCCTTTGAATTTCGGGTGATCCCTCTTGAGCATGTATGCTTCTGCTACTTGTTCTACATCAGACTTTCTTCCGCAAACGGCGAAACGCTTTGACTCGGTGAGTTTCGCGGCATTCCGACTTCGATGCCCCGGTTGCCGAAATTCAGTTGCCTTTGAATTTCGGGTGATCCCTCTTGAGCATGTATGCTTCTGCTACTTGTTCTACATCAGACTTTCTTCCGCAAACGGCGAAACGCTTTGACTCGGTGAGTTTCGCGGCATTCCGACTTCGATGCCCCGGTTGCCGAAATTCAGTTGCCTTTGAATTTCGGGTGATCCCTCTTGAGCATGTATGCTTCTGCTACTTGTTCTACATCAGACTTTCTTCCGCAAACGGCGAAACGCTTTGACTCGGTGAGTTTCGCGGCATTCCGACTTCGATGCCCCGGTTGCCGAAATTCAGTTGCCTTTGAATTTCGGGTGATCCCTCTTGAGCATGTATGCTTCTGCTACTTGTTCTACATCAGACTTTCTTCCGCAAACGGCGAAACGCTTTGACTCGGTGAGTTTCGCGGCATTCCGACTTCGATGCCCCGGTTGCCGAAATTCAGTTGCCTTTGAATTTCGGGTGATCCCTCTTGAGCATGTATGCTTCTGCTACTTGTTCTACATCAGACTTTCTTCCGCAAACGGCGAAACGCTTTGACTCGGTGAGTTTCGCGGCATTCCGACTTCGATGCCCGGTTGCCGAAATTCAGTTGCCTTTGAATTTCGGGTGATCCCTCTTGAGCATGTATGCTTCTGCTACTTGTTCTACATCAGACTTTCTTCCGCAAACGGCGAAACGCTTTGACTCGGTGAGTTTCGCGGCATTCCGACTTCGATGCCCCGGTTGCCGAAATTCAGTTGCCTTTGAATTTCGGGTGATCCCTCTTGAGCATGTATGCTTCTGCTACTTGTTCTACATCAGACTTTCTTCCGCAAACGGCGAAACGCTTTGACTCGGTGAGTTTCGCGGCATTCCGACTTCGATGCCCCGGTTGCCGAAATTCAGTTGCCTTTGAATTTCGGGTGATCCCTCTTGAGCATGTATGCTTCTGCTACTTGTTCTACATCAGACTTTCTTCCGCAAACGGCGAAACGCTTTGACTCGGTGAGTTTCGCGGCATTCCGACTTCGATGCCCGGTTGCCGAAATTCAGTTGCCTTTGAATTTCGGGTGATCCCTCTTGAGCATGTATGCTTCTGCTACTTGTTCTACACCAGACTTTCTTCCGCAAACGGCGAAACGCTTTGACTCGGTGAGTTTCGCGGCATTCCGACTTCGATGCCCGGTTGCCGAAATTCAGTTGCCTTTGAATTTCGGGTGATCCCTCTTGAGCATGTATGCTTCTGCTACTTGTTCTACATCAGACTTTCTTCCGCAAACGGCGAAACGCTTTGACTCGGTGAGTTTCGCGGCATTCCGACTTCGATGCCCGGTTGCCGAAATTCAGTTGCCTTTGAATTTCGGGTGATCCCTCTTGAGCATGTATGCTTCTGCTACTTGTTCTACATCAGACTTTCTTCCGCAAACGGCGAAACGCTTTGACTCGGTGAGTTTCGCGGCATTCCGACTTCGATGCCCGGTTGCCGAAATTCAGTTGCCTTTGAATTTCGGGTGATCCCTCTTGAGCATGTATGCTTCTGCTACTTGTTCTACATCAGACTTTCTTCCGCAAACGGCGAAACGCTTTGACTCGGTGAGTTTCGCGGCATTCCGACTTCGATGCCCCGGTTGCCGAAATTCAGTTGCCTTTGAATTTCGGGTGATCCCTCTTGAGCATGTATGCTTCTGCTACTTGTTCTACATCAGACTTTCTTCCGCAAACGGCGAAACGCTTTGACTCGGTGAGTTTCGCGGCATTCCGACTTCGATGCCCCGGTTGCCGAAATTCAGTTGCCTTTGAATTTCGGGTGATCCCTCTTGAGCATGTCTGCTTCTGCTACTTGTTCTACATCAGACTTTCTTCCGCAAACGGCGAAACGCTTTGACTCGGTGAGTTTCGCGGCATTCCGACTTCGATGCCCCGGTTGCCGAAATTCAGTTGCCTTTGAATTTCGGGTGATCCCTCTTGAGCATGTCTGCTTCTGCTACTTGTTCTACATCAGACTTTCTTCCGCAAACGGCGAAACGCTTTGACTCGGTGAGTTTCGCGGCATTCCGACTTCGATGCCCCGGTTGCCGAAATTCAGTTGCCTTTGAATTTCGGGTGATCCCTCTTGAGCATGTCTGCTTCTGCTACTTGTTCTACATCAGACTTTCTTCCGCAAACGGCGAAACGCTTTTGACTCGGTGAGTTTCGCGGCATTCCGACTGCGATGCCCCGGTTGCCGAAATTTCAGTTGCCTTTTGTATTTCGGGTGTAGCCCTCTTGAGCATGTATGCTTCTGCTACGTGTTCTACATCCAAGATATTTATCCACAAACGGCGAAACGCGTTGACTCGGTGAGTTTCGCGGCATTCCGACTTCGATGCCCCCTGGCTTGCCGAAATTCAGTTTTCTTTTGAATTTCGGGTGATCCCTCTTGAGCTTGTCTGCTTCTGCTACTTGTTCAACCATCAGACTTTCTTCCGCAAACCGGCGAAACGCTTTGACTCGGTGAGTTTTCGCGGCTATTCCCACTTCGATGCCCCGGTTGCCGAAATTCAGATGCCTTTGAATTTCGGGTGTGATCCCTCCTTGAGCATGTATGCTTTCTGCTACTTGTTTCTACACCAGAATTTCTAATGCAACAGTCGAAATCGCTTTGACTGCCTTTTTCCCCCCTTTCTATTTTCCCTTTTTGGTGAGTTTCGCGGCCATTCCGACTTCGATTCCCCGGTTGCCGGAAATTCAGTTGCCTTTGAATTTTCGGGTGATCCCTCTTGAGCATGTATGCTTCTGCTACTTGTTCTACATCAGACTTTCTTCCGCAAACGGCGAAACGCTTTGACTCGGTGAGTTTCGCGGCATTCCGACTTCGATGCCCCGGTTGCCGAAATTCAGTTGCCTTTGAATTTCGGGTGATCCCTCTTGAGCATGTATGCTTCTGCTACTTGTTCTACATCAGACTTTCTTCCGCAAACGGCGAAACGCTTTGACTCGGTGAGTTTCGCGGCATTCCGACTTCGATGCCCCGGTTGCCGAAATTCAGTTGCCTTTGAATTTCGGGTGATCCCTCTTGAGCATGTATGCTTCTGCTACTTGTTCTACATCAGACTTTCTTCCGCAAACGGCGAAACGCTTTGACTCGGTGAGTTTCGCGGCATTCCGACTTCGATGCCCCGGTTGCCGAAATTCAGTTGCCTTTGAATTTCGGGTGATCCCTCTTGAGCATGTATGCTTCTGCTACTTGTTCTACATCAGAATTTCTTCCGCAAACGGCGAAACGCTTTGACTCGGTGAGTTTCGCGGCATTCCGACTTCGATGCCCCGGTTGCCGAAATTCAGTTGCCTTTGAATTTCGGGTGATCCCTCTTGAGCATGTATGCTTCTGCTACTTGTTCTACATCAGACTTTCTTCCGCAAACGGCGAAACGCTTTGACTCGGTGAGTTTCGCGGCATTCCGACTTCGATGCCCCGGTTGCCGAAATTCAGTTGCCTTTGAATTTCGGGTGATCCCTCTTGAGCATGTATGCTTCTGCTACTTGTTCTACATCAGACTTTCTTCCGCAAACGGCGAAACGCTTTGACTCGGTGAGTTTCGCGGCATTCCGACTTCGATGCCCCGGTTGCCGAAATTCAGTTGCCTTTGAATTTCGGGTGATCCCTCTTGAGCATGTATGCTTCTGCTACTTGTTCTACATCAGACTTTCTTCCGCAAACGGCGAAACGCTTTGACTCGGTGAGTTTCGCGGCATTCCGACTTCGATGCCCCGGTTGCCGAAATTCAGTTGCCTTTGAATTTCGGGTGATCCCTCTTGAGCATGTATGCTTCTGCTACTTGTTCTACATCAGACTTTCTTCCGCAAACGGCGAAACGCTTTGACTCGGTGAGTTTCGCGGCATTCCGACTTCGATGCCCCGGTTGCCGAAATTCAGTTGCCTTTGAATTTCGGGTGATCCCTCTTGAGCATGTATGCTTCTGCTACTTGTTCTACATCAGACTTTCTTCCGCAAACGGCGAAACGCTTTGACTCGGTGAGTTTCGCGGCATTCCGACTTCGATGCCCCGGTTGCCGAAATTCAGTTGCCTTTGAATTTCGGGTGATCCCTCTTGAGCATGTATGCTTCTGCTACTTGTTCTACATCAGACTTTCTTCCGCAAACGGCGAAACGCTTTGACTCGGTGAGTTTCGCGGCATTCCGACTTCGATGCCCCGGTTGCCGAAATTCAGTTGCCTTTGAATTTCGGGTGATCCCTCTTGAGCATGTATGCTTCTGCTACTTGTTCTACATCAGACTTTCTTCCGCAAACGGCGAAACGCTTTGACTCGGTGAGTTTCGCGGCATTCCGACTTCGATGCCCCGGTTGCCGAAATTCAGTTGCCTTTGAATTTCGGGTGATCCCTCTTGAGCATGTATGCTTCTGCTACTTGTTCTACATCAGACTTTCTTCCGCAAACGGCGAAACGCTTTGACTCGGTGAGTTTCGCGGCATTCCGACTTCGATGCCCCGGTTGCCGAAATTCAGTTGCCTTTGAATTTCGGGTGATCCCTCTTGAGCATGTATGCTTCTGCTACTTGTTCTACATCAGACTTTCTTCCGCAAACGGCGAAACGCTTTGACTCGGTGAGTTTCGCGGCATTCCGACTTCGATGCCCCGGTTGCCGAAATTCAGTTGCCTTTGAATTTCGGGTGATCCCTCTTGAGCATGTATGCTTCTGCTACTTGTTCTACATCAGACTTTCTTCCGCAAACGGCGAAACGCTTTGACTCGGTGAGTTTCGCGGCATTCCGACTTCGATGCCCCGGTTGCCGAAATTCAGTTGCCTTTGAATTTCGGGTGATCCCTCTTGAGCATGTATGCTTCTGCTACTTGTTCTACATCAGACTTTCTTCCGCAAACGGCGAAACGCTTTGACTCGGTGAGTTTCGCGGCATTCCGACTTCGATGCCCCGGTTGCCGAAATTCAGTTGCCTTTGAATTTCGGGTGATCCCTCTTGAGCATGTATGCTTCTGCTACTTGTTCTACATCAGACTTTCTTCCGCAAACGGCGAAACGCTTTGACTCGGTGAGTTTCGCGGCATTCCGACTTCGATGCCCCGGTTGCCGAAATTCAGTTGCCTTTGAATTTCGGGTGATCCCTCTTGAGCATGTATGCTTCTGCTACTTGTTCTACATCAGACTTTCTTCCGCAAACGGCGAAACGCTTTGACTCGGTGAGTTTCGCGGCATTCCGACTTCGATGCCCCGGTTGCCGAAATTCAGTTGCCTTTGAATTTCGGGTGATCCCTCTTGAGCATGTATGCTTCTGCTACTTGTTCTACATCAGACTTTCTTCCGCAAACGGCGAAACGCTTTGACTCGGTGAGTTTCGCGGCATTCCGACTTCGATGCCCCGGTTGCCGAAATTCAGTTGCCTTTGAATTTCGGGTGATCCCTCTTGAGCATGTATGCTTCTGCTACTTGTTCTACATCAGACTTTCTTCCGCAAACGGCGAAACGCTTTGACTCGGTGAGTTTCGCGGCATTCCGACTTCGATGCCCCGGTTGCCGAAATTCAGTTGCCTTTGAATTTCGGGTGATCCCTCTTGAGCATGTATGCTTCTGCTACTTGTTCTACATCAGACTTTCTTCCGCAAACGGCGAAACGCTTTGACTCGGTGAGTTTCGCGGCATTCCGACTTCGATGCCCCGGTTGCCGAAATTCAGTTGCCTTTGAATTTCGGGTGATCCCTCTTGAGCATGTATGCTTCTGCTACTTGTTCTACATCAGACTTTCTTCCGCAAACGGCGAAACGCTTTGACTCGGTGAGTTTCGCGGCATTCCGACTTCGATGCCCCGGTTGCCGAAATTCAGTTGCCTTTGAATTTCGGGTGATCCCTCTTGAGCATGTATGCTTCTGCTACTTGTTCTACATCAGACTTTCTTCCGCAAACGGCGAAACGCTTTGACTCGGTGAGTTTCGCGGCATTCCGACTTCGATGCCCCGGTTGCCGAAATTCAGTTGCCTTTGAATTTCGGGTGATCCCTCTTGAGCATGTATGCTTCTGCTACTTGTTCTACATCAGACTTTCTTCCGCAAACGGCGAAACGCTTTGACTCGGTGAGTTTCGCGGCATTCCGACTTCGATGCCCGGTTGCCGAAATTCAGTTGCCTTTGAATTTCGGGTGATCCCTCTTGAGCATGTATGCTTCTGCTACTTGTTCTACATCAGACTTTCTTCCGCAAACGGCGAAACGCTTTGACTCGGTGAGTTTCGCGGCATTCCGACTTCGATGCCCCGGTTGCCGAAATTCAGTTGCCTTTGAATTTCGGGTGATCCCTCTTGAGCATGTATGCTTCTGCTACTTGTTCTACATCAGACTTTCTTCCGCAAACGGCGAAACGCTTTGACTCGGTGAGTTTCGCGGCATTCCGACTTCGATGCCCCGGTTGCCGAAATTCAGTTGCCTTTGAATTTCGGGTGATCCCTCTTGAGCATGTATGCTTCTGCTACTTGTTCTACATCAGACTTTCTTCCGCAAACGGCGAAACGCTTTGACTCGGTGAGTTTCGCGGCATTCCGACTTCGATGCCCCGGTTGCCGAAATTCAGTTGCCTTTGAATTTCGGGTGATCCCTCTTGAGCATGTATGCTTCTGCTACTTGTTCTACATCAGACTTTCTTCCGCAAACGGCGAAACGCTTTGACTCGGTGAGTTTCGCGGCATTCCGACTTCGATGCCCCGGTTGCCGAAATTCAGTTGCCTTTGAATTTCGGGTGATCCCTCTTGAGCATGTATGCTTCTGCTACTTGTTCTACATCAGACTTTCTTCCGCAAACGGCGAAACGCTTTGACTCGGTGAGTTTCGCGGCATTCCGACTTCGATGCCCCGGTTGCCGAAATTCAGTTGCCTTTGAATTTCGGGTGATCCCTCTTGAGCATGTATGCTTCTGCTACTTGTTCTACATCAGACTTTCTTCCGCAAACGGCGAAACGCTTTGACTCGGTGAGTTTCGCGGCATTCCGACTTCGATGCCCCGGTTGCCGAAATTCAGTTGCCTTTGAATTTCGGGTGATCCCTCTTGAGCATGTATGCTTCTGCTACTTGTTCTACATCAGACTTTCTTCCGCAAACGGCGAAACGCTTTGACTCGGTGAGTTTCGCGGCATTCCGACTTCGATGCCCCGGTTGCCGAAATTCAGTTGCCTTTGAATTTCGGGTGATCCCTCTTGAGCATGTATGCTTCTGCTACTTGTTCTACATCAGACTTTCTTCCGCAAACGGCGAAACGCTTTGACTCGGTGAGTTTCGCGGCATTCCGACTTCGATGCCCCGGTTGCCGAAATTCAGTTGCCTTTGAATTTCGGGTGATCCCTCTTGAGCATGTATGCTTCTGCTACTTGTTCTACATCAGACTTTCTTCCGCAAACGGCGAAACGCTTTGACTCGGTGAGTTTCGCGGCATTCCGACTTCGATGCCCCGGTTGCCGAAATTCAGTTGCCTTTGAATTTCGGGTGATCCCTCTTGAGCATGTATGCTTCTGCTACTTGTTCTACATCAGACTTTCTTCCGCAAACGGCGAAACGCTTTGACTCGGTGAGTTTCGCGGCATTCCGACTTCGATGCCCCGGTTGCCGAAATTCAGTTGCCTTTGAATTTCGGGTGATCCCTCTTGAGCATGTATGCTTCTGCTACTTGTTCTACATCAGACTTTCTTCCGCAAACGGCGAAACGCTTTGACTCGGTGAGTTTCGCGGCATTCCGACTTCGATGCCCCGGTTGCCGAAATTCAGTTGCCTTTGAATTTCGGGTGATCCCTCTTGAGCATGTATGCTTCTGCTACTTGTTCTACATCAGACTTTCTTCCGCAAACGGCGAAACGCTTTGACTCGGTGAGTTTCGCGGCATTCCGACTTCGATGCCCCGGTTGCCGAAATTCAGTTGCCTTTGAATTTCGGGTGATCCCTCTTGAGCATGTATGCTTCTGCTACTTGTTCTACATCAGACTTTCTTCCGCAAACGGCGAAACGCTTTGACTCGGTGAGTTTCGCGGCATTCCGACTTCGATGCCCCGGTTGCCGAAATTCAGTTGCCTTTGAATTTCGGGTGATCCCTCTTGAGCATGTATGCTTCTGCTACTTGTTCTACATCAGACTTTCTTCCGCAAACGGCGAAACGCTTTGACTCGGTGAGTTTCGCGGCATTCCGACTTCGATGCCCCGGTTGCCGAAATTCAGTTGCCTTTGAATTTCGGGTGATCCCTCTTGAGCATGTATGCTTCTGCTACTTGTTCTACATCAGACTTTCTTCCGCAAACGGCGAAACGCTTTGACTCGGTGAGTTTCGCGGCATTCCGACTTCGATGCCCCGGTTGCCGAAATTCAGTTGCCTTTGAATTTCGGGTGATCCCTCTTGAGCATGTATGCTTCTGCTACTTGTTCTACATCAGACTTTCTTCCGCAAACGGCGAAACGCTTTGACTCGGTGAGTTTCGCGGCATTCCGACTTCGATGCCCCGGTTGCCGAAATTCAGTTGCCTTTGAATTTCGGGTGATCCCTCTTGAGCATGTATGCTTCTGCTACTTGTTCTACATCAGACTTTCTTCCGCAAACGGCGAAACGCTTTGACTCGGTGAGTTTCGCGGCATTCCGACTTCGATGCCCCGGTTGCCGAAATTCAGTTGCCTTTGAATTTCGGGTGATCCCTCTTGAGCATGTATGCTTCTGCTACTTGTTCTACATCAGACTTTCTTCCGCAAACGGCGAAACGCTTTGACTCGGTGAGTTTCGCGGCATTCCGACTTCGATGCCCCGGTTGCCGAAATTCAGTTGCCTTTGAATTTCGGGTGATCCCTCTTGAGCATGTATGCTTCTGCTACTTGTTCTACATCAGACTTTCTTCCGCAAACGGCGAAACGCTTTGACTCGGTGAGTTTCGCGGCATTCCGACTTCGATGCCCCGGTTGCCGAAATTCAGTTGCCTTTGAATTTCGGGTGATCCCTCTTGAGCATGTATGCTTCTGCTACTTGTTCTACATCAGACTTTCTTCCGCAAACGGCGAAACGCTTTGACTCGGTGAGTTTCGCGGCATTCCGACTTCGATGCCCCGGTTGCCGAAATTCAGTTGCCTTTGAATTTCGGGTGATCCCTCTTGAGCATGTATGCTTCTGCTACTTGTTCTACATCAGACTTTCTTCCGCAAACGGCGAAACGCTTTGACTCGGTGAGTTTCGCGGCATTCCGACTTCGATGCCCGGTTGCCGAAATTCAGTTGCCTTTGAATTTCGGGTGATCCCTCTTGAGCATGTATGCTTCTGCTACTTGTTCTACATCAGACTTTCTTCCGCAAACGGCGAAACGCTTTGACTCGGTGAGTTTCGCGGCATTCCGACTTCGATGCCCCGGTTGCCGAAATTCAGTTGCCTTTGAATTTCGGGTGATCCCTCTTGAGCATGTATGCTTCTGCTACTTGTTCTACATCAGACTTTCTTCCGCAAACGGCGAAACGCTTTGACTCGGTGAGTTTCGCGGCATTCCGACTTCGATGCCCCGGTTGCCGAAATTCAGTTGCCTTTGAATTTCGGGTGATCCCTCTTGAGCATGTATGCTTCTGCTACTTGTTCTACATCAGACTTTCTTCCGCAAACGGCGAAACGCTTTGACTCGGTGAGTTTCGCGGCATTCCGACTTCGATGCCCCGGTTGCCGAAATTCAGTTGCCTTTGAATTTCGGGTGATCCCTCTTGAGCATGTATGCTTCTGCTACTTGTTCTACATCAGACTTTCTTCCGCAAACGGCGAAACGCTTTGACTCGGTGAGTTTCGCGGCATTCCGACTTCGATGCCCCGGTTGCCGAAATTCAGTTGCCTTTGAATTTCGGGTGATCCCTCTTGAGCATGTATGCTTCTGCTACTTGTTCTACATCAGACTTTCTTCCGCAAACGGCGAAACGCTTTGACTCGGTGAGTTTCGCGGCATTCCGACTTCGATGCCCCGGTTGCCGAAATTCAGTTGCCTTTGAATTTCGGGTGATCCCTCTTGAGCATGTATGCTTCTGCTACTTGTTCTACATCAGACTTTCTTCCGCAAACGGCGAAACGCTTTGACTCGGTGAGTTTCGCGGCATTCCGACTTCGATGCCCCGGTTGCCGAAATTCAGTTGCCTTTGAATTTCGGGTGATCCCTCTTGAGCATGTATGCTTCTGCTACTTGTTCTACATCAGACTTTCTTCCGCAAACGGCGAAACGCTTTGACTCGGTGAGTTTCGCGGCATTCCGACTTCGATGCCCCGGTTGCCGAAATTCAGTTGCCTTTGAATTTCGGGTGATCCCTCTTGAGCATGTATGCTTCTGCTACTTGTTCTACATCAGACTTTCTTCCGCAAACGGCGAAACGCTTTGACTCGGTGAGTTTCGCGGCATTCCGACTTCGATGCCCCGGTTGCCGAAATTCAGTTGCCTTTGAATTTCGGGTGATCCCTCTTGAGCATGTATGCTTCTGCTACTTGTTCTACATCAGACTTTCTTCCGCAAACGGCGAAACGCTTTGACTCGGTGAGTTTCGCGGCATTCCGACTTCGATGCCCCGGTTGCCGAAATTCAGTTGCCTTTGAATTTCGGGTGATCCCTCTTGAGCATGTATGCTTCTGCTACTTGTTCTACATCAGACTTTCTTCCGCAAACGGCGAAACGCTTTGACTCGGTGAGTTTCGCGGCATTCCGACTTCGATGCCCCGGTTGCCGAAATTCAGTTGCCTTTGAATTTCGGGTGATCCCTCTTGAGCATGTATGCTTCTGCTACTTGTTCTACATCAGACTTTCTTCCGCAAACGGCGAAACGCTTTGACTCGGTGAGTTTCGCGGCATTCCGACTTCGATGCCCCGGTTGCCGAAATTCAGTTGCCTTTGAATTTCGGGTGATCCCTCTTGAGCATGTATGCTTCTGCTACTTGTTCTACATCAGACTTTCTTCCGCAAACGGCGAAACGCTTTGACTCGGTGAGTTTCGCGGCATTCCGACTTCGATGCCCCGGTTGCCGAAATTCAGTTGCCTTTGAATTTCGGGTGATCCCTCTTGAGCATGTATGCTTCTGCTACTTGTTCTACATCAGACTTTCTTCCGCAAACGGCGAAACGCTTTGACTCGGTGAGTTTCGCGGCATTCCGACTTCGATGCCCCGGTTGCCGAAATTCAGTTGCCTTTGAATTTCGGGTGATCCCTCTTGAGCATGTATGCTTCTGCTACTTGTTCTACATCAGACTTTCTTCCGCAAACGGCGAAACGCTTTGACTCGGTGAGTTTCGCGGCATTCCGACTTCGATGCCCCGGTTGCCGAAATTCAGTTGCCTTTGAATTTCGGGTGATCCCTCTTGAGCATGTATGCTTCTGCTACTTGTTCTACATCAGACTTTCTTCCGCAAACGGCGAAACGCTTTGACTCGGTGAGTTTCGCGGCATTCCGACTTCGATGCCCCGGTTGCCGAAATTCAGTTGCCTTTGAATTTCGGGTGATCCCTCTTGAGCATGTATGCTTCTGCTACTTGTTCTACATCAGACTTTCTTCCGCAAACGGCGAAACGCTTTGACTCGGTGAGTTTCGCGGCATTCCGACTTCGATGCCCCGGTTGCCGAAATTCAGTTGCCTTTGAATTTCGGGTGATCCCTCTTGAGCATGTATGCTTCTGCTACTTGTTCTACATCAGACTTTCTTCCGCAAACGGCGAAACGCTTTGACTCGGTGAGTTTCGCGGCATTCCGACTTCGATGCCCCGGTTGCCGAAATTCAGTTGCCTTTGAATTTCGGGTGATCCCTCTTGAGCATGTATGCTTCTGCTACTTGTTCTACATCAGACTTTCTTCCGCAAACGGCGAAACGCTTTGACTCGGTGAGTTTCGCGGCATTCCGACTTCGATGCCCGGTTGCCGAAATTCAGTTGCCTTTGAATTTCGGGTGATCCCTCTTGAGCATGTATGCTTCTGCTACTTGTTCTACATCAGACTTTCTTCCGCAAACGGCGAAACGCTTTGACTCGGTGAGTTTCGCGGCATTCCGACTTCGATGCCCCGGTTGCCGAAATTCAGTTGCCTTTGAATTTCGGGTGATCCCTCTTGAGCATGTATGCTTCTGCTACTTGTTCTACATCAGACTTTCTTCCGCAAACGGCGAAACGCTTTGACTCGGTGAGTTTCGCGGCATTCCGACTTCGATGCCCCGGTTGCCGAAATTCAGTTGCCTTTGAATTTCGGGTGATCCCTCTTGAGCATGTATGCTTCTGCTACTTGTTCTACATCAGACTTTCTTCCGCAAACGGCGAAACGCTTTGACTCGGTGAGTTTCGCGGCATTCCGACTTCGATGCCCCGGTTGCCGAAATTCAGTTGCCTTTGAATTTCGGGTGATCCCTCTTGAGCATGTATGCTTCTGCTACTTGTTCTACATCAGACTTTCTTCCGCAAACGGCGAAACGCTTTGACTCGGTGAGTTTCGCGGCATTCCGACTTCGATGCCCCGGTTGCCGAAATTCAGTTGCCTTTGAATTTCGGGTGATCCCTCTTGAGCATGTATGCTTCTGCTACTTGTTCTACATCAGACTTTCTTCCGCAAACGGCGAAACGCTTTGACTCGGTGAGTTTCGCGGCATTCCGACTTCGATGCCCCGGTTGCCGAAATTCAGTTGCCTTTGAATTTCGGGTGATCCCTCTTGAGCATGTATGCTTCTGCTACTTGTTCTACATCAGACTTTCTTCCGCAAACGGCGAAACGCTTTGACTCGGTGAGTTTCGCGGCATTCCGACTTCGATGCCCCGGTTGCCGAAATTCAGTTGCCTTTGAATTTCGGGTGATCCCTCTTGAGCATGTATGCTTCTGCTACTTGTTCTACATCAGACTTTCTTCCGCAAACGGCGAAACGCTTTGACTCGGTGAGTTTCGCGGCATTCCGACTTCGATGCCCCGGTTGCCGAAATTCAGTTGCCTTTGAATTTCGGGTGATCCCTCTTGAGCATGTATGCTTCTGCTACTTGTTCTACATCAGACTTTCTTCCGCAAACGGCGAAACGCTTTGACTCGGTGAGTTTCGCGGCATTCCGACTTCGATGCCCCGGTTGCCGAAATTCAGTTGCCTTTGAATTTCGGGTGATCCCTCTTGAGCATGTATGCTTCTGCTACTTGTTCTACATCAGACTTTCTTCCGCAAACGGCGAAACGCTTTGACTCGGTGAGTTTCGCGGCATTCCGACTTCGATGCCCCGGTTGCCGAAATTCAGTTGCCTTTGAATTTCGGGTGATCCCTCTTGAGCATGTATGCTTCTGCTACTTGTTCTACATCAGACTTCTTCCGCAAACGGCGAAACGCTTTGACTCGGTGAGTTTCGCGGCATTCCGACTTCGATGCCCCGGTTGCCGAAATTCAGTTGCCTTTGAATTTCGGGTGATCCCTCTTGAGCATGTATGCTTCTGCTACTTGTTCTACATCAGACTTTCTTCCGCAAACGGCGAAACGCTTTGACTCGGTGAGTTTCGCGGCATTCCGACTTCGATGCCCCGGTTGCCGAAATTCAGTTGCCTTTGAATTTCGGGTGATCCCTCTTGAGCATGTATGCTTCTGCTACTTGTTCTACATCAGACTTTCTTCCGCAAACGGCGAAACGCTTTGACTCGGTGAGTTTCGCGGCATTCCGACTTCGATGCCCCGGTTGCCGAAATTCAGTTGCCTTTGAATTTCGGGTGATCCCTCTTGAGCATGTATGCTTCTGCTACTTGTTCTACATCAGACTTTCTTCCGCAAACGGCGAAACGCTTTGACTCGGTGAGTTTCGCGGCATTCCGACTTCGATGCCCCGGTTGCCGAAATTCAGTTGCCTTTGAATTTCGGGTGATCCCTCTTGAGCATGTATGCTTCTGCTACTTGTTCTACATCAGACTTTCTTCCGCAAACGGCGAAACGCTTTGACTCGGTGAGTTTCGCGGCATTCCGACTTCGATGCCCCGGTTGCCGAAATTCAGTTGCCTTTGAATTTCGGGTGATCCCTCTTGAGCATGTATGCTTCTGCTACTTGTTCTACATCAGACTTTCTTCCGCAAACGGCGAAACGCTTTGACTCGGTGAGTTTCGCGGCATTCCGACTTCGATGCCCCGGTTGCCGAAATTCAGTTGCCTTTGAATTTCGGGTGATCCCTCTTGAGCATGTATGCTTCTGCTACTTGTTCTACATCAGACTTTCTTCCGCAAACGGCGAAACGCTTTGACTCGGTGAGTTTCGCGGCATTCCGACTTCGATGCCCGGTTGCCGAAATTCAGTTGCCTTTGAATTTCGGGTGATCCCTCTTGAGCATGTATGCTTCTGCTACTTGTTCTACATCAGACTTTCTTCCGCAAACGGCGAAACGCTTTGACTCGGTGAGTTTCGCGGCATTCCGACTTCGATGCCCCGGTTGCCGAAATTCAGTTGCCTTTGAATTTCGGGTGATCCCTCTTGAGCATGTATGCTTCTGCTACTTGTTCTACATCAGACTTTCTTCCGCAAACGGCGAAACGCTTTGACTCGGTGAGTTTCGCGGCATTCCGACTTCGATGCCCGGTTGCCGAAATTCAGTTGCCTTTGAATTTCGGGTGATCCCTCTTGAGCATGTATGCTTCTGCTACTTGTTCTACATCAGACTTTCTTCCGCAAACGGCGAAACGCTTTGACTCGGTGAGTTTCGCGGCATTCCGACTTCGATGCCCCGGTTGCCGAAATTCAGTTGCCTTTGAATTTCGGGTGATCCCTCTTGAGCATGTATGCTTCTGCTACTTGTTCTACATCAGACTTCTTCCGCAAACGGCGAAACGCTTTGACTCGGTGAGTTTCGCGGCATTCCGACTTCGATGCCCCGGTTGCCGAAATTCAGTTGCCTTTGAATTTCGGGTGATCCCTCTTGAGCATGTATGCTTCTGCTACTTGTTCTACATCAGACTTTCTTCCGCAAACGGCGAAACGCTTTGACTCGGTGAGTTTCGCGGCATTCCGACTTCGATGCCCCGGTTGCCGAAATTCAGTTGCCTTTGAATTTCGGGTGATCCCTCTTGAGCATGTATGCTTCTGCTACTTGTTCTACATCAGACTTTCTTCCGCAAACGGCGAAACGCTTTGACTCGGTGAGTTTCGCGGCATTCCGACTTCGATGCCCCGGTTGCCGAAATTCAGTTGCCTTTGAATTTCGGGTGATCCCTCTTGAGCATGTATGCTTCTGCTACTTGTTCTACATCAGACTTTCTTCCGCAAACGGCGAAACGCTTTGACTCGGTGAGTTTCGCGGCATTCCGACTTCGATGCCCCGGTTGCCGAAATTCAGTTGCCTTTGAATTTCGGGTGATCCCTCTTGAGCATGTATGCTTCTGCTACTTGTTCTACATCAGACTTTCTTCCGCAAACGGCGAAACGCTTTGACTCGGTGAGTTTCGCGGCATTCCGACTTCGATGCCCCGGTTGCCGAAATTCAGTTGCCTTTGAATTTCGGGTGATCCCTCTTGAGCATGTATGCTTCTGCTACTTGTTCTACATCAGACTTTCTTCCGCAAACGGCGAAACGCTTTGACTCGGTGAGTTTCGCGGCATTCCGACTTCGATGCCCCGGTTGCCGAAATTCAGTTGCCTTTGAATTTCGGGTGATCCCTCTTGAGCATGTATGCTTCTGCTACTTGTTCTACATCAGACTTTCTTCCGCAAACGGCGAAACGCTTTGACTCGGTGAGTTTCGCGGCATTCCGACTTCGATGCCCCGGTTGCCGAAATTCAGTTGCCTTTGAATTTCGGGTGATCCCTCTTGAGCATGTATGCTTCTGCTACTTGTTCTACATCAGACTTTCTTCCGCAAACGGCGAAACGCTTTGACTCGGTGAGTTTCGCGGCATTCCGACTTCGATGCCCCGGTTGCCGAAATTCAGTTGCCTTTGAATTTCGGGTGATCCCTCTTGAGCATGTATGCTTCTGCTACTTGTTCTACATCAGACTTTCTTCCGCAAACGGCGAAACGCTTTGACTCGGTGAGTTTCGCGGCATTCCGACTTCGATGCCCCGGTTGCCGAAATTCAGTTGCCTTTGAATTTCGGGTGATCCCTCTTGAGCATGTATGCTTCTGCTACTTGTTCTACATCAGACTTTCTTCCGCAAACGGCGAAACGCTTTGACTCGGTGAGTTTCGCGGCATTCCGACTTCGATGCCCCGGTTGCCGAAATTCAGTTGCCTTTGAATTTCGGGTGATCCCTCTTGAGCATGTATGCTTCTGCTACTTGTTCTACATCAGACTTTCTTCCGCAAACGGCGAAACGCTTTGACTCGGTGAGTTTCGCGGCATTCCGACTTCGATGCCCCGGTTGCCGAAATTCAGTTGCCTTTGAATTTCGGGTGATCCCTCTTGAGCATGTATGCTTCTGCTACTTGTTCTACATCAGACTTTCTTCCGCAAACGGCGAAACGCTTTGACTCGGTGAGTTTCGCGGCATTCCGACTTCGATGCCCCGGTTGCCGAAATTCAGTTGCCTTTGAATTTCGGGTGATCCCTCTTGAGCATGTATGCTTCTGCTACTTGTTCTACATCAGACTTTCTTCCGCAAACGGCGAAACGCTTTGACTCGGTGAGTTTCGCGGCATTCCGACTTCGATGCCCCGGTTGCCGAAATTCAGTTGCCTTTGAATTTCGGGTGATCCCTCTTGAGCATGTATGCTTCTGCTACTTGTTCTACATCAGACTTTCTTCCGCAAACGGCGAAACGCTTTGACTCGGTGAGTTTCGCGGCATTCCGACTTCGATGCCCCGGTTGCCGAAATTCAGTTGCCTTTGAATTTCGGGTGATCCCTCTTGAGCATGTATGCTTCTGCTACTTGTTCTACATCAGACTTTCTTCCGCAAACGGCGAAACGCTTTGACTCGGTGAGTTTCGCGGCATTCCGACTTCGATGCCCCGGTTGCCGAAATTCAGTTGCCTTTGAATTTCGGGTGATCCCTCTTGAGCATGTATGCTTCTGCTACTTGTTCTACATCAGACTTTCTTCCGCAAACGGCGAAACGCTTTGACTCGGTGAGTTTCGCGGCATTCCGACTTCGATGCCCCGGTTGCCGAAATTCAGTTGCCTTTGAATTTCGGGTGATCCCTCTTGAGCATGTATGCTTCTGCTACTTGTTCTACATCAGACTTTCTTCCGCAAACGGCGAAACGCTTTGACTCGGTGAGTTTCGCGGCATTCCGACTTCGATGCCCCGGTTGCCGAAATTCAGTTGCCTTTGAATTTCGGGTGATCCCTCTTGAGCATGTATGCTTCTGCTACTTGTTCTACATCAGACTTTCTTCCGCAAACGGCGAAACGCTTTGACTCGGTGAGTTTCGCGGCATTCCGACTTCGATGCCCCGGTTGCCGAAATTCAGTTGCCTTTGAATTTCGGGTGATCCCTCTTGAGCATGTATGCTTCTGCTACTTGTTCTACATCAGACTTTCTTCCGCAAACGGCGAAACGCTTTGACTCGGTGAGTTTCGCGGCATTCCGACTTCGATGCCCCGGTTGCCGAAATTCAGTTGCCTTTGAATTTCGGGTGATCCCTCTTGAGCATGTATGCTTCTGCTACTTGTTCTACATCAGACTTTCTTCCGCAAACGGCGAAACGCTTTGACTCGGTGAGTTTCGCGGCATTCCGACTTCGATGCCCCGGTTGCCGAAATTCAGTTGCCTTTGAATTTCGGGTGATCCCTCTTGAGCATGTATGCTTCTGCTACTTGTTCTACATCAGACTTTCTTCCGCAAACGGCGAAACGCTTTGACTCGGTGAGTTTCGCGGCATTCCGACTTCGATGCCCCGGTTGCCGAAATTCAGTTGCCTTTGAATTTCGGGTGATCCCTCTTGAGCATGTATGCTTCTGCTACTTGTTCTACATCAGACTTTCTTCCGCAAACGGCGAAACGCTTTGACTCGGTGAGTTTCGCGGCATTCCGACTTCGATGCCCCGGTTGCCGAAATTCAGTTGCCTTTGAATTTCGGGTGATCCCTCTTGAGCATGTATGCTTCTGCTACTTGTTCTACATCAGACTTTCTTCCGCAAACGGCGAAACGCTTTGACTCGGTGAGTTTCGCGGCATTCCGACTTCGATGCCCCGGTTGCCGAAATTCAGTTGCCTTTGAATTTCGGGTGATCCCTCTTGAGCATGTATGCTTCTGCTACTTGTTCTACATCAGACTTTCTTCCGCAAACGGCGAAACGCTTTGACTCGGTGAGTTTCGCGGCATTCCGACTTCGATGCCCCGGTTGCCGAAATTCAGTTGCCTTTGAATTTCGGGTGATCCCTCTTGAGCATGTATGCTTCTGCTACTTGTTCTACATCAGACTTTCTTCCGCAAACGGCGAAACGCTTTGACTCGGTGAGTTTCGCGGCATTCCGACTTCGATGCCCCGGTTGCCGAAATTCAGTTGCCTTTGAATTTCGGGTGATCCCTCTTGAGCATGTATGCTTCTGCTACTTGTTCTACATCAGACTTTCTTCCGCAAACGGCGAAACGCTTTGACTCGGTGAGTTTCGCGGCATTCCGACTTCGATGCCCCGGTTGCCGAAATTCAGTTGCCTTTGAATTTCGGGTGATCCCTCTTGAGCATGTATGCTTCTGCTACTTGTTCTACATCAGACTTTCTTCCGCAAACGGCGAAACGCTTTGACTCGGTGAGTTTCGCGGCATTCCGACTTCGATGCCCCGGTTGCCGAAATTCAGTTGCCTTTGAATTTCGGGTGATCCCTCTTGAGCATGTATGCTTCTGCTACTTGTTCTACATCAGACTTTCTTCCGCAAACGGCGAAACGCTTTGACTCGGTGAGTTTCGCGGCATTCCGACTTCGATGCCCCGGTTGCCGAAATTCAGTTGCCTTTGAATTTCGGGTGATCCCTCTTGAGCATGTATGCTTCTGCTACTTGTTCTACATCAGACTTTCTTCCGCAAACGGCGAAACGCTTTGACTCGGTGAGTTTCGCGGCATTCCGACTTCGATGCCCCGGTTGCCGAAATTCAGTTGCCTTTGAATTTCGGGTGATCCCTCTTGAGCATGTATGCTTCTGCTACTTGTTCTACATCAGACTTTCTTCCGCAAACGGCGAAACGCTTTGACTCGGTGAGTTTCGCGGCATTCCGACTTCGATGCCCCGGTTGCCGAAATTCAGTTGCCTTTGAATTTCGGGTGATCCCTCTTGAGCATGTATGCTTCTGCTACTTGTTCTACATCAGACTTTCTTCCGCAAACGGCGAAACGCTTTGACTCGGTGAGTTTCGCGGCATTCCGACTTCGATGCCCCGGTTGCCGAAATTCAGTTGCCTTTGAATTTCGGGTGATCCCTCTTGAGCATGTATGCTTCTGCTACTTGTTCTACATCAGACTTTCTTCCGCAAACGGCGAAACGCTTTGACTCGGTGAGTTTCGCGGCATTCCGACTTCGATGCCCCGGTTGCCGAAATTCAGTTGCCTTTGAATTTCGGGTGATCCCTCTTGAGCATGTATGCTTCTGCTACTTGTTCTACATCAGACTTTCTTCCGCAAACGGCGAAACGCTTTGACTCGGTGAGTTTCGCGGCATTCCGACTTCGATGCCCCGGTTGCCGAAATTCAGTTGCCTTTGAATTTCGGGTGATCCCTCTTGAGCATGTATGCTTCTGCTACTTGTTCTACATCAGACTTTCTTCCGCAAACGGCGAAACGCTTTGACTCGGTGAGTTTCGCGGCATTCCGACTTCGATGCCCCGGTTGCCGAAATTCAGTTGCCTTTGAATTTCGGGTGATCCCTCTTGAGCATGTATGCTTCTGCTACTTGTTCTACATCAGACTTTCTTCCGCAAACGGCGAAACGCTTTGACTCGGTGAGTTTCGCGGCATTCCGACTTCGATGCCCCGGTTGCCGAAATTCAGTTGCCTTTGAATTTCGGGTGATCCCTCTTGAGCATGTATGCTTCTGCTACTTGTTCTACATCAGACTTTCTTCCGCAAACGGCGAAACGCTTTGACTCGGTGAGTTTCGCGGCATTCCGACTTCGATGCCCCGGTTGCCGAAATTCAGTTGCCTTTGAATTTCGGGTGATCCCTCTTGAGCATGTATGCTTCTGCTACTTGTTCTACATCAGACTTTCTTCCGCAAACGGCGAAACGCTTTGACTCGGTGAGTTTCGCGGCATTCCGACTTCGATGCCCGGTTGCCGAAATTCAGTTGCCTTTGAATTTCGGGTGATCCCTCTTGAGCATGTATGCTTCTGCTACTTGTTCTACATCAGACTTTCTTCCGCAAACGGCGAAACGCTTTGACTCGGTGAGTTTCGCGGCATTCCGACTTCGATGCCCCGGTTGCCGAAATTCAGTTGCCTTTGAATTTCGGGTGATCCCTCTTGAGCATGTATGCTTCTGCTACTTGTTCTACATCAGACTTTCTTCCGCAAACGGCGAAACGCTTTGACTCGGTGAGTTTCGCGGCATTCCGACTTCGATGCCCCGGTTGCCGAAATTCAGTTGCCTTTGAATTTCGGGTGATCCCTCTTGAGCATGTATGCTTCTGCTACTTGTTCTACATCAGACTTTCTTCCGCAAACGGCGAAACGCTTTGACTCGGTGAGTTTCGCGGCATTCCGACTTCGATGCCCCGGTTGCCGAAATTCAGTTGCCTTTGAATTTCGGGTGATCCCTCTTGAGCATGTATGCTTCTGCTACTTGTTCTACATCAGACTTTCTTCCGCAAACGGCGAAACGCTTTGACTCGGTGAGTTTCGCGGCATTCCGACTTCGATGCCCCGGTTGCCGAAATTCAGTTGCCTTTGAATTTCGGGTGATCCCTCTTGAGCATGTATGCTTCTGCTACTTGTTCTACATCAGACTTTCTTCCGCAAACGGCGAAACGCTTTGACTCGGTGAGTTTCGCGGCATTCCGACTTCGATGCCCCGGTTGCCGAAATTCAGTTGCCTTTGAATTTCGGGTGATCCCTCTTGAGCATGTATGCTTCTGCTACTTGTTCTACATCAGACTTTCTTCCGCAAACGGCGAAACGCTTTGACTCGGTGAGTTTCGCGGCATTCCGACTTCGATGCCCCGGTTGCCGAAATTCAGTTGCCTTTGAATTTCGGGTGATCCCTCTTGAGCATGTATGCTTCTGCTACTTGTTCTACATCAGACTTTCTTCCGCAAACGGCGAAACGCTTTGACTCGGTGAGTTTCGCGGCATTCCGACTTCGATGCCCCGGTTGCCGAAATTCAGTTGCCTTTGAATTTCGGGTGATCCCTCTTGAGCATGTATGCTTCTGCTACTTGTTCTACATCAGACTTTCTTCCGCAAACGGCGAAACGCTTTGACTCGGTGAGTTTCGCGGCATTCCGACTTCGATGCCCCGGTTGCCGAAATTCAGTTGCCTTTGAATTTCGGGTGATCCCTCTTGAGCATGTATGCTTCTGCTACTTGTTCTACATCAGACTTTCTTCCGCAAACGGCGAAACGCTTTGACTCGGTGAGTTTCGCGGCATTCCGACTTCGATGCCCCGGTTGCCGAAATTCAGTTGCCTTTGAATTTCGGGTGATCCCTCTTGAGCATGTATGCTTCTGCTACTTGTTCTACATCAGACTTTCTTCCGCAAACGGCGAAACGCTTTGACTCGGTGAGTTTCGCGGCATTCCGACTTCGATGCCCCGGTTGCCGAAATTCAGTTGCCTTTGAATTTCGGGTGATCCCTCTTGAGCATGTATGCTTCTGCTACTTGTTCTACATCAGACTTCTTCCGCAAACGGCGAAACGCTTTGACTCGGTGAGTTTCGCGGCATTCCGACTTCGATGCCCCGGTTGCCGAAATTCAGTTGCCTTTGAATTTCGGGTGATCCCTCTTGAGCATGTATGCTTCTGCTACTTGTTCTACATCAGACTTTCTTCCGCAAACGGCGAAACGCTTTGACTCGGTGAGTTTCGCGGCATTCCGACTTCGATGCCCCGGTTGCCGAAATTCAGTTGCCTTTGAATTTCGGGTGATCCCTCTTGAGCATGTATGCTTCTGCTACTTGTTCTACATCAGACTTTCTTCCGCAAACGGCGAAACGCTTTGACTCGGTGAGTTTCGCGGCATTCCGACTTCGATGCCCGGTTGCCGAAATTCAGTTGCCTTTGAATTTCGGGTGATCCCTCTTGAGCATGTATGCTTCTGCTACTTGTTCTACATCAGACTTTCTTCCGCAAACGGCGAAACGCTTTGACTCGGTGAGTTTCGCGGCATTCCGACTTCGATGCCCCGGTTGCCGAAATTCAGTTGCCTTTGAATTTCGGGTGATCCCTCTTGAGCATGTATGCTTCTGCTACTTGTTCTACATCAGACTTTCTTCCGCAAACGGCGAAACGCTTTGACTCGGTGAGTTTCGCGGCATTCCGACTTCGATGCCCCGGTTGCCGAAATTCAGTTGCCTTTGAATTTCGGGTGATCCCTCTTGAGCATGTATGCTTCTGCTACTTGTTCTACATCAGACTTTCTTCCGCAAACGGCGAAACGCTTTGACTCGGTGAGTTTCGCGGCATTCCGACTTCGATGCCCCGGTTGCCGAAATTCAGTTGCCTTTGAATTTCGGGTGATCCCTCTTGAGCATGTATGCTTCTGCTACTTGTTCTACATCAGACTTTCTTCCGCAAACGGCGAAACGCTTTGACTCGGTGAGTTTCGCGGCATTCCGACTTCGATGCCCCGGTTGCCGAAATTCAGTTGCCTTTGAATTTCGGGTGATCCCTCTTGAGCATGTATGCTTCTGCTACTTGTTCTACATCAGACTTTCTTCCGCAAACGGCGAAACGCTTTGACTCGGTGAGTTTCGCGGCATTCCGACTTCGATGCCCCGGTTGCCGAAATTCAGTTGCCTTTGAATTTCGGGTGATCCCTCTTGAGCATGTATGCTTCTGCTACTTGTTCTACATCAGACTTTCTTCCGCAAACGGCGAAACGCTTTGACTCGGTGAGTTTCGCGGCATTCCGACTTCGATGCCCCGGTTGCCGAAATTCAGTTGCCTTTGAATTTCGGGTGATCCCTCTTGAGCATGTATGCTTCTGCTACTTGTTCTACATCAGACTTTCTTCCGCAAACGGCGAAACGCTTTGACTCGGTGAGTTTCGCGGCATTCCGACTTCGATGCCCCGGTTGCCGAAATTCAGTTGCCTTTGAATTTCGGGTGATCCCTCTTGAGCATGTATGCTTCTGCTACTTGTTCTACATCAGACTTTCTTCCGCAAACGGCGAAACGCTTTGACTCGGTGAGTTTCGCGGCATTCCGACTTCGATGCCCCGGTTGCCGAAATTCAGTTGCCTTTGAATTTCGGGTGATCCCTCTTGAGCATGTATGCTTCTGCTACTTGTTCTACATCAGACTTTCTTCCGCAAACGGCGAAACGCTTTGACTCGGTGAGTTTCGCGGCATTCCGACTTCGATGCCCCGGTTGCCGAAATTCAGTTGCCTTTGAATTTCGGGTGATCCCTCTTGAGCATGTATGCTTCTGCTACTTGTTCTACATCAGACTTTCTTCCGCAAACGGCGAAACGCTTTGACTCGGTGAGTTTCGCGGCATTCCGACTTCGATGCCCCGGTTGCCGAAATTCAGTTGCCTTTGAATTTCGGGTGATCCCTCTTGAGCATGTATGCTTCTGCTACTTGTTCTACATCAGACTTTCTTCCGCAAACGGCGAAACGCTTTGACTCGGTGAGTTTCGCGGCATTCCGACTTCGATGCCCCGGTTGCCGAAATTCAGTTGCCTTTGAATTTCGGGTGATCCCTCTTGAGCATGTATGCTTCTGCTACTTGTTCTACATCAGACTTCTTCCGCAAACGGCGAAACGCTTTGACTCGGTGAGTTTCGCGGCATTCCGACTTCGATGCCCCGGTTGCCGAAATTCAGTTGCCTTTGAATTTCGGGTGATCCCTCTTGAGCATGTATGCTTCTGCTACTTGTTCTACATCAGACTTTCTTCCGCAAACGGCGAAACGCTTTGACTCGGTGAGTTTCGCGGCATTCCGACTTCGATGCCCCGGTTGCCGAAATTCAGTTGCCTTTGAATTTCGGGTGATCCCTCTTGAGCATGTATGCTTCTGCTACTTGTTCTACATCAGACTTTCTTCCGCAAACGGCGAAACGCTTTGACTCGGTGAGTTTCGCGGCATTCCGACTTCGATGCCCCGGTTGCCGAAATTCAGTTGCCTTTGAATTTCGGGTGATCCCTCTTGAGCATGTATGCTTCTGCTACTTGTTCTACATCAGACTTTCTTCCGCAAACGGCGAAACGCTTTGACTCGGTGAGTTTCGCGGCATTCCGACTTCGATGCCCCGGTTGCCGAAATTCAGTTGCCTTTGAATTTCGGGTGATCCCTCTTGAGCATGTATGCTTCTGCTACTTGTTCTACATCAGACTTTCTTCCGCAAACGGCGAAACGCTTTGACTCGGTGAGTTTCGCGGCATTCCGACTTCGATGCCCCGGTTGCCGAAATTCAGTTGCCTTTGAATTTCGGGTGATCCCTCTTGAGCATGTATGCTTCTGCTACTTGTTCTACATCAGACTTTCTTCCGCAAACGGCGAAACGCTTTGACTCGGTGAGTTTCGCGGCATTCCGACTTCGATGCCCCGGTTGCCGAAATTCAGTTGCCTTTGAATTTCGGGTGATCCCTCTTGAGCATGTATGCTTCTGCTACTTGTTCTACATCAGACTTTCTTCCGCAAACGGCGAAACGCTTTGACTCGGTGAGTTTCGCGGCATTCCGACTTCGATGCCCCGGTTGCCGAAATTCAGTTGCCTTTGAATTTCGGGTGATCCCTCTTGAGCATGTATGCTTCTGCTACTTGTTCTACATCAGACTTTCTTCCGCAAACGGCGAAACGCTTTGACTCGGTGAGTTTCGCGGCATTCCGACTTCGATGCCCCGGTTGCCGAAATTCAGTTGCCTTTGAATTTCGGGTGATCCCTCTTGAGCATGTATGCTTCTGCTACTTGTTCTACATCAGACTTTCTTCCGCAAACGGCGAAACGCTTTGACTCGGTGAGTTTCGCGGCATTCCGACTTCGATGCCCCGGTTGCCGAAATTCAGTTGCCTTTGAATTTCGGGTGATCCCTCTTGAGCATGTATGCTTCTGCTACTTGTTCTACATCAGACTTTCTTCCGCAAACGGCGAAACGCTTTGACTCGGTGAGTTTCGCGGCATTCCGACTTCGATGCCCCGGTTGCCGAAATTCAGTTGCCTTTGAATTTCGGGTGATCCCTCTTGAGCATGTATGCTTCTGCTACTTGTTCTACATCAGACTTTCTTCCGCAAACGGCGAAACGCTTTGACTCGGTGAGTTTCGCGGCATTCCGACTTCGATGCCCCGGTTGCCGAAATTCAGTTGCCTTTGAATTTCGGGTGATCCCTCTTGAGCATGTATGCTTCTGCTACTTGTTCTACATCAGACTTTCTTCCGCAAACGGCGAAACGCTTTGACTCGGTGAGTTTCGCGGCATTCCGACTTCGATGCCCCGGTTGCCGAAATTCAGTTGCCTTTGAATTTCGGGTGATCCCTCTTGAGCATGTATGCTTCTGCTACTTGTTCTACATCAGACTTTCTTCCGCAAACGGCGAAACGCTTTGACTCGGTGAGTTTCGCGGCATTCCGACTTCGATGCCCCGGTTGCCGAAATTCAGTTGCCTTTGAATTTCGGGTGATCCCTCTTGAGCATGTATGCTTCTGCTACTTGTTCTACATCAGACTTTCTTCCGCAAACGGCGAAACGCTTTGACTCGGTGAGTTTCGCGGCATTCCGACTTCGATGCCCCGGTTGCCGAAATTCAGTTGCCTTTGAATTTCGGGTGATCCCTCTTGAGCATGTATGCTTCTGCTACTTGTTCTACATCAGACTTTCTTCCGCAAACGGCGAAACGCTTTGACTCGGTGAGTTTCGCGGCATTCCGACTTCGATGCCCCGGTTGCCGAAATTCAGTTGCCTTTGAATTTCGGGTGATCCCTCTTGAGCATGTATGCTTCTGCTACTTGTTCTACATCAGACTTTCTTCCGCAAACGGCGAAACGCTTTGACTCGGTGAGTTTCGCGGCATTCCGACTTCGATGCCCCGGTTGCCGAAATTCAGTTGCCTTTGAATTTCGGGTGATCCCTCTTGAGCATGTATGCTTCTGCTACTTGTTCTACATCAGACTTTCTTCCGCAAACGGCGAAACGCTTTGACTCGGTGAGTTTCGCGGCATTCCGACTTCGATGCCCCGGTTGCCGAAATTCAGTTGCCTTTGAATTTCGGGTGATCCCTCTTGAGCATGTATGCTTCTGCTACTTGTTCTACATCAGACTTCTTCCGCAAACGGCGAAACGCTTTGACTCGGTGAGTTTCGCGGCATTCCGACTTCGATGCCCCGGTTGCCGAAATTCAGTTGCCTTTGAATTTCGGGTGATCCCTCTTGAGCATGTATGCTTCTGCTACTTGTTCTACATCAGACTTTCTTCCGCAAACGGCGAAACGCTTTGACTCGGTGAGTTTCGCGGCATTCCGACTTCGATGCCCCGGTTGCCGAAATTCAGTTGCCTTTGAATTTCGGGTGATCCCTCTTGAGCATGTATGCTTCTGCTACTTGTTCTACATCAGACTTTCTTCCGCAAACGGCGAAACGCTTTGACTCGGTGAGTTTCGCGGCATTCCGACTTCGATGCCCCGGTTGCCGAAATTCAGTTGCCTTTGAATTTCGGGTGATCCCTCTTGAGCATGTATGCTTCTGCTACTTGTTCTACATCAGACTTTCTTCCGCAAACGGCGAAACGCTTTGACTCGGTGAGTTTCGCGGCATTCCGACTTCGATGCCCCGGTTGCCGAAATTCAGTTGCCTTTGAATTTCGGGTGATCCCTCTTGAGCATGTATGCTTCTGCTACTTGTTCTACATCAGACTTTCTTCCGCAAACGGCGAAACGCTTTGACTCGGTGAGTTTCGCGGCATTCCGACTTCGATGCCCCGGTTGCCGAAATTCAGTTGCCTTTGAATTTCGGGTGATCCCTCTTGAGCATGTATGCTTCTGCTACTTGTTCTACATCAGACTTTCTTCCGCAAACGGCGAAACGCTTTGACTCGGTGAGTTTCGCGGCATTCCGACTTCGATGCCCCGGTTGCCGAAATTCAGTTGCCTTTGAATTTCGGGTGATCCCTCTTGAGCATGTATGCTTCTGCTACTTGTTCTACATCAGACTTTCTTCCGCAAACGGCGAAACGCTTTGACTCGGTGAGTTTCGCGGCATTCCGACTTCGATGCCCCGGTTGCCGAAATTCAGTTGCCTTTGAATTTCGGGTGATCCCTCTTGAGCATGTATGCTTCTGCTACTTGTTCTACATCAGACTTTCTTCCGCAAACGGCGAAACGCTTTGACTCGGTGAGTTTCGCGGCATTCCGACTTCGATGCCCCGGTTGCCGAAATTCAGTTGCCTTTGAATTTCGGGTGATCCCTCTTGAGCATGTATGCTTCTGCTACTTGTTCTACATCAGACTTTCTTCCGCAAACGGCGAAACGCTTTGACTCGGTGAGTTTCGCGGCATTCCGACTTCGATGCCCCGGTTGCCGAAATTCAGTTGCCTTTGAATTTCGGGTGATCCCTCTTGAGCATGTATGCTTCTGCTACTTGTTCTACATCAGACTTTCTTCCGCAAACGGCGAAACGCTTTGACTCGGTGAGTTTCGCGGCATTCCGACTTCGATGCCCCGGTTGCCGAAATTCAGTTGCCTTTGAATTTCGGGTGATCCCTCTTGAGCATGTATGCTTCTGCTACTTGTTCTACATCAGACTTTCTTCCGCAAACGGCGAAACGCTTTGACTCGGTGAGTTTCGCGGCATTCCGACTTCGATGCCCCGGTTGCCGAAATTCAGTTGCCTTTGAATTTCGGGTGATCCCTCTTGAGCATGTATGCTTCTGCTACTTGTTCTACATCAGACTTTCTTCCGCAAACGGCGAAACGCTTTGACTCGGTGAGTTTCGCGGCATTCCGACTTCGATGCCCCGGTTGCCGAAATTCAGTTGCCTTTGAATTTCGGGTGATCCCTCTTGAGCATGTATGCTTCTGCTACTTGTTCTACATCAGACTTTCTTCCGCAAACGGCGAAACGCTTTGACTCGGTGAGTTTCGCGGCATTCCGACTTCGATGCCCCGGTTGCCGAAATTCAGTTGCCTTTGAATTTCGGGTGATCCCTCTTGAGCATGTATGCTTCTGCTACTTGTTCTACATCAGACTTTCTTCCGCAAACGGCGAAACGCTTTGACTCGGTGAGTTTCGCGGCATTCCGACTTCGATGCCCCGGTTGCCGAAATTCAGTTGCCTTTGAATTTCGGGTGATCCCTCTTGAGCATGTATGCTTCTGCTACTTGTTCTACATCAGACTTTCTTCCGCAAACGGCGAAACGCTTTGACTCGGTGAGTTTCGCGGCATTCCGACTTCGATGCCCCGGTTGCCGAAATTCAGTTGCCTTTGAATTTCGGGTGATCCCTCTTGAGCATGTATGCTTCTGCTACTTGTTCTACATCAGACTTTCTTCCGCAAACGGCGAAACGCTTTGACTCGGTGAGTTTCGCGGCATTCCGACTTCGATGCCCCGGTTGCCGAAATTCAGTTGCCTTTGAATTTCGGGTGATCCCTCTTGAGCATGTATGCTTCTGCTACTTGTTCTACATCAGACTTTCTTCCGCAAACGGCGAAACGCTTTGACTCGGTGAGTTTCGCGGCATTCCGACTTCGATGCCCCGGTTGCCGAAATTCAGTTGCCTTTGAATTTCGGGTGATCCCTCTTGAGCATGTATGCTTCTGCTACTTGTTCTACATCAGACTTTCTTCCGCAAACGGCGAAACGCTTTGACTCGGTGAGTTTCGCGGCATTCCGACTTCGATGCCCGGTTGCCGAAATTCAGTTGCCTTTGAATTTCGGGTGATCCCTCTTGAGCATGTATGCTTCTGCTACTTGTTCTACATCAGACTTTCTTCCGCAAACGGCGAAACGCTTTGACTCGGTGAGTTTCGCGGCATTCCGACTTCGATGCCCCGGTTGCCGAAATTCAGTTGCCTTTGAATTTCGGGTGATCCCTCTTGAGCATGTATGCTTCTGCTACTTGTTCTACATCAGACTTTCTTCCGCAAACGGCGAAACGCTTTGACTCGGTGAGTTTCGCGGCATTCCGACTTCGATGCCCCGGTTGCCGAAATTCAGTTGCCTTTGAATTTCGGGTGATCCCTCTTGAGCATGTATGCTTCTGCTACTTGTTCTACATCAGACTTTCTTCCGCAAACGGCGAAACGCTTTGACTCGGTGAGTTTCGCGGCATTCCGACTTCGATGCCCCGGTTGCCGAAATTCAGTTGCCTTTGAATTTCGGGTGATCCCTCTTGAGCATGTATGCTTCTGCTACTTGTTCTACATCAGACTTTCTTCCGCAAACGGCGAAACGCTTTGACTCGGTGAGTTTCGCGGCATTCCGACTTCGATGCCCCGGTTGCCGAAATTCAGTTGCCTTTGAATTTCGGGTGATCCCTCTTGAGCATGTATGCTTCTGCTACTTGTTCTACATCAGACTTTCTTCCGCAAACGGCGAAACGCTTTGACTCGGTGAGTTTCGCGGCATTCCGACTTCGATGCCCCGGTTGCCGAAATTCAGTTGCCTTTGAATTTCGGGTGATCCCTCTTGAGCATGTATGCTTCTGCTACTTGTTCTACATCAGACTTTCTTCCGCAAACGGCGAAACGCTTTGACTCGGTGAGTTTCGCGGCATTCCGACTTCGATGCCCCGGTTGCCGAAATTCAGTTGCCTTTGAATTTCGGGTGATCCCTCTTGAGCATGTATGCTTCTGCTACTTGTTCTACATCAGACTTTCTTCCGCAAACGGCGAAACGCTTTGACTCGGTGAGTTTCGCGGCATTCCGACTTCGATGCCCCGGTTGCCGAAATTCAGTTGCCTTTGAATTTCGGGTGATCCCTCTTGAGCATGTATGCTTCTGCTACTTGTTCTACATCAGACTTTCTTCCGCAAACGGCGAAACGCTTTGACTCGGTGAGTTTCGCGGCATTCCGACTTCGATGCCCCGGTTGCCGAAATTCAGTTGCCTTTGAATTTCGGGTGATCCCTCTTGAGCATGTATGCTTCTGCTACTTGTTCTACATCAGACTTTCTTCCGCAAACGGCGAAACGCTTTGACTCGGTGAGTTTCGCGGCATTCCGACTTCGATGCCCCGGTTGCCGAAATTCAGTTGCCTTTGAATTTCGGGTGATCCCTCTTGAGCATGTATGCTTCTGCTACTTGTTCTACATCAGACTTTCTTCCGCAAACGGCGAAACGCTTTGACTCGGTGAGTTTCGCGGCATTCCGACTTCGATGCCCCGGTTGCCGAAATTCAGTTGCCTTTGAATTTCGGGTGATCCCTCTTGAGCATGTATGCTTCTGCTACTTGTTCTACATCAGACTTTCTTCCGCAAACGGCGAAACGCTTTGACTCGGTGAGTTTCGCGGCATTCCGACTTCGATGCCCCGGTTGCCGAAATTCAGTTGCCTTTGAATTTCGGGTGATCCCTCTTGAGCATGTATGCTTCTGCTACTTGTTCTACATCAGACTTTCTTCCGCAAACGGCGAAACGCTTTGACTCGGTGAGTTTCGCGGCATTCCGACTTCGATGCCCCGGTTGCCGAAATTCAGTTGCCTTTGAATTTCGGGTGATCCCTCTTGAGCATGTATGCTTCTGCTACTTGTTCTACATCAGACTTTCTTCCGCAAACGGCGAAACGCTTTGACTCGGTGAGTTTCGCGGCATTCCGACTTCGATGCCCCGGTTGCCGAAATTCAGTTGCCTTTGAATTTCGGGTGATCCCTCTTGAGCATGTATGCTTCTGCTACTTGTTCTACATCAGACTTCTTCCGCAAACGGCGAAACGCTTTGACTCGGTGAGTTTCGCGGCATTCCGACTTCGATGCCCCGGTTGCCGAAATTCAGTTGCCTTTGAATTTCGGGTGATCCCTCTTGAGCATGTATGCTTCTGCTACTTGTTCTACATCAGACTTTCTTCCGCAAACGGCGAAACGCTTTGACTCGGTGAGTTTCGCGGCATTCCGACTTCGATGCCCCGGTTGCCGAAATTCAGTTGCCTTTGAATTTCGGGTGATCCCTCTTGAGCATGTATGCTTCTGCTACTTGTTCTACATCAGACTTTCTTCCGCAAACGGCGAAACGCTTTGACTCGGTGAGTTTCGCGGCATTCCGACTTCGATGCCCGGTTGCCGAAATTCAGTTGCCTTTGAATTTCGGGTGATCCCTCTTGAGCATGTATGCTTCTGCTACTTGTTCTACATCAGACTTTCTTCCGCAAACGGCGAAACGCTTTGACTCGGTGAGTTTCGCGGCATTCCGACTTCGATGCCCCGGTTGCCGAAATTCAGTTGCCTTTGAATTTCGGGTGATCCCTCTTGAGCATGTATGCTTCTGCTACTTGTTCTACATCAGACTTTCTTCCGCAAACGGCGAAACGCTTTGACTCGGTGAGTTTCGCGGCATTCCGACTTCGATGCCCCGGTTGCCGAAATTCAGTTGCCTTTGAATTTCGGGTGATCCCTCTTGAGCATGTATGCTTCTGCTACTTGTTCTACATCAGACTTTCTTCCGCAAACGGCGAAACGCTTTGACTCGGTGAGTTTCGCGGCATTCCGACTTCGATGCCCCGGTTGCCGAAATTCAGTTGCCTTTGAATTTCGGGTGATCCCTCTTGAGCATGTATGCTTCTGCTACTTGTTCTACATCAGACTTTCTTCCGCAAACGGCGAAACGCTTTGACTCGGTGAGTTTCGCGGCATTCCGACTTCGATGCCCCGGTTGCCGAAATTCAGTTGCCTTTGAATTTCGGGTGATCCCTCTTGAGCATGTATGCTTCTGCTACTTGTTCTACATCAGACTTTCTTCCGCAAACGGCGAAACGCTTTGACTCGGTGAGTTTCGCGGCATTCCGACTTCGATGCCCCGGTTGCCGAAATTCAGTTGCCTTTGAATTTCGGGTGATCCCTCTTGAGCATGTATGCTTCTGCTACTTGTTCTACATCAGACTTTCTTCCGCAAACGGCGAAACGCTTTGACTCGGTGAGTTTCGCGGCATTCCGACTTCGATGCCCCGGTTGCCGAAATTCAGTTGCCTTTGAATTTCGGGTGATCCCTCTTGAGCATGTATGCTTCTGCTACTTGTTCTACATCAGACTTTCTTCCGCAAACGGCGAAACGCTTTGACTCGGTGAGTTTCGCGGCATTCCGACTTCGATGCCCCGGTTGCCGAAATTCAGTTGCCTTTGAATTTCGGGTGATCCCTCTTGAGCATGTATGCTTCTGCTACTTGTTCTACATCAGACTTTCTTCCGCAAACGGCGAAACGCTTTGACTCGGTGAGTTTCGCGGCATTCCGACTTCGATGCCCCGGTTGCCGAAATTCAGTTGCCTTTGAATTTCGGGTGATCCCTCTTGAGCATGTATGCTTCTGCTACTTGTTCTACATCAGACTTTCTTCCGCAAACGGCGAAACGCTTTGACTCGGTGAGTTTCGCGGCATTCCGACTTCGATGCCCCGGTTGCCGAAATTCAGTTGCCTTTGAATTTCGGGTGATCCCTCTTGAGCATGTATGCTTCTGCTACTTGTTCTACATCAGACTTTCTTCCGCAAACGGCGAAACGCTTTGACTCGGTGAGTTTCGCGGCATTCCGACTTCGATGCCCGGTTGCCGAAATTCAGTTGCCTTTGAATTTCGGGTGATCCCTCTTGAGCATGTATGCTTCTGCTACTTGTTCTACATCAGACTTTCTTCCGCAAACGGCGAAACGCTTTGACTCGGTGAGTTTCGCGGCATTCCGACTTCGATGCCCCGGTTGCCGAAATTCAGTTGCCTTTGAATTTCGGGTGATCCCTCTTGAGCATGTATGCTTCTGCTACTTGTTCTACATCAGACTTCTTCCGCAAACGGCGAAACGCTTTGACTCGGTGAGTTTCGCGGCATTCCGACTTCGATGCCCCGGTTGCCGAAATTCAGTTGCCTTTGAATTTCGGGTGATCCCTCTTGAGCATGTATGCTTCTGCTACTTGTTCTACATCAGACTTTCTTCCGCAAACGGCGAAACGCTTTGACTCGGTGAGTTTCGCGGCATTCCGACTTCGATGCCCCGGTTGCCGAAATTCAGTTGCCTTTGAATTTCGGGTGATCCCTCTTGAGCATGTATGCTTCTGCTACTTGTTCTACATCAGACTTTCTTCCGCAAACGGCGAAACGCTTTGACTCGGTGAGTTTCGCGGCATTCCGACTTCGATGCCCCGGTTGCCGAAATTCAGTTGCCTTTGAATTTCGGGTGATCCCTCTTGAGCATGTATGCTTCTGCTACTTGTTCTACATCAGACTTTCTTCCGCAAACGGCGAAACGCTTTGACTCGGTGAGTTTCGCGGCATTCCGACTTCGATGCCCCGGTTGCCGAAATTCAGTTGCCTTTGAATTTCGGGTGATCCCTCTTGAGCATGTATGCTTCTGCTACTTGTTCTACATCAGACTTTCTTCCGCAAACGGCGAAACGCTTTGACTCGGTGAGTTTCGCGGCATTCCGACTTCGATGCCCCGGTTGCCGAAATTCAGTTGCCTTTGAATTTCGGGTGATCCCTCTTGAGCATGTATGCTTCTGCTACTTGTTCTACATCAGACTTCTTCCGCAAACGGCGAAACGCTTTGACTCGGTGAGTTTCGCGGCATTCCGACTTCGATGCCCCGGTTGCCGAAATTCAGTTGCCTTTGAATTTCGGGTGATCCCTCTTGAGCATGTATGCTTCTGCTACTTGTTCTACATCAGACTTTCTTCCGCAAACGGCGAAACGCTTTGACTCGGTGAGTTTCGCGGCATTCCGACTTCGATGCCCCGGTTGCCGAAATTCAGTTGCCTTTGAATTTCGGGTGATCCCTCTTGAGCATGTATGCTTCTGCTACTTGTTCTACATCAGACTTTCTTCCGCAAACGGCGAAACGCTTTGACTCGGTGAGTTTCGCGGCATTCCGACTTCGATGCCCCGGTTGCCGAAATTCAGTTGCCTTTGAATTTCGGGTGATCCCTCTTGAGCATGTATGCTTCTGCTACTTGTTCTACATCAGACTTTCTTCCGCAAACGGCGAAACGCTTTGACTCGGTGAGTTTCGCGGCATTCCGACTTCGATGCCCCGGTTGCCGAAATTCAGTTGCCTTTGAATTTCGGGTGATCCCTCTTGAGCATGTATGCTTCTGCTACTTGTTCTACATCAGACTTTCTTCCGCAAACGGCGAAACGCTTTGACTCGGTGAGTTTCGCGGCATTCCGACTTCGATGCCCGGTTGCCGAAATTCAGTTGCCTTTGAATTTCGGGTGATCCCTCTTGAGCATGTATGCTTCTGCTACTTGTTCTACATCAGACTTTCTTCCGCAAACGGCGAAACGCTTTGACTCGGTGAGTTTCGCGGCATTCCGACTTCGATGCCCCGGTTGCCGAAATTCAGTTGCCTTTGAATTTCGGGTGATCCCTCTTGAGCATGTATGCTTCTGCTACTTGTTCTACATCAGACTTTCTTCCGCAAACGGCGAAACGCTTTGACTCGGTGAGTTTCGCGGCATTCCGACTTCGATGCCCCGGTTGCCGAAATTCAGTTGCCTTTGAATTTCGGGTGATCCCTCTTGAGCATGTATGCTTCTGCTACTTGTTCTACATCAGACTTTCTTCCGCAAACGGCGAAACGCTTTGACTCGGTGAGTTTCGCGGCATTCCGACTTCGATGCCCCGGTTGCCGAAATTCAGTTGCCTTTGAATTTCGGGTGATCCCTCTTGAGCATGTATGCTTCTGCTACTTGTTCTACATCAGACTTTCTTCCGCAAACAGCGAAACGCTTTGACTCGGTGAGTTTCGCGGCATTCCGCGTTCGATGCCCCGGTTGCCGAAATTCAGTTGCCTTTGAATTTCGGGTGATCCCTCTTGAGCATGTATGCTTATGCAACTTGTTCTACATCAGTCTTTCTTCTGCAAACGGCGAAACGCTTTGACTCGGTGAGTTTCCCGGCATTCCAGCTTCGATGCCCCGGTGACCGAAATTCAGTTGCCTTTGAATTTCGGGTGATCCCTCTTGAGCATGCATGCTTCAGCTACTTGTTCTACATCACACTCTCTTCCGCAAACAGCGAAACGGTTTTACTCGGTGAGTTTTGCGGCCTTCCGACTTGGATTCCACGGTTGCCGAAATTCAGTTGCCTTTGAATTTCGGGTGATCCCTCTTGAGCATGTATGCTTCTGCGACTTGGTCTAGTCACACTTCCTTCCTTACCAGCGACGCGCTTTGACTCGGTGAGTTTCGCGGCATTCCGACTTGGAAATGCCCGGTTGCTGATATTCAGTTGCCTTTGAATGTTTCGGGTGATCCCTCTTGAGGCGGTTATGCTTTTGCTAATTGTTCTACACCCACTCTACCTTCCGGCAAAGGGGCGGTTATCGCTTTGACTCGGTGAGTTTCGCGGCATTCCGCCTTGGATTTCCACGGTTCGCCGAAATTCAGTTGCCTATGAATTTCCAGGTGATCCCTCTTGAGCATGTATGCTTCTGCTACTTGTTCTACACCACTATTCCTTCCGCAAAGGGCGTAACGCTTTGACTCGGTGAGTTTCGCAGCCTTCCGACTTGGAATCCCGGTTGCTAAAATTCAGTTGCCTTTGAATTTCGGGTGATCCCTCTTGAGCATGTATGCTTCTGCTACTTGTTCTACACCACTCTTCCTTCCGCAAAGGGAGTACCGCTTTGACTCGGTGAGTTTCGCGGCATTCCGACTTGGATTCCACGGTTGCCGAAATTCAATTGCCTTTGAATTTCAGGTGATACCTCTTGAGCATGTATGCTTCTGCTACTTGTTCTACACCACTATTCCTTCCACAAAGGGCGTAACGCTTTGACTCGGTGAGTTTCGCGGCATTCCGACTTGGATTCCACGGTTGCCAAAATTCAGTTGCCTTTGAATTTCTGGTGATCCCTCTTGAGCATGTATGCTTCTGCTACTTGTTCTACATGACACTTCCTTCCTCAAACAGCGAAAGGCTTTGACTCGGTGACTTTTGCGCCATTCCGACTTCGATGCCCCGGTTGCCGAAATTCAGTTGCCTCTGAATTTCGGGTGATCCCTTTTGAGCTTGTATGCTTCTGCTACTTGGTCTACATCACACCTTCTTCCTTAAACACGAAACGCTTTGACTCGGTGAGTTTTAGCGGCATTCCGATCTTCGATTGCCCTGGTTGCCGAAATTCAGTTGCCCTTTGAATTTCGGAGTGATCCCTCTTGGGCATGTATTGCTTCTGCTACTTGTTCTAAATCACATTCTCTTCCTTCAAAACATGCGAATCGCCTTTGACCCCGATGAGTTATCGCGGCATTCCGATTTCGATGCCCCGGTTGCCGAAATTCAGTTGCTTTTTCAATTTTGGGTGATCCCTATTGAGCATGTATGCTTCTGCTACTTGTTCTACAATACACTTGCTTCCGCAAACAGCGAAACGCTATGACTCGGTGAGTTTCGCGGCATTCCGGACTTCGATACCCCGGTTGCCGAAATTCAGTTGCCTTTGAATTTCGGGTGATACCTCTTGAGCATGTATGCTTCTGCTACTTGTTCTACCGTCACTATTCCTTACGCAATGGGTGAAACGCTTTGACTCGGTGAGTTTCGCGGCATTCCGACTTTCGGATTGGTTCCCCGGTTGTTTTTTTTTTCTTTTACCAGAAATTCAGTTGCCTGTTGCAATTTCGGGTGATCCCTCTTGAGGCATGTATTGCTTCTGCTACTTGTTCTAAATCACACTTCCTTCCGTAAAAGGACGAAACGCTTTGATCTCGGTGAGTTTCGCGGCACATTCCTGACTTCGTACGCCCCGGATTGCCGAAATTCAGTTTGCCTTTGAATTTCGGGTGATCCCTCTTGAGCATGTATGCCTTTGCCTACTTGTTCTACAATCACCACTACCTTCCTTAAACAGCGAAAACGCTTTGACTCGGTTGTGAGTTTCGCGGCAGTTCCGACTTCGATGCCCCGGTTGCCGAAATTCAGTTGCCTTTGAATTTCGGGTGATCCCTCTTGAGCATGTATGCTTCTGCTACTTGTTCTACTTCAGACTTCTTCCGCAAATGGCCAAACGCTTTGACTCGGTGAGTTTCGCGGCATTCCGACTTTGATGCCCCGGTTGATGAAATTCAGTTGCCTTTGAATTTCGGGTGATCCCTCCTTAGAATGTATGCTTCTGCTACTTGTTCTACATCAGACTTCCTTCCGCAAACAGCGAATCGCTTTGACTCGGTGAGTTTTGCGGCATTCCGACATCGATGCCCCGGTTGCCGAAATTCAGTTGTCTATGAATTTCGGGTGATCCCTCTTGAGCATGTATGCTTCTGCTACTTGTTCTATATCACACTTCCTTTCGGAAATGGCCAAACGCTTTGACTCGGTGAGTTTCGCGGCATTCCGACATCGATGCCCGAGTTGCCGAAATTCAGTTGCCTTTGAATTTCGGGTGATCCCTCTTGAGCATGTATGCTTCTGCTACTTGTTCTCCATCAGACTTTCTTCCGCAAGGAGCGAAACGCTTTGACTCGGTGAGTTTCGCGGCATTACGACTTCGATGCCCGGTTGCCGAAATTCAGTTGCCTTTGAATTTCGGGTGATCCCTCTTGAGCATGTATGCTTCTGCTACTTGTTCTACATCAGACTTCCTTCCGCAAACGGCGAAACGCTTTGACTCGGTGAGTTTCGCGGCATTCCGACTTCGATGCCCCGGTTGCTGAAATTAAGTTGCCTTTGAATTTCGGGTGATCCCTCTTGAGCATGTATGCTTCTGCTACTTGTTCTACATCAGACTTCCTTCCACAAACGGCGAAACGCTTTGACTCGGTGAGTTTCGCGGCAATCCGACTTCGATGCCCCGGTTGCGCGAAATTCAGTTGCCTTTGAATTTCGGGTGATCCCTCTTGAGCATGTATGCTTCTGCTACTTGTTCTACATCAGACTTTCTTCCGCAAACGGCGAAACGCCTTTGACTCGGTGAGTTTCGCGGCATTCCGACTTCGATGCCCGGTTGCCGAAATTCAGTTGCCTTTTGAATTTCGGGTGATCCCTCTTGAGCATGTATGCTTCTGCTACTTGTTCTACATCACACTTCCTTCCGCAAACAGCGAAACGCTTTGACTCGTGTGAGTTTCGCGGCATTCCGACTTCGATTGCCCGGTTGCCGAAATTCAGTTGCCTTTGAATTATCGGGTGATCCCTCTTGAGCATGTATGCTTCTGCTACTTGTTCTAAATCAGACTTCCTTCCGCAAACGGCGAAACGCTTTGACTCGGTGAGTTTCGCGGCATTCCGACTTCGATGCCCGGTTGCCGAAATTCAGTTGCCTTTGAATTTCGGGTGATCCCTCCTGAGCATGTATGCTTCTGCTACTTGTTCTACATCACTCTTCCTTCCACAAAGGACGAAACGCTTTGACTCGGTGAGTTTCGCGGCATTCCGACTTCGATGCCCGGTTGCCGAAATTCAGTTGCCTTTGAATTTCGGGTGATCCCTCTTGAGCATGTATGCTTCTGCTACTTGGTCTACATAGGACTACCTTCCGCAAACGGCGAAACGCTTTGACTCGGTGAGTTTCGCGGCATTCCGACTTCGAAGCCCGGTTTGCCGAAATTCATTTGCCTTTGAATTTCGGGTGATCCCTCTTGAGCATGTATGCTTCTTGCTACTTGTTCTACATCAGACTTCCTTCCGCAAAGGGCGAAACGCTTTGACTCTGGTGAGTGTAGCGGCATTCGACTTCGATGCCACGGTTGCCGAAATTCAGTTGCCTTTGAATTTCGGGTGATCCTTCTTGAGCATGTATGCTTCTGCTACTTGTTCTACATCACACTTCTTCCGCAAACGGCGAAACGCTTTGACTCGGTGAGTTTCGCGGCATTCCGACTTCGATGCCCCGGTTGCGAAAAGTCAGTTGCCTTTGAATTTCGGGTGATCCCTCTTGAGCATGTATGCTTTGCTACTTGTTCTACATCAGACTTTCTTCCGCAAACAGCGAAACGCTTTGACTCGGTGAGTTTCGCGGCATTCCGACTTCGATGCCCCGGTTGCCGAAATTCATTTGCCTTTGAATTTCGGGTGATCCCTCTTGAACATGTATGCTTCTGCTACTTGTTCTACATCAGACTTTCTTCCGCAAACGGCGAAACGCTTTGACTCGGTGAGTTTCGCGACATTCCGATTTCGATGCCCGTTTTGCCGAAATTCAGTTGCCTTTGAATTTCGGGTTATCCCTCTTGAGCATGTATGCTTCTGCTACTTGTTCTACATCACACTTCCTTCCGCAAACAGCGAAACGCTTTGACTCGGTGAGTTTCGCGGCATTCTTGACTTCGATGCCCCGGTTGCCGAAATTCAGTTTCCTTTGAATTTCGGGTGATCCCTCTTGAGCATGTATGCTTCTGCTACTTGTTCTACATCAGACTTTCTTCCGCAAACGGCGAAACGCTTTGACTCGGTGAGTTTCGCGGCAATTCCGACTTCGATGCCCCGGTTTGCTGAAATTCAGTTGCCTTTGAATTTCGGGTGATCCCTCTTGAGCATGTATGCTTCTGCTACTTGTTCTACATCAGACTTCCTTCCGCAAAAGGCGAAACGCTTTGACTCGGTGAGTTTCGCGCATTCCGACTTCGATGCCACGGTTGCCGAAATTCAGTTGCCTTTGAATTTCGGGGTGATCCCTCTTGAGCATGTTTGCTTCTGCTACTTGTTCTACATCAGACTTTCTTCCGCAAACGGCGAAACGCTTTGACTCGGTGAGTTTTCGCGGCCATTCGACTTCGATGCCCGGTTGCCGAAATTCAGTTGCCTTTGAATTTCGGGTGATCCCTCTTGAGAATGTATGGCTTCTGCTACTTGTTCTACATCAGACTTTCTTCCGCAAACAGCGAAACGCTTTGACTCGGTGAGTTTCGCGGCATTCCGACTTCGATGCCCCGGTTGCCGAAATTCAGTTGCCTTTGAATTTCGGGTGATCCCTCTTGAGCATGTATGCTTCTGCTACTTGTTCTACATCAGACTTTCTTCCGCAAACAGCGAAACGCTTTGACTCGGTTGAGTTTCGCGGCATTCCGACTTCGATTTGCACCGGTTGCCGAAATTCAGTTGCCTTTGAATTTCGGGTGATCCCTCTTGAGCATGTATGCTTCTGCTATTGTTCTACATCAGACTTCTTCCGCAAACGGCGAAACGTTTTGACTCGGTGAGTTTCGCGGCTTCCGACTTCGATGCCCGGTTGCCGAAATTCAGTTGCCTTTGAATTTCGGGGTGATCCCTCTGAGATGTATGCTTCTGCTACTTGTTCTACATCAGACTT
>CM055353.1:22917591-22978285 GCA_029228515.1 Populus alba x Populus x berolinensis
TTGATTTTCCCCGGTTTGCCGAATTTCTGTTGCCTTTGAATTTCGGGTGCTCCTACGTGAGCATGTATCGCTTGCTGCTACTTGTCTACAATCACACTATCTGCTTCCGCAAACGGGTCGAAACAGTCTTTGAACCTCGGGTGAGTTTAGCGGCATTCCGTACTATTCACGATGCCCAGCCCGTTGCCGAGAATTCAGTGTGCCTTTGAATTTACGGGTGATCACTCTTGAGCATGTACTGCTTCTGGCGATCTTAGTGTTCTACATAAGACGTTCTTCCGCAAACAGCGAAACGCTTTGACTCGGTGAGTGTCGCGGCATTCCGACTTCGATGCCCTGGTTGCCGAAATTCTGTTGCCTTGGAATTTAGGGTGATCACTCTTAGCATGTATGCTTCTGCTACTTGTTCTACATCACACTTTCTTCCGCAAACGGCGAAACGCTTTGACTCGGTGAGTTTCGCGGCATTCCGACTTCGATGCCCCAGTTGCTTGAAATTGTTGAATTTCGGGTGATCCCTCTTGTGCATGTATGCTTCTGCTACTTGTTCTACAGCACACTTCCTTCCGCAAACAGCGAAACGCTTAACTCGGTGAGTTTCGCGGCATTCCGACTTCGATGCCCCGGTTGCCGAAATTCAGTTGCCTTTGAATTTCGGGTGATCCCTCTTGAGCATTTATGCTTCTGCTACTTGTTCTACTTCATACTTCCTTCCGCAACGGCGAAACGCTTTGACTCGGTGAGTTTCGCAGGCATTCCGACTTCGATGCCCGGTTGCCGAAATTCAGTTGCCTTTGAATTTCGGGGATCCCTCTTGAGCATGTATCTTTGCTACTTGTTCTACGTCACACTTCCTTTCGCAAACAGCGAAACGCTTTGACTCGGTGAGTTTCGCGGCATTCCGACTTCGATGCCCCGGTTGCCGAAATTCAGTTGCCTTTGAATTTTGGATGATCCATGTTGAGCATGTTTGCTTCTGCTACTTGTTCTACATCAGGTTTCTTCCGCAATTAGCGAAACGCTTTGACTCGGTGACTTTAGCGGCATTCCGACTTCGATGCCCCGGTTGCTGAAATTCAGTTGCCTTTGAATTTTGGTCTGTGATCACGCTTCTAGCATGGTATGGCCTTCTGCTACTTGTTCTACATCACACTACCTTCCGCAAACATTCGAAACGCTTTGACTTCAGTTGAGTTTTTGGCATTCCGACTTTCGATGCCCCTGGTTGCCCTGAAAAATATCTCAGTTGCCTTTGAATTTCGAGGTGATCCCTCTAGAGCATATGTATGACTTCTGCTACTTGTTTCTACATTGACTTCCTTCCGCAAAAGGCGAATCGCTTTGAACTTATCGGTGAGTTTCCGCGGCATTCTTCCGACCCTTTTCTGATGCCATCCGGTCTTGCCGAAATTCAGTTGCCTTTGAATTTTCGGGTGATACCCTCTTGAGCATGTATGCTTCTGCTACTGTTTTCTTACATCACACTCTCTTCCGCAAACTAACTAAACACTTTGACTCGGTGAGTTTCGCTTGGCATCCTCTCTGTCCGATGCCACCGGTGTTGCCGAAATGCCAGTTGCCTTTGAATTTTCGGCGTGATCCCTCTCTGAGCATGATATGCATTCTGCTACTTGTTCTTACATCAGACCTTCTTCCCGCAAATGGCCCAAAAACGCATTTGACTCTGTGTGAGTGTTCGCGGCATCTCCGACCTTGTATGCTATTTTTTACCCCGGTTGCCGGAAAATTAAGTTGAAGCGCCTTTGAATTTCGGGTCTGATCGCCTTCTTGAGCATGTATGCTATCGGCTACTTGCTTCTACAGCACACTTTCCCTCTCTCCTTAATCAAACGACGGAATGCGTGTACTCGTAATTTCCAGAGGCATTCCAATCCCCGTTGCCCCATTGCCGAAATTCATTTGCCTTTGAATTTTGGGTGATCCCTCTTTGAGCATGATATCCTCTCTCTGCTACGTGTTCTACAACTAACTTCCTTCCGCAAACGAGCGAATTGCTTTGACTCGGTGAGTTTCGCGGGGCATCTGAGTCTCCGACTTTCGTTTCCAGCCGGTTGCCGAAAGATTCATTTGCCTTTTGAATTTTTCGGGTGATGCCGCTCTTGTAGCATGTCTCGATTGGCTTCTGCTAATTGGGTATCATACATCAGAGCTTCTTCCGCAAATGGCGAAACCGCTTTTGACTCGGTGAGTTTCGCGGCATTTCCGACTTCGATGCCCCGGTTGCCGAAATTCAGTTGACTCCTTTGGAAATGTCCGGGTGATCCTTCTTGAGCATGTATGCTTCTGCTATTTGTTCTACATAACACACTCTCTTCCCGCAATACCGCGAAACGCTTTGACTACCCGAGTATGTTTGAACGCGGCATTTCCGACATGGATGCCAGGTTGCACGAGAAATTTCAGTTGCCTTCTGAATTTCGGGTGACATCCCTCTTGAGCATGTATGTCTTCTTGCCTACTTGTTCTACATCACACTTCTTCCGCAAATGGCCAGAACGTCTTTGACTACTGGTGAGTTTGAGGCATATCCGACTTCGATGCCCCCGGTTGCCTGAAATTCACGTTGCCTTTGAATTTCGCGGTGGATCCCTCTTGAGCATGTATGCTTCTGCTACTTGGCTATCATCAGACTAACTTCCGCAAACGGCTAAACGGGCATTGACATTCGGTGTAGTTTCGCGCGCAATTCCGACTTCGATGCCCCTGGTTGCCGATATTCAGTTGCCTTTGAATCTTCTGATGATCCATGATTGAGCATGTAATGCTTCTCGCTAAACTTGTTCAACATCACATTCTCTTCCGCAAACAGCGAAACGCTTTGACTCGGTGAATTTCGCTCATTTCAGACCTTACGATTGCCCCGGTTGCTGAAATTCAGTTTTGCCTTGAATTTCGGGTGATCACTCTTTAGCATGTATGCTATCTGCTACTTTGTTCTACATCACACTTCCGTTCCGCATAAACAGCGAAACGCTTTGACTCAGTTGAGTTGTATCGCCGGCATTCAGACTTCTGATGCCGTACCGGTTGCCGAAATTTCAGTTGCCTTTGAATTTCGGGTGATCCCTCTTCGAGCATGTATGCTTCTGCTACGGTTGTTCTACATCACATTCCTTCCGCACAAGCGGCGTACATCGCTTTGACATCGGTGAGTTTCGAGGCATTCCGACTTCGCGATGCCCCGGTAGCGCCGAAAGTTCAGTCGAACCTTTGAATTTCAGGTGATGATCCCTCTTGAGCATGGTATGCTTCTGCTACCTTGTTCTATCAGTCACACTCTCCTTCCGCAAACGGCAAAAACGCTTTGACTCGGTGAGTGTTCAGCGGCCATGCGATCCGACTTCTCGATCGCCCAGGTTGCCAGAAATTCAGTTGCCTTTGAATTTCGGGTGTTTATCCCTCGTGAGCCATGTATGCGCTTCTGCTACTCTGTTCTGTACTTCAGACTGCCTTCCGCAATAAGGGCCATAAACGCTTTGACTCGGTGAGTTTCGCTGGCCATTCCGACTTCGATGCCCCGGTTGCCAGAAATTCAGGATCGCCTTTAGAATATTCGGGTGATCCCTCTTGAGCATGCGTATGCCTTCTGACTACTTCGTTTCTACATCAACAATTCCTTCACGCAAAACGGCGAAACGACTTTGACTCGGTGACGTTTTTCGCGGCGAGATTCCGACTAACATTCGATGCCCGGTTGCCGAAATTCAGTTGTGAGCCTTTGAATTTCGGGTGCATCCCATCTTGAACATGTATGCTTGTGCAGCTACTTGTTCTAACCATCAGACTTAGCCTTCCGCAAAACGGGCAAAACAGCTTTGACTCGGTGGAGTTTCGCGGCATTCCGGGACTCCGATGTCCCCGGTTGCCAACAACAAAATTCAGGTTTGCCTTTGAATTCTCGGGTGATCCCATCTTGAGCATGAGATGCTTTCTGCCACTTGGTTCTACAATCACACTGCCTTCCGGCAAATGGCCGGAAACGCTCTTGACTCGGTGAGTTTCGCGGCATTCCGACTTCGATTCCACAGGTTGCCGAATATTCAGTTGCCTTTGAATTATCGGGGTGATCCCTCTTGAGCATGTATGCTTCTGGCTACTTAGTTCTACATTCAGACTTCTTCCATCCGCAAATGGCAAAACGCTTTGATCAGCGGTGAGTTATCGCCGGCATTCCGACTTTGATGCCCCGGTTGCCGAAATTTCAGTTGCCGCTTGTGAACTATCGGGTGATCCCTCTTTAGCATCGTATGCTTCTGCTAACTTGGTGCATACATCACTCTGAGGACTTAAATCGATCATACCTATGCCTTTCCGCAAACGGCGTCTAAACGCTTATGAACTCCGGTGAGTTTCGCGGCATTCCGACTTCGAGCGATCTGGCCCCGGTCCATCTGCTAAAGTTCATCTGACCCTTTGAATTGCGGAGTGATCCCTCGCTTGAGCATGGTATGCTATCATGCTACTGTGTTCTACATCACACTCTACTTTCCCGCAAATGTGCGAAAGCGCTTTGACTCGGTGAGTTTCGCGGCCAAACTTACCCGACATCGATGCCCCGGTTGCCGAAATTCAGTCTGCCTTTGAATTTCGGGTGATCCCCCTCTTTAGCATGTATGCCTTCTTCGCTTCTTTTTCTACATCACACTCTCTTACCCTGCCCCCCCCCCCCCCCCCCGTTTTGGTTTGCCCCCGCAATACGGTAACGTTAAACGCATTTTGACTCGGAAATTGAGTTTTCGCAGGCCATTCCGACTTGGCTGCCAGGTTGCCGAAATTCAGTTCGCCTTTGAATTCTTCGGGTGATCCCTCTTGAGCCATGTATGCTTTCTGCTACTTGTTCTACTTCACACTATCCTTCCGCCAAATGGCGAAACGCTTTGCGACTCGGTGAGGTGTCGCGGCATTCCGACTTAGCTTTAGTAGTCTCGAATGCCCCGGTTGCGGAAATTTCAGTCCCTTCTGACTTTCGGGTGATCCCTCTTGAGCATGTATGCTTTCTGCTATCTTCGTTCTACAGTCAGACTTCGCTTCCGCAATCAGGCGAAACGCTTTGACTTCCGGTGAGTTTCGCGGCATGGTCCGACTTCGATGCCCCGGTTGCCTAAAATTCTGCGTTGCCTTTTTGGAATCTTCGGGTGATCCCATTCTTGAGCATAAGTATGCTTCTGCTACTTGTCTTCCTACATAACACTACCGCTCATAAAATTCCCAGCAAAATGGCAGAAACGCTTTGACTCGGCTGAGTTTCGCGGCATTCGACGTCGAATGCCTCGCGTTGACAAAATTCAGTTGCCTTTGAATTTCGGGTGATCCCTCTTTAGCATGTATGCTTCTGCTACTTGTTCTACACCACACTTCCTTCCGCAAAGGGCGTAACACTTTGACTCGGTGAGTTTCGCGGCATTCCGACTTGGATTCCCAGGTTGCCGAAATTCAGTTGCCTTTGAATTTCGGGTGATCCCTCTTGAGCATGTATGCTTCTGCTACTTGTTCTACTTCAGACTTCTTCCGCAAATGGCCAAACGCTTTGACTCGGTGAGTTTCGCGGCATTCCGACTTTGAAGCCCCGGTTGACAAAATTCAGTTGCCTTTGAATTTCAGGTGATCCCTCTTTAGCATGTATGCTTCTGCTACTTGTTCTACATCAGACGTCCTTCCGCAAACGACAAATTGCTTTGACTCGGTGAGTTTCGCGGCATTCCGACTTCGATGCCCCGGTTGCCAAAATTCAATTGCCTTTGAATTTCGGGTGATCCCTCTTGAGCTCGTATGCTTCTGCTACTTGTTCTACATCAGACTTCTTCCGCAAATGGCCAAACGCTTTGACTCGGTGAGTTTCGCGGCATTCCGACTTTGATACCCCGGTTGATGAAATTCAGTTGCCTTTGAATTTCGGGTGATCCCTCCTTAGAATGTATGCTTCTGCTACTTGTTCTACATCAGACTTGCTTCCGCAAACAGCGAATCGCTTTGACTCGGTGAGTTTTGCGGCATTCCGACATCGATGCCCCGGTTGCCGAAATTCAGTTGTCTATGAATTTTGGGTGATCACTCTTTAGCATGTATGCTTCTGCTACTTGTTCTACATCACACTTCCTTCCACAAACGGCGAAACGCTTTGACTCCGTGAGTTTCGCGGCATTCCGACATCGATGCCCCGGTTGCCGAAATTCAGTTGCCTATGAATTTTCGATGATCCCTGTCTTGAGCATGTTATGCTTCTTCATTACTTGTTCTACTTTAGACTTCTTCCGCAAATGGCCAAACGCTTTGACTCGGTGAGTTTCGCGGCATTCCGACTTTGATGCCCCGGTTGACAAAATTCAGTTGCCTTTGAATTTCGGGTGATCCCTCTTTAGCATGTACGCTTCTGCTACTTGTTCTACATCAGACTTCCTTCCGCAAACGGCGAATCGATTTGACTCGGTGAGTTTCGCGGCATTCCGACTTCGATGCCCCAGTTGCAAAAATTCAGTTTCCTTTGAATTTCGGGTGATCCCTCTTGAGCATGTATGCTTCTGCTACTTGTTCTACACCACACTTCCTTCCGCAAAGGGCATAACACTTTGACTCGATGAGTTTCGCGGCATTCCAACTTCGATGCCCCGGTTGCCGAAATTCAGTTGCCTTTCAATTTCGGGTGATCCCTCTTGAGCATGTACGCTTCTGCTACTTGTTCTACGTCACACTTCCTTCCTTAAACGGCGAATCGATTTGACTCGGTGAGTTTCGCGGCATTCCGACTTCGATGCCCCGGTTGCCAAAATTCAGTTTCCTTTGAATTTCGGGTGATCCCTCTTGAGCATGTACGCTTCTGCTACTTGTTCTACATCACACTTCCTTCCGCAAACAGCGAAACGCTTTGACTCGGTGAGTTTCGCGGCATTCCGACTTCGATGCCCCGGTTGCCGAAATTTAGTTGCCTTTGAATTTCGGGTGATCCCTCTTGGGCATGTATGCTTCTGCCACTTGTTCTACATCAGACTTGTTTCCGCAAACGGCGAAATGCTTTGACTCTGTGAGTTTCGCGGCATTCCGACTTCGATGACCCGGTTGCCGAAATTTAGTTGCCTATGAATTCCGGGTGATCCCTCTTGAGCATGTATGCTTCTTCTACTTGTTCTACAGCACACTTCTTCCGCAAACGGCGAAACGCTTTGACTCTGTGAGTTTCGCGGCATTCCGACTTCGATGACCCGGTTGCCGAAATTTAGTTGCCTATGAATTCCGGGTGATCCCTCTTGAGCATGTATGCTTCTTCTACTTGTTCTACAGCACACTTCCTTCCGCAAATGGCCAAACACTTTGACTCGGTGAGTTTCTCGGCATTCCGACTTCGATGCCCCGGTTGCCGAAATTCAGTTGCCTTTGAATTTCGGGTGATCCCTCTTGAGCATGTATGCTTCTACTACTTGTTCTACATCACTTCTTCCGCAAACGGCGAAACGCTTTGACTCGGTGAGTTTCGCGGCATTCCGACTTCGATGCCCCGGTTGCCGAAATTCAGTTGCCTTTGAATTTCGGGTGATCCCTCTTGAGCATGTATGCTTCTGCTACTTGTTCTACATCACACTTCTTCCGCAAACGGCGAAACGCTTTGACTCGGTGAGTTTCGCGGCATTCCGACTTCGATGCCCCGGTTGCCGAAATTCAGTTGCCTTTGAATTTCGGGTGATCCCTCTTGAGCATGTATGCTTCTGCTACTTGTTCTACATCACACTTCCTTCCGCAAACGGCGAAACGCTTTGACTCGGTGAGTTTCGCGGCATTCCGACTTCGATGCCCCGGTTGCCGAAATTCAGTTGCCTTTGAATTTCGGGTGATCCCTCTTGAGCATGTATGCTTCTGCTACTTGTTCTACATCACACTTCCTTCCGCAAACGGCGAAACGCTTTGACTCGGTGAGTTTCGCGGCATTCCGACTTCGATGCCCCGGTTGCCGAAATTCAGTTGCCTTTGAATTTCGGGTGATCCCTCTTGAGCATGTATGCTTCTGCTACTTGTTCTACATCACACTTCCTTCCGCAAACGGCGAAACGCTTTGACTCGGTGAGTTTCGCGGCATTCCGACTTCGATGCCCCGGTTGCCGAAATTCAGTTGCCTTTGAATTTCGGGTGATCCCTCTTGAGCATGTATGCTTCTGCTACTTGTTCTACATCACACTTCTTCCGCAAACGGCGAAACGCTTTGACTCGGTGAGTTTCGCGGCATTCCGACTTCGATGCCCCGGTTGCCGAAATTCAGTTGCCTTTGAATTTCGGGTGATCCCTCTTGAGCATGTATGCTTCTGCTACTTGTTCTACATCACACTTCTTCCGCAAACGGCGAAACGCTTTGACTCGGTGAGTTTCGCGGCATTCCGACTTCGATGCCCCGGTTGCCGAAATTCAGTTGCCTTTGAATTTCGGGTGATCCCTCTTGAGCATGTATGCTTCTGCTACTTGTTCTACATCACACTTCCTTCCGCAAACGGCGAAACGCTTTGACTCGGTGAGTTTCGCGGCATTCCGACTTCGATGCCCCGGTTGCCGAAATTCAGTTGCCTTTGAATTTCGGGTGATCCCTCTTGAGCATGTATGCTTCTGCTACTTGTTCTACATCACACTTCCTTCCGCAAACGGCGAAACGCTTTGACTCGGTGAGTTTCGCGGCATTCCGACTTCGATGCCCCGGTTGCCGAAATTCAGTTGCCTTTGAATTTCGGGTGATCCCTCTTGAGCATGTATGCTTCTGCTACTTGTTCTACATCACACTTCTTCCGCAAACGGCGAAACGCTTTGACTCGGTGAGTTTCGCGGCATTCCGACTTCGATGCCCCGGTTGCCGAAATTCAGTTGCCTTTGAATTTCGGGTGATCCCTCTTGAGCATGTATGCTTCTGCTACTTGTTCTACATCACACTTCTTCCGCAAACGGCGAAACGCTTTGACTCGGTGAGTTTCGCGGCATTCCGACTTCGATGCCCCGGTTGCCGAAATTCAGTTGCCTTTGAATTTCGGGTGATCCCTCTTGAGCATGTATGCTTCTGCTACTTGTTCTACATCACACTTCCTTCCGCAAACGGCGAAACGCTTTGACTCGGTGAGTTTCGCGGCATTCCGACTTCGATGCCCCGGTTGCCGAAATTCAGTTGCCTTTGAATTTCGGGTGATCCCTCTTGAGCATGTATGCTTCTGCTACTTGTTCTACATCACACTTCCTTCCGCAAACGGCGAAACGCTTTGACTCGGTGAGTTTCGCGGCATTCCGACTTCGATGCCCCGGTTGCCGAAATTCAGTTGCCTTTGAATTTCGGGTGATCCCTCTTGAGCATGTATGCTTCTGCTACTTGTTCTACATCACACTTCTTCCGCAAACGGCGAAACGCTTTGACTCGGTGAGTTTCGCGGCATTCCGACTTCGATGCCCCGGTTGCCGAAATTCAGTTGCCTTTGAATTTCGGGTGATCCCTCTTGAGCATGTATGCTTCTGCTACTTGTTCTACATCACACTTCTTCCGCAAACGGCGAAACGCTTTGACTCGGTGAGTTTCGCGGCATTCCGACTTCGATGCCCCGGTTGCCGAAATTCAGTTGCCTTTGAATTTCGGGTGATCCCTCTTGAGCATGTATGCTTCTGCTACTTGTTCTACATCACACTTCTTCCGCAAACGGCGAAACGCTTTGACTCGGTGAGTTTCGCGGCATTCCGACTTCGATGCCCCGGTTGCCGAAATTCAGTTGCCTTTGAATTTCGGGTGATCCCTCTTGAGCATGTATGCTTCTGCTACTTGTTCTACATCACACTTCTTCCGCAAACGGCGAAACGCTTTGACTCGGTGAGTTTCGCGGCATTCCGACTTCGATGCCCCGGTTGCCGAAATTCAGTTGCCTTTGAATTTCGGGTGATCCCTCTTGAGCATGTATGCTTCTGCTACTTGTTCTACATCACACTTCCTTCCGCAAACGGCGAAACGCTTTGACTCGGTGAGTTTCGCGGCATTCCGACTTCGATGCCCCGGTTGCCGAAATTCAGTTGCCTTTGAATTTCGGGTGATCCCTCTTGAGCATGTATGCTTCTGCTACTTGTTCTACATCACACTTCCTTCCGCAAACGGCGAAACGCTTTGACTCGGTGAGTTTCGCGGCATTCCGACTTCGATGCCCCGGTTGCCGAAATTCAGTTGCCTTTGAATTTCGGGTGATCCCTCTTGAGCATGTATGCTTCTGCTACTTGTTCTACATCACACTTCTTCCGCAAACGGCGAAACGCTTTGACTCGGTGAGTTTCGCGGCATTCCGACTTCGATGCCCCGGTTGCCGAAATTCAGTTGCCTTTGAATTTCGGGTGATCCCTCTTGAGCATGTATGCTTCTGCTACTTGTTCTACATCACACTTCCTTCCGCAAACGGCGAAACGCTTTGACTCGGTGAGTTTCGCGGCATTCCGACTTCGATGCCCCGGTTGCCGAAATTCAGTTGCCTTTGAATTTCGGGTGATCCCTCTTGAGCATGTATGCTTCTGCTACTTGTTCTACATCACACTTCTTCCGCAAACGGCGAAACGCTTTGACTCGGTGAGTTTCGCGGCATTCCGACTTCGATGCCCCGGTTGCCGAAATTCAGTTGCCTTTGAATTTCGGGTGATCCCTCTTGAGCATGTATGCTTCTGCTACTTGTTCTACATCACACTTCCTTCCGCAAACGGCGAAACGCTTTGACTCGGTGAGTTTCGCGGCATTCCGACTTCGATGCCCCGGTTGCCGAAATTCAGTTGCCTTTGAATTTCGGGTGATCCCTCTTGAGCATGTATGCTTCTGCTACTTGTTCTACATCACACTTCCTTCCGCAAACGGCGAAACGCTTTGACTCGGTGAGTTTCGCGGCATTCCGACTTCGATGCCCCGGTTGCCGAAATTCAGTTGCCTTTGAATTTCGGGTGATCCCTCTTGAGCATGTATGCTTCTGCTACTTGTTCTACATCACACTTCTTCCGCAAACGGCGAAACGCTTTGACTCGGTGAGTTTCGCGGCATTCCGACTTCGATGCCCCGGTTGCCGAAATTCAGTTGCCTTTGAATTTCGGGTGATCCCTCTTGAGCATGTATGCTTCTGCTACTTGTTCTACATCAGACTTCTTCCGCAAACGGCGAAACGCTTTGACTCGGTGAGTTTCGCGGCATTCCGACTTCGATGCCCCGGTTGCCGAAATTCAGTTGCCTTTGAATTTCGGGTGATCCCTCTTGAGCATGTATGCTTCTGCTACTTGTTCTACATCAGACTTCTTCCGCAAACGGCGAAACGCTTTGACTCGGTGAGTTTCGCGGCATTCCGACTTCGATGCCCCGGTTGCCGAAATTCAGTTGCCTTTGAATTTCGGGTGATCCCTCTTGAGCATGTATGCTTCTGCTACTTGTTCTACATCAGACTTCTTCCGCAAACGGCGAAACGCTTTGACTCGGTGAGTTTCGCGGCATTCCGACTTCGATGCCCCGGTTGCCGAAATTCAGTTGCCTTTGAATTTCGGGTGATCCCTCTTGAGCATGTATGCTTCTGCTACTTGTTCTACATCACACTTCTTCCGCAAACGGCGAAACGCTTTGACTCGGTGAGTTTCGCGGCATTCCGACTTCGATGCCCCGGTTGCCGAAATTCAGTTGCCTTTGAATTTCGGGTGATCCCTCTTGAGCATGTATGCTTCTGCTACTTGTTCTACATCACACTTCTTCCGCAAACGGCGAAACGCTTTGACTCGGTGAGTTTCGCGGCATTCCGACTTCGATGCCCCGGTTGCCGAAATTCAGTTGCCTTTGAATTTCGGGTGATCCCTCTTGAGCATGTATGCTTCTGCTACTTGTTCTACATCAGACTTCTTCCGCAAACGGCGAAACGCTTTGACTCGGTGAGTTTCGCGGCATTCCGACTTTGCCGATGCCTTTGAATTTCGGGTGATCCCTCTTGAGCATGTATGCTTCTGCTACTTGTTCTACATCAGACTTCCTTCCGCAAACGGCGAAACGCTTTGACTCGGTGAGTTTCGCGGCATTCCGACTTCGATGCCCCGGTTGCCGAAATTCAGTTGCCTTTGAATTTCGGGTGATCCCTCTTGAGCATGTATGCTTCTGCTACTTGTTCTACATCACACTTCTTCCGCAAACGGCGAAACGCTTTGACTCGGTGAGTTTCGCGGCATTCCGACTTCGATGCCCCGGTTGCCGAAATTCAGTTGCCTTTGAATTTCGGGTGATCCCTCTTGAGCATGTATGCTTCTGCTACTTGTTCTACATCAGACTTCTTCCGCAAACGGCGAAACGCTTTGACTCGGTGAGTTTCGCGGCATTCCGACTTCGATGCCCCGGTTGCCGAAATTCAGTTGCCTTTGAATTTCGGGTGATCCCTCTTGAGCATGTATGCTTCTGCTACTTGTTCTACATCAGACTTCTTCCGCAAACGGCGAAACGCTTTGACTCGGTGAGTTTCGCGGCATTCCGACTTCGATGCCCCGGTTGCCGAAATTCAGTTGCCTTTGAATTTCGGGTGATCCCTCTTGAGCATGTATGCTTCTGCTACTTGTTCTACATCAGACTTCTTCCGCAAACGGCGAAACGCTTTGACTCGGTGAGTTTCGCGGCATTCCGACTTCGATGCCCCGGTTGCCGAAATTCAGTTGCCTTTGAATTTCGGGTGATCCCTCTTGAGCATGTATGCTTCTGCTACTTGTTCTACATCACACTTTCTTCCGCAAACGGCGAAACGCTTTGACTCGGTGAGTTTCGCGGCATTCCGACTTCGATGCCCCGGTTGCCGAAATTCAGTTGCCTTTGAATTTCGGGTGATCCCTCTTGAGCATGTATGCTTCTGCTACTTGTTCTACATCACACTTCTTCCGCAAACGGCGAAACGCTTTGACTCGGTGAGTTTCGCGGCATTCCGACTTCGATGCCCCGGTTGCCGAAATTCAGTTGCCTTTGAATTTCGGGTGATCCCTCTTGAGCATGTATGCTTCTGCTACTTGTTCTACATCACACTTCCTTCCGCAAACGGCGAAACGCTTTGACTCGGTGAGTTTCGCGGCATTCCGACTTCGATGCCCCGGTTGCCGAAATTCAGTTGCCTTTGAATTTCGGGTGATCCCTCTTGAGCATGTATGCTTCTGCTACTTGTTCTACATCACACTTCCTTCCGCAAACGGCGAAACGCTTTGACTCGGTGAGTTTCGCGGCATTCCGACTTCGATGCCCCGGTTGCCGAAATTCAGTTGCCTTTGAATTTCGGGTGATCCCTCTTGAGCATGTATGCTTCTGCTACTTGTTCTACATCAGACTTCTTCCGCAAACGGCGAAACGCTTTGACTCGGTGAGTTTCGCGGCATTCCGACTTCGATGCCCCGGTTGCCGAAATTCAGTTGCCTTTGAATTTCGGGTGATCCCTCTTGAGCATGTATGCTTCTGCTACTTGTTCTACATCAGACTTCTTCCGCAAACGGCGAAACGCTTTGACTCGGTGAGTTTCGCGGCATTCCGACTTCGATGCCCCGGTTGCCGAAATTCAGTTGCCTTTGAATTTCGGGTGATCCCTCTTGAGCATGTATGCTTCTGCTACTTGTTCTACATCACACTTTCTTCCGCAAACGGCGAAACGCTTTGACTCGGTGAGTTTCGCGGCATTCCGACTTCGATGCCCCGGTTGCCGAAATTCAGTTGCCTTTGAATTTCGGGTGATCCCTCTTGAGCATGTATGCTTCTGCTACTTGTTCTACATCACACTTCTTCCGCAAACGGCGAAACGCTTTGACTCGGTGAGTTTCGCGGCATTCCGACTTCGATGCCCCGGTTGCCGAAATTCAGTTGCCTTTGAATTTCGGGTGATCCCTCTTGAGCATGTATGCTTCTGCTACTTGTTCTACATCAGACTTCCTTCCGCAAACGGCGAAACGCTTTGACTCGGTGAGTTTCGCGGCATTCCGACTTCGATGCCCCGGTTGCCGAAATTCAGTTGCCTTTGAATTTCGGGTGATCCCTCTTGAGCATGTATGCTTCTGCTACTTGTTCTACATCACACTTCTTCCGCAAACGGCGAAACGCTTTGACTCGGTGAGTTTCGCGGCATTCCGACTTCGATGCCCCGGTTGCCGAAATTCAGTTGCCTTTGAATTTCGGGTGATCCCTCTTGAGCATGTATGCTTCTGCTACTTGTTCTACATCACACTTCTTCCGCAAACGGCGAAACGCTTTGACTCGGTGAGTTTCGCGGCATTCCGACTTCGATGCCCCGGTTGCCGAAATTCAGTTGCCTTTGAATTTCGGGTGATCCCTCTTGAGCATGTATGCTTCTGCTACTTGTTCTACATCAGACTTCTTCCGCAAACGGCGAAACGCTTTGACTCGGTGAGTTTCGCGGCATTCCGACTTCGATGCCCCGGTTGCCGAAATTCAGTTGCCTTTGAATTTCGGGTGATCCCTCTTGAGCATGTATGCTTCTGCTACTTGTTCTACATCACACTTCTTCCGCAAACGGCGAAACGCTTTGACTCGGTGAGTTTCGCGGCATTCCGACTTCGATGCCCCGGTTGCCGAAATTCAGTTGCCTTTGAATTTCGGGTGATCCCTCTTGAGCATGTATGCTTCTGCTACTTGTTCTACATCAGACTTCTTCCGCAAACGGCGAAACGCTTTGACTCGGTGAGTTTCGCGGCATTCCGACTTCGATGCCCCGGTTGCCGAAATTCAGTTGCCTTTGAATTTCGGGTGATCCCTCTTGAGCATGTATGCTTCTGCTACTTGTTCTACATCAGACTTCTTCCGCAAACGGCGAAACGCTTTGACTCGGTGAGTTTCGCGGCATTCCGACTTCGATGCCCCGGTTGCCGAAATTCAGTTGCCTTTGAATTTCGGGTGATCCCTCTTGAGCATGTATGCTTCTGCTACTTGTTCTACATCAGACTTCTTCCGCAAACGGCGAAACGCTTTGACTCGGTGAGTTTCGCGGCATTCCGACTTCGATGCCCCGGTTGCCGAAATTCAGTTGCCTTTGAATTTCGGGTGATCCCTCTTGAGCATGTATGCTTCTGCTACTTGTTCTACATCAGACTTCTTCCGCAAACGGCGAAACGCTTTGACTCGGTGAGTTTCGCGGCATTCCGACTTCGATGCCCCGGTTGCCGAAATTCAGTTGCCTTTGAATTTCGGGTGATCCCTCTTGAGCATGTATGCTTCTGCTACTTGTTCTACATCAGACTTCTTCCGCAAACGGCGAAACGCTTTGACTCGGTGAGTTTCGCGGCATTCCGACTTCGATGCCCCGGTTGCCGAAATTCAGTTGCCTTTGAATTTCGGGTGATCCCTCTTGAGCATGTATGCTTCTGCTACTTGTTCTACATCAGACTTCTTCCGCAAACGGCGAAACGCTTTGACTCGGTGAGTTTCGCGGCATTCCGACTTCGATGCCCCGGTTGCCGAAATTCAGTTGCCTTTGAATTTCGGGTGATCCCTCTTGAGCATGTATGCTTCTGCTACTTGTTCTACATCAGACTTCTTCCGCAAACGGCGAAACGCTTTGACTCGGTGAGTTTCGCGGCATTCCGACTTCGATGCCCCGGTTGCCGAAATTCAGTTGCCTTTGAATTTCGGGTGATCCCTCTTGAGCATGTATGCTTCTGCTACTTGTTCTACATCAGACTTCTTCCGCAAACGGCGAAACGCTTTGACTCGGTGAGTTTCGCGGCATTCCGACTTCGATGCCCCGGTTGCCGAAATTCAGTTGCCTTTGAATTTCGGGTGATCCCTCTTGAGCATGTATGCTTCTGCTACTTGTTCTACATCAGACTTCTTCCGCAAACGGCGAAACGCTTTGACTCGGTGAGTTTCGCGGCATTCCGACTTCGATGCCCCGGTTGCCGAAATTCAGTTGCCTTTGAATTTCGGGTGATCCCTCTTGAGCATGTATGCTTCTGCTACTTGTTCTACATCAGACTTCTTCCGCAAACGGCGAAACGCTTTGACTCGGTGAGTTTCGCGGCATTCCGACTTCGATGCCCCGGTTGCCGAAATTCAGTTGCCTTTGAATTTCGGGTGATCCCTCTTGAGCATGTATGCTTCTGCTACTTGTTCTACATCAGACTTCTTCCGCAAACGGCGAAACGCTTTGACTCGGTGAGTTTCGCGGCATTCCGACTTCGATGCCCCGGTTGCCGAAATTCAGTTGCCTTTGAATTTCGGGTGATCCCTCTTGAGCATGTATGCTTCTGCTACTTGTTCTACATCAGACTTCTTCCGCAAACGGCGAAACGCTTTGACTCGGTGAGTTTCGCGGCATTCCGACTTCGATGCCCCGGTTGCCGAAATTCAGTTGCCTTTGAATTTCGGGTGATCCCTCTTGAGCATGTATGCTTCTGCTACTTGTTCTACATCAGACTTCTTCCGCAAACGGCGAAACGCTTTGACTCGGTGAGTTTCGCGGCATTCCGACTTCGATGCCCCGGTTGCCGAAATTCAGTTGCCTTTGAATTTCGGGTGATCCCTCTTGAGCATGTATGCTTCTGCTACTTGTTCTACATCAGACTTCTTCCGCAAACGGCGAAACGCTTTGACTCGGTGAGTTTCGCGGCATTCCGACTTCGATGCCCCGGTTGCCGAAATTCAGTTGCCTTTGAATTTCGGGTGATCCCTCTTGAGCATGTATGCTTCTGCTACTTGTTCTACATCAGACTTCTTCCGCAAACGGCGAAACGCTTTGACTCGGTGAGTTTCGCGGCATTCCGACTTCGATGCCCCGGTTGCCGAAATTCAGTTGCCTTTGAATTTCGGGTGATCCCTCTTGAGCATGTATGCTTCTGCTACTTGTTCTACATCAGACTTCTTCCGCAAACGGCGAAACGCTTTGACTCGGTGAGTTTCGCGGCATTCCGACTTCGATGCCCCGGTTGCCGAAATTCAGTTGCCTTTGAATTTCGGGTGATCCCTCTTGAGCATGTATGCTTCTGCTACTTGTTCTACATCAGACTTCTTCCGCAAACGGCGAAACGCTTTGACTCGGTGAGTTTCGCGGCATTCCGACTTCGATGCCCCGGTTGCCGAAATTCAGTTGCCTTTGAATTTCGGGTGATCCCTCTTGAGCATGTATGCTTCTGCTACTTGTTCTACATCAGACTTCTTCCGCAAACGGCGAAACGCTTTGACTCGGTGAGTTTCGCGGCATTCCGACTTCGATGCCCCGGTTGCCGAAATTCAGTTGCCTTTGAATTTCGGGTGATCCCTCTTGAGCATGTATGCTTCTGCTACTTGTTCTACATCAGACTTCTTCCGCAAACGGCGAAACGCTTTGACTCGGTGAGTTTCGCGGCATTCCGACTTCGATGCCCCGGTTGCCGAAATTCAGTTGCCTTTGAATTTCGGGTGATCCCTCTTGAGCATGTATGCTTCTGCTACTTGTTCTACATCAGACTTCTTCCGCAAACGGCGAAACGCTTTGACTCGGTGAGTTTCGCGGCATTCCGACTTCGATGCCCCGGTTGCCGAAATTCAGTTGCCTTTGAATTTCGGGTGATCCCTCTTGAGCATGTATGCTTCTGCTACTTGTTCTACATCAGACTTCTTCCGCAAACGGCGAAACGCTTTGACTCGGTGAGTTTCGCGGCATTCCGACTTCGATGCCCCGGTTGCCGAAATTCAGTTGCCTTTGAATTTCGGGTGATCCCTCTTGAGCATGTATGCTTCTGCTACTTGTTCTACATCAGACTTCTTCCGCAAACGGCGAAACGCTTTGACTCGGTGAGTTTCGCGGCATTCCGACTTCGATGCCCCGGTTGCCGAAATTCAGTTGCCTTTGAATTTCGGGTGATCCCTCTTGAGCATGTATGCTTCTGCTACTTGTTCTACATCAGACTTCTTCCGCAAACGGCGAAACGCTTTGACTCGGTGAGTTTCGCGGCATTCCGACTTCGATGCCCCGGTTGCCGAAATTCAGTTGCCTTTGAATTTCGGGTGATCCCTCTTGAGCATGTATGCTTCTGCTACTTGTTCTACATCAGACTTCTTCCGCAAACGGCGAAACGCTTTGACTCGGTGAGTTTCGCGGCATTCCGACTTCGATGCCCCGGTTGCCGAAATTCAGTTGCCTTTGAATTTCGGGTGATCCCTCTTGAGCATGTATGCTTCTGCTACTTGTTCTACATCAGACTTCTTCCGCAAACGGCGAAACGCTTTGACTCGGTGAGTTTCGCGGCATTCCGACTTCGATGCCCCGGTTGCCGAAATTCAGTTGCCTTTGAATTTCGGGTGATCCCTCTTGAGCATGTATGCTTCTGCTACTTGTTCTACATCAGACTTCTTCCGCAAACGGCGAAACGCTTTGACTCGGTGAGTTTCGCGGCATTCCGACTTCGATGCCCCGGTTGCCGAAATTCAGTTGCCTTTGAATTTCGGGTGATCCCTCTTGAGCATGTATGCTTCTGCTACTTGTTCTACATCAGACTTCTTCCGCAAACGGCGAAACGCTTTGACTCGGTGAGTTTCGCGGCATTCCGACTTCGATGCCCCGGTTGCCGAAATTCAGTTGCCTTTGAATTTCGGGTGATCCCTCTTGAGCATGTATGCTTCTGCTACTTGTTCTACATCAGACTTCTTCCGCAAACGGCGAAACGCTTTGACTCGGTGAGTTTCGCGGCATTCCGACTTCGATGCCCCGGTTGCCGAAATTCAGTTGCCTTTGAATTTCGGGTGATCCCTCTTGAGCATGTATGCTTCTGCTACTTGTTCTACATCAGACTTCTTCCGCAAACGGCGAAACGCTTTGACTCGGTGAGTTTCGCGGCATTCCGACTTCGATGCCCCGGTTGCCGAAATTCAGTTGCCTTTGAATTTCGGGTGATCCCTCTTGAGCATGTATGCTTCTGCTACTTGTTCTACATCAGACTTCTTCCGCAAACGGCGAAACGCTTTGACTCGGTGAGTTTCGCGGCATTCCGACTTCGATGCCCCGGTTGCCGAAATTCAGTTGCCTTTGAATTTCGGGTGATCCCTCTTGAGCATGTATGCTTCTGCTACTTGTTCTACATCAGACTTCTTCCGCAAACGGCGAAACGCTTTGACTCGGTGAGTTTCGCGGCATTCCGACTTCGATGCCCCGGTTGCCGAAATTCAGTTGCCTTTGAATTTCGGGTGATCCCTCTTGAGCATGTATGCTTCTGCTACTTGTTCTACATCAGACTTCTTCCGCAAACGGCGAAACGCTTTGACTCGGTGAGTTTCGCGGCATTCCGACTTCGATGCCCCGGTTGCCGAAATTCAGTTGCCTTTGAATTTCGGGTGATCCCTCTTGAGCATGTATGCTTCTGCTACTTGTTCTACATCAGACTTCTTCCGCAAACGGCGAAACGCTTTGACTCGGTGAGTTTCGCGGCATTCCGACTTCGATGCCCCGGTTGCCGAAATTCAGTTGCCTTTGAATTTCGGGTGATCCCTCTTGAGCATGTATGCTTCTGCTACTTGTTCTACATCAGACTTCTTCCGCAAACGGCGAAACGCTTTGACTCGGTGAGTTTCGCGGCATTCCGACTTCGATGCCCCGGTTGCCGAAATTCAGTTGCCTTTGAATTTCGGGTGATCCCTCTTGAGCATGTATGCTTCTGCTACTTGTTCTACATCAGACTTCTTCCGCAAACGGCGAAACGCTTTGACTCGGTGAGTTTCGCGGCATTCCGACTTCGATGCCCCGGTTGCCGAAATTCAGTTGCCTTTGAATTTCGGGTGATCCCTCTTGAGCATGTATGCTTCTGCTACTTGTTCTACATCAGACTTCTTCCGCAAACGGCGAAACGCTTTGACTCGGTGAGTTTCGCGGCATTCCGACTTCGATGCCCCGGTTGCCGAAATTCAGTTGCCTTTGAATTTCGGGTGATCCCTCTTGAGCATGTATGCTTCTGCTACTTGTTCTACATCAGACTTCTTCCGCAAACGGCGAAACGCTTTGACTCGGTGAGTTTCGCGGCATTCCGACTTCGATGCCCCGGTTGCCGAAATTCAGTTGCCTTTGAATTTCGGGTGATCCCTCTTGAGCATGTATGCTTCTGCTACTTGTTCTACATCAGACTTCTTCCGCAAACGGCGAAACGCTTTGACTCGGTGAGTTTCGCGGCATTCCGACTTCGATGCCCCGGTTGCCGAAATTCAGTTGCCTTTGAATTTCGGGTGATCCCTCTTGAGCATGTATGCTTCTGCTACTTGTTCTACATCAGACTTCTTCCGCAAACGGCGAAACGCTTTGACTCGGTGAGTTTCGCGGCATTCCGACTTCGATGCCCCGGTTGCCGAAATTCAGTTGCCTTTGAATTTCGGGTGATCCCTCTTGAGCATGTATGCTTCTGCTACTTGTTCTACATCAGACTTCTTCCGCAAACGGCGAAACGCTTTGACTCGGTGAGTTTCGCGGCATTCCGACTTCGATGCCCCGGTTGCCGAAATTCAGTTGCCTTTGAATTTCGGGTGATCCCTCTTGAGCATGTATGCTTCTGCTACTTGTTCTACATCAGACTTCTTCCGCAAACGGCGAAACGCTTTGACTCGGTGAGTTTCGCGGCATTCCGACTTCGATGCCCCGGTTGCCGAAATTCAGTTGCCTTTGAATTTCGGGTGATCCCTCTTGAGCATGTATGCTTCTGCTACTTGTTCTACATCAGACTTCTTCCGCAAACGGCGAAACGCTTTGACTCGGTGAGTTTCGCGGCATTCCGACTTCGATGCCCCGGTTGCCGAAATTCAGTTGCCTTTGAATTTCGGGTGATCCCTCTTGAGCATGTATGCTTCTGCTACTTGTTCTACATCAGACTTCTTCCGCAAACGGCGAAACGCTTTGACTCGGTGAGTTTCGCGGCATTCCGACTTCGATGCCCCGGTTGCCGAAATTCAGTTGCCTTTGAATTTCGGGTGATCCCTCTTGAGCATGTATGCTTCTGCTACTTGTTCTACATCAGACTTCTTCCGCAAACGGCGAAACGCTTTGACTCGGTGAGTTTCGCGGCATTCCGACTTCGATGCCCCGGTTGCCGAAATTCAGTTGCCTTTGAATTTCGGGTGATCCCTCTTGAGCATGTATGCTTCTGCTACTTGTTCTACATCAGACTTCTTCCGCAAACGGCGAAACGCTTTGACTCGGTGAGTTTCGCGGCATTCCGACTTCGATGCCCCGGTTGCCGAAATTCAGTTGCCTTTGAATTTCGGGTGATCCCTCTTGAGCATGTATGCTTCTGCTACTTGTTCTACATCAGACTTCTTCCGCAAACGGCGAAACGCTTTGACTCGGTGAGTTTCGCGGCATTCCGACTTCGATGCCCCGGTTGCCGAAATTCAGTTGCCTTTGAATTTCGGGTGATCCCTCTTGAGCATGTATGCTTCTGCTACTTGTTCTACATCAGACTTCTTCCGCAAACGGCGAAACGCTTTGACTCGGTGAGTTTCGCGGCATTCCGACTTCGATGCCCCGGTTGCCGAAATTCAGTTGCCTTTGAATTTCGGGTGATCCCTCTTGAGCATGTATGCTTCTGCTACTTGTTCTACATCAGACTTCTTCCGCAAACGGCGAAACGCTTTGACTCGGTGAGTTTCGCGGCATTCCGACTTCGATGCCCCGGTTGCCGAAATTCAGTTGCCTTTGAATTTCGGGTGATCCCTCTTGAGCATGTATGCTTCTGCTACTTGTTCTACATCAGACTTCTTCCGCAAACGGCGAAACGCTTTGACTCGGTGAGTTTCGCGGCATTCCGACTTCGATGCCCCGGTTGCCGAAATTCAGTTGCCTTTGAATTTCGGGTGATCCCTCTTGAGCATGTATGCTTCTGCTACTTGTTCTACATCAGACTTCTTCCGCAAACGGCGAAACGCTTTGACTCGGTGAGTTTCGCGGCATTCCGACTTCGATGCCCCGGTTGCCGAAATTCAGTTGCCTTTGAATTTCGGGTGATCCCTCTTGAGCATGTATGCTTCTGCTACTTGTTCTACATCAGACTTCTTCCGCAAACGGCGAAACGCTTTGACTCGGTGAGTTTCGCGGCATTCCGACTTCGATGCCCCGGTTGCCGAAATTCAGTTGCCTTTGAATTTCGGGTGATCCCTCTTGAGCATGTATGCTTCTGCTACTTGTTCTACATCAGACTTCTTCCGCAAACGGCGAAACGCTTTGACTCGGTGAGTTTCGCGGCATTCCGACTTCGATGCCCCGGTTGCCGAAATTCAGTTGCCTTTGAATTTCGGGTGATCCCTCTTGAGCATGTATGCTTCTGCTACTTGTTCTACATCAGACTTCTTCCGCAAACGGCGAAACGCTTTGACTCGGTGAGTTTCGCGGCATTCCGACTTCGATGCCCCGGTTGCCGAAATTCAGTTGCCTTTGAATTTCGGGTGATCCCTCTTGAGCATGTATGCTTCTGCTACTTGTTCTACATCAGACTTCTTCCGCAAACGGCGAAACGCTTTGACTCGGTGAGTTTCGCGGCATTCCGACTTCGATGCCCCGGTTGCCGAAATTCAGTTGCCTTTGAATTTCGGGTGATCCCTCTTGAGCATGTATGCTTCTGCTACTTGTTCTACATCAGACTTCTTCCGCAAACGGCGAAACGCTTTGACTCGGTGAGTTTCGCGGCATTCCGACTTCGATGCCCCGGTTGCCGAAATTCAGTTGCCTTTGAATTTCGGGTGATCCCTCTTGAGCATGTATGCTTCTGCTACTTGTTCTACATCAGACTTCTTCCGCAAACGGCGAAACGCTTTGACTCGGTGAGTTTCGCGGCATTCCGACTTCGATGCCCCGGTTGCCGAAATTCAGTTGCCTTTGAATTTCGGGTGATCCCTCTTGAGCATGTATGCTTCTGCTACTTGTTCTACATCAGACTTCTTCCGCAAACGGCGAAACGCTTTGACTCGGTGAGTTTCGCGGCATTCCGACTTCGATGCCCCGGTTGCCGAAATTCAGTTGCCTTTGAATTTCGGGTGATCCCTCTTGAGCATGTATGCTTCTGCTACTTGTTCTACATCAGACTTCTTCCGCAAACGGCGAAACGCTTTGACTCGGTGAGTTTCGCGGCATTCCGACTTCGATGCCCCGGTTGCCGAAATTCAGTTGCCTTTGAATTTCGGGTGATCCCTCTTGAGCATGTATGCTTCTGCTACTTGTTCTACATCAGACTTCTTCCGCAAACGGCGAAACGCTTTGACTCGGTGAGTTTCGCGGCATTCCGACTTCGATGCCCCGGTTGCCGAAATTCAGTTGCCTTTGAATTTCGGGTGATCCCTCTTGAGCATGTATGCTTCTGCTACTTGTTCTACATCAGACTTCTTCCGCAAACGGCGAAACGCTTTGACTCGGTGAGTTTCGCGGCATTCCGACTTCGATGCCCCGGTTGCCGAAATTCAGTTGCCTTTGAATTTCGGGTGATCCCTCTTGAGCATGTATGCTTCTGCTACTTGTTCTACATCAGACTTCTTCCGCAAACGGCGAAACGCTTTGACTCGGTGAGTTTCGCGGCATTCCGACTTCGATGCCCCGGTTGCCGAAATTCAGTTGCCTTTGAATTTCGGGTGATCCCTCTTGAGCATGTATGCTTCTGCTACTTGTTCTACATCAGACTTCTTCCGCAAACGGCGAAACGCTTTGACTCGGTGAGTTTCGCGGCATTCCGACTTCGATGCCCCGGTTGCCGAAATTCAGTTGCCTTTGAATTTCGGGTGATCCCTCTTGAGCATGTATGCTTCTGCTACTTGTTCTACATCAGACTTCTTCCGCAAACGGCGAAACGCTTTGACTCGGTGAGTTTCGCGGCATTCCGACTTCGATGCCCCGGTTGCCGAAATTCAGTTGCCTTTGAATTTCGGGTGATCCCTCTTGAGCATGTATGCTTCTGCTACTTGTTCTACATCAGACTTCTTCCGCAAACGGCGAAACGCTTTGACTCGGTGAGTTTCGCGGCATTCCGACTTCGATGCCCCGGTTGCCGAAATTCAGTTGCCTTTGAATTTCGGGTGATCCCTCTTGAGCATGTATGCTTCTGCTACTTGTTCTACATCAGACTTCTTCCGCAAACGGCGAAACGCTTTGACTCGGTGAGTTTCGCGGCATTCCGACTTCGATGCCCCGGTTGCCGAAATTCAGTTGCCTTTGAATTTCGGGTGATCCCTCTTGAGCATGTATGCTTCTGCTACTTGTTCTACATCAGACTTCTTCCGCAAACGGCGAAACGCTTTGACTCGGTGAGTTTCGCGGCATTCCGACTTCGATGCCCCGGTTGCCGAAATTCAGTTGCCTTTGAATTTCGGGTGATCCCTCTTGAGCATGTATGCTTCTGCTACTTGTTCTACATCAGACTTCTTCCGCAAACGGCGAAACGCTTTGACTCGGTGAGTTTCGCGGCATTCCGACTTCGATGCCCCGGTTGCCGAAATTCAGTTGCCTTTGAATTTCGGGTGATCCCTCTTGAGCATGTATGCTTCTGCTACTTGTTCTACATCAGACTTCTTCCGCAAACGGCGAAACGCTTTGACTCGGTGAGTTTCGCGGCATTCCGACTTCGATGCCCCGGTTGCCGAAATTCAGTTGCCTTTGAATTTCGGGTGATCCCTCTTGAGCATGTATGCTTCTGCTACTTGTTCTACATCAGACTTCTTCCGCAAACGGCGAAACGCTTTGACTCGGTGAGTTTCGCGGCATTCCGACTTCGATGCCCCGGTTGCCGAAATTCAGTTGCCTTTGAATTTCGGGTGATCCCTCTTGAGCATGTATGCTTCTGCTACTTGTTCTACATCAGACTTCTTCCGCAAACGGCGAAACGCTTTGACTCGGTGAGTTTCGCGGCATTCCGACTTCGATGCCCCGGTTGCCGAAATTCAGTTGCCTTTGAATTTCGGGTGATCCCTCTTGAGCATGTATGCTTCTGCTACTTGTTCTACATCAGACTTCTTCCGCAAACGGCGAAACGCTTTGACTCGGTGAGTTTCGCGGCATTCCGACTTCGATGCCCCGGTTGCCGAAATTCAGTTGCCTTTGAATTTCGGGTGATCCCTCTTGAGCATGTATGCTTCTGCTACTTGTTCTACATCAGACTTCTTCCGCAAACGGCGAAACGCTTTGACTCGGTGAGTTTCGCGGCATTCCGACTTCGATGCCCCGGTTGCCGAAATTCAGTTGCCTTTGAATTTCGGGTGATCCCTCTTGAGCATGTATGCTTCTGCTACTTGTTCTACATCAGACTTCTTCCGCAAACGGCGAAACGCTTTGACTCGGTGAGTTTCGCGGCATTCCGACTTCGATGCCCCGGTTGCCGAAATTCAGTTGCCTTTGAATTTCGGGTGATCCCTCTTGAGCATGTATGCTTCTGCTACTTGTTCTACATCAGACTTCTTCCGCAAACGGCGAAACGCTTTGACTCGGTGAGTTTCGCGGCATTCCGACTTCGATGCCCCGGTTGCCGAAATTCAGTTGCCTTTGAATTTCGGGTGATCCCTCTTGAGCATGTATGCTTCTGCTACTTGTTCTACATCAGACTTCTTCCGCAAACGGCGAAACGCTTTGACTCGGTGAGTTTCGCGGCATTCCGACTTCGATGCCCCGGTTGCCGAAATTCAGTTGCCTTTGAATTTCGGGTGATCCCTCTTGAGCATGTATGCTTCTGCTACTTGTTCTACATCAGACTTCTTCCGCAAACGGCGAAACGCTTTGACTCGGTGAGTTTCGCGGCATTCCGACTTCGATGCCCCGGTTGCCGAAATTCAGTTGCCTTTGAATTTCGGGTGATCCCTCTTGAGCATGTATGCTTCTGCTACTTGTTCTACATCAGACTTCTTCCGCAAACGGCGAAACGCTTTGACTCGGTGAGTTTCGCGGCATTCCGACTTCGATGCCCCGGTTGCCGAAATTCAGTTGCCTTTGAATTTCGGGTGATCCCTCTTGAGCATGTATGCTTCTGCTACTTGTTCTACATCAGACTTCTTCCGCAAACGGCGAAACGCTTTGACTCGGTGAGTTTCGCGGCATTCCGACTTCGATGCCCCGGTTGCCGAAATTCAGTTGCCTTTGAATTTCGGGTGATCCCTCTTGAGCATGTATGCTTCTGCTACTTGTTCTACATCAGACTTCTTCCGCAAACGGCGAAACGCTTTGACTCGGTGAGTTTCGCGGCATTCCGACTTCGATGCCCCGGTTGCCGAAATTCAGTTGCCTTTGAATTTCGGGTGATCCCTCTTGAGCATGTATGCTTCTGCTACTTGTTCTACATCAGACTTCTTCCGCAAACGGCGAAACGCTTTGACTCGGTGAGTTTCGCGGCATTCCGACTTCGATGCCCCGGTTGCCGAAATTCAGTTGCCTTTGAATTTCGGGTGATCCCTCTTGAGCATGTATGCTTCTGCTACTTGTTCTACATCAGACTTCTTCCGCAAACGGCGAAACGCTTTGACTCGGTGAGTTTCGCGGCATTCCGACTTCGATGCCCCGGTTGCCGAAATTCAGTTGCCTTTGAATTTCGGGTGATCCCTCTTGAGCATGTATGCTTCTGCTACTTGTTCTACATCAGACTTCTTCCGCAAACGGCGAAACGCTTTGACTCGGTGAGTTTCGCGGCATTCCGACTTCGATGCCCCGGTTGCCGAAATTCAGTTGCCTTTGAATTTCGGGTGATCCCTCTTGAGCATGTATGCTTCTGCTACTTGTTCTACATCAGACTTCTTCCGCAAACGGCGAAACGCTTTGACTCGGTGAGTTTCGCGGCATTCCGACTTCGATGCCCCGGTTGCCGAAATTCAGTTGCCTTTGAATTTCGGGTGATCCCTCTTGAGCATGTATGCTTCTGCTACTTGTTCTACATCAGACTTCTTCCGCAAACGGCGAAACGCTTTGACTCGGTGAGTTTCGCGGCATTCCGACTTCGATGCCCCGGTTGCCGAAATTCAGTTGCCTTTGAATTTCGGGTGATCCCTCTTGAGCATGTATGCTTCTGCTACTTGTTCTACATCAGACTTCTTCCGCAAACGGCGAAACGCTTTGACTCGGTGAGTTTCGCGGCATTCCGACTTCGATGCCCCGGTTGCCGAAATTCAGTTGCCTTTGAATTTCGGGTGATCCCTCTTGAGCATGTATGCTTCTGCTACTTGTTCTACATCAGACTTCTTCCGCAAACGGCGAAACGCTTTGACTCGGTGAGTTTCGCGGCATTCCGACTTCGATGCCCCGGTTGCCGAAATTCAGTTGCCTTTGAATTTCGGGTGATCCCTCTTGAGCATGTATGCTTCTGCTACTTGTTCTACATCAGACTTCTTCCGCAAACGGCGAAACGCTTTGACTCGGTGAGTTTCGCGGCATTCCGACTTCGATGCCCCGGTTGCCGAAATTCAGTTGCCTTTGAATTTCGGGTGATCCCTCTTGAGCATGTATGCTTCTGCTACTTGTTCTACATCAGACTTCTTCCGCAAACGGCGAAACGCTTTGACTCGGTGAGTTTCGCGGCATTCCGACTTCGATGCCCCGGTTGCCGAAATTCAGTTGCCTTTGAATTTCGGGTGATCCCTCTTGAGCATGTATGCTTCTGCTACTTGTTCTACATCAGACTTCTTCCGCAAACGGCGAAACGCTTTGACTCGGTGAGTTTCGCGGCATTCCGACTTCGATGCCCCGGTTGCCGAAATTCAGTTGCCTTTGAATTTCGGGTGATCCCTCTTGAGCATGTATGCTTCTGCTACTTGTTCTACATCAGACTTCTTCCGCAAACGGCGAAACGCTTTGACTCGGTGAGTTTCGCGGCATTCCGACTTCGATGCCCCGGTTGCCGAAATTCAGTTGCCTTTGAATTTCGGGTGATCCCTCTTGAGCATGTATGCTTCTGCTACTTGTTCTACATCAGACTTCTTCCGCAAACGGCGAAACGCTTTGACTCGGTGAGTTTCGCGGCATTCCGACTTCGATGCCCCGGTTGCCGAAATTCAGTTGCCTTTGAATTTCGGGTGATCCCTCTTGAGCATGTATGCTTCTGCTACTTGTTCTACATCAGACTTCTTCCGCAAACGGCGAAACGCTTTGACTCGGTGAGTTTCGCGGCATTCCGACTTCGATGCCCCGGTTGCCGAAATTCAGTTGCCTTTGAATTTCGGGTGATCCCTCTTGAGCATGTATGCTTCTGCTACTTGTTCTACATCAGACTTCTTCCGCAAACGGCGAAACGCTTTGACTCGGTGAGTTTCGCGGCATTCCGACTTCGATGCCCCGGTTGCCGAAATTCAGTTGCCTTTGAATTTCGGGTGATCCCTCTTGAGCATGTATGCTTCTGCTACTTGTTCTACATCAGACTTCTTCCGCAAACGGCGAAACGCTTTGACTCGGTGAGTTTCGCGGCATTCCGACTTCGATGCCCCGGTTGCCGAAATTCAGTTGCCTTTGAATTTCGGGTGATCCCTCTTGAGCATGTATGCTTCTGCTACTTGTTCTACATCAGACTTCTTCCGCAAACGGCGAAACGCTTTGACTCGGTGAGTTTCGCGGCATTCCGACTTCGATGCCCCGGTTGCCGAAATTCAGTTGCCTTTGAATTTCGGGTGATCCCTCTTGAGCATGTATGCTTCTGCTACTTGTTCTACATCAGACTTCTTCCGCAAACGGCGAAACGCTTTGACTCGGTGAGTTTCGCGGCATTCCGACTTCGATGCCCCGGTTGCCGAAATTCAGTTGCCTTTGAATTTCGGGTGATCCCTCTTGAGCATGTATGCTTCTGCTACTTGTTCTACATCAGACTTCTTCCGCAAACGGCGAAACGCTTTGACTCGGTGAGTTTCGCGGCATTCCGACTTCGATGCCCCGGTTGCCGAAATTCAGTTGCCTTTGAATTTCGGGTGATCCCTCTTGAGCATGTATGCTTCTGCTACTTGTTCTACATCAGACTTCTTCCGCAAACGGCGAAACGCTTTGACTCGGTGAGTTTCGCGGCATTCCGACTTCGATGCCCCGGTTGCCGAAATTCAGTTGCCTTTGAATTTCGGGTGATCCCTCTTGAGCATGTATGCTTCTGCTACTTGTTCTACATCAGACTTCTTCCGCAAACGGCGAAACGCTTTGACTCGGTGAGTTTCGCGGCATTCCGACTTCGATGCCCCGGTTGCCGAAATTCAGTTGCCTTTGAATTTCGGGTGATCCCTCTTGAGCATGTATGCTTCTGCTACTTGTTCTACATCAGACTTCTTCCGCAAACGGCGAAACGCTTTGACTCGGTGAGTTTCGCGGCATTCCGACTTCGATGCCCCGGTTGCCGAAATTCAGTTGCCTTTGAATTTCGGGTGATCCCTCTTGAGCATGTATGCTTCTGCTACTTGTTCTACATCAGACTTCTTCCGCAAACGGCGAAACGCTTTGACTCGGTGAGTTTCGCGGCATTCCGACTTCGATGCCCCGGTTGCCGAAATTCAGTTGCCTTTGAATTTCGGGTGATCCCTCTTGAGCATGTATGCTTCTGCTACTTGTTCTACATCAGACTTCTTCCGCAAACGGCGAAACGCTTTGACTCGGTGAGTTTCGCGGCATTCCGACTTCGATGCCCGGTTGCCGAAATTCAGTTGCCTTTGAATTTCGGGTGATCCCTCTTGAGCATGTATGCTTCTGCTACTTGTTCTACATCAGACTTCTTCCGCAAACGGCGAAACGCTTTGACTCGGTGAGTTTCGCGGCATTCCGACTTCGATGCCCCGGTTGCCGAAATTCAGTTGCCTTTGAATTTCGGGTGATCCCTCTTGAGCATGTATGCTTCTGCTACTTGTTCTACATCAGACTTCTTCCGCAAACGGCGAAACGCTTTGACTCGGTGAGTTTCGCGGCATTCCGACTTCGATGCCCCGGTTGCCGAAATTCAGTTGCCTTTGAATTTCGGGTGATCCCTCTTGAGCATGTATGCTTCTGCTACTTGTTCTACATCAGACTTCTTCCGCAAACGGCGAAACGCTTTGACTCGGTGAGTTTCGCGGCATTCCGACTTCGATGCCCCGGTTGCCGAAATTCAGTTGCCTTTGAATTTCGGGTGATCCCTCTTGAGCATGTATGCTTCTGCTACTTGTTCTACATCAGACTTCTTCCGCAAACGGCGAAACGCTTTGACTCGGTGAGTTTCGCGGCATTCCGACTTCGATGCCCCGGTTGCCGAAATTCAGTTGCCTTTGAATTTCGGGTGATCCCTCTTGAGCATGTATGCTTCTGCTACTTGTTCTACATCAGACTTCTTCCGCAAACGGCGAAACGCTTTGACTCGGTGAGTTTCGCGGCATTCCGACTTCGATGCCCCGGTTGCCGAAATTCAGTTGCCTTTGAATTTCGGGTGATCCCTCTTGAGCATGTATGCTTCTGCTACTTGTTCTACATCAGACTTCTTCCGCAAACGGCGAAACGCTTTGACTCGGTGAGTTTCGCGGCATTCCGACTTCGATGCCCCGGTTGCCGAAATTCAGTTGCCTTTGAATTTCGGGTGATCCCTCTTGAGCATGTATGCTTCTGCTACTTGTTCTACATCAGACTTCTTCCGCAAACGGCGAAACGCTTTGACTCGGTGAGTTTCGCGGCATTCCGACTTCGATGCCCCGGTTGCCGAAATTCAGTTGCCTTTGAATTTCGGGTGATCCCTCTTGAGCATGTATGCTTCTGCTACTTGTTCTACATCAGACTTCTTCCGCAAACGGCGAAACGCTTTGACTCGGTGAGTTTCGCGGCATTCCGACTTCGATGCCCCGGTTGCCGAAATTCAGTTGCCTTTGAATTTCGGGTGATCCCTCTTGAGCATGTATGCTTCTGCTACTTGTTCTACATCAGACTTCTTCCGCAAACGGCGAAACGCTTTGACTCGGTGAGTTTCGCGGCATTCCGACTTCGATGCCCCGGTTGCCGAAATTCAGTTGCCTTTGAATTTCGGGTGATCCCTCTTGAGCATGTATGCTTCTGCTACTTGTTCTACATCAGACTTCTTCCGCAAACGGCGAAACGCTTTGACTCGGTGAGTTTCGCGGCATTCCGACTTCGATGCCCCGGTTGCCGAAATTCAGTTGCCTTTGAATTTCGGGTGATCCCTCTTGAGCATGTATGCTTCTGCTACTTGTTCTACATCAGACTTCTTCCGCAAACGGCGAAACGCTTTGACTCGGTGAGTTTCGCGGCATTCCGACTTCGATGCCCCGGTTGCCGAAATTCAGTTGCCTTTGAATTTCGGGTGATCCCTCTTGAGCATGTATGCTTCTGCTACTTGTTCTACATCAGACTTCTTCCGCAAACGGCGAAACGCTTTGACTCGGTGAGTTTCGCGGCATTCCGACTTCGATGCCCCGGTTGCCGAAATTCAGTTGCCTTTGAATTTCGGGTGATCCCTCTTGAGCATGTATGCTTCTGCTACTTGTTCTACATCAGACTTCTTCCGCAAACGGCGAAACGCTTTGACTCGGTGAGTTTCGCGGCATTCCGACTTCGATGCCCCGGTTGCCGAAATTCAGTTGCCTTTGAATTTCGGGTGATCCCTCTTGAGCATGTATGCTTCTGCTACTTGTTCTACATCAGACTTCTTCCGCAAACGGCGAAACGCTTTGACTCGGTGAGTTTCGCGGCATTCCGACTTCGATGCCCCGGTTGCCGAAATTCAGTTGCCTTTGAATTTCGGGTGATCCCTCTTGAGCATGTATGCTTCTGCTACTTGTTCTACATCAGACTTCTTCCGCAAACGGCGAAACGCTTTGACTCGGTGAGTTTCGCGGCATTCCGACTTCGATGCCCCGGTTGCCGAAATTCAGTTGCCTTTGAATTTCGGGTGATCCCTCTTGAGCATGTATGCTTCTGCTACTTGTTCTACATCAGACTTCTTCCGCAAACGGCGAAACGCTTTGACTCGGTGAGTTTCGCGGCATTCCGACTTCGATGCCCCGGTTGCCGAAATTCAGTTGCCTTTGAATTTCGGGTGATCCCTCTTGAGCATGTATGCTTCTGCTACTTGTTCTACATCAGACTTCTTCCGCAAACGGCGAAACGCTTTGACTCGGTGAGTTTCGCGGCATTCCGACTTCGATGCCCCGGTTGCCGAAATTCAGTTGCCTTTGAATTTCGGGTGATCCCTCTTGAGCATGTATGCTTCTGCTACTTGTTCTACATCAGACTTCTTCCGCAAACGGCGAAACGCTTTGACTCGGTGAGTTTCGCGGCATTCCGACTTCGATGCCCCGGTTGCCGAAATTCAGTTGCCTTTGAATTTCGGGTGATCCCTCTTGAGCATGTATGCTTCTGCTACTTGTTCTACATCAGACTTCTTCCGCAAACGGCGAAACGCTTTGACTCGGTGAGTTTCGCGGCATTCCGACTTCGATGCCCCGGTTGCCGAAATTCAGTTGCCTTTGAATTTCGGGTGATCCCTCTTGAGCATGTATGCTTCTGCTACTTGTTCTACATCAGACTTCTTCCGCAAACGGCGAAACGCTTTGACTCGGTGAGTTTCGCGGCATTCCGACTTCGATGCCCCGGTTGCCGAAATTCAGTTGCCTTTGAATTTCGGGTGATCCCTCTTGAGCATGTATGCTTCTGCTACTTGTTCTACATCAGACTTCTTCCGCAAACGGCGAAACGCTTTGACTCGGTGAGTTTCGCGGCATTCCGACTTCGATGCCCCGGTTGCCGAAATTCAGTTGCCTTTGAATTTCGGGTGATCCCTCTTGAGCATGTATGCTTCTGCTACTTGTTCTACATCAGACTTCTTCCGCAAACGGCGAAACGCTTTGACTCGGTGAGTTTCGCGGCATTCCGACTTCGATGCCCCGGTTGCCGAAATTCAGTTGCCTTTGAATTTCGGGTGATCCCTCTTGAGCATGTATGCTTCTGCTACTTGTTCTACATCAGACTTCTTCCGCAAACGGCGAAACGCTTTGACTCGGTGAGTTTCGCGGCATTCCGACTTCGATGCCCCGGTTGCCGAAATTCAGTTGCCTTTGAATTTCGGGTGATCCCTCTTGAGCATGTATGCTTCTGCTACTTGTTCTACATCAGACTTCTTCCGCAAACGGCGAAACGCTTTGACTCGGTGAGTTTCGCGGCATTCCGACTTCGATGCCCCGGTTGCCGAAATTCAGTTGCCTTTGAATTTCGGGTGATCCCTCTTGAGCATGTATGCTTCTGCTACTTGTTCTACATCAGACTTCTTCCGCAAACGGCGAAACGCTTTGACTCGGTGAGTTTCGCGGCATTCCGACTTCGATGCCCCGGTTGCCGAAATTCAGTTGCCTTTGAATTTCGGGTGATCCCTCTTGAGCATGTATGCTTCTGCTACTTGTTCTACATCAGACTTCTTCCGCAAACGGCGAAACGCTTTGACTCGGTGAGTTTCGCGGCATTCCGACTTCGATGCCCCGGTTGCCGAAATTCAGTTGCCTTTGAATTTCGGGTGATCCCTCTTGAGCATGTATGCTTCTGCTACTTGTTCTACATCAGACTTCTTCCGCAAACGGCGAAACGCTTTGACTCGGTGAGTTTCGCGGCATTCCGACTTCGATGCCCCGGTTGCCGAAATTCAGTTGCCTTTGAATTTCGGGTGATCCCTCTTGAGCATGTATGCTTCTGCTACTTGTTCTACATCAGACTTCTTCCGCAAACGGCGAAACGCTTTGACTCGGTGAGTTTCGCGGCATTCCGACTTCGATGCCCCGGTTGCCGAAATTCAGTTGCCTTTGAATTTCGGGTGATCCCTCTTGAGCATGTATGCTTCTGCTACTTGTTCTACATCAGACTTCTTCCGCAAACGGCGAAACGCTTTGACTCGGTGAGTTTCGCGGCATTCCGACTTCGATGCCCCGGTTGCCGAAATTCAGTTGCCTTTGAATTTCGGGTGATCCCTCTTGAGCATGTATGCTTCTGCTACTTGTTCTACATCAGACTTCTTCCGCAAACGGCGAAACGCTTTGACTCGGTGAGTTTCGCGGCATTCCGACTTCGATGCCCCGGTTGCCGAAATTCAGTTGCCTTTGAATTTCGGGTGATCCCTCTTGAGCATGTATGCTTCTGCTACTTGTTCTACATCAGACTTCTTCCGCAAACGGCGAAACGCTTTGACTCGGTGAGTTTCGCGGCATTCCGACTTCGATGCCCCGGTTGCCGAAATTCAGTTGCCTTTGAATTTCGGGTGATCCCTCTTGAGCATGTATGCTTCTGCTACTTGTTCTACATCAGACTTCTTCCGCAAACGGCGAAACGCTTTGACTCGGTGAGTTTCGCGGCATTCCGACTTCGATGCCCCGGTTGCCGAAATTCAGTTGCCTTTGAATTTCGGGTGATCCCTCTTGAGCATGTATGCTTCTGCTACTTGTTCTACATCAGACTTCTTCCGCAAACGGCGAAACGCTTTGACTCGGTGAGTTTCGCGGCATTCCGACTTCGATGCCCCGGTTGCCGAAATTCAGTTGCCTTTGAATTTCGGGTGATCCCTCTTGAGCATGTATGCTTCTGCTACTTGTTCTACATCAGACTTCTTCCGCAAACGGCGAAACGCTTTGACTCGGTGAGTTTCGCGGCATTCCGACTTCGATGCCCCGGTTGCCGAAATTCAGTTGCCTTTGAATTTCGGGTGATCCCTCTTGAGCATGTATGCTTCTGCTACTTGTTCTACATCAGACTTCTTCCGCAAACGGCGAAACGCTTTGACTCGGTGAGTTTCGCGGCATTCCGACTTCGATGCCCCGGTTGCCGAAATTCAGTTGCCTTTGAATTTCGGGTGATCCCTCTTGAGCATGTATGCTTCTGCTACTTGTTCTACATCAGACTTCTTCCGCAAACGGCGAAACGCTTTGACTCGGTGAGTTTCGCGGCATTCCGACTTCGATGCCCCGGTTGCCGAAATTCAGTTGCCTTTGAATTTCGGGTGATCCCTCTTGAGCATGTATGCTTCTGCTACTTGTTCTACATCAGACTTCTTCCGCAAACGGCGAAACGCTTTGACTCGGTGAGTTTCGCGGCATTCCGACTTCGATGCCCCGGTTGCCGAAATTCAGTTGCCTTTGAATTTCGGGTGATCCCTCTTGAGCATGTATGCTTCTGCTACTTGTTCTACATCAGACTTCTTCCGCAAACGGCGAAACGCTTTGACTCGGTGAGTTTCGCGGCATTCCGACTTCGATGCCCCGGTTGCCGAAATTCAGTTGCCTTTGAATTTCGGGTGATCCCTCTTGAGCATGTATGCTTCTGCTACTTGTTCTACATCAGACTTCTTCCGCAAACGGCGAAACGCTTTGACTCGGTGAGTTTCGCGGCATTCCGACTTCGATGCCCCGGTTGCCGAAATTCAGTTGCCTTTGAATTTCGGGTGATCCCTCTTGAGCATGTATGCTTCTGCTACTTGTTCTACATCAGACTTCTTCCGCAAACGGCGAAACGCTTTGACTCGGTGAGTTTCGCGGCATTCCGACTTCGATGCCCCGGTTGCCGAAATTCAGTTGCCTTTGAATTTCGGGTGATCCCTCTTGAGCATGTATGCTTCTGCTACTTGTTCTACATCAGACTTCTTCCGCAAACGGCGAAACGCTTTGACTCGGTGAGTTTCGCGGCATTCCGACTTCGATGCCCCGGTTGCCGAAATTCAGTTGCCTTTGAATTTCGGGTGATCCCTCTTGAGCATGTATGCTTCTGCTACTTGTTCTACATCAGACTTCTTCCGCAAACGGCGAAACGCTTTGACTCGGTGAGTTTCGCGGCATTCCGACTTCGATGCCCCGGTTGCCGAAATTCAGTTGCCTTTGAATTTCGGGTGATCCCTCTTGAGCATGTATGCTTCTGCTACTTGTTCTACATCAGACTTCTTCCGCAAACGGCGAAACGCTTTGACTCGGTGAGTTTCGCGGCATTCCGACTTCGATGCCCCGGTTGCCGAAATTCAGTTGCCTTTGAATTTCGGGTGATCCCTCTTGAGCATGTATGCTTCTGCTACTTGTTCTACATCAGACTTCTTCCGCAAACGGCGAAACGCTTTGACTCGGTGAGTTTCGCGGCATTCCGACTTCGATGCCCCGGTTGCCGAAATTCAGTTGCCTTTGAATTTCGGGTGATCCCTCTTGAGCATGTATGCTTCTGCTACTTGTTCTACATCAGACTTCTTCCGCAAACGGCGAAACGCTTTGACTCGGTGAGTTTCGCGGCATTCCGACTTCGATGCCCCGGTTGCCGAAATTCAGTTGCCTTTGAATTTCGGGTGATCCCTCTTGAGCATGTATGCTTCTGCTACTTGTTCTACATCAGACTTCTTCCGCAAACGGCGAAACGCTTTGACTCGGTGAGTTTCGCGGCATTCCGACTTCGATGCCCCGGTTGCCGAAATTCAGTTGCCTTTGAATTTCGGGTGATCCCTCTTGAGCATGTATGCTTCTGCTACTTGTTCTACATCAGACTTCTTCCGCAAACGGCGAAACGCTTTGACTCGGTGAGTTTCGCGGCATTCCGACTTCGATGCCCCGGTTGCCGAAATTCAGTTGCCTTTGAATTTCGGGTGATCCCTCTTGAGCATGTATGCTTCTGCTACTTGTTCTACATCAGACTTCTTCCGCAAACGGCGAAACGCTTTGACTCGGTGAGTTTCGCGGCATTCCGACTTCGATGCCCCGGTTGCCGAAATTCAGTTGCCTTTGAATTTCGGGTGATCCCTCTTGAGCATGTATGCTTCTGCTACTTGTTCTACATCAGACTTCTTCCGCAAACGGCGAAACGCTTTGACTCGGTGAGTTTCGCGGCATTCCGACTTCGATGCCCCGGTTGCCGAAATTCAGTTGCCTTTGAATTTCGGGTGATCCCTCTTGAGCATGTATGCTTCTGCTACTTGTTCTACATCAGACTTCTTCCGCAAACGGCGAAACGCTTTGACTCGGTGAGTTTCGCGGCATTCCGACTTCGATGCCCCGGTTGCCGAAATTCAGTTGCCTTTGAATTTCGGGTGATCCCTCTTGAGCATGTATGCTTCTGCTACTTGTTCTACATCAGACTTCTTCCGCAAACGGCGAAACGCTTTGACTCGGTGAGTTTCGCGGCATTCCGACTTCGATGCCCCGGTTGCCGAAATTCAGTTGCCTTTGAATTTCGGGTGATCCCTCTTGAGCATGTATGCTTCTGCTACTTGTTCTACATCAGACTTCTTCCGCAAACGGCGAAACGCTTTGACTCGGTGAGTTTCGCGGCATTCCGACTTCGATGCCCCGGTTGCCGAAATTCAGTTGCCTTTGAATTTCGGGTGATCCCTCTTGAGCATGTATGCTTCTGCTACTTGTTCTACATCAGACTTCTTCCGCAAACGGCGAAACGCTTTGACTCGGTGAGTTTCGCGGCATTCCGACTTCGATGCCCCGGTTGCCGAAATTCAGTTGCCTTTGAATTTCGGGTGATCCCTCTTGAGCATGTATGCTTCTGCTACTTGTTCTACATCAGACTTCTTCCGCAAACGGCGAAACGCTTTGACTCGGTGAGTTTCGCGGCATTCCGACTTCGATGCCCCGGTTGCCGAAATTCAGTTGCCTTTGAATTTCGGGTGATCCCTCTTGAGCATGTATGCTTCTGCTACTTGTTCTACATCAGACTTCTTCCGCAAACGGCGAAACGCTTTGACTCGGTGAGTTTCGCGGCATTCCGACTTCGATGCCCCGGTTGCCGAAATTCAGTTGCCTTTGAATTTCGGGTGATCCCTCTTGAGCATGTATGCTTCTGCTACTTGTTCTACATCAGACTTCTTCCGCAAACGGCGAAACGCTTTGACTCGGTGAGTTTCGCGGCATTCCGACTTCGATGCCCCGGTTGCCGAAATTCAGTTGCCTTTGAATTTCGGGTGATCCCTCTTGAGCATGTATGCTTCTGCTACTTGTTCTACATCAGACTTCTTCCGCAAACGGCGAAACGCTTTGACTCGGTGAGTTTCGCGGCATTCCGACTTCGATGCCCCGGTTGCCGAAATTCAGTTGCCTTTGAATTTCGGGTGATCCCTCTTGAGCATGTATGCTTCTGCTACTTGTTCTACATCAGACTTCTTCCGCAAACGGCGAAACGCTTTGACTCGGTGAGTTTCGCGGCATTCCGACTTCGATGCCCCGGTTGCCGAAATTCAGTTGCCTTTGAATTTCGGGTGATCCCTCTTGAGCATGTATGCTTCTGCTACTTGTTCTACATCAGACTTCTTCCGCAAACGGCGAAACGCTTTGACTCGGTGAGTTTCGCGGCATTCCGACTTCGATGCCCCGGTTGCCGAAATTCAGTTGCCTTTGAATTTCGGGTGATCCCTCTTGAGCATGTATGCTTCTGCTACTTGTTCTACATCAGACTTCTTCCGCAAACGGCGAAACGCTTTGACTCGGTGAGTTTCGCGGCATTCCGACTTCGATGCCCCGGTTGCCGAAATTCAGTTGCCTTTGAATTTCGGGTGATCCCTCTTGAGCATGTATGCTTCTGCTACTTGTTCTACATCAGACTTCTTCCGCAAACGGCGAAACGCTTTGACTCGGTGAGTTTCGCGGCATTCCGACTTCGATGCCCCGGTTGCCGAAATTCAGTTGCCTTTGAATTTCGGGTGATCCCTCTTGAGCATGTATGCTTCTGCTACTTGTTCTACATCAGACTTCTTCCGCAAACGGCGAAACGCTTTGACTCGGTGAGTTTCGCGGCATTCCGACTTCGATGCCCCGGTTGCCGAAATTCAGTTGCCTTTGAATTTCGGGTGATCCCTCTTGAGCATGTATGCTTCTGCTACTTGTTCTACATCAGACTTCTTCCGCAAACGGCGAAACGCTTTGACTCGGTGAGTTTCGCGGCATTCCGACTTCGATGCCCCGGTTGCCGAAATTCAGTTGCCTTTGAATTTCGGGTGATCCCTCTTGAGCATGTATGCTTCTGCTACTTGTTCTACATCAGACTTCTTCCGCAAACGGCGAAACGCTTTGACTCGGTGAGTTTCGCGGCATTCCGACTTCGATGCCCCGGTTGCCGAAATTCAGTTGCCTTTGAATTTCGGGTGATCCCTCTTGAGCATGTATGCTTCTGCTACTTGTTCTACATCAGACTTCTTCCGCAAACGGCGAAACGCTTTGACTCGGTGAGTTTCGCGGCATTCCGACTTCGATGCCCCGGTTGCCGAAATTCAGTTGCCTTTGAATTTCGGGTGATCCCTCTTGAGCATGTATGCTTCTGCTACTTGTTCTACATCAGACTTCTTCCGCAAACGGCGAAACGCTTTGACTCGGTGAGTTTCGCGGCATTCCGACTTCGATGCCCCGGTTGCCGAAATTCAGTTGCCTTTGAATTTCGGGTGATCCCTCTTGAGCATGTATGCTTCTGCTACTTGTTCTACATCAGACTTCTTCCGCAAACGGCGAAACGCTTTGACTCGGTGAGTTTCGCGGCATTCCGACTTCGATGCCCCGGTTGCCGAAATTCAGTTGCCTTTGAATTTCGGGTGATCCCTCTTGAGCATGTATGCTTCTGCTACTTGTTCTACATCAGACTTCTTCCGCAAACGGCGAAACGCTTTGACTCGGTGAGTTTCGCGGCATTCCGACTTCGATGCCCCGGTTGCCGAAATTCAGTTGCCTTTGAATTTCGGGTGATCCCTCTTGAGCATGTATGCTTCTGCTACTTGTTCTACATCAGACTTCTTCCGCAAACGGCGAAACGCTTTGACTCGGTGAGTTTCGCGGCATTCCGACTTCGATGCCCCGGTTGCCGAAATTCAGTTGCCTTTGAATTTCGGGTGATCCCTCTTGAGCATGTATGCTTCTGCTACTTGTTCTACATCAGACTTCTTCCGCAAACGGCGAAACGCTTTGACTCGGTGAGTTTCGCGGCATTCCGACTTCGATGCCCCGGTTGCCGAAATTCAGTTGCCTTTGAATTTCGGGTGATCCCTCTTGAGCATGTATGCTTCTGCTACTTGTTCTACATCAGACTTCTTCCGCAAACGGCGAAACGCTTTGACTCGGTGAGTTTCGCGGCATTCCGACTTCGATGCCCCGGTTGCCGAAATTCAGTTGCCTTTGAATTTCGGGTGATCCCTCTTGAGCATGTATGCTTCTGCTACTTGTTCTACATCAGACTTCTTCCGCAAACGGCGAAACGCTTTGACTCGGTGAGTTTCGCGGCATTCCGACTTCGATGCCCCGGTTGCCGAAATTCAGTTGCCTTTGAATTTCGGGTGATCCCTCTTGAGCATGTATGCTTCTGCTACTTGTTCTACATCAGACTTCTTCCGCAAACGGCGAAACGCTTTGACTCGGTGAGTTTCGCGGCATTCCGACTTCGATGCCCCGGTTGCCGAAATTCAGTTGCCTTTGAATTTCGGGTGATCCCTCTTGAGCATGTATGCTTCTGCTACTTGTTCTACATCAGACTTCTTCCGCAAACGGCGAAACGCTTTGACTCGGTGAGTTTCGCGGCATTCCGACTTCGATGCCCCGGTTGCCGAAATTCAGTTGCCTTTGAATTTCGGGTGATCCCTCTTGAGCATGTATGCTTCTGCTACTTGTTCTACATCAGACTTCTTCCGCAAACGGCGAAACGCTTTGACTCGGTGAGTTTCGCGGCATTCCGACTTCGATGCCCCGGTTGCCGAAATTCAGTTGCCTTTGAATTTCGGGTGATCCCTCTTGAGCATGTATGCTTCTGCTACTTGTTCTACATCAGACTTCTTCCGCAAACGGCGAAACGCTTTGACTCGGTGAGTTTCGCGGCATTCCGACTTCGATGCCCCGGTTGCCGAAATTCAGTTGCCTTTGAATTTCGGGTGATCCCTCTTGAGCATGTATGCTTCTGCTACTTGTTCTACATCAGACTTCTTCCGCAAACGGCGAAACGCTTTGACTCGGTGAGTTTCGCGGCATTCCGACTTCGATGCCCCGGTTGCCGAAATTCAGTTGCCTTTGAATTTCGGGTGATCCCTCTTGAGCATGTATGCTTCTGCTACTTGTTCTACATCAGACTTCTTCCGCAAACGGCGAAACGCTTTGACTCGGTGAGTTTCGCGGCATTCCGACTTCGATGCCCCGGTTGCCGAAATTCAGTTGCCTTTGAATTTCGGGTGATCCCTCTTGAGCATGTATGCTTCTGCTACTTGTTCTACATCAGACTTCTTCCGCAAACGGCGAAACGCTTTGACTCGGTGAGTTTCGCGGCATTCCGACTTCGATGCCCCGGTTGCCGAAATTCAGTTGCCTTTGAATTTCGGGTGATCCCTCTTGAGCATGTATGCTTCTGCTACTTGTTCTACATCAGACTTCTTCCGCAAACGGCGAAACGCTTTGACTCGGTGAGTTTCGCGGCATTCCGACTTCGATGCCCCGGTTGCCGAAATTCAGTTGCCTTTGAATTTCGGGTGATCCCTCTTGAGCATGTATGCTTCTGCTACTTGTTCTACATCAGACTTCTTCCGCAAACGGCGAAACGCTTTGACTCGGTGAGTTTCGCGGCATTCCGACTTCGATGCCCCGGTTGCCGAAATTCAGTTGCCTTTGAATTTCGGGTGATCCCTCTTGAGCATGTATGCTTCTGCTACTTGTTCTACATCAGACTTCTTCCGCAAACGGCGAAACGCTTTGACTCGGTGAGTTTCGCGGCATTCCGACTTCGATGCCCCGGTTGCCGAAATTCAGTTGCCTTTGAATTTCGGGTGATCCCTCTTGAGCATGTATGCTTCTGCTACTTGTTCTACATCAGACTTCTTCCGCAAACGGCGAAACGCTTTGACTCGGTGAGTTTCGCGGCATTCCGACTTCGATGCCCCGGTTGCCGAAATTCAGTTGCCTTTGAATTTCGGGTGATCCCTCTTGAGCATGTATGCTTCTGCTACTTGTTCTACATCAGACTTCTTCCGCAAACGGCGAAACGCTTTGACTCGGTGAGTTTCGCGGCATTCCGACTTCGATGCCCCGGTTGCCGAAATTCAGTTGCCTTTGAATTTCGGGTGATCCCTCTTGAGCATGTATGCTTCTGCTACTTGTTCTACATCAGACTTCTTCCGCAAACGGCGAAACGCTTTGACTCGGTGAGTTTCGCGGCATTCCGACTTCGATGCCCCGGTTGCCGAAATTCAGTTGCCTTTGAATTTCGGGTGATCCCTCTTGAGCATGTATGCTTCTGCTACTTGTTCTACATCAGACTTCTTCCGCAAACGGCGAAACGCTTTGACTCGGTGAGTTTCGCGGCATTCCGACTTCGATGCCCCGGTTGCCGAAATTCAGTTGCCTTTGAATTTCGGGTGATCCCTCTTGAGCATGTATGCTTCTGCTACTTGTTCTACATCAGACTTCTTCCGCAAACGGCGAAACGCTTTGACTCGGTGAGTTTCGCGGCATTCCGACTTCGATGCCCCGGTTGCCGAAATTCAGTTGCCTTTGAATTTCGGGTGATCCCTCTTGAGCATGTATGCTTCTGCTACTTGTTCTACATCAGACTTCTTCCGCAAACGGCGAAACGCTTTGACTCGGTGAGTTTCGCGGCATTCCGACTTCGATGCCCCGGTTGCCGAAATTCAGTTGCCTTTGAATTTCGGGTGATCCCTCTTGAGCATGTATGCTTCTGCTACTTGTTCTACATCAGACTTCTTCCGCAAACGGCGAAACGCTTTGACTCGGTGAGTTTCGCGGCATTCCGACTTCGATGCCCCGGTTGCCGAAATTCAGTTGCCTTTGAATTTCGGGTGATCCCTCTTGAGCATGTATGCTTCTGCTACTTGTTCTACATCAGACTTCTTCCGCAAACGGCGAAACGCTTTGACTCGGTGAGTTTCGCGGCATTCCGACTTCGATGCCCCGGTTGCCGAAATTCAGTTGCCTTTGAATTTCGGGTGATCCCTCTTGAGCATGTATGCTTCTGCTACTTGTTCTACATCAGACTTCTTCCGCAAACGGCGAAACGCTTTGACTCGGTGAGTTTCGCGGCATTCCGACTTCGATGCCCCGGTTGCCGAAATTCAGTTGCCTTTGAATTTCGGGTGATCCCTCTTGAGCATGTATGCTTCTGCTACTTGTTCTACATCAGACTTCTTCCGCAAACGGCGAAACGCTTTGACTCGGTGAGTTTCGCGGCATTCCGACTTCGATGCCCCGGTTGCCGAAATTCAGTTGCCTTTGAATTTCGGGTGATCCCTCTTGAGCATGTATGCTTCTGCTACTTGTTCTACATCAGACTTCTTCCGCAAACGGCGAAACGCTTTGACTCGGTGAGTTTCGCGGCATTCCGACTTCGATGCCCCGGTTGCCGAAATTCAGTTGCCTTTGAATTTCGGGTGATCCCTCTTGAGCATGTATGCTTCTGCTACTTGTTCTACATCAGACTTCTTCCGCAAACGGCGAAACGCTTTGACTCGGTGAGTTTCGCGGCATTCCGACTTCGATGCCCCGGTTGCCGAAATTCAGTTGCCTTTGAATTTCGGGTGATCCCTCTTGAGCATGTATGCTTCTGCTACTTGTTCTACATCAGACTTCTTCCGCAAACGGCGAAACGCTTTGACTCGGTGAGTTTCGCGGCATTCCGACTTCGATGCCCCGGTTGCCGAAATTCAGTTGCCTTTGAATTTCGGGTGATCCCTCTTGAGCATGTATGCTTCTGCTACTTGTTCTACATCAGACTTCTTCCGCAAACGGCGAAACGCTTTGACTCGGTGAGTTTCGCGGCATTCCGACTTCGATGCCCCGGTTGCCGAAATTCAGTTGCCTTTGAATTTCGGGTGATCCCTCTTGAGCATGTATGCTTCTGCTACTTGTTCTACATCAGACTTCTTCCGCAAACGGCGAAACGCTTTGACTCGGTGAGTTTCGCGGCATTCCGACTTCGATGCCCCGGTTGCCGAAATTCAGTTGCCTTTGAATTTCGGGTGATCCCTCTTGAGCATGTATGCTTCTGCTACTTGTTCTACATCAGACTTCTTCCGCAAACGGCGAAACGCTTTGACTCGGTGAGTTTCGCGGCATTCCGACTTCGATGCCCCGGTTGCCGAAATTCAGTTGCCTTTGAATTTCGGGTGATCCCTCTTGAGCATGTATGCTTCTGCTACTTGTTCTACATCAGACTTCTTCCGCAAACGGCGAAACGCTTTGACTCGGTGAGTTTCGCGGCATTCCGACTTCGATGCCCGGTTGCCGAAATTCAGTTGCCTTTGAATTTCGGGTGATCCCTCTTGAGCATGTATGCTTCTGCTACTTGTTCTACATCAGACTTCTTCCGCAAACGGCGAAACGCTTTGACTCGGTGAGTTTCGCGGCATTCCGACTTCGATGCCCCGGTTGCCGAAATTCAGTTGCCTTTGAATTTCGGGTGATCCCTCTTGAGCATGTATGCTTCTGCTACTTGTTCTACATCAGACTTCTTCCGCAAACGGCGAAACGCTTTGACTCGGTGAGTTTCGCGGCATTCCGACTTCGATGCCCCGGTTGCCGAAATTCAGTTGCCTTTGAATTTCGGGTGATCCCTCTTGAGCATGTATGCTTCTGCTACTTGTTCTACATCAGACTTCTTCCGCAAACGGCGAAACGCTTTGACTCGGTGAGTTTCGCGGCATTCCGACTTCGATGCCCCGGTTGCCGAAATTCAGTTGCCTTTGAATTTCGGGTGATCCCTCTTGAGCATGTATGCTTCTGCTACTTGTTCTACATCAGACTTCTTCCGCAAACGGCGAAACGCTTTGACTCGGTGAGTTTCGCGGCATTCCGACTTCGATGCCCCGGTTGCCGAAATTCAGTTGCCTTTGAATTTCGGGTGATCCCTCTTGAGCATGTATGCTTCTGCTACTTGTTCTACATCAGACTTCTTCCGCAAACGGCGAAACGCTTTGACTCGGTGAGTTTCGCGGCATTCCGACTTCGATGCCCCGGTTGCCGAAATTCAGTTGCCTTTGAATTTCGGGTGATCCCTCTTGAGCATGTATGCTTCTGCTACTTGTTCTACATCAGACTTCTTCCGCAAACGGCGAAACGCTTTGACTCGGTGAGTTTCGCGGCATTCCGACTTCGATGCCCCGGTTGCCGAAATTCAGTTGCCTTTGAATTTCGGGTGATCCCTCTTGAGCATGTATGCTTCTGCTACTTGTTCTACATCAGACTTCTTCCGCAAACGGCGAAACGCTTTGACTCGGTGAGTTTCGCGGCATTCCGACTTCGATGCCCCGGTTGCCGAAATTCAGTTGCCTTTGAATTTCGGGTGATCCCTCTTGAGCATGTATGCTTCTGCTACTTGTTCTACATCAGACTTCTTCCGCAAACGGCGAAACGCTTTGACTCGGTGAGTTTCGCGGCATTCCGACTTCGATGCCCCGGTTGCCGAAATTCAGTTGCCTTTGAATTTCGGGTGATCCCTCTTGAGCATGTATGCTTCTGCTACTTGTTCTACATCAGACTTCTTCCGCAAACGGCGAAACGCTTTGACTCGGTGAGTTTCGCGGCATTCCGACTTCGATGCCCCGGTTGCCGAAATTCAGTTGCCTTTGAATTTCGGGTGATCCCTCTTGAGCATGTATGCTTCTGCTACTTGTTCTACATCAGACTTCTTCCGCAAACGGCGAAACGCTTTGACTCGGTGAGTTTCGCGGCATTCCGACTTCGATGCCCCGGTTGCCGAAATTCAGTTGCCTTTGAATTTCGGGTGATCCCTCTTGAGCATGTATGCTTCTGCTACTTGTTCTACATCAGACTTCTTCCGCAAACGGCGAAACGCTTTGACTCGGTGAGTTTCGCGGCATTCCGACTTCGATGCCCCGGTTGCCGAAATTCAGTTGCCTTTGAATTTCGGGTGATCCCTCTTGAGCATGTATGCTTCTGCTACTTGTTCTACATCAGACTTCTTCCGCAAACGGCGAAACGCTTTGACTCGGTGAGTTTCGCGGCATTCCGACTTCGATGCCCCGGTTGCCGAAATTCAGTTGCCTTTGAATTTCGGGTGATCCCTCTTGAGCATGTATGCTTCTGCTACTTGTTCTACATCAGACTTCTTCCGCAAACGGCGAAACGCTTTGACTCGGTGAGTTTCGCGGCATTCCGACTTCGATGCCCCGGTTGCCGAAATTCAGTTGCCTTTGAATTTCGGGTGATCCCTCTTGAGCATGTATGCTTCGGCTACTTGTTCTACATCAGACTTCTTCCGCAAACGGCGAAACGCTTTGACTCGGTGAGTTTCGAGGCATTCCGACTTAGATGCCCCGGTTGCCGAAATTCAGTTGCCTTTGAATTTCGGGAGATCCCTGTTGAGCATGTATGCTTCTGCTACTTGTTCTACATCAGACTTCTTCCGCAAACCGCCGAAACGCTTTGACTCGGTGAGTTTCGAGGCATTCCGACTTCGATGCCCCGGTTGCCGAAATTCAGTTGCCTTTGAATTACGGGTGATCCCTCTTGAGCATGTATGCTTCTCCTACTTGTTCTACATCAGACTTCTTTCGCAAATGGCCAAACACTTTGAATCGGTGAGTTTCGCGGCATTCCGACTTCGATGCCCCGGTTGCCGAAATTCAGTTGCCTTTGAATTTCGGGTGATCCCTCTTGAGCATGTATGCTTCTCCTACTTGTTCTACATCAGCCTTCTCTCCGCAAACGGCGAAACGCTTTGACTCGTTGAGTTTCGCGGCATTCCAACTTCGATGCCCCGGTTGCCGAAATTCAGTTGCCTTTGAATTTCAGGTGATCCCTCTTGAGCGTGTATGCTTCTGCTACTTGTTCTACATCAGCCTTCTTCCCGCAAACGGCGAAACGCTTTGACTCGGTGAGTTTCGCGGCATTCCGACTTCGATTCCCCGGTTGCCGAAATTCAGTTGCCTTTGAATTTCGGGTGCCCTCTTGAGCATGTATGCTTCTCCTACTTGTTAGTACATCAGCCTTCCTCTCGCAAACGGCGACACGCTTTGACTCGGTGAGTTTCGCTGGCATTCCAGACTTCGATTGCTGGTTGCCGAAATTCAGTTGCCTTTGAATTTCGGAGGTGATCCCTCGTGAGCATGATATGCTTCCTTACTACTCATGTTCTCCATCAGACTTCTTCCCACAAACGGCCAACACGCTTTGAACTTCGGTGAGTTTCGCGGCATTCCGACTTCGATGCCCTGGGTTAGCCGAAATTCAGTTGCCTTTGAATTGCAGGGTGATTCCTTCTTGAGCATGTATTGCTTCTGGCTACTGTTTACATCAGACATCATTCCCGCAAACGGCGAAACGCTTTGACTCGGATGCAGTTTCGCGGCATTCCGGACTTCGATTCTCGGGTTGCCGAAATTCACGTTGCCTTTGAATTTCGGTTGATCCCTCTTGAGCATGTATCGCATTCTGCTTACTTGTTCTAACGAATCGGCCTTCTCTCAGCAAACGGCGAAACGCTTTGACTCGGTGGAGTTTCGCGGCATTTCCGACTTCGATGCCCCGGTTGCCGAAATTCAATGTTGCCGTTGAATTTCGGGTGATCCCTCTTGAGCATGTGGATTGCTTCAGCTAATTGTTCTACATCAGACTTCTTACGCAAACAGCGGGAAACGCTTTTGAATCGGTGGCGTTTCGCGGCATTCCGACTTCTTTGCCCCGGTTTGCCGAAATTCAGTTGACCTTTGAATTTCAGGTGATTCCCGTCTTGCAGCATGTATGGCTTCTGCTACTGTGTTTCTACATCAGCCCTCTTCCCTGCAATCGGCGAAACGCTTTGACACGGTGAGTTTCGCGGCATTCGACTTCTCGATTCTCCCTGGTTGCCGAAATTGCAGTATGCCTTTGAATTTCGGGTGGATCCCTCTTGGAGCATGTATGCTTCTGCTACTTGTTCTACATCAGACATTCTCTCTGCAAACGGCGGAACGCTTTCGACTCGGTGAGTTTCGCGGCATTGCGAACTTCGATGCCCAGGTTGCCGAAATTGTCAGTTGCCTTTGAATTTCGGGTGATTCCCTCTTGAGCATGTATGCTTCTACCTACTTGTTCTACTAATCAGACTTCTCTCCACGCAACGGCGGAAACGCTTTTGACTCGGTGAGTTTCGCGGCATTCCGACTTCGATGCCCCGGTTGCCGAAATTCAGTTGCCTTTGAATTACGGGTGATCCCTCTTGAGCATGTATGCTGCTGCTACTTGTTCTACATCAGACTTACTTCCGCAAATTGGCGATACGCTTTTGACTCGTGTGGAGGTGGTTTCGCGGCATTCCGACTTCGATGCCCCGGTTGCTGAAATTGTCAGTTAGCCTTTGAATTTGGTGTGGGGAATCCAGTCTTGATAGCATGTATGCTTCTGTCTACTTGTTCGTACATCACTAACTTCTGTCTCCGACAAACGGCGAAAACGCTTTGACTCGGTGAGTTTCGCAGGCATTACCAAACTTCGATGCCCGGTTGCCGAAAATCTGCTTGCCTTTTGGAATTTCCAGGTGATCCCTCTCCCTGAGCATGGTATGCTTTCTGCTACTTGTTCTACATCAGACTTCTTCCCGCCAAACGGCGAAACGCTTGGACTCGGTGAGTTTCGCGGCTGCATTTCCGACTTCGATGCCCAGGTTGCCGATAATTGTCAGTTGCCTTTGAATTTCGGGTGATCCCTCTGGAGCATGTATGCTTGTCCTACTTGTTCTACATCAGACTTCTCTCCGCCAAACGGCGAACAACGCTTTGACTCGGTGAGTTTCGCGGCATTCCGACTTCGAGTTGCCCCGGTTGCCGAAATTCAGTTGCCTTTGAATTAGGGTGATCCCTCTTTGAGCATGTATTGCTTCTTGCTACTTGTTCTACATCCAGACATCTTCTCCGCAAACGGCGAAACGCTTTGACTCGGTGAGGTTGGAGGCATTCCGGACTTCGATGCCCCGGATGCCGAAATGCAGTTGCCTTTGAATTTCGGGTGATCCCTCTTGATCATGGATGCTCTCTTGCTACTTGTTCTACATAAGACTTTCTTCCCGCAAACGGCGAAACGCTTTGACTCGGTGAGTTTCGCGGCATTCCGACTTCGTTGCCCCGGTTGCCGAAATTCAGTGTGCCTTTGAATTTCGGGGGATTACCCTCTTGAGCATGTATGCTTCTGCCTACTTGTTCTACATCAGACTTCTCTCCGCAAACGGCGAAAACGCTTTGTCTCGGTGAAGTTTCAAAGGCATTCCGACTTCGATTTTTTCTTTAGTTTATTTTTTTTTTTGTTTTTTTTTAGATACCCCGGTGGCCGAAATTCAGTTGCCCTTTGAAATTTACGGGTGATCCCTCTTGAGCAATGTATGCTTTCTACTACTTGTTCTACATGCTAGACTTCTTCCGACTAAACGGCGAAACGTTTTGACTCGGTGAGTTTCGCCGGCATTCCGACTTCGATGCCCCGGTTGCCGATAATTCAGTTGCCTTTGAATTTCGGGTGATCCGTCTTGAGCATGTATTGCTGTTGCTACTTGTTTACATCAGACCTCTATCCCGCAAACAGCGAAACGCTTTGACTCGGTGAGTTTTCGCGGCATTCCGACTTCGATGACTAGGTATGCCTACCCCGGTTGCCGAAATTCAGTTGCCTTTGAAATTTTTCGGGTGATGCCCTCTTTTTTTTTTTTTCGTAGCATGTATGCGTGTGCTACTTGTTCTACATCAGCCTGTCTCTCTGGCCAAACGGCGTAAACGCTTTGACTCGGTGAGTTTCGCAGGCATTACCGACTTCGGATGCCCCGGTTGCGGAAATTCAGTTGCCTTTGAATTACGGGTGAATTCCTTCTTGAGCATGTATGCGATTCTGCTACTTGTTCTACATCAGACATCTTCCGCAAACGGCAAAAACTCGCTTTTGACTCGGTGAGTTGCGCGGCATTCCGACTTTCGATGCCCCGGTTGCCGTATATTTCAGTTGCCTTTGGAATTTCGGGTGATCCCTCTTGAGCATGTATTGCTTCTGCTACTTGTTGCTACCTATAAGCCCTTCCTCTGACAAACGGCGACACGCTTTGACTCGGTGAGTTTCGCGGCATCCGACAGACTTCGATGCCTCCGGTTGTCGAATAATTCAGTTCGTCCTTTGAATTTCGGGGGATCGCTCTTGAGCATGTATACATCTGCTACCTTGTTCTACATCCGACTTCTTCCGCCAAACGCGGAAACGCTTTGACTTCGGTGAGTTTCTCGGCATTCCGACTTCGATTCCCTGGATTGTCCGAAAATTCAGTTGCCTTTGAATATCGGCTGTTGATCCCTCTTTGAGCATTGTATAGCTTCTGCTACTTGTTCTACATCATAAACTTCTTCCGCAAACGGCGAAACGCTTTGACTCTGGTGAGTTGTCGCACGGCATTTCTGACTGTCGATGCTCCGGTTGCCCGATAAAATTCATGTTGCCCTTTGAGATTTCGGGTGATCCCTCTTGAAGCCATGTATGCAGAAGCTACTTGTTCTACATCAGACTTACTGTTCCCGCCAAATCGCGAAACACGCTTTGCCTCGGTGAGTTTCGCGGCGATTCCGACGTCGATTTCTTACGGTTGCCGAAAATTCAGTGGCCTTTTGAATTTCGGGGTGATCCTCTCTTGAGACATGTATGGCTAGTGCTACTTGTTTCTACATCAGACTTCTTCCCGCAAACGGCGAATACCACTTTGACTCGGTGAGTTTCGCGGCTCTTTCCGACATCGATGCCCCGGTTGCCGAAATTTCAGTTGCCCTTTGAATTTCGGGTGATCCCTCTTCAAGACATGTATGCTTCTGCCTACTTGTTATACATCAGCAAACTTCTTACCGCCAATACTGGCGAAACGCTTTGACTTCCTCGCGTGAGTTTCGCAGGCATTCCGACTTCGATGCCACTGCTCCGGTTGCCGAAATTCCGTCTGCCTTTGAATTTCGGGTGATCCCTCTTGAGCATGTATGCTTATGCTACTTGTTCTACATAATACTTCTTTCCGCAAAACGGCGAAACGCTTTGGACTCGTGTGAGTTTCGCGGCATTCCGACTTCGATGCCCAGGTTACCGAATATTTCAGTGGCCACTTTGAAATTCGGGTGATCCCTCTTGAGCATGTATGCTTCTGCTTACTTGTTCTACTTGTGGACTTCTTCCACAAACGGCGAAAACGCTTTGACTCGGGTGAGTTTCGCGGCATTCCGCCTTCGGCATTCCGACTTCGATGCCCTGCTCCGGTTGCCAAATTCAGTTGCCTTGTGAATCTTCGGGTTGATCCCTCTTGAGCATGTATGCTTCTGCTACTTGTTCTACATCTGCCTTCTTCCGCAAACGGCGAAACTGCTTTGACTCGGTGAGTTTCGCGGCATTCCGACTTCGTTGCCCCGGTTGCCGAAATTCAGTTGCCTTTGAATTTCGGAGTGATCCTTCTTGAGCATGTATGCTTAGTGCTACTTAGTTCTACATCAGCCTTCTTTCCGCAAAGGCGAAACGCTTTGACTTCGGTGAGTTTCGCGGCATTCCGACTTCGATGCTCGCGGTTGATGAAATTCAATTGCCTTTGATATTTCGGGTGATTTCGTCTTGTGCATGGATGCTTCTACATACTTGTTCTACATCAGACTTCTTCCGCAAACGGCGAAACGCTTTGACTCGGGTGAGTTTCGCGGCATTCCGACTTCGATGCCCCGGTTCGACGAAATTCAGTTGCCCTTTGAATTTCGGGTGAATCCCTCTTGAGCATGTATGCTTCTGCTACTTGTTTCCTACATCAGCCTTCTTCCCAGCCAAACAGCCGAAACGCTTTGACTCGGTGAGTTTTCGCGGCAATTCCGACTCTCGATGCCCCGGTTGACCGAAATTCAGTTGCGTTTGAATTTCGGGTGATCCCTCTTGAGCATGGATGCTTCTGCTACATGTTCTACATCAGACATCTTCCGCAAACGGCGAAACGATTTGCCTCGGTGAGTTTCGCGGCTTTCCGACTTGGATGCCCCCGTTGCTGAAATTCAGTTGCCTTTCAATTTCAGGCGATCCCTCTTGAGCATGTATGCTTCTGCTACTTGTTCTACATCAGACATCTTCCGCAAATGGCGAAATGCTTTGACTCGTTGAGTTTCACGGCATTCCGACTTCGATGCCCTGGATGCCGAAATTCAGTTGCCTTTGAATTTTGGGTGATCCGTCTTGAGCATGGATGCTTCTGCTACTTGTTCTACATAACACTTCTTCCGCAAACAGCGAAATGCTTTGACTCGGTGAGTTTCGCGGCATTACGACTTCGATGCCCCGGTTGCATAAATTCAGTTGCCTTTGAATTTCGGGGGATCCCTCTTGAGCATGTATACTTCTGCTACTTGTTCTACATCAGACTGCTTCCGCAAACGACGAAACGCTTTGTCTCGGTGAGTTTCACGGCATTCCGGACTTCGATACTCCCGGTTGCCGAAATTCAGTTCCCCTTGAATTTCGGGTGATCCCTATTGACCCATGTATGCTTCTATACTTGTTCTAACTAATAATTTCTTCCGCAAACGGCGAAACGCTTTGACTTGGTGAGTTTCGCGGCATTCTGATTTCGTTGCCCCGGTTGCATAAATTCAGTTGACCTTTGAATTAGTGGTGAATCCGACTTGTGCAGGTATGCTTCTGCTACTTTACCTTCTACAACAGACTCTTCTTTATGCAAACGGTGAATCGCCTTGCCTCCGGTGAGTTTCGCGGCCTTCCGACTTCGATGCCTCAGGTTTGCCGGAAAATCAGTTTCCTTTGAATTTCGCGTACGTGATCCCTCTTGAGCATGTATGCTTGTGCTACTTGTTCTACATCAGACATCTTCCTGCAAACGGCGAAACGATTTGCCTCGGTGAGTTTCGCCGCGCTTTCCGACTTGGGATGCCCCCGTTGACGAAATTCAGTTGCCTTTGAATTTCAGGTGATCCCTCTTGAGCATGTATGGTTTGCTACTTGTTCTGCATCAGACTCTTCCGCAAACAGGCGAAACGCTTTGACTCGGTGTGTTTCGCATCGGCATTCCGACTTCGATGCCTCGGTCGCCGAAACTTTCAGTTGCCTTTGAATTTCGGGTGATCCTCTCTTGATCCTATGTATGCTTCTGCTACTGGTTCTACATAATACTTTCTTCCGCAAACGGCGAAACGCTTTGACTCGGTGAGTTTCGGGGCATTCCGACTTCGATGCCCCGGTTGCTCGAAAATTCAGTTTGCCTTGAATTTCGCGGTGATCCCTCCTCTTCGAGCATGTTTGCTTCTGCTGCATCGTTTCCTACATCAGACTTTCGTTCCGCAATTCGGCGAAACGCTTTTGACCTCGGTGAGTTTCGAGGCATTCCGACTTCGATGTCTCTCCGGTTGCACGAAATTCAGTTCTGCCTTTGAATTTCGGGTGATCCCTCTTGATCATGTATGCTTTCTGCCTACTTGTTCTACCATCAGGACATTTCTTCACACCAAACGGCGAAACGCTTTGACTCGCGTTGAGTTTCGCGGCATTCCGACATTCGATGCCCCGGTGCCCAAATTCAAGGTTGCCTTTTGAATTTTGGGTGATCCCTCTTGAGTCATTGTATTGCCTTCTGCCTACTTGTTCCTAACATCATACTTTCTATCCCGCAAACGGCGAAACGCTTTCGAGAGCTCGCGGTGAGTTTCGTGGCATTCCGACTTCGATTGCACGTGTTGCACGAAATTCAATTGCCTTTCAATTTCGGGTGATCCGTCTTGAGCCTGGATGCTTCTACTACTTGTTCTACATCAGCCTTGTTCCGAAGGTGGCGAATCGCTTTGACTCGGTGAGTTTCGCGGCATGCCGACTTCGATGCCCCGGTTGCCGAAATTTAGTTGCTTTGAATTTCGGGTGATCCCTCTTGAGCATGTATGCTTCCGCTACTTGTTCTACATCAGACTTCTTCCGCAAACGACGAAACGCTTTGACTCGGTGAGTGTTGCGGCTTTACGCCTTCGATGCCCCGGTTGCTGAAATTCAGTTGCCTTTGAATTTCGGATCATCCCTCTTGAGCATGTATGCTTCCGCTACTTGTTCTACATCAGCCTTATTCCGCAAACAGCGAAACGCTTTGACTCGGTGTGTTTCGCGGCGCTATGACTTGGATGCCCGGTTGCCGAAATTCAGTTGCCTTTGAATTTCGGGTGATCCCTCTTGAGCATGTATGCTTCCACTACTTGTTCTACATCAGACTTCTTCCGCAAACGGCGAAACGCTTTGACTCGGTGAGTGTTGCGGCTTTACGCCTTCGATGCCCCGGTTGCCGAAATTCAGTTGCCTTTGAATTTCGGGTGATCCCTCTTGAGCATGTGTGCTTCTACTACTTGTTCTACATCAGACTTCATCCGCAAACAGCAAAACGTTTTGACCACTTGAGTTTCGCGGCATTCCGACTTCGATGCCCCGGTTGCCGAAATTCAATTTCCTTTGAATTTCGGGTGATCCCTCTTGAGCATGTATGCTTCCGCTACTTGGTCTACATCAGACTTCTTCCGCAAACGGCGAAACGCTTTGACTCGGTGAGTTTCGCGGCATTACGCCTTCGATGCCCCGTGTAACAACCCGGCTTTCCAAGCCCAACACAAACAGTAAATTTTTTTTTTTTTATATTATATATTTAATCAACATGGTGCGGAAATCAAAGAACTTGAATTCTCACATCATCAAAAATACAATCCATACAATCACCATTTCATTTAAGAGCGAATCTTACACAAGCACATAATATTAAGTTGCATGATTTGAAGTTCGTATTAAAATATATACATGGACATGAGTTTGCATTCTTATCCTACTAATAGTCATCACAATTTTAAACAAAAAGGATCTAATAAAAGTTATACATTTAGTACATTGATCCATACAAAATACATTGTGATTTAAGATACATCTACATAGTTCCTTGCAAAAGTAGGTTCCCGTGTATCGGGTTTCCTAGACATCTCGTTGGTGTGAAGTCCCTGCAGCAGTACAAACATTTAAGAGAATGCAAATATTTAATAATAATAAGAACGGTAACTCACGGTTTGGCAATTAAATAAAACATTAACAATTATAATTTCTTCATGTATTTGCTACAACAACTAGTAATACATATAGATACACAAGTTTTCGGATGTCATTCGCCAAAACTAGTCATTCATTTGTGTCGGCCATCCATGGCGAAAGCTGCGTCGCTGCCGATCCAGAATCGGCAGCGGAATCTGCGTCGCTGCCGATTTCTGTATCGGCAGCGGAATCTACGTCGCTGCCGATCCAGAATCGGCAGCGGAATCTGCGTCGCTGCCGATTTCTGTATCGGCAGCAGAATCTGCGTCGCTGCCGATTTCTGTATCGGCAGCAGAATCACTCTTTTATCCGGCCATCCATCCGTTTGGATGCCATTAGCCGAAGCTAATCAGTCCTTCATCTCGGCCATCCATTCGGACGCCATTAGCCAAAGCTAATCATTCTTTGTCCCGGCCATCCGTTTGGATGCCATTAGCCGAAGCTAATCACTCTTTGTCCCGGCCATCCTTTCGGATGCCATTAGCCGAAGCTAATCATTCTTTTGTCCCGGCCATCCCTTCGGATGCCATTAGCCGAAGCTAATCATTTTTTTTTTCCGGCCATCCGTTCGGACGCCATTAGCCGAAGCTAATCATTCTTTGTCCCGGCCATCCGTTTGGATGCCATTAGCCGAAGCTAATCACTCTTTTGTCCCGGCCATCCATTCGGATGCCATTAGCCGAAGCTAATCAATCTTTAATCAACATTTAAGCGTTCATCAATCTAATATCGGTTCTAACAGTATGATAGTACTCAAGTTAAAATATTTCAAGATTCAACGTAAGAAAAAGGAAGGTGCAAGTCACCTACCTGCTCCACCTGTGGGTCGATCCTGTCTTGATGATGGTCCAATCCCGACCGCACCACCTAAGACATCAATAGTCACAAATCAGCACAGTTGCATTTATTTTATTTTTGAATCATACTCATCATCACACTTATTTCAAGAGTTCATATGTTCACATTCAAGTGTTCCATATTTTACACTATCATAACATGAGATTGTTACTAGCATTTAAGTCATTCCTGCCTAGGAGGCTTATTGTAGGAATTCGGCAGCGAGAACTGGTTCGCTGCGGGCTGCCAGTTCGGCAGCGACCACTGTTTCGCTGGCGGCAGCCAGTTCGGCAGCGAAAACTGCATCGCTGTTGGTGCCGCAGTTTCGCTGCACAACGCACAACTTGGCAGCGAATATCAATTCGCTGCAGGAAGTTCAGTCGCGGCAGCGAAACATAATTTCGCTGCGCCACACACAAATCGGCAGCGAATATCAATTCGCTGCAGCAGGTTCAGTTGCGGCAGCGAAACAGAATTTCGCTGCGCAACACACAAATCGGCAGCGAATATCAATTCGCTGCAGGAGGTTCAGTTGCGGCAGCGAAACAGAATTTCGCTGCTCAACACACAAATCGGCAGCGAATATCAATTCGCTGCAGCAGGTTCAGTTGCGGCAGCGAAACAGAATTTCGCTGCGCAACACACAAATCGGCAGCGAATATCAATTCGCTGCAGGAGGTTCAGTTGCGGCAGCGAAACAGAATTTCGCTGCGCAACACACAAATCGGCAGCGAATATCAATTCGCTGCAACAGGTTCAGTTGCGGCAGCAAAACAGAATTTCGTTGCGCAACACACAAATCGGCAGCGAATATCAATTCGCTGCAGGAGGTTCAGTTGCGGCAGCGAAACAGAATTTCGCTGCGCAACACACAAATCGGCAGTGAATATCAATTCGCTGCAGCAGGTTCAGTTGCGGCAGCGAAACAGAATTTCGCTGCGCAACACACAAATCGGCAGCGAATATCAATTCGCTGCAGGAGGTTCAGTTGCGGCAGCGAAACAGAATTTCGCTGCGCAACACACAAATCAGCAACGAATATCAATTCGCTGCAGGAGGTTTAGTTGCGGCAGCGAAACAGAATTTCGCTGCGCAACACACAAATCGGCAGCGAATATCAATTCGCTGCAGCAGGTTCCGTTGCGGCAGCGAAACAGAATTTCGCAACTCGGAACCATCAATTTCAGCACATAGTTCTTCAACAAAATTCCAGCAATAACATCACAGCAAAACACATTAAATTCCAGCACTAACATCACAGCAGAACACATTAAATTCCAGCAAGAACTTCACAGCAGAACACATTAAATTCCAGCACTAACATCACAGCAGAACACATTAAATTCCAGCAAGAACATCACAGCAGAACACATTAAATTCCAGCAACAATCATCACAACAGAACACATTAATTCCAGCAGCAACATCTCAACAGAACACATTTAATTTCAGCACCAACATCACAGCAGAAACACATTCATTCCAGCAGAACACACACACATGCATGCTGGCTTACCCCATAGTTAAAGCCAGCTTCTACCATAATTGTTAGATGTTCTGAAATTGACTTTATTTCACTTCTGTTTGCTAGATCTCCTAGTTAATTTCAGTTTCCCCCATAGTTGGCTTAAGTCTTAGATTAATTTTTCTTAGGGCTTTTCTTCTTCATTTTCGTTTTTGATCTTAAGGGGGAGAGGAAAGGGAGTTCCATGACCCATACCTTCTGATTTTAACCAAGTTTGAGGAAGGTTTGACACTATTCTTTTCTCTTCAGCTGCTGGTTCTCCTCCTTCTTCTTCCTCTCACGTTTTCCAGCTCTCTTTTTCCTCTCCTCTATGCAGCTGCCCACTCCTCTCTCAAGTTCTCATCTCTCCCTCACAAGCTCACAAGACACTCTACTAGTTTGATTCACGTTTTTGATGTGAAAGGGGAAGGGAAGAATGACATGCAGCTGCTGGTTTGGGAAGAAGATGGGTCCTTCTCTCTCCCCTCTTTGTATTTATACTACCCATCAAATGAATTGGGTTGTTTGGGGGTGGGTTTAGGTGTGTCCTTATCCTTGTTTGGTTTATCTAAAACCAGTTTTTTACCCCTCCCTCCCAGCTGTGCATCACTGTTGATTGAGAATTCGGCAGCCCCAAAACTGCGTCGCTGCTGATTTCTGCATCGGCAGCGAAAACTGTGTCGCTGCCGATTTCTGAATCGGTAGCGAAATCTGCATCGCTGCCGATTTCTGCATCGGCAGCGAAAACTGCGTCGCTGCCCAATCCAGAATCGGCAGCGAAAACTGCGTCGCTGCCGATTTCTGCATCGGCAGCGAAATCTGCGTCGCTGCCGATTTCTGCATCGGCAGCGAAAACTGCGTCGCTGCCGATTTCTGCATCGACAGCGAAAACTACGTTCATCACCATCTTTCTCTCTCTCTTTCTCTTTATATACATATATATATATATATATATAGACATATATATATTTCGTTTGGGTGTTTACACCCCGGTTGCCGAAATTCAGTTGCCTTTGAATTTCGGGTGATCCCTCTTGAGCATGTACGCTTCCGCTACTTGTTCTACATCAGCCTTGTTCCGCAAGTGGCGAAACGCTTTGACTCGGTGAGTTTCGCGGCACTCTGACTTGGATGCCCTGGTTGCCGAAATTCAATTGCCTTCGAAATTTTCAGGTGATCCCTCTTGAGCTATGTATGCTTCCGCTACTAGTTTTTAATCTGACTTCTTCCGCAAACGGCGAAACGCTCTGACTCGGTGAGTTTCGCGGGCATTCCGAGTTCTGATGCCCCTGGTTGCCGAAATATAGTTGCCTTTGAATTTCGGGTGATCTCTCTTGCAGCCGTTATGCTACTGCTACTTCTTCTACATCAGACATTCTTCCGCAAATGGCGAAATGCTTTGCTTCGGTGAGTTACCGGCGGCATTCCGACTTCGATGCCCCGGTTTGCGAAACTTTGGTTGCTTTTGAATTTCGGGTGATCCCTCTTAAGCTTGTATGCTACAGCCTACTTGTTCTACATCAGACTCTCTTCCGCAAACGGCGAAACACTTTGACACGGTGAGTCTCGCGGGCATCTGACTTCGATGCCCCGGTTGCCCGAAATTCGTTGCCTTTGAATTTCGGCGTGATCTCTCTTGAGCATGTACGCTTCCCAATAACTTGTTCTACATCAGCCTTGTTCCGCATGTGGCGAAACGCTGTGACTCGGTGAGTTTTCGAGGCATGCCGACTTCGATGCCCCGGTTGCCGAAATTTAGTTGCTTTTGAATTTCGGGTGATCCCTCTTGAGCATGTATGCTTCCGCTACTTGTTCTACATCAGACTTCTTTCGCAAACGGTGAAACGCTTTGACTCGGTGAGTTTCGCGGCATTACGCCTTCGATGCTCCGGTTGCCGAAATTCAGTTGCCTTTTGAATTTCGGGTCATCCCTCTTGAGCATGTATGCTTCCGCTACTTGTTCTACATCAGCCTTGTTCCGCAAACAGCGAAACGCTTTGACTCGGTGTGTTTCGCGGCGCTATGACTTGGATGCCCCCGGTTGCCGAAATTCAGTTGCCTTTGAATTTCGGGTGATCCCTCTTCAGCATGTATGTCTTCCATACTAGTTCTACATCAGACTTCTTCCGCAAATGGCGAAACGCTTTGAGTCGGTGAGTTTCGCGGCATTCCGAGTTCGATGCCCCGGTTGCCGAAATTCAGTTGCCTTTGAATTTCGGGTGATCTCTCTTGAGCGTGTATGCTACTGCTACTTGTTCTACATTAGACTTCTTCCGCAAATGGCAAAATGCTTTGCTTCAGTGAGTTTCGGGGCATTCCGACTTCGATGCCCCGGTTGCCGAAATTCAGTTGCCTTTGAATTTTGGGTGATCTCTCTTGAGCCTTTATGCTACTCCTTACTTGTTCTACATCAGACTTCTTCCGCAAATGGCGAAACGCTGTGACTCGGTGAGTTTCGAGGCATGCCGACTTCGATGCTCCCGGTTGCCGAAATTCAGTTGCCTTTGAATTTCGGGTCATCCCTCTTGAGCATGTATGCTTCGCTACTTGTTCTACATCAGCCTTGTTCCGAAGGTGGCGAATCGCTTTGACTCGGTGATTTCGCGGCATGCCGACTTCGATGCGCGGTTGCCGAAATTTAGTTGCTTTTGAATTTCGGGTGATCCCTCTTGAGCATGTTTGCTTCCGCTACTTGTTCTACATTCGACTTCTTTCGCAAACGGCGAAACGCTTTGACTCGGTGAGTGTTGCGGCTTTACGCCTTCGATGCCCCGGTTGCCGAAATTCAGTTGCCTTTGAATTTCGGATCATCCCTCTTGAGCATGTATGCTTCCGCTACTTGTTCTACTCTCAGCTTGTTCCGCAAACAGTGAAACGCTTTGACTAGGTGAGTTTCGCGTGGCGGGGCACTATGACTTGGATGCCCCGGTGCTGAAATTCAGTTGCCTTTGAATTTTCCGGGGTGATCCCTCTTGTGCATTGATATGCTTCCTGCTTACTTGTTCTACATAACACTTCCATTTCGCTAACAATCGTAAACGCTTTGACTCGGTGAGTTTCGCGGCATTCCGGACTTCGATGCCCGGATAGCCAAAATTCAGTTGCCTTTGAATTTCGGGTGATCCGCTCTTGAGCATGTATGCAGCTTCTGCTACATTGTTCTACATCTCCTTCCTTCTTGGGGAAACGGCGAAATGCTTTGCTTCGGTGAGTTTCGGGGCATTCCGACTTCGATGCCCCGGTTGCCCAAACGCAGTTTGACACGGTGTGTTTTCGCTGGTATCCTTGACTTCGATGCCCCGGTTGCCAAAATTCAGTTGCCTTTGAATTTCGTGTGATTCCATTGTTTGAGCCGGTATGCTCTCGGCTACTGGTTTCTTACATCAGACTTCTTCCGTAAACGGCGAAACGGTTTGCCTC
>CM055353.1:22978385-22993806 GCA_029228515.1 Populus alba x Populus x berolinensis
CTTCGATGCCCCGGTTGCCGAAATTCAGTTGCCTTTGAATTTCGGGTGATCCCTCTTGAGCATGTATGCTTCTGCTACTTGTTCTACATCAGACTTCTTCCGCAAACGGCGAAACGCTTTGACTCGGTGAGTTTCGCGGCATTCCGACTTCGATGCCCCGGTTGCCGAAATTCAGTTGCCTTTGAATTTCGGGTGATCCCTCTTGAGCATGTATGCTTCTGCTACTTGTTCTACATCAGACTTCTTCCGCAAACGGCGAAACGCTTTGACTCGTGAGTTTCGCGGCATTCCGACTTCGATGCCCCGTTGCCGAAATTCAGTTGCCTTTGAATTTCGGGTGATCCCTCTTGAGCATGTATGCTTCTGCTACTTGTTCTACATCACACTTCTTCCGCAAACGGCGAAACGCTTTGACTCGGTGAGTTTCGCGGCATTCCGACTTCGATGCCCCGGTTGCCGAAATTCAGTTGCCTTTGAATTTCGGGTGATCCCTCTTGAGCATGTATGCTTCTGCTACTTGTTCTACATCACACTTCTTCCGCAAACGGCGAAACGCTTTGACTCGGTGAGTTTCGCGGCATTCCGACTTCGATGCCCGGTTGCCGAAATTCAGTTGCCTTTGAATTTCGGGTGATCCCTCTTGAGCATGTATGCTTCTGCTACTTGTTCTACATCACACTTCCCCGCAAAACGAAACGCTTTGACTCGGTGAGTTTCGCGGCATTCCGACTTCGATGCCCGGTTGCCGAAATTCAGTTGCCTTTGAATTTCGGGTGATCCCTCTTGAGCATGTATGCTTCTGCTACTTGTTCTACATCACACTTCCTTCCGCAAAGGCGAAACGCTTTGACTCGGTGAGTTTCGCGGCATTCCGACTTCGATGCCCCGTTGCCGAAATTCAGTTGCCTTTGAATTTCGGGTGATCCCTCTTGAGCATGTATGCTTCTGCTACTTGTTCTACATCACACTTCTTCCGCAAACAGCGAAACGCTTTGACTCGGTGAGTTTCGCGGCATTCCGACTTCGATCCCCGGTTGCCGAAATTCAGTTGCCTTTGAATTTCGGGTGATCCCTCTTGAGCATGTATGCTTCTGCTACTTGTTCTACATCACACTTCTTCCGCAAACGGCGAAACGCTTTGACTCGGTGAGTTTCGCGGCATTCCGACTTCGATGCCCCGGTTGCCGAAATTCAGTTGCCTTTGAATTTCGGGTGATCCCTCTTGAGCATGTATGCTTCTGCTACTTGTTCTACATCACACTTCTTCCGCAAACGGCGAAACGCTTTGACTCGGTGAGTTTCGCGGCATTCCGACTTCGATGCCCCGGTTGCCGAAATTCAGTTGCCTTTGAATTTCGGGTGATCCCTCTTGAGCATGTATGCTTCTGCTACTTGTTCTACATCAGACTTCTTCCGCAAACGAAACGCTTTGACTCGGTGAGTTTCGCGGCATTCCGACTTCGATGCCCGGTTGCCGAAATTCAGTTGCCTTTGAATTTCGGGTGATCCCTCTTGAGCATGTATGCTTCTGCTACTTGTTCTACATCACACTTCTTCCGCAAACGGCGAAACGCTTTGACTCGGTGAGTTTCGCGGCATTCCGACTTCGATGCCCCGGTTGCCGAAATTCAGTTGCCTTTGAATTTCGGGTGATCCCTCTTGAGCATGTATGCTTCTGCTACTTGTTCTACATCAGACTTCTTCCGCAAACGGCGAAACGCTTTGACTCGGTGAGTTTCGCGGCATTCCGACTTCGATGCCCCGGTTGCCGAAATTCAGTTGCCTTTGAATTTCGGGTGATCCCTCTTGAGCATGTATGCTTCTGCTACTTGTTCTACATCAGACTTCCTTCCGCAAAGGCGAAACGCTTTGACTCGGTGAGTTTCGCGGCATTCCGACTTCGATGCCCGGTTGCCGAAATTCAGTTGCCTTTGAATTTCGGGTGATCCCTCTTGAGCATGTATGCTTCTGCTACTTGTTCTACATCACACTTCCTTCCGCAAAGGCGAAACGCTTTGACTCGGTGAGTTTCGCGGCATTCCGACTTCGATGCCCGGTTGCCGAAATTCAGTTGCCTTTGAATTTCGGGTGATCCCTCTTGAGCATGTATGCTTCTGCTACTTGTTCTACATCACACTTCTTCCGCAAACGGCGAAACGCTTTGACTCGGTGAGTTTCGCGGCATTCCGACTTCGATGCCCCGGTTGCCGAAATTCAGTTGCCTTTGAATTTCGGTGATCCCTCTTGAGCATGTATGCTTCTGCTACTTGTTCTACATCACACTTCCTTCCGCAAACGGCGAAACGCTTTTGACTTCGCGGCATTCCATTCCGATGCCCGAAAAAGGAAATTTCCCTTTCTTTGAAGACAGAATTCATGGGTTATGCTTCTTGTTCTTATATCATACTTTTACAGAAACCCGCGAAAACGCTTTGACTCGGTGAGTTTCGCGGCATTCCGACTTCGATGCCCCGTTGCCGAAATTCAGTTGCCTTTGAATTTCGGGTGATCCCTCTTGAGCATGTATGCTTCTGCTACTTGTTCTACATCACACTTCTTCCGCAAAGGCGAAACGCTTTGACTCGGTGAGTTTCGCGGCATTCCGACTTCGATGCCCCGGTTGCCGAAATTCAGTTGCCTTTGAATTTCGGGTGATCCCTCTTGAGCATGTATGCTTCTGCTACTTGTTCTACATCACACTTCTTCCGCAAACGGCGAAACGCTTTGACTCGGTGAGTTTCGCGGCATTCCGACTTCGATGCCCCGTTGCCGAAATTCAGTTGCCTTTGAATTTCGGGTGATCCCTCTTGAGCATGTATGCTTCTGCTACTTGTTCTACATCATACTTCCTTCCGCAAAGGCGAAACGCTTTGACTCGGTGAGTTTCGCGGCATTCCGACTTCGATGCCCCGGTTGCCGAAATTCAGTTGCCTTTGAATTTCGGGTGATCCCTCTTGAGCATGTATGCTTCTGCTACTTGTTCTACATCACACTTCTTCCGCAAACGGCGAAACGCTTTGACTCGGTGAGTTTCGCGGCATTCCGACTTCGATGCCCCGTTGCCGAAATTCAGTTGCCTTTGAATTTCGGGTGATCCCTCTTGAGCATGTATGCTTCTGCTACTTGTTCTACATCAGACTTCTTCCGCAAACGGCGAAACGCTTTGACTCGGTGAGTTTCGCGGCATTCCGACTTCGATGCCCCGGTTGCCGAAATTCAGTTGCCTTTGAATTTCGGGTGATCCCTCTTGAGCATGTATGCTTCTGCTACTTGTTCTACATCACACTTCCTTCCGCAAAGGCGAAACGCTTTGACTCGGTGAGTTTCGCGGCATTCCGACTTCGATGCCCCGTTGCCGAAATTCAGTTGCCTTTGAATTTCGGGTGATCCCTCTTGAGCATGTATGCTTCTGCTACTTGTTCTACATCACACTTCCTTCCGCAAACGGCGAAACGCTTTGACTCGGTGAGTTTCGCGGCATTCCGACTTCGATGCCCCGGTTGCCGAAATTCAGTTGCCTTTGAATTTCGGGTGATCCCTCTTGAGCATGTATGCTTCTGCTACTTGTTCTACATCACACTTCTTCCTTCCGCAAACGGCGAAACGCTTTGACTCGGTGAGTTTCGCGGCATTCCGACTTCGATGCCCGGTTGCCGAAATTCAGTTGCCTTTGAATTTCGGGTGATCCCTCTTGAGCATGTATGCTTCTGCTACTTGTTCTACATCAGACTTCTTCCGCAAACGGCGAAACGCTTTGACTCGGTGAGTTTCGCGCATTCCGACTTCGATGCCCCGGTTGCCGAAATTCAGTTGCCTTTGAATTTCGGGTGATCCCTCTTGAGCATGTATGCTTCTGCTACTTGTTCTACATCACACTTCCTTCCGCAAAGGCGAAACGCTTTGACTCGGTGAGTTTCGCGGCATTCCGACTTCGATGCCCCGGTTGCCGAAATTCAGTTGCCTTTGAATTTCGGGTGATCCCTCTTGAGCATGTATGCTTCTGCTACTTGTTCTACATCACACTTCTTCCGCAAACGGCGAAACGCTTTGACTCGGTGAGTTTCGCGGCATTCCGACTTCGATGCCCCGGTTGCCGAAATTCAGTTGCCTTTGAATTTCGGGTGATCCCTCCTTGATTCATGTACCTTCTGCTACTTGTACAACATCAAACTTCTGCCACAAAACGTCGAAACGCTTTAACATCCAATGAGTTTCGCGGCATTCAGACTTCGAATGCCCCAGTTGCCCCGAAATTCCGTTGCCCCTTGAATTTCGTGGTGATACCCCTCTTGAGCATTGGATGCTTCTGCTACTTGTTCTACATGATACCTTCTTCCGAAAAACAAACGGCGAAACGCTTTAAAATCGGTGAGTTTCCCGCGACATTCCGACATTCGATTCTTGTGCCCCGTTGTGCCGAAATTCAGTTGCCTTTTGAATTTCGGGTGAATTCCCTCTTGAACATGGATGCTTCTGCTTACTTGTTCGACATCATACCTTCATCCAGATAAGGCGAAACGCTTTGACTCGGTGAGTTTCGCGGCATTCTACCCCGACATCGATGCCCCGGTTGCCCGAATTTCCATTGCCTTTTGATTTTCTTTCCCTTCTGGTGATCCCTCTTGAGCATGGATGGCTTCTGCAACTTGTTCTACCATCCTAAACCTTCTTCCGTCCAGAAAGACGAAACAAACGCTTTTGACTTCGTTCAGTTTCGCGGCATTCCGACTTCGATGAATGGCACCCCCCCCCCCGGTTTCTGAAATTCGTTTGCCTTTGAATTTCGGGTGACCCGTCTTGAAGCATGTATGCTTCTCTTACTTTTGTTCAACAATCAGACCTTCTTTCCGCAAACGGTGGAAACACCGCGTTGACGCTGCGGTGAAATTTTCCCGAGCAGGCGCGCAAATTTCCTCCACAATCGATGCCCCGGTTTGCCGAAATTCAGTTGCCGTTGAATTTTCGGGTGATAACCCTCTTGAGCATGTATGCTTCTTCTCTGCTCCTTGTTTTCTACATCAGACCTTCTTTTCCAACAAAGAACGGCGAAAACCGCTTTGACTCGATGGAGTTTCGCAGCATTTCCAGACTTCGCTGCCCCGCCGATATGCCCCCGGCCGGGTGATTGCCCCGGTTGCGCCGAAATTCAGTTGCCTTTGAATTTCGGGTGATCCCCTCTTGAGCATATTCATGAGCTTATCTGCTTCTCTGCTACTTTTTCAACATCAATACCTTCTTTCCCTCCGGAAACAACGAAACGCTTTAAACTCGGATGAGTTTTCGCGACAACATTCCGACATCCAGACACATGTCGATGGTGATGGTGCCGTTCGTGCCCCCCCCGGTTGCCGCTTGCGCGAATTTCAGTTGCCTTTGATTTTTTTCGAGTGATCCCCACTTGAGCATGGATGGTCTTCTGCTACTATGTTCTAACTACATCATACCATTCCTTCCAGAAAGGAAGACAAAACGCTGTTGGACTCGGTCAGTTTCGCGGCATTTATTTCACTACTTCGATGAGCACCGCCGGTTTTCTTCTGAATAATTCGGTTGCCTTTGAATTCCGGGTGATCCCAATTTGAGCATGTATGCTTCTGCTATTCTGCTTACTGTTCTAACATCAGACCTTCTTCTTTCCCCAAAACGGCGATAAAAACGCTTTGACTCGGTGAGTTTCGCGGCATTCCGACTTCGATGCCCCGGTTGCCGAAATTCAGTTGCCTTTGAATTTCGGGTGATCCCTCTTGAGCATGTATGCTTCTGCTACTTGTTCTACATCACACTTCCTTCCGCAAACGGCGAAACGCTTTGACTCGGTGAGTTTCGCGGCATTCCGACTTCGATGCCCCGGTTGCCGAAATTCAGTTGCCTTTGAATTTCGGGTGATCCCTCTTGAGCATGTATGCTTCTGCTACTTGTTCTACATCACACTTCTTCCGCAAACGGCGAAACGCTTTGACTCGGTGAGTTTCGCGGCATTCCGACTTCGATGCCCCGTTGCCGAAATTCAGTTGCCTTTGAATTTCGGGTGATCCCTCTTGAGCATGTATGCTTCTGCTACTTGTTCTACATCAGACTTCCTTCCGCAAACGGCGAAACGCTTTGACTCGGTGAGTTTCGCGGCATTCCGACTTCGATGCCCCGGTTGCCGAAATTCAGTTGCCTTTGAATTTCGGGTGATCCCTCTTGAGCATGTATGCTTCTGCTACTTGTTCTACATCAGACTTCTTCCGCAAACGGCGAAACGCTTTGACTCGGTGAGTTTCGCGGCATTCCGACTTCGATGCCCCGGTTGCCGAAATTCAGTTGCCTTTGAATTTCGGGTGATCCCTCTTGAGCATGTATGCTTCTGCTACTTGTTCTACATCAGACTTCCTTCCGCAAAGGCGAAACGCTTTGACTCGGTGAGTTTCGCGGCATTCCGACTTCGATGCCCCGGTTGCCGAAATTCAGTTGCCTTTGAATTTCGGGTGATCCCTCTTGAGCATGTATGCTTCTGCTACTTGTTCTACATCAGACTTCTTCCGCAAACGGCGAAACGCTTTGACTCGGTGAGTTTCGCGGCATTCCGACTTCGATGCCCGGTTGCCGAAATTCAGTTGCCTTTGAATTTCGGGTGATCCCTCTTGAGCATGTATGCTTCTGCTACTTGTTCTACATCAGACTTCCTTCCGCAAACGGCGAAACGCTTTGACTCGGTGAGTTTCGCGGCATTCCGACTTCGATGCCCCGGTTGCCGAAATTCAGTTGCCTTTGAATTTCGGGTGATCCCTCTTGAGCATGTATGCTTCTGCTACTTGTTCTACATCAGACTTCCTTCCGCAAACGGCGAAACGCTTTGACTCGGTGAGTTTCGCGGCATTCCGACTTCGATGCCCCGGTTGCCGAAATTCAGTTGCCTTTGAATTTCGGGTGATCCCTCTTGAGCATGTATGCTTCTGCTACTTGTTCTACATCAACTTCTTCCGCAAACGGCGAAACGCTTTGACTCGGTGAGTTTCGCGGCATTCCGACTTCGATGCCCGGTTGCCGAAATTCAGTTGCCTTTGAATTTCGGGTGATCCCTCTTGAGCATGTATGCTTCTGCTACTTGTTCTACATCAGACTTCTTCCGCAAACGGCGAAACGCTTTGACTCGGTGAGTTTCGCGGCATTCCGACTTCGATGCCCCGGTTGCCGAAATTCAGTTGCCTTTGAATTTCGGGTGATCCCTCTTGAGCATGTATGCTTCTGCTACTTGTTCTACATCAGACTTCTTCCGCAAACGGCGAAACGCTTTGACTCGGTGAGTTTCGCGGCATTCCGACTTCGATGCCCCGGTTGCCGAAATTCAGTTGCCTTTGAATTTCGGGTGATCCCTCTTGAGCATGTATGCTTCTGCTACTTGTTCTACATCAGACTTCTTCCGCAAACGGCGAAACGCTTTGACTCGGTGAGTTTCGCGGCATTCCGACTTCGATGCCCGGTTGCCGAAATTCAGTTGCCTTTGAATTTCGGGTGATCCCTCTTGAGCATGTATGCTTCTGCTACTTGTTCTACATCAGACTTCTTCCGCAAACGGCGAAACGCTTTGACTCGGTGAGTTTCGCGGCATTCCGACTTCGATGCCCGGTTGCCGAAATTCAGTTGCCTTTGAATTTCGGGTGATCCCTCTTGAGCATGTATGCTTCTGCTACTTGTTCTACATCACACTTCTTCCGCAAACGGCGAAACGCTTTGACTCGGTGAGTTTCGCGGCATTCCGACTTCGATGCCCCGGTTGCCGAAATTCAGTTGCCTTTGAATTTCGGGTGATCCCTCTTGAGCATGTATGCTTCTGCTACTTGTTCTACATCAGACTTCCTTCCGCAAACGGCGAAACGCTTTGACTCGGTGAGTTTCGCGGCATTCCGACTTCGATGCCCCGGTTGCCGAAATTCAGTTGCCTTTGAATTTCGGGTGATCCCTCTTGAGCATGTATGCTTCTGCTACTTGTTCTACATCACACTTCCTTCCGCAAACGGCGAAACGCTTTGACTCGGTGAGTTTCGCGGCATTCCGACTTCGATGCCCCGGTTGCCGAAATTCAGTTGCCTTTGAATTTCGGGTGATCCCTCTTGAGCATGTATGCTTCTGCTACTTGTTCTACATCACACTTCCTTCCGCAAACGGCGAAACGCTTTGACTCGGTGAGTTTCGCGGCATTCCGACTTCGATGCCCGGTTGCCGAAATTCAGTTGCCTTTGAATTTCGGGTGATCCCTCTTGAGCATGTATGCTTCTGCTACTTGTTCTACATCACACTTCCTTCCGCAAACGGCGAAACGCTTTGACTCGGTGAGTTTCGCGGCATTCCGACTTCGATGCCCCGGTTGCCGAAATTCAGTTGCCTTTGAATTTCGGGTGATCCCTCTTGAGCATGTATGCTTCTGCTACTTGTTCTACATCACACTTCTTCCGCAAACGGCGAAACGCTTTGACTCGGTGAGTTTCGCGGCATTCCGACTTCGATGCCCCGGTTGCCGAAATTCAGTTGCCTTTGAATTTCGGGTGATCCCTCTTGAGCATGTATGCTTCTGCTACTTGTTCTACATCACACTTCCTTCCGCAAACGGCGAAACGCTTTGACTCGGTGAGTTTCGCGGCATTCCGACTTCGATGCCCCGGTTGCCGAAATTCAGTTGCCTTTGAATTTCGGGTGATCCCTCTTGAGCATGTATGCTTCTGCTACTTGTTCTACATCACACTTCTTCCGCAAACGGCGAAACGCTTTGACTCGGTGAGTTTCGCGGCATTCCGACTTCGATGCCCCGGTTGCCGAAATTCAGTTGCCTTTGAATTTCGGGTGATCCCTCTTGAGCATGTATGCTTCTGCTACTTGTTCTACATCAGACTTCTTCCGCAAACGGCGAAACGCTTTGACTCGGTGAGTTTCGCGGCATTCCGACTTCGATGCCCCGGTTGCCGAAATTCAGTTGCCTTTGAATTTCGGGTGATCCCTCTTGAGCATGTATGCTTCTGCTACTTGTTCTACATCAGACTTCCTTCCGCAAACGGCGAAACGCTTTGACTCGGTGAGTTTCGCGGCATTCCGACTTCGATGCCCCGGTTGCCGAAATTCAGTTGCCTTTGAATTTCGGGTGATCCCTCTTGAGCATGTATGCTTCTGCTACTTGTTCTACATCAGACTTCCTTCCGCAAACGGCGAAACGCTTTGACTCGGTGAGTTTCGCGGCATTCCGACTTCGATGCCCCGGTTGCCGAAATTCAGTTGCCTTTGAATTTCGGGTGATCCCTCTTGAGCATGTATGCTTCTGCTACTTGTTCTACATCACACTTCTTCCGCAAACGGCGAAACGCTTTGACTCGGTGAGTTTCGCGGCATTCCGACTTCGATGCCCCGGTTGCCGAAATTCAGTTGCCTTTGAATTTCGGGTGATCCCTCTTGAGCATGTATGCTTCTGCTACTTGTTCTACATCAGACTTCTTCCGCAAACGGCGAAACGCTTTGACTCGGTGAGTTTCGCGGCATTCCGACTTCGATGCCCCGGTTGCCGAAATTCAGTTGCCTTTGAATTTCGGGTGATCCCTCTTGAGCATGTATGCTTCTGCTACTTGTTCTACATCACACTTCTTCCGCAAACGGCGAAACGCTTTGACTCGGTGAGTTTCGCGGCATTCCGACTTCGATGCCCCGGTTGCCGAAATTCAGTTGCCTTTGAATTTCGGGTGATCCCTCTTGAGCATGTATGCTTCTGCTACTTGTTCTACATCAGACTTCCTTCCGCAAACGGCGAAACGCTTTGACTCGGTGAGTTTCGCGGCATTCCGACTTCGATGCCCCGTTGCCGAAATTCAGTTGCCTTTGAATTTCGGGTGATCCCTCTTGAGCATGTATGCTTCTGCTACTTGTTCTACATCACACTTCTTCCGCAAACGGCGAAACGCTTTGACTCGGTGAGTTTCGCGGCATTCCGACTTCGATGCCCCGGTTGCCGAAATTCAGTTGCCTTTGAATTTCGGGTGATCCCTCTTGAGCATGTATGCTTCTGCTACTTGTTCTACATCAGACTTCTTCCGCAAACGGCGAAACGCTTTGACTCGGTGAGTTTCGCGGCATTCCGACTTCGATGCCCGGTTGCCGAAATTCAGTTGCCTTTGAATTTCGGGTGATCCCTCTTGAGCATGTATGCTTCTGCTACTTGTTCTACATCACACTTCCTTCCGCAAACGGCGAAACGCTTTGACTCGGTGAGTTTCGCGGCATTCCGACTTCGATGCCCCGTTGCCGAAATTCAGTTGCCTTTGAATTTCGGGTGATCCCTCTTGAGCATGTATGCTTCTGCTACTTGTTCTACATCACACTTCTTCCGCAAACGGCGAAACGCTTTGACTCGGTGAGTTTCGCGGCATTCCGACTTCGATGCCCCGGTTGCCGAAATTCAGTTGCCTTTGAATTTCGGGTGATCCCTCTTGAGCATGTATGCTTCTGCTACTTGTTCTACATCAGACTTCTTCCGCAAACGGCGAAACGCTTTGACTCGGTGAGTTTCGCGGCATTCCGACTTCGATGCCCCGGTTGCCGAAATTCAGTTGCCTTTGAATTTCGGGTGATCCCTCTTGAGCATGTATGCTTCTGCTACTTGTTCTACATCACACTTCCTTCCGCAAACGGCGAAACGCTTTGACTCGGTGAGTTTCGCGGCATTCCGACTTCGATGCCCCGTTGCCGAAATTCAGTTGCCTTTGAATTTCGGTGATCCCTCTTGAGCATGTATGCTTCTGCTACTTGTTCTACATCACACTTCCTTCGCAAACGGCGAAACGCTTTGACTCGGTGAGTTTCGCGGCATTCCGACTTCGATGCCCCGGTTGCCGAAATTCAGTTGCCTTTGAATTTCGGGTGATCCCTCTTGAGCATGTATGCTTCTGCTACTTGTTCTACATCACACTTCTTCCGCAAACGGCGAAACGCTTTGACTCGGTGAGTTTCGCGGCATTCCGACTTCGATGCCCCGGTTGCCGAAATTCAGTTGCCTTTGAATTTCGGGTGATCCCTCTTGAGCATGTATGCTTCTGCTACTTGTTCTACATCACACTTCCTTCCGCAAACGGCGAAACGCTTTGACTCGGTGAGTTTCGCGGCATTCCGACTTCGATGCCCCGGTTGCCGAAATTCAGTTGCCTTTGAATTTCGGGTGATCCCTCTTGAGCATGTATGCTTCTGCTACTTGTTCTACATCAACTTCCTTCCGCAAACGGCGAAACGCTTTGACTCGGTGAGTTTCGCGGCATTCCGACTTCGATGCCCCGGTTGCCGAAATTCAGTTGCCTTTGAATTTCGGGTGATCCCTCTTGAGCATGTATGCTTCTGCTACTTGTTCTACATCAACTTCCTTCCGCAAACGGCGAAACGCTTTGACTCGGTGAGTTTCGCGGCATTCCGACTTCGATGCCCCGTTGCCGAAATTCAGTTGCCTTTGAATTTCGGGTGATCCCTCTTGAGCATGTATGCTTCTGCTACTTGTTCTACATCACACTTCTTCCGCAAACGGCGAAACGCTTTGACTCGGTGAGTTTCGCGGCATTCCGACTTCGATGCCCCGGTTGCCGAAATTCAGTTGCCTTTGAATTTCGGGTGATCCCTCTTGAGCATGTATGCTTCTGCTACTTGTTCTACATCACACTTCCTTCCGCAAACGGCGAAACGCTTTGACTCGGTGAGTTTCGCGCATTCCGACTTCGATGCCCGGTTGCCGAAATTCAGTTGCCTTTGAATTTCGGGTGATCCCTCTTGAGCATGTATGCTTCTGCTACTTGTTCTACATCACTTTTCGCAAGCAACCGACTTTGATGCCCCGTTGCCGAAATTCAGTTGCCTTTGAATTTCGGGTGATCCCTCTTGAGCATGTATGCTTCTGCTACTTGTTCTACATCAACTTCCTTCCGCAAACGGCGAAACGCTTTGACTCGGTGAGTTTCGCGGCATTCCGACTTCGATGCCCCGGTTGCCGAAATTCAGTTGCCTTTGAATTTCGGGTGATCCCTCTTGAGCATGTATGCTTCTGCTACTTGTTCTACATCACACTTCCTTCCGCAAACGGCGAAACGCTTTGACTCGGTGAGTTTCGCGGCATTCCGACTTCGATGCCCCGGTTGCCGAAATTCAGTTGCCTTTGAATTTCGGGTGATCCCTCTTGAGCATGTATGCTTCTGCTACTTGTTCTACATCAGACTTCCTTCCGCAAACGGCGAAACGCTTTGACTCGGTGAGTTTCGCGGCATTCCGACTTCGATGCCCCGGTTTGCCGAAATTCAGTTGCCTTTGAATTTATTTGATTTGAGCTTTTACTTCTAACTTTTCTACAAAATACTTTGAAAAAAAATTTTCGACTTCATGACTTCGAAAATTTGCCGAGTTGCCTTTGAATTTCGGGTGATCCCTCTTGAGCATGTATGCTTCTGCTACTTGTTCTACATCACACTTCCTTCCGCAAACGGCGAAACGCTTTGACTCGGTGAGTTTCGCGGCATTCCGACTTCGATGCCCCGGTTGCCGAAATTCAGTTGCCTTTGAATTTCGGGTGATCCCTCTTGAGCATGTATGCTTCTGCTACTTGTTCTACATCACACTTCTTCCGCAAACGGCGAAACGCTTTGACTCGGTGAGTTTCGCGGCATTCCGACTTCGATGCCCGGTTGCCGAAATTCAGTTGCCTTTGAATTTCGGGTGATCCCTCTTGAGCATGTATGCTTCTGCTACTTGTTCTATGTCACACTTCCTTCCGCAAACGGCGAAACGCTTTGACTCGGTCAGTTTCGCGGCATTCCGACTACGATCCCCGGTTGCCGAAATTCAGTTGCCTTTGAATTTCGGGTGATCCCTCTTGAGCATGTATGCTTCTGCTACTTGTTCTACATCACACTTCCTTCCGCAAAGGCAAACGCTTTGAATCGGTGAGTTTCGCGGCATTCCGACTTCGATGCCCCGGTTGCCGAAATTCAGTTGCCTTTGAATTTCAGGTGATCCCTCTTGAGCATGTATGCTTCTGCTACTTGTTCTACATCAGACTTCTTCCGCAAACCGCCAAACGCTTTGAATCCGTGAGTTTCGCGGCATTCCGACTTCGATGCCCCGGTTGCCGAAATTCAGTTGCCTTTGAATTTCGGGTGATCCCTCTTGAGCATGTATGCTTCTGCAACTTGTTCTACATAACACTTCTTCCGCTAATGGCCAAACGCTTTGACTCGTTGAGTTTCGCGGCATTCCGACTTCGATGCCCCGGTTGCCGAAATTCAGTTGCCTTTGAATTTCGGGTGATCCCTCTTGAGCATGTATGCTTCTGCTACTTGTTCTACATCAGACTTCCTTCCGCAAACGGCGAAACGCTTTGACTCGGTGAGTTTCGCGGCATTCCGACTTCGATGCCCCGGTTGCCGAAATTCAGTTGCCTTTGAATTTCGGGTGATCCCTCTTGAGCATGTATGCTTCTGCTACTTGTTCTACATCAACTTCCTCCGCAAACGGCGAAACGCTTTGACTCGGTGAGTTTCGCGGCATTCCGACTTCGATGCCCCGGTTGCCGAAATTCAGTTGCCTTTGAATTTCGGGTGATCCCTCTTGAGCATGTATGCTTCTGCTACTTGTTCTACATCACACTTCTTCCGCAAACGGCGAAACGCTTTGACTCGGTGAGTTTCGCGGCATTCCGACTTCGATGCCCCGGTTGCCGAAATTCAGTTGCCTTTGAATTTCGGGTGATCCCTCTTGAGCATGTATGCTTCTGCTACTTGTTCTACATCACACTTCTTCCGCAAACGGCGAAACGCTTTGACTCGGTGAGTTTCGCGGCATTCCGACTTCGATGCCCCGGTTGCCGAAATTCAGTTGCCTTTGAATTTCGGGTGATCCCTCTTGAGCATGTATGCTTCTGCTACTTGTTCTACATCACACTTCTTCCGCAAACGGCGAAACGCTTTGACTCGGTGAGTTTCGCGGCATTCCGACTTCGATGCCCCGGTTGCCAAAATTCAGTTGCTTTTGAATTTCTGATGATCCATGTTGAGCATGTATGCTTCTGCTACTTGGTCAACATCACATTCTCTTCCGCAAACAGCGAAACGCTTTGAGTCGGTGACTTTTGGGGGATTCCGACTTCGATGCCCCGGTTGCTGAAATTCAGTTGCCCTTGAATTTTGGGTGATCACTCTTTAGCATGTATGCTTCTGCTACTTGTTCTACATCACACTTCCTTCCGCAAACAGCGAAACGCTTTGACTCAGTGAGTTTCGCGGCATTCCGACTTCGATGCCCCGGTTGACAAAATTCAGTTGCCTTTGAATTTCGGGTGATCCCACTTTAGCATGTATGCTTCTGCTACTTGTTCTACATCAGACTTCCTTCCGCAAAAGGCGAATCGATTTGACTCGGTGAGTTTCGCGGCATTCCGACTTCGATGCCCCGGTTGCAAAAATTCAGTTTCCTTTGAATTTCGGGTGATCCCTCTTGAGCATGTATGCTTCTGCTACTTGTTCTACATCACACTCTCTTCCGCAAATAGCGAAACGCTTTGACTCGGTGAGTTTCGCGGCATTCCGACTTGGATTCCCAGGTTGCCGAAATTCAGTTGCCTTTGAATTTCGGGTGATCCCTCTTGAGCATGTATGCTTCTGCTACTTGTTCTACTTCAGACTTCTTCCGCAAATGGCCAAACGCTTTGACTCGGTGAGTTTCGCGGCATTCCGACTTTGATGCCCCGGTTGACAAAATTCAGTTGCCTTTGAATTTCGGGTGATCCCTCTTTAGCATGTATGCTTCTGCTACTTGTTCTACATCACACTTCTTCCGCAAACGGCGAAACGCTTTGACTCGGTGAGTTTCGCGCGCATTCCGACTTCGATGCCCCGGTTGCCGAAATTCAGTTGCCTTTGAATTTCGGGTGATCCCTCTTGAGCATGTATGCTTCTGCTACTTGTTCTACATCACACTTTCCTTCCGCAAACGGCGAAACGCTTTGACTCGGTGAGTTTCGCGGCATTCCGACTTCGATGCCCCGGTTGCCGAAATTCAGTTGCCTTTGAATTTCGGGTGATCCCTCTTGAGCATGTATGCTTCTGCTACTTGTTCTACATCACACTTCCTTCCGCAAAGGGCGAAACGCTTTGACTCGGTGAGTTTCGCGGCATTCCGACTTCGATGCCCCGGTTGCCGCCGAAATTCAGTTGCCTTTGAATTTCGGGTGATCCCTCTTGAGCATGTATGCTTCTGCTACTTGTTCTACATCAGACTTCTCTTCTTCCGCAAACGGCGAAACGCTTTGACTCGGTGAGTTTCGCGGCATTCCGACTTCGATGCCCCGGTTGCCGAAATTCAGTTGCCTTTGAATTTCGGGTGATCCCTCTTGAGCATGTATGCTTCTGCTACTTGTTCTACATCACACTTC
>CM055353.1:22993906-23018737 GCA_029228515.1 Populus alba x Populus x berolinensis
TTGAGCATGTATGCTTCTGCTACTTGTTCTACATCACACTTCTTCCGCAAACGGCGAAACGCTTTGACTCGGTGAGTTTCGCGGCATTCCGACTTCGATGCCCCGGTTGCCGAAATTCAGTTGCCTTTGAATTTCGGGTGATCCCTCTTGAGCATGTATGCTTCTGCTACTTGTTCTACATCAGACTTCTTCCGCAAACGGCGAAACGCTTTGACTCGGTGAGTTTCGCGGCATTCCGACTTCGTTGAGCATGTATGCTTCTGCTACTTGTTCCTACATATCACACTTCCTTCCGCAAACGGCGAAACGCTTTGACTCGGTGAGTTTCGCGGCATTCCGACTTCGATGCCCCGGTTGCCGAAATTCAGTTGCCTTTGAATTTCGGGTGATCCCTCTTGAGCATGTATGCTTCTGCTACTTGTTCTACATCAGACTTCCTTCCGCAAACGGCGAAACGCTTTGACTCGGTGAGTTTCGCGGCATTCCGACTTCGATGCCCCGGTTGCCGAAATTCAGTTGCCTTTGAATTTCGGGTGATCCCTCTTGAGCATGTATGCTTCTGCTACTTGTTCTACATCAGACTTCCTTCGCAAACGGCGAAACGCTTTGACTCGGTGAGTTTCGCGGCATTCCGACTTCGATGCCCCGGTTGCCGAAATTCAGTTGCCTTTGAATTTCGGGTGATCCCTCTTGAGCATGTATGCTTCTGCTACTTGTTCTACATCACACTTCCTTCCGCAAACGGCGAAACGCTTTGACTCGGTGAGTTTCGCGGCATTCCGACTTCGATGCCCCGGTTGCCGAAATTCAGTTGCCTTTGAATTTCGGGTGATCCCTCTTGAGCATGTATGCTTCTGCTACTTGTTCTACATCAGACTTCCTTCCGCAAACGGCGAAACGCTTTGACTCGGTGAGTTTCGCGGCATTCCGACTTCGATGCCCGGTTGCCGAAATTCAGTTGCCTTTGAATTTCGGGTGATCCCTCTTGAGCATGTATGCTTCTGCTACTTGTTCTACATCAGACTTCCTTCCGCAAACGGCGAAACGCTTTGACTCGGTGAGTTTCGCGGCATTCCGACTTCGATGCCCCGGTTGCCGAAATTCAGTTGCCTTTGAATTTCGGGTGATCCCTCTTGAGCATGTATGCTTCTGCTACTTGTTCTACATCAGACTTCCTCCGCAAACGGCGAAACGCTTTGACTCGGTGAGTTTCGCGGCATTCCGACTTCGATGCCCCGGTTGCCGAAATTCAGTTGCCTTTGAATTTCGGGTGATCCCTCTTGAGCATGTATGCTTCTGCTACTTGTTCTACATCAGACTTCTTCCGCAAACGGCGAAACGCTTTGACTCGGTGAGTTTCGCGGCATTCCGACTTCGATGCCCCGTTGCCGAAATTCAGTTGCCTTTGAATTTCGGGTGATCCCTCTTGAGCATGTATGCTTCTGCTACTTGTTCTACATCACACTTCTTCCGCAAACGGCGAAACGCTTTGACTCGGTGAGTTTCGCGGCATTCCGACTTCGATGCCCCGGTTGCCGAAATTCAGTTGCCTTTGAATTTCGGGTGATCCCTCTTGAGCATGTATGCTTCTGCTACTTGTTCTACATCAGACTTCTTCCGCAAACGGCGAAACGCTTTGACTCGGTGAGTTTCGCGGCATTCCGACTTCGATGCCCCGGTTGCCGAAATTCAGTTGCCTTTGAATTTCGGGTGATCCCTCTTGAGCATGTATGCTTCTGCTACTTGTTCTACATCAGACTTCCTTCCGCAAACGGCGAAACGCTTTGACTCGGTGAGTTTCGCGGCATTCCGACTTCGATGCCCCGGTTGCCGAAATTCAGTTGCCTTTGAATTTCGGGTGATCCCTCTTGAGCATGTATGCTTCTGCTACTTGTTCTACATCAGACTTCTTCCGCAAACGGCGCGAAACGCTTTGACTCGGTGAGTTTCGCGGCATTCCGACTTCGATGCCCGGTTGCCGAAATTCAGTTGCCTTTGAATTTCGGGTGATCCCTCTTGAGCATGTATGCTTCTGCTACTTGTTCTACATCAGACTTCTTCCGCAAACGGCGAAACGCTTTGACTCGGTGAGTTTCGCGGCATTCCGACTTCGATGCCCCGGTTGCCGAAATTCAGTTGCCTTTGAATTTCGGGTGATCCCTCTTGAGCATGTATGCTTCTGCTACTTGTTCTACATCAGACTTCCTTCCGCAAACGGCGAAACGCTTTGACTCGGTGAGTTTCGCGGCATTCCGACTTCGATGCCCCGGTTGCCGAAATTCAGTTGCCTTTGAATTTCGGGTGATCCCTCTTGAGCATGTATGCTTCTGCTACTTGTTCTACATCACACTTCTTCCGCAAACGCGAAACGCTTTGACTCGGTGAGTTTCGCGGCATTCCGACTTCGATGCCCCGGTTGCCGAAATTCAGTTGCCTTTGAATTTCGGGTGATCCCTCTTGAGCATGTATGCTTCTGCTACTTGTTCTACATCAGACTTCCTTCCGCAAACGGCGAAACGCTTTGACTCGGTGAGTTTCGCGGCATTCCGACTTCGATGCCCCGGTTGCCGAAATTCAGTTGCCTTTGAATTTCGGGTGATCCCTCTTGAGCATGTATGCTTCTGCTACTTGTTCTACATCAGACTTCTTCCGCAAACGGCGAAACGCTTTGACTCGGTGAGTTTCGCGGCATTCCGACTTCGATGCCCCGGTTGCCGAAATTCAGTTGCCTTTGAATTTCGGGTGATCCCTCTTGAGCATGTATGCTTCTGCTACTTGTTCTACATCAGACTTCCTTCCGCAAACGGCGAAACGCTTTGACTCGGTGAGTTTCGCGGCATTCCGACTTCGATGCCCCGGTTGCCGAAATTCAGTTGCCTTTGAATTTCGGGTGATCCCTCTTGAGCATGTATGCTTCTGCTACTTGTTCTACATCAGACTTCTTCCGCAAACGGCGAAACGCTTTGACTCGGTGAGTTTCGCGGCATTCCGACTTCGATGCCCCGGTTGCCGAAATTCAGTTGCCTTTGAATTTCGGGTGATCCCTCTTGAGCATGTATGCTTCTGCTACTTGTTCTACATCAGACTTCTTCCGCAAACGGCGAAACGCTTTGACTCGGTGAGTTTCGCGGCATTCCGACTTCGATGCCCCGGTTGCCGAAATTCAGTTGCCTTTGAATTTCGGGTGATCCCTCTTGAGCATGTATGCTTCTGCTACTTGTTCTACATCAGACTTCTTCCGCAAACGGCGAAACGCTTTGACTCGGTGAGTTTCGCGGCATTCCGACTTCGATGCCCCGGTTGCCGAAATTCAGTTGCCTTTGAATTTCGGGTGATCCCTCTTGAGCATGTATGCTTCTGCTACTTGTTCTACATCAGACTTCCTTCCGCAAACGGCGAAACGCTTTGACTCGGTGAGTTTCGCGGCATTCCGACTTCGATGCCCCGGTTGCCGAAATTCAGTTGCCTTTGAATTTCGGGTGATCCCTCTTGAGCATGTATGCTTCTGCTACTTGTTCTACATCAGACTTCCTTCCGCAAACGGCGAAACGCTTTGACTCGGTGAGTTTCGCGGCATTCCGACTTCGATGCCCCGGTTGCCGAAATTCAGTTGCCTTTGAATTTCGGGTGATCCCTCTTGAGCATGTATGCTTCTGCTACTTGTTCTACATCAGACTTCTTCCGCAAACGGCGAAACGCTTTGACTCGGTGAGTTTCGCGGCATTCCGACTTCGATGCCCGGTTGCCGAAATTCAGTTGCCTTTGAATTTCGGGTGATCCCTCTTGAGCATGTATGCTTCTGCTACTTGTTCTACATCAGACTTCCTTCCGCAAACGGCGAAACGCTTTGACTCGGTGAGTTTCGCGGCATTCCGACTTCGATGCCCCGGTTGCCGAAATTCAGTTGCCTTTGAATTTCGGGTGATCCCTCTTGAGCATGTATGCTTCTGCTACTTGTTCTACATCAGACTTCCTTCCGCAAACGGCGAAACGCTTTGACTCGGTGAGTTTCGCGGCATTCCGACTTCGATGCCCCGGTTGCCGAAATTCAGTTGCCTTTGAATTTCGGGTGATCCCTCTTGAGCATGTATGCTTCTGCTACTTGTTCTACATCACACTTCTTCCGCAAACGGCGAAACGCTTTGACTCGGTGAGTTTCGCGGCATTCCGACTTCGATGCCCCGGTTGCCGAAATTCAGTTGCCTTTGAATTTCGGGTGATCCCTCTTGAGCATGTATGCTTCTGCTACTTGTTCTACATCAGACTTCCTCCGCAAACGGCGAAACGCTTTGACTCGGTGAGTTTCGCGGCATTCCGACTTCGATGCCCCGGTTGCCGAAATTCAGTTGCCTTTGAATTTCGGGTGATCCCTCTTGAGCATGTATGCTTCTGCTACTTGTTCTACATCAGACTTCCTTCCGCAAACGGCGAAACGCTTTGACTCGGTGAGTTTCGCGGCATTCCGACTTCGATGCCCCGGTTGCCGAAATTCAGTTGCCTTTGAATTTCGGGTGATCCCTCTTGAGCATGTATGCTTCTGCTACTTGTTCTACATCAGACTTCCTTCCGCAAACGGCGAAACGCTTTGACTCGGTGAGTTTCGCGGCATTCCGACTTCGATGCCCCGGTTGCCGAAATTCAGTTGCCTTTGAATTTCGGGTGATCCCTCTTGAGCATGTATGCTTCTGCTACTTGTTCTACATCAGACTTCCTTCCGCAAACGGCGAAACGCTTTGACTCGGTGAGTTTCGCGGCATTCCGACTTCGATGCCCCGGTTGCCGAAATTCAGTTGCCTTTGAATTTCGGGTGATCCCTCTTGAGCATGTATGCTTCTGCTACTTGTTCTACATCAGACTTCCTTCCGCAAACGGCGAAACGCTTTGACTCGGTGAGTTTCGCGGCATTCCGACTTCGATGCCCCGGTTGCCGAAATTCAGTTGCCTTTGAATTTCGGGTGATCCCTCTTGAGCATGTATGCTTCTGCTACTTGTTCTACATCAGACTTCCTTCCGCAAACGGCGAAACGCTTTGACTCGGTGAGTTTCGCGGCATTCCGACTTCGATGCCCCGGTTGCCGAAATTCAGTTGCCTTTGAATTTCGGGTGATCCCTCTTGAGCATGTATGCTTCTGCTACTTGTTCTACATCAGACTTCCTTCCGCAAACGGCGAAACGCTTTGACTCGGTGAGTTTCGCGGCATTCCGACTTCGATGCCCCGGTTGCCGAAATTCAGTTGCCTTTGAATTTCGGGTGATCCCTCTTGAGCATGTATGCTTCTGCTACTTGTTCTACATCAGACTTCCTTCCGCAAACGGCGAAACGCTTTGACTCGGTGAGTTTCGCGGCATTCCGACTTCGATGCCCCGTTGCCGAAATTCAGTTGCCTTTGAATTTCGGGTGATCCCTCTTGAGCATGTATGCTTCTGCTACTTGTTCTACATCAGACTTCCTTCCGCAAACGGCGAAACGCTTTGACTCGGTGAGTTTCGCGGCATTCCGACTTCGATGCCCCGGTTGCCGAAATTCAGTTGCCTTTGAATTTCGGGTGATCCCTCTTGAGCATGTATGCTTCTGCTACTTGTTCTACATCACACTTCTTCCGCAAACGGCGAAACGCTTTGACTCGGTGAGTTTCGCGGCATTCCGACTTCGATGCCCCGGTTGCCGAAATTCAGTTGCCTTTGAATTTCGGGTGATCCCTCTTGAGCATGTATGCTTCTGCTACTTGTTCTACATCAGACTTCTTCCGCAAACGGCGAAACGCTTTGACTCGGTGAGTTTCGCGGCATTCCGACTTCGATGCCCCGGTTGCCGAAATTCAGTTGCCTTTGAATTTCGGGTGATCCCTCTTGAGCATGTATGCTTCTGCTACTTGTTCTACATCAGACTTCCTTCCGCAAACGGCGAAACGCTTTGACTCGGTGAGTTTCGCGGCATTCCGACTTCGATGCCCCGGTTGCCGAAATTCAGTTGCCTTTGAATTTCGGGTGATCCCTCTTGAGCATGTATGCTTCTGCTACTTGTTCTACATCAGACTTCCTTCCGCAAACGGCGAAACGCTTTGACTCGGTGAGTTTCGCGGCATTCCGACTTCGATGCCCCGGTTGCCGAAATTCAGTTGCCTTTGAATTTCGGGTGATCCCTCTTGAGCATGTATGCTTCTGCTACTTGTTCTACATCAGACTTCCTTCCGCAAACGGCGAAACGCTTTGACTCGGTGAGTTTCGCGGCATTCCGACTTCGATGCCCCGGTTGCCGAAATTCAGTTGCCTTTGAATTTCGGGTGATCCCTCTTGAGCATGTATGCTTCTGCTACTTGTTCTACATCAGACTTCTTCCGCAAACGGCGAAACGCTTTGACTCGGTGAGTTTCGCGGCATTCCGACTTCGATGCCCCGGTTGCCGAAATTCAGTTGCCTTTGAATTTCGGGTGATCCCTCTTGAGCATGTATGCTTCTGCTACTTGTTCTACATCACACTTCTTCCGCAAACGGCGAAACGCTTTGACTCGGTGAGTTTCGCGGCATTCCGACTTCGATGCCCCGGTTGCCGAAATTCAGTTGCCTTTGAATTTCGGGTGATCCCTCTTGAGCATGTATGCTTCTGCTACTTGTTCTACATCAGACTTCCTTCCGCAAAGGCGAAACGCTTTGACTCGGTGAGTTTCGCGGCATTCCGACTTCGATGCCCCGGTTGCCGAAATTCAGTTGCCTTTGAATTTCGGGTGATCCCTCTTGAGCATGTATGCTTCTGCTACTTGTTCTACATCAGACTTCCTTCCGCAAACGGCGAAACGCTTTGACTCGGTGAGTTTCGCGGCATTCCGACTTCGATGCCCCGGTTGCCGAAATTCAGTTGCCTTTGAATTTCGGGTGATCCCTCTTGAGCATGTATGCTTCTGCTACTTGTTCTACATCAGACTTCCTTCCGCAAACGGCGAAACGCTTTGACTCGGTGAGTTTCGCGGCATTCCGACTTCGATGCCCCGGTTGCCGAAATTCAGTTGCCTTTGAATTTCGGGTGATCCCTCTTGAGCATGTATGCTTCTGCTACTTGTTCTACATCAGACTTCTTCCGCAAACGGCGAAACGCTTTGACTCGGTGAGTTTCGCGGCATTCCGACTTCGATGCCCCGGTTGCCGAAATTCAGTTGCCTTTGAATTTCGGGTGATCCCTCTTGAGCATGTATGCTTCTGCTACTTGTTCTACATCAGACTTCTTCCGCAAACGGCGAAACGCTTTGACTCGGTGAGTTTCGCGGCATTCCGACTTCGATGCCCGGTTGCCGAAATTCAGTTGCCTTTGAATTTCGGGTGATCCCTCTTGAGCATGTATGCTTCTGCTACTTGTTCTACATCAGACTTCTTCCGCAAACGGCGAAACGCTTTGACTCGGTGAGTTTCGCGGCATTCCGACTTCGATGCCCCGTTGCCGAAATTCAGTTGCCTTTGAATTTCGGGTGATCCCTCTTGAGCATGTATGCTTCTGCTACTTGTTCTACATCAGACTTCTTCCGCAAACGGCGAAACGCTTTGACTCGGTGAGTTTCGCGGCATTCCGACTTCGATGCCCCGGTTGCCGAAATTCAGTTGCCTTTGAATTTCGGGTGATCCCTCTTGAGCATGTATGCTTCTGCTACTTGTTCTACATCAGACTTCCTTCCGCAAACGGCGAAACGCTTTGACTCGGTGAGTTTCGCGGCATTCCGACTTCGATGCCCCGGTTGCCGAAATTCAGTTGCCTTTGAATTTCGGGTGATCCCTCTTGAGCATGTATGCTTCTGCTACTTGTTCTACATCAGACTTCCTTCCGCAAACGGCGAAACGCTTTGACTCGGTGAGTTTCGCGGCATTCCGACTTCGATGCCCCGGTTGCCGAAATTCAGTTGCCTTTGAATTTCGGGTGATCCCTCTTGAGCATGTATGCTTCTGCTACTTGTTCTACATCAGACTTCTTCCGCAAACGGCGAAACGCTTTGACTCGGTGAGTTTCGCGGCATTCCGACTTCGATGCCCCGGTTGCCGAAATTCAGTTGCCTTTGAATTTCGGGTGATCCCTCTTGAGCATGTATGCTTCTGCTACTTGTTCTACATCAGACTTCCTTCCGCAAACGGCGAAACGCTTTGACTCGGTGAGTTTCGCGGCATTCCGACTTCGATGCCCCGGTTGCCGAAATTCAGTTGCCTTTGAATTTCGGGTGATCCCTCTTGAGCATGTATGCTTCTGCTACTTGTTCTACATCAGACTTCCTTCCGCAAACGGCGAAACGCTTTGACTCGGTGAGTTTCGCGGCATTCCGACTTCGATGCCCCGGTTGCCGAAATTCAGTTGCCTTTGAATTTCGGGTGATCCCTCTTGAGCATGTATGCTTCTGCTACTTGTTCTACATCAGACTTCCTTCCGCAAACGGCGAAACGCTTTGACTCGGTGAGTTTCGCGGCATTCCGACTTCGATGCCCGGTTGCCGAAATTCAGTTGCCTTTGAATTTCGGGTGATCCCTCTTGAGCATGTATGCTTCTGCTACTTGTTCTACATCAGACTTCCTTCCGCAAACGGCGAAACGCTTTGACTCGGTGAGTTTCGCGGCATTCCGACTTCGATGCCCCGGTTGCCGAAATTCAGTTGCCTTTGAATTTCGGGTGATCCCTCTTGAGCATGTATGCTTCTGCTACTTGTTCTACATCAGACTTCCTTCCGCAAACGGCGAAACGCTTTGACTCGGTGAGTTTCGCGGCATTCCGACTTCGATGCCCCGGTTGCCGAAATTCAGTTGCCTTTGAATTTCGGGTGATCCCTCTTGAGCATGTATGCTTCTGCTACTTGTTCTACATCAGACTTCCTTCCGCAAACGGCGAAACGCTTTGACTCGGTGAGTTTCGCGGCATTCCGACTTCGATGCCCCGGTTGCCGAAATTCAGTTGCCTTTGAATTTCGGGTGATCCCTCTTGAGCATGTATGCTTCTGCTACTTGTTCTACATCAGACTTCCTTCCGCAAACGGCGAAACGCTTTGACTCGGTGAGTTTCGCGGCATTCCGACTTCGATGCCCCGGTTGCCGAAATTCAGTTGCCTTTGAATTTCGGGTGATCCCTCTTGAGCATGTATGCTTCTGCTACTTGTTCTACATCAGACTTCCTTCCGCAAACGGCGAAACGCTTTGACTCGGTGAGTTTCGCGGCATTCCGACTTCGATGCCCCGGTTGCCGAAATTCAGTTGCCTTTGAATTTCGGGTGATCCCTCTTGAGCATGTATGCTTCTGCTACTTGTTCTACATCAGACTTCTTCCGCAAACGGCGAAACGCTTTGACTCGGTGAGTTTCGCGGCATTCCGACTTCGATGCCCCGGTTGCCGAAATTCAGTTGCCTTTGAATTTCGGGTGATCCCTCTTGAGCATGTATGCTTCTGCTACTTGTTCTACATCAGACTTCCTTCCGCAAACGGCGAAACGCTTTGACTCGGTGAGTTTCGCGGCATTCCGACTTCGATGCCCCGGTTGCCGAAATTCAGTTGCCTTTGAATTTCGGGTGATCCCTCTTGAGCATGTATGCTTCTGCTACTTGTTCTACATCAGACTTCCTTCCGCAAACGGCGAAACGCTTTGACTCGGTGAGTTTCGCGGCATTCCGACTTCGATGCCCCGGTTGCCGAAATTCAGTTGCCTTTGAATTTCGGGTGATCCCTCTTGAGCATGTATGCTTCTGCTACTTGTTCTACATCAGACTTCTTCCGCAAACGGCGAAACGCTTTGACTCGGTGAGTTTCGCGGCATTCCGACTTCGATGCCCCGGTTGCCGAAATTCAGTTGCCTTTGAATTTCGGGTGATCCCTCTTGAGCATGTATGCTTCTGCTACTTGTTCTACATCAGACTTCCTTCCGCAAACGGCGAAACGCTTTGACTCGGTGAGTTTCGCGGCATTCCGACTTCGATGCCCCGGTTGCCGAAATTCAGTTGCCTTTGAATTTCGGGTGATCCCTCTTGAGCATGTATGCTTCTGCTACTTGTTCTACATCAGACTTCTTCCGCAAACGGCGAAACGCTTTGACTCGGTGAGTTTCGCGGCATTCCGACTTCGATGCCCCGGTTGCCGAAATTCAGTTGCCTTTGAATTTCGGGTGATCCCTCTTGAGCATGTATGCTTCTGCTACTTGTTCTACATCAGACTTCCTTCCGCAAACGGCGAAACGCTTTGACTCGGTGAGTTTCGCGGCATTCCGACTTCGATGCCCCGGTTGCCGAAATTCAGTTGCCTTTGAATTTCGGGTGATCCCTCTTGAGCATGTATGCTTCTGCTACTTGTTCTACATCAGACTTCCTTCCGCAAACGGCGAAACGCTTTGACTCGGTGAGTTTCGCGGCATTCCGACTTCGATGCCCCGGTTGCCGAAATTCAGTTGCCTTTGAATTTCGGGTGATCCCTCTTGAGCATGTATGCTTCTGCTACTTGTTCTACATCAGACTTCTTCCGCAAACGGCGAAACGCTTTGACTCGGTGAGTTTCGCGGCATTCCGACTTCGATGCCCCGGTTGCCGAAATTCAGTTGCCTTTGAATTTCGGGTGATCCCTCTTGAGCATGTATGCTTCTGCTACTTGTTCTACATCAGACTTCCTTCCGCAAACGGCGAAACGCTTTGACTCGGTGAGTTTCGCGGCATTCCGACTTCGATGCCCCGGTTGCCGAAATTCAGTTGCCTTTGAATTTCGGGTGATCCCTCTTGAGCATGTATGCTTCTGCTACTTGTTCTACATCAGACTTCTTCCGCAAACGGCGAAACGCTTTGACTCGGTGAGTTTCGCGGCATTCCGACTTCGATGCCCCGGTTGCCGAAATTCAGTTGCCTTTGAATTTCGGGTGATCCCTCTTGAGCATGTATGCTTCTGCTACTTGTTCTACATCAGACTTCTTCCGCAAACGGCGAAACGCTTTGACTCGGTGAGTTTCGCGGCATTCCGACTTCGATGCCCCGGTTGCCGAAATTCAGTTGCCTTTGAATTTCGGGTGATCCCTCTTGAGCATGTATGCTTCTGCTACTTGTTCTACATCAGACTTCCTTCCGCAAACGGCGAAACGCTTTGACTCGGTGAGTTTCGCGGCATTCCGACTTCGATGCCCCGGTTGCCGAAATTCAGTTGCCTTTGAATTTCGGGTGATCCCTCTTGAGCATGTATGCTTCTGCTACTTGTTCTACATCAGACTTCCTTCCGCAAAGGCGAAACGCTTTGACTCGGTGAGTTTCGCGGCATTCCGACTTCGATGCCCCGGTTGCCGAAATTCAGTTGCCTTTGAATTTCGGGTGATCCCTCTTGAGCATGTATGCTTCTGCTACTTGTTCTACATCAGACTTCCTTCCGCAAACGGCGAAACGCTTTGACTCGGTGAGTTTCGCGGCATTCCGACTTCGATGCCCCGGTTGCCGAAATTCAGTTGCCTTTGAATTTCGGGTGATCCCTCTTGAGCATGTATGCTTCTGCTACTTGTTCTACATCAGACTTCTTCCGCAAACGGCGAAACGCTTTGACTCGGTGAGTTTCGCGGCATTCCGACTTCGATGCCCGGTTGCCGAAATTCAGTTGCCTTTGAATTTCGGGTGATCCCTCTTGAGCATGTATGCTTCTGCTACTTGTTCTACATCAGACTTCTTCCGCAAACGGCGAAACGCTTTGACTCGGTGAGTTTCGCGGCATTCCGACTTCGATGCCCCGGTTGCCGAAATTCAGTTGCCTTTGAATTTCGGGTGATCCCTCTTGAGCATGTATGCTTCTGCTACTTGTTCTACATCAGACTTCTTCCGCAAACGGCGAAACGCTTTGACTCGGTGAGTTTCGCGGCATTCCGACTTCGATGCCCCGGTTGCCGAAATTCAGTTGCCTTTGAATTTCGGGTGATCCCTCTTGAGCATGTATGCTTCTGCTACTTGTTCTACATCAGACTTCCTTCCGCAAACGGCGAAACGCTTTGACTCGGTGAGTTTCGCGGCATTCCGACTTCGATGCCCCGGTTGCCGAAATTCAGTTGCCTTTGAATTTCGGGTGATCCCTCTTGAGCATGTATGCTTCTGCTACTTGTTCTACATCAGACTTCCTTCCGCAAACGGCGAAACGCTTTGACTCGGTGAGTTTCGCGGCATTCCGACTTCGATGCCCCGGTTGCCGAAATTCAGTTGCCTTTGAATTTCGGGTGATCCCTCTTGAGCATGTATGCTTCTGCTACTTGTTCTACATCAGACTTCCTTCCGCAAACGGCGAAACGCTTTGACTCGGTGAGTTTCGCGGCATTCCGACTTCGATGCCCCGGTTGCCGAAATTCAGTTGCCTTTGAATTTCGGGTGATCCCTCTTGAGCATGTATGCTTCTGCTACTTGTTCTACATCAGACTTCCTTCCGCAAACGGCGAAACGCTTTGACTCGGTGAGTTTCGCGGCATTCCGACTTCGATGCCCCGGTTGCCGAAATTCAGTTGCCTTTGAATTTCGGGTGATCCCTCTTGAGCATGTATGCTTCTGCTACTTGTTCTACATCAGACTTCTTCCGCAAACGGCGAAACGCTTTGACTCGGTGAGTTTCGCGGCATTCCGACTTCGATGCCCCGGTTGCCGAAATTCAGTTGCCTTTGAATTTCGGGTGATCCCTCTTGAGCATGTATGCTTCTGCTACTTGTTCTACATCAGACTTCCTTCCGCAAACGGCGAAACGCTTTGACTCGGTGAGTTTCGCGGCATTCCGACTTCGATGCCCCGGTTGCCGAAATTCAGTTGCCTTTGAATTTCGGGTGATCCCTCTTGAGCATGTATGCTTCTGCTACTTGTTCTACATCAGACTTCTTCCGCAAACGGCGAAACGCTTTGACTCGGTGAGTTTCGCGGCATTCCGACTTCGATGCCCCGGTTGCCGAAATTCAGTTGCCTTTGAATTTCGGGTGATCCCTCTTGAGCATGTATGCTTCTGCTACTTGTTCTACATCAGACTTCTTCCGCAAACGGCGAAACGCTTTGACTCGGTGAGTTTCGCGGCATTCCGACTTCGATGCCCCGGTTGCCGAAATTCAGTTGCCTTTGAATTTCGGGTGATCCCTCTTGAGCATGTATGCTTCTGCTACTTGTTCTACATCAGACTTCTTCCGCAAACGGCGAAACGCTTTGACTCGGTGAGTTTCGCGGCATTCCGACTTCGATGCCCCGGTTGCCGAAATTCAGTTGCCTTTGAATTTCGGGTGATCCCTCTTGAGCATGTATGCTTCTGCTACTTGTTCTACATCAGACTTCTTCCGCAAACGGCGAAACGCTTTGACTCGGTGAGTTTCGCGGCATTCCGACTTCGATGCCCCGGTTGCCGAAATTCAGTTGCCTTTGAATTTCGGGTGATCCCTCTTGAGCATGTATGCTTCTGCTACTTGTTCTACATCAGACTTCTTCCGCAAACGGCGAAACGCTTTGACTCGGTGAGTTTCGCGGCATTCCGACTTCGATGCCCCGGTTGCCGAAATTCAGTTGCCTTTGAATTTCGGGTGATCCCTCTTGAGCATGTATGCTTCTGCTACTTGTTCTACATCAGACTTCTTCCGCAAACGGCGAAACGCTTTGACTCGGTGAGTTTCGCGGCATTCCGACTTCGATGCCCCGGTTGCCGAAATTCAGTTGCCTTTGAATTTCGGGTGATCCCTCTTGAGCATGTATGCTTCTGCTACTTGTTCTACATCAGACTTCTTCCGCAAAGGCGAAACGCTTTGACTCGGTGAGTTTCGCGGCATTCCGACTTCGATGCCCCGGTTGCCGAAATTCAGTTGCCTTTGAATTTCGGGTGATCCCTCTTGAGCATGTATGCTTCTGCTACTTGTTCTACATCAGACTTCCTTCCGCAAACGGCGAAACGCTTTGACTCGGTGAGTTTCGCGGCATTCCGACTTCGATGCCCGGTTGCCGAAATTCAGTTGCCTTTGAATTTCGGGTGATCCCTCTTGAGCATGTATGCTTCTGCTACTTGTTCTACATCAGACTTCTTCCGCAAACGGCGAAACGCTTTGACTCGGTGAGTTTCGCGGCATTCCGACTTCGATGCCCCGGTTGCCGAAATTCAGTTTGAATTTCGGGTGATCCCTCTTGAGCATGTATGCTTCTGCTACTTGTTCTACATCAGACTTCCTTCCGCAAACGGCGAAACGCTTTGACTCGGTGAGTTTCGCGGCATTCCGACTTCGATGCCCCGGTTGCCGAAATTCAGTTGCCTTTGAATTTCGGGTGATCCCTCTTGAGCATGTATGCTTCTGCTACTTGTTCTACATCAGACTTCTTCCGCAAACGGCGAAACGCTTTGACTCGGTGAGTTTCGCGGCATTCCGACTTCGATGCCCGGTTGCCGAAATTCAGTTGCCTTTGAATTTCGGGTGATCCCTCTTGAGCATGTATGCTTCTGCTACTTGTTCTACATCAGACTTCCTTCCGCAAACGGCGAAACGCTTTGACTCGGTGAGTTTCGCGGCATTCCGACTTCGATGCCCCGGTTGCCGAAATTCAGTTGCCTTTGAATTTCGGGTGATCCCTCTTGAGCATGTATGCTTCTGCTACTTGTTCTACATCAGACTTCTTCCGCAAACGGCGAAACGCTTTGACTCGGTGAGTTTCGCGGCATTCCGACTTCGATGCCCCGGTTGCCGAAATTCAGTTGCCTTTGAATTTCGGGTGATCCCTCTTGAGCATGTATGCTTCTGCTACTTGTTCTACATCAGACTTCTTCCGCAAACGGCGAAACGCTTTGACTCGGTGAGTTTCGCGGCATTCCGACTTCGATGCCCGGTTGCCGAAATTCAGTTGCCTTTGAATTTCGGGTGATCCCTCTTGAGCATGTATGCTTCTGCTACTTGTTCTACATCAGACTTCTTCCGCAAACGGCGAAACGCTTTGACTCGGTGAGTTTCGCGGCATTCCGACTTCGATGCCCCGGTTGCCGAAATTCAGTTGCCTTTGAATTTCGGGTGATCCCTCTTGAGCATGTATGCTTCTGCTACTTGTTCTACATCAGACTTCCTTCCGCAAACGGCGAAACGCTTTGACTCGGTGAGTTTCGCGGCATTCCGACTTCGATGCCCCGGTTGCCGAAATTCAGTTGCCTTTGAATTTCGGGTGATCCCTCTTGAGCATGTATGCTTCTGCTACTTGTTCTACATCAGACTTCTTCCGCAAACGGCGAAACGCTTTGACTCGGTGAGTTTCGCGGCATTCCGACTTCGATGCCCCGGTTGCCGAAATTCAGTTGCCTTTGAATTTCGGGTGATCCCTCTTGAGCATGTATGCTTCTGCTACTTGTTCTACATCAGACTTCCTTCCGCAAACGGCGAAACGCTTTGACTCGGTGAGTTTCGCGGCATTCCGACTTCGATGCCCGGTTGCCGAAATTCAGTTGCCTTTGAATTTCGGGTGATCCCTCTTGAGCATGTATGCTTCTGCTACTTGTTCTACATCAGACTTCCTCCGCAAACGCGAAACGCTTTGACTCGGTGAGTTTCGCGGCATTCCGACTTCGATGCCCCGGTTGCCGAAATTCAGTTGCCTTTGAATTTCGGGTGATCCCTCTTGAGCATGTATGCTTCTGCTACTTGTTCTACATCAGACTTCTTCCGCAAACGGCGAAACGCTTTGACTCGGTGAGTTTCGCGGCATTCCGACTTCGATGCCCGGTTGCCGAAATTCAGTTGCCTTTGAATTTCGGGTGATCCCTCTTGAGCATGTATGCTTCTGCTACTTGTTCTACATCAGACTTCCTTCCGCAAACGGCGAAACGCTTTGACTCGGTGAGTTTCGCGGCATTCCGACTTCGATGCCCGGTTGCCGAAATTCAGTTGCCTTTGAATTTCGGGTGATCCCTCTTGAGCATGTATGCTTCTGCTACTTGTTCTACATCAGACTTCTTCCGCAAACGGCGAAACGCTTTGACTCGGTGAGTTTCGCGGCATTCCGACTTCGATGCCCCGGTTGCCGAAATTCAGTTGCCTTTGAATTTCGGGTGATCCCTCTTGAGCATGTATGCTTCTGCTACTTGTTCTACATCAGACTTCCTTCCGCAAACGGCGAAACGCTTTGACTCGGTGAGTTTCGCGGCATTCCGACTTCGATGCCCCGGTTGCCGAAATTCAGTTGCCTTTGAATTTCGGGTGATCCCTCTTGAGCATGTATGCTTCTGCTACTTGTTCTACATCAGACTTCCTTCCGCAAACGGCGAAACGCTTTGACTCGGTGAGTTTCGCGGCATTCCGACTTCGATGCCCCGGTTGCCGAAATTCAGTTGCCTTTGAATTTCGGGTGATCCCTCTTGAGCATGTATGCTTCTGCTACTTGTTCTACATCAGACTTCTTCCGCAAACGGCGAAACGCTTTGACTCGGTGAGTTTCGCGGCATTCCGACTTCGATGCCCCGGTTGCCGAAATTCAGTTGCCTTTGAATTTCGGGTGATCCCTCTTGAGCATGTATGCTTCTGCTACTTGTTCTACATCAGACTTCTTCCGCAAACGGCGAAACGCTTTGACTCGGTGAGTTTCGCGGCATTCCGACTTCGATGCCCCGGTTGCCGAAATTCAGTTGCCTTTGAATTTCGGGTGATCCCTCTTGAGCATGTATGCTTCTGCTACTTGTTCTACATCACACTTCCTTCCGCAAACGGCGAAACGCTTTGACTCGGTGAGTTTCGCGGCATTCCGACTTTGAAGCCCCGGTTGCCGAAATTCAGTTGCCTTTGAATTTCGGGTGATCCCTCTTGAGCATGTATGCTTCTGCTACTTGTTCTACTTCAGACTTCTTCCGCAAATGGCCAAACGCTTTGACTCGGTGAGTTTCGCGGCATTCCGACTTTGATGCCCCGGTTGACAAAATTCAGTTGCCTTTGAATTTCGGGTGATCCCTCTTTAGCATGTATGCTTCTGCTACTTGTTCTACATCAGACTTCCTTCCGCAAACGGCAAATTGCTTTGACTCGGTGAGTTTCGCGGCATTCCGACTTCGATGCCCCGGTTGCCAAAATTCAATTGCCTTTGAATTTCGGGTGATCCCTCTTGAGCATGTATGCTTCTGCTACTTGTTCTACATCAGACTTCTTCCGCAAACGGCGAAACGCTTTGACTCGGTGAGTTTCGCGGCATTCCGACTTCGATGCCCCGGTTGCCGAAATTCAGTTGCCTTTGAATTTCGGGTGATCCCTCTTGAGCATGTATGCTTCTGCTACTTGTTCTACATCAGACTTCCTTCCGCAAACGGCGAAACGCTTTGACTCGGTGAGTTTCGCGGCATTCCGACTTCGATGCCCCGGTTGCCGAAATTCAGTTGCCTTTGAATTTCGTGTGATCCCTCTTGAGCATGTATGCTTCTGCTACTTGTTCTACATCAGACTTTCCTTCCGCAAAGGCGAAACGCTTTGACTCGGTGAGTTTCGCGGCACCGACGACCATTTTTTTTTTTTTTTTTTTTATTTTTTTTTTTTCTTTCGACTTCGATGCCTCCGATTGCCGAATTCAGTTGCTTCGATTCTGCTTTTTTTTCAGTTTTCTTTATTTCGGGTGATCCCTCTTGAGCATGTATGCTTCTGCTACTTGTTCTACATCAGACTTCCTTCCGCAAACGGCGAAACGCTTTGACTCGGTGAGTTTCGCGGCATTCCGACTTCGATGCCCGGTTGCCGAAATTCAGTTGCCTTTGAATTTCGGGTGATCCCTCTTGAGCATGTATGCTTCTGCTACTTGTTCTACATCAGACTTCCTTCCGCAAACAGCGAAACGCTTTGACTCGGTGAGTTTCGCGGCATTCCGACTTCGATGCCCGGTTGCCGAAATTCAGTTGCCTTTGAATTTCGGGTGATCCCTCTTGAGCATGTATGCTTCTGCTACTTGTTCTACATCAGACTTCCTTCCGCAAACGGCGAAACGCTTTGACTCGGTGAGTTTCGCGGCATTCCGACTTCGATGCCCCGGTTGCCGAAATTCAGTTGCCTTTGAATTTCGGGTGATCCCTCTTGAGCATGTATGCTTCTGCTACTTGTTCTACATCAGACTTCCTTCCGCAAACGGCGAAACGCTTTGACTCGGTGAGTTTCGCGGCATTCCGACTTCGATGCCCCGGTTGCCGAAATTCAGTTGCCTTTGAATTTCGGGTGATCCCTCTTGAGCATGTATGCTTCTGCTACTTGTTCTACATCAGACTTCTTCCGCAAACGGCGAAACGCTTTGACTCGGTGAGTTTCGCGGCATTCCGACTTCGATGCCCCGGTTGCCGAAATTCAGTTGCCTTTGAATTTCGGGTGATCCCTCTTGAGCATGTATGCTTCTGCTACTTGTTCTACATCAGACTTCCTTCCGCAAACGGCGAAACGCTTTGACTCGGTGAGTTTCGCGGCATTCCGACTTCGATGCCCGGTTGCCGAAATTCAGTTGCCTTTGAATTTCGGGTGATCCCTCTTGAGCATGTATGCTTCTGCTACTTGTTCTACATCAGACTTCCTTCCGCAAACGGCGAAACGCTTTGACTCGGTGAGTTTCGCGGCATTCCGACTTCGATGCCCCGGTTGCCGAAATTCAGTTGCCTTTGAATTTTCGGGTGATCCCTCTTGAGCATGTATGCTTCTGCTACTTGTTCTACATCAGACTTCTTCGCAAACGCGAAACGAAATGCTTTGACTCGGTGAGTTTCGCGGCATTCCGATTCGATGCCCGGTTGCCGAAATTCAGTTGCCTTTGAATTTCGGGTGATCCCTCTTGAGCATGTATGCTTCTGCTACTTGTTCTACATAGACATACTTCTGCCCGCAAAACGGCGAAACGCTTTGACTCGGGTGGTTTCGCGGCATTCCGACTTCGATGCCCGGTTGCCGAAATTCAGTTGCCTTGAATTTGGGATGATCCCTCTTGAGCATGTATGCTTCTGCTACTTGTTCTACATCAGATTTCCTTCCGCAAACGGCGAAACGCTTTGACTCGGTGAGTTTCGCGGCATTCCGACTTCGATGCCCCGGTTGCCGAAAATCAGTTGCCTTTGAATTTCGGGTGATCCCTCTTGAGCATGTATGCTTCTGCTACTTGTTCTACATCAGACTTCCTTCCGCAAACGGCGAAACGCTTTGACTCGGTGAGTTTCGCGGCATTCCGACTTCGATGCCCCGGTTGCCGAAATTCAGTTGCCTTTGAATTTCGGGTGATCCCTCTTGAGCATGTATGCTTCTGCTACTTGTTCTACATCAGACTTCCTTCCGCAAACGGCGAAACGCTTTGACTCGGTGAGTTTCGCGGCATTCCGACTTCGATGCCCCGGTTGCCGAAATTCAGTTGCCTTTGAATTTCGGGTGATCCCTCTTGAGCATGTATGCTTCTGCTACTTGTTCTACATCAGACTTCTTCCGCAAACGGCGAAACGCTTTGACTCGGTGAGTTTCGCGGCATTCTCGACTTCGATGCCCCGGTTGCCGAAATTCAGTTGCCTTTGAATTTCGGGTGATCCCTCTTGAGCATGTATGCTTCTGCTACTTGTTCTACATCAGACTTCTTCGCAAAGGCGAAACGCTTTGACTCGGTGAGTTTCGCGGCATTCCGACTTCGATGCCCGGTTGCCGAAATTCAGTTGCCTTTGAATTTCGGGTGATCCCTCTTGAGCATGTATGCTTCTGCTACTTGTTCTACATCAGACTTCTTCCGCAAACGGCGAAACGCTTTGACTCGGTGAGTTTCGCGGCATTCCGACTTCGATGCCCCGGTTGCCGAAATTCAGTTGCCTTTGAATTTCGGGTGATCCCTCTTGAGCATGTATGCTTCTGCTACTTGTTCTACATCAGACTTCCTTCCGCAAACGGCGAAACGCTTTGACTCGGTGAGTTTCGCGGCATTCCGACTTCGATGCCCCGGTTGCCGAAATTCAGTTGCCTTTGAATTTCGGGTGATCCCTCTTGAGCATGTATGCTTCTGCTACTTGTTCTACATCAGACTTCCTTCCGCAAACGAAAATTGACTCCAGTTTCAACCGAATTCCTGCCGAAAATTGCCTTTGAATTTCTGATCCTCTTGAGCATGTATGCCACTTGTATACATCCATCAGACTTCCAAAACAAGGCGAAACGCTTTGACTCGGTGAGTTTCGCGGCATTCCGACTTCGATGCCCCGGTTGCCGAAATTCAGTTGCCTTTGAATTTCGGGTGATCCCTCTTGAGCATGTATGCTTCTGCTACTTGTTCTACATCAGACTTCCTTCCGCAAACGGCGAAACGCTTTGACTCGGTGAGTTTCGCGGCATTCCGACTTCGATGCCCCGGTTGCCGAAATTCAGTTGCCTTTGAATTTCGGGTGATCCCTCTTGAGCATGTATGCTTCTGCTACTTGTTCTACATCAGACTTCCTTCCGCAAACGGCGAAACGCTTTGACTCGGTGAGTTTCGCGGCATTCCGACTTCGATGCCCGGTTGCCGAAATTCAGTTGCCTTTGAATTTCGGGTGATCCCTCTTGAGCATGTATGCTTCTGCTACTTGTTCTACATCAGACTTCCTTCCGCAAACGGCGAAACGCTTTGACTCGGTGAGTTTCGCGGCATTCCGACTTCGATGCCCCGGTTGCCGAAATTCAGTTGCCTTTGAATTTCGGGTGATCCCTCTTGAGCATGTATGCTTCTGCTACTTGTTCTACATCAGACTTCCTTCCGCAAACGGCGAAACGCTTTGACTCGGTGAGTTTCGCGGCATTCCGACTTCGATGCCCCGGTTGCCGAAATTCAGTTGCCTTTGAATTTCGGGTGATCCCTCTTGAGCATGTATGCTTCTGCTACTTGTTCTACATCACACTTCCTTCCGCAAACGGCGAAACGCTTTGACTCGGTGAGTTTCGCGGCATTCCGACTTCGATGCCCCGGTTGCCGAAATTCAGTTGCCTTTGAATTTCGGGTGATCCCTCTTGAGCATGTATGCTTCTGCTACTTGTTCTACATCACACTTCCTTCCGTAAACATCGAAACGATTTGACTCGGTGACTTTCGCGGCATTCTGACTTCGATTCCCCGGTTGCCGAAATTCAGTTGCCTTTGAATTTTGGGTGATCCCTCTTGAGCATGTATTCTGCTACTTGTTCTACATCACACTTCCTTCCGCAAACAGCGAAACGCTTTGACTCGGTGAGTTTCGCGGCATTCCGACTTCGATGCCCGGTTGCCGAAATTCAGTTGCCTTTGAATTTCGGGTGATCCCTCTTGAGCATGTATGCTTCTGCTACTTGTTCTACATCAGACTTCCTTCCGCAAACGGCGAAACGCTTTGACTCGGTGAGTTTCGCGGCATTCCGACTTCGATGCCCCGGTTGCCGAAATTCAGTTGCCTTTGAATTCGGGTGATCCCTCTTGAGCATGTATGCTTCTGCTACTTGTTCTACATCAGACTTCCTTCCGCAAACGGCGAAACGCTTTGACTCGGTGAGTTTCGCGGCATTCCGACTTCGATGCCCCGGTTGCCGAAATTCAGTTGCCTTTGAATTTCGGGTGATCCCTCTTGAGCATGTATGCTTCTGCTACTTGTTCTACATCAGACTTCTTCCGCAAACGGCGAAACGCTTTGACTCGATGAGTTTCGCGGCATTCCGACTTCGATGCCCGGTTGCCAAAATTCAGTTGCCTTTGAATTTCGGGTGATCCCTCTTGAGCATGTATGCTTTTGCTACTTGTTCTACATCAGACTTCCTTTCGCAAACGGGGAAACGCTTTGACTCGGTGAGTTTCGCGGTATTCCGACTTCGATTCCCCGGATGCCGAAATTCAGTTCCCTTTGAATTTCGGGTGATCCCTCTTGAGCATGTATGCTTCTGCTACATGTTCTACATCATACTTCCTTCCTCAAACGGCGAAACGCTTTGACTCGGTGAGTTTCCCGGCATTCCGCATTAGATGTCCCCGTTGCCGAAATTCAGTTGCCTTTGAATTTCGGGTGATCCCTCTTGAGCATGTATGCTTTTGCTACTTGTTCTACATCAGACTTCCTTCCGCAAACGGGGAAACGCTTTGACTCGGTGAGTTTCGCGGCATTCGACTTCGATGCCCCGGTTGCCGAAATTCAGTTGCCTTTGAATTTCGGGTGATCCCTCTTGAGCATGTATGCTTCTGCTACTTGTTCTACATCAGACTTCCTTCCGCAAACGGGGAAACGCTTTGACTCGGTGAGTTTCGCGGCATTTCGATTTCGATGCCCCGGTTGCCGAAATTCAGTTGCCTTTGAATTTCGGGTGATCCCTCTTGAGCATGTATGCTTCTGCTACTTGTTCTACATCATACTTCCTTCCGCAAACGGCGAAACGCTTTGACTCGGTGAGTTTCGCGGCATTCCGACTTCGATGCCCCGGTTGCCGAAATTCAGTTGCCTTTTTGAATTTCGGGTGATCCCTCTTGAGCATGTATGCTTCTGCTACTTGTTCTACATCAGACTTCCTTCCGCAAACGGCGAAACGCTTTGACTCGGTGAGTTTCGCGGCATTCCGACTTCGATGCCCGGTTGCCGAAATTCAGTTGCCTTTGAATTTCGGGTGATCCTCTTGAGCATGTATGCTTCTGCTACTTGTTCTACATCAGACTCTTCCGCAAACGGCGAAACGCTTTGACTCGGTGAGTTTCGCGGCATTCCGACTTCGATGCCCCGGTTGCCGAAATTCAGTTGCCTTTGAATTTCGGGTGATCCCTCTTGAGCATGTATGCTTCTGCTACTTGTTCTACATCAGACTTCCTTCCGCAAACGGCGAAACGCTTTGACTCGGTGAGTTTCGCGGCATTCCGACTTCGATGCCCCGGTTGCCGAAATTCAGTTGCCTTTGAATTTCGGGTGATCCCTCTTGAGCATGTATGCTTCTGCTACTTGTTCTACATCAGACTTCCTTCCGCAAACGGCGAAACGCTTTGACTCGGTGAGTTTCGCGGCATTCCGACTTCGATGCCCCGGTTGCCGAAATTCAGTTGCCTTTGAATTTCGGGTGATCCCTCTTGAGCATGTATGCTTCTGCTACTTGTTCTACATCAGACTTCCTTCCGCAAACGGCGAAACGCTTTGACTCGGTGAGTTTCGCGGCATTCCGACTTCGATGCCCGGTTGCCGAAATTCAGTTGCCTTTGAATTTCGGGTGATCCCTCTTGAGCATGTATGCTTCTGCTACTTGTTCTACATCAGACTTCCTTCCGCAAACGGCGAAACGCTTTGACTCGGTGAGTTTCGCGGCATTCCGACTTCGATGCCCCGGTTGCCGAAATTCAGTTGCCTTTGAATTTCGGGTGATCCCTCTTGAGCATGTATGCTTCTGCTACTTGTTCTACATCAGACTTCCTTCCGCAAACGGCGAAACGCTTTGACTCGGTGAGTTTCGCGGCATTCCGACTTCGATGCCCCGGTTGCCGAAATTCAGTTGCCTTTGAATTTCGGGTGATCCCTCTTGAGCATGTATGCTTCTGCTACTTGTTCTACATCAGACTTCCTTCCGCAAACGGCGAAACGCTTTGACTCGGTGAGTTTCGCGGCATTCCGACTTCGATGCCCGGTTGCCGAAATTCAGTTGCCTTTGAATTTCGGGTGATCCCTCTTGAGCATGTATGCTTCTGCTACTTGTTCTACATCAGACTTCCTTCCGCAAACGGCGAAACGCTTTGACTCGGTGAGTTTCGCGGCATTCCGACTTCGATGCCCCGGTTGCCGAAATTCAGTTGCCTTTGAATTTCGGGTGATCCCTCTTGAGCATGTATGCTTCTGCTACTTGTTCTACATCAGACTTCCTTCCGCAAACGGCGAAACGCTTTGACTCGGTGAGTTTCGCGGCATTCCGACTTCGATGCCCGGTTGCCGAAATTCAGTTGCCTTTGAATTTCGGGTGATCCCTCTTGAGCATGTATGCTTCTGCTACTTGTTCTACATCAGACTTCCTTCCGCAAACGGCGAAACGCTTTGACTCGGTGAGTTTCGCGGCATTCCGACTTCGATGCCCCGGTTGCCGAAATTCAGTTGCCTTTGAATTTCGGGTGATCCCTCTTGAGCATGTATGCTTCTGCTACTTGTTCTACATCAGACTTCCTTCCGCAAACGGCGAAACGCTTTGACTCGGTGAGTTTCGCGGCATTCCGACTTCGATGCCCGGTTGCCGAAATTCAGTTGCCTTTGAATTTCGGGTGATCCCTCTTGAGCATGTATGCTTCTGCTACTTGTTCTACATCAGACTTCTTCCGCAAACGGCGAAACGCTTTGACTCGGTGAGTTTCGCGGCATTCCGACTTCGATGCCCCGGTTGCCGAAATTCAGTTGCCTTTGAATTTCGGGTGATCCCTCTTGAGCATGTATGCTTCTGCTACTTGTTCTACATCAGACTTCCTTCCGCAAACGGCGAAACGCTTTGACTCGGTGAGTTTCGCGGCATTCCGACTTCGATGCCCCGGTTGCCGAAATTCAGTTGCCTTTGAATTTCGGGTGATCCCTCTTGAGCATGTATGCTTCTGCTACTTGTTCTACATCAGACTTCTTCCGCAAACAGCGAAACGCTTTGACTCGGTGAGTTTCGCGGCATTCCGACTTCGATGCCCCGGTTGCCGAAATTCAGTTGCCTTTGAATTTCGGGTGATCCTCTTGAGCATGTATGCTTCTGCTACTTGTTCTACATCAGACTTCCTTCCGCAAACGGCGAAACGCTTTGACTCGGTGAGTTTCGCGGCATTCCGACTTCGATGCCCCGGTTGCGAAATTCAGTTGCCTTTGAATTTCGGGTGATCCCTCTTGAGCATGTATGCTTCTGCTACTTGTTCTACATCAGACTTCCTTCCGCAAAGGCGAAACGCTTTGACTCGGTGAGTTTCGCGGCATTC
>CM055353.1:23018837-23073509 GCA_029228515.1 Populus alba x Populus x berolinensis
GCCGCCCATAAGAATTAGGCCATCTAGAAAAATCTCTGTGCTTTTCCATCTCCTTCGAACGCCTTTAAGCACTTGCTTTCCTCTTCGGGTGCCTTTGAGCACTCGCTTTCCTCTTCAGGTGCCTTTGAGCCCTCGCTTGCCTCTTCAAGTGCCTTTGAGCACTCGCTTTCCTCTTCGAGCGGCTTTGAGCACTCGCTTTCCTCTTAGAGTGCCTTTGAGCACTCGTTTTCTTCTTGGAGCGCCTTTGAGCCCTCACTTTCTTCTTCAAGTGCCTTTGAGCACTCGTCTTCTCCTTCGAGTGCCTTTAAGCACTCGCCTTCCTTTTTGAGTGCCTCTGAGCCCTCATTTTCCTCTTCAAGTGCCTTTGAGCACTCCCTTTCCTCTTCGAGCGCCTTTGAGCCCTCTTTTGCCTCTTCGAGCGCCTCTGAGCACTCCCTTTCCCTTCAAGTGCCTTTGAGCACCAGTGCCTCTGAGCACTCGCTTTCCCTTCAAGTGCCTTTGAGCACCAGTGCCTCTGAGCACTCGCTTTTCCCTTCAAGTGCCTTTGAGCACCAGTGCCTCTGAGCACTCGCTTCCCCTTGAAGTGCCTTTGAGCACCAGTGCCTCTGAGCACTCGTTTTTCTCCTTCAAGTGCCTTTGAGCACCAGTGCCTCTGAGCACTCGCTTTTCTCCTTCAAGTGCCTTTGAGCACCAGTGCCTCTGAGCACTCGCTTTTCCCTTCAAGTGCCTTTGAGCACCAGTGCCTCTGAGCACTCGCTTTTCCCTTCAAGTGCCTCTGAGCACTCACTTTCCCTTTTAAGTGCCTTTGAGCACCAGTGCCTCTGAGCACTCGCTTTTTCCTTCAAGTGCCTTTGAGCACCAGTGCCTCTGAGCACTCGATTCCCCTTTAAATGCCTTTGAGCACCAGTGCCTCTGAGCACTCGCTTTCCCTTTCAAGTGCTTTTTAAGCACTCACTTTCCTTTGAGTGGACCTTCGAGCCCTCACTTTTCTTTTTCTTTTTTAGGGTCGCCGCGATGTCGGGTGCGACAGCTCAAGAGGGATCACCCGAAATTCAAAGGCAACTGAATTTCAGCAACCGGAGAATCCAAGTCGCAATGCCGCGAAACTCACCGAGTCAAAGCGTTTCGCTGTTTGCGGAAGGAAGTGTGATGTAGAACAAGTAGCAGAAGCATACATGCTCAAGAGGGATCACCCGAAATTCAAAGGCAACTGAATTTCAGCAACCGGGAATTCAAGTTTGGAATTCCGCGAAACTCATCGAGTCAAAGCGTTTCGCTGTTTGCGGAAGAGAATGTGATGTAGAACAAGTAGCAGAAGCATACATGCCCAAGAGGGATCACCCGAAATTCAAAGGCAAATGAATTTCGGCAACTGGGGCATCGAAGTCGGAATGCCGCGAAACTCACCGAGTCAAAGCGTTTCGCTGTTTAAGGAAGGTAGTGTGATGTAGACCAAGTAGTAGAAGCATACAAGCTCAAGAGGGATCACCCGAAATTCAAAGGCAACTGAATTTCGGCAACCGGGGCATCGAAGTCGTAATGCCGCAAAAGTCACCGAGTCAAAGCCTTTCGGTGTTTGACGAAGGAAGGGTGATGTAGAACAAGTAGCAGAAGCATACATGCTCAAGAGGGATCACCCGAAATTCAAAGGCAACTGCATTTCGACAACCGTGGAATCCAAGTCGGAATGCCGCGAAACTCACCGAGTCAAAGCGTTTCGCTTTTTGCGGAAGGAAGTGTGATTTAGAACAAGTAGTAGAAGCATACGTGCTTAAGAGGGATCACCCGAAATTCAAAGGAAACTGAATTTCGGCATCCGGGGAATCCAAATCGGAATGCCGCGAAGCGCATCGAATCAAAGCGTTTCGCTGTTTGCGGAAGGAAGTGTGATGTAGAACAAGTAGCAGAAGCATACATGCTCAAGAGGGATCACCCGAAATTCAAAGGCAACTGAATTTCGGCAACCGTGGAATCCAAGTCGGAATGCCGCGAAACTCACCGAGTAAAAGCGTTTTGCTGTTTGCGGATAGAAGTGTGACGTAGACCAAGTAGCAGAAGCATACAAGCTCAAGAGGGATCACCCGAAATTCAAAGGCAACTGAATTTCGGCAACCGGGGCATCGAAGTCGGAATGCCACGAAACTCACCGAGTCAAAGCGTTACGCCCTTTGCGGAAGGAAGTGTGATGTAGAACAAGTACCAGAAGCATACATGCTCAAGAGGGATCACCCGAAATTCAAAGGCAACTGAATTTCGGCAACCGGAATCCAAGTCGGAATGCCGTGAAACTCACCGAGTAAAAGCGTTACGCCCTTTGCGGAAGGAAGAGTGGTGTAGAACAAGTAGCAGAAGCATACATGCTCAAGAGGGATCACCCGAAATTCAAAGGCAACTGAATTTCGGCAACCGGGGAATCCAAGTCGCAATGCCGCGAAACTCACCGAGTCAAAGCGTTTCGCTGTTTGCGGAAGGAAGTGTGAAGTAGAACAAGTAGCAGAAGCATACATGCTCAAGAGGGATCACCCGAAATTCAAAGGCAACTGAATTTCGGCAACCGGGGAATCCAAGTTGCAATGCCGCGAAACTCACCGAGTCAAAGCGTTTCGCTGTTTGCGGAAGGAAGTGTGATATAGAACAAGTAGCAGAAGCATACATGCTCAAGAGGGATCACCCGAAATTCAAAGGCAACTGAATTTCGGGAACCGGGGCATCGAAGTCGGAATGCCGCGAAACTCACCGAGTCAAAGCGTTTCGCTGTTTGCGGAAGGAAGTGTGATGTAGACCAAGTAGCAGAAGCATACATGCTCAAGAGGGATCACCCGAAATTCAAAGGCAACTGAATTTCGGCAACCCGGGATCGAAGTCGGAATGCCGCGAAACTCACCGAGTCAAAGCCTTTCGTGTTTGCGGAAGAAAGTGTGATGTAAAACAAGTAGCAGAAGCATACATGCTCAAGAGGGATCACCCGAAATTCAAAGGCAACTGAATTTCAGCAACCTGGGGCATCGAAATCGGAATGCCGCGAAACTCACCGAGTCAAAGCGTTTCGTGCTGTTTGCGGAAGGAAGTTGTGATGTAGAATAAGTAGTAGAAGCATACATGCTCAAGGAGGATCACCCGAAATTCAAGGCAATGAATTTCGGCAACCGGGGAATCCAAATCGGAATGCCCGCGGGGGGGTGAAAAAATAGGGAGGGGGGGGCTCATCGATACAAAGCGTTTCGCTGTTTTGGCGGAGAGAGAATGTGATGTTAGAACAATAGTAGCAGAAGCATACATGCCCTAGAGGGATCACACCCGGAAATTCAAAGGCAAATGAATTTCGGCAACGGGGCAACGAAGTCGGAAATTGCCCGCTGGAAACCCACCGAGTCAAAGCGTTTCGCTGTTTTAGGAAGGAAGTTGTGATGTAGACCAAGTAAGTAGAAGCATGACAAGCTCAAGAGGGACGGGATCACCGAAAATACAATAGGCAACTGAATTTCGGCAACCGGGCCATCGAAGATCGTTAATGCCGCAAAAGTCACCGAGATCAAAAGCCTTTCGGTGTTCTGACGAAGGAAGGGTGGATGTAGACCAAAGTAGCACAAAGCATACATGCTCAAGAGGGATCACCCCCGAAATTCAAAGGCAACTGCACTTTCCGACAACCGTGGAATTCCAAGGTCGGAATGCCAGCGAAACACACCGAGATCAAAGATTACGCCCTTTGCGGAAGGTAAGGTTATGGTGTAGAACAAGTAGCAGAAGCATACATGCTCAAGAGGGATCACTCAAAATTCAAAGGCAACTGAATTTCAGCAACCGGGGAATCCCAGTCGGAATGCCGCGAAACTCACCGAGTCAAAGCGTTTCCGCTGTTTTGCGGAAGGAAGTGTGATGTAGAATAAGTTGTAGAAGCATACATGCCTCAAGAGGGATCCCCCGAAATTCAAAGGCAACTGATTTCGGCAAACCGGGGAATCCAAACGGGAATGCCGCGAAGCTCAACGAGAGTCAAAGCGTTTCGCTGTTTGCGAAGAGAATGTGATGTAGAACAAGTAGCAGAAGCATACATGCCCAAGAAGGGATGCACCCAAAATTCAAAGGCAACTGGAATTTCGGCAACCGAGGCATCGAATCATGTCGGAATGCCGCGAAATAACTCACCGAGTCAAAAGCGGTATACGGCCCTTTGCGGAAGGAAGTGTGATGTAGAACAAGTAGCAGAAGCATACATGACTCAAGAGTGGAATCACTCGAAATTCAAAGGCAACTGAATTTCGGCAACCGTGAGAATCCAGTGTCGGAATGCCGCGAAACTCATCGAGGTCAAAGCCCTGTCGCTGTTTTGCGGATAGGAATTGTGATTGTAGAACAAGTAGCTAGAAGCATACAATGCTCGAAGAGGGATCACCCGAAATTCAAAGGCAAAGGCAACTGAATTTCGGCAACCGGGGCCATCGATAGTACGTAATGCCTGCGTAACTCACCCGCAGTAACAAAGCCTGTGTCGCCCTTTGCGGGAAGGAAGGGAGTTGATGTAGCATCAAGCGTAGCATACGCATACATGATCAAGAGGGATCACCCGAAATTCAAAGGCAACTGAATCTTCGACAACCGGAGAATCCTGACGGAAAGCCGGCGAAACTCACCGAGTCAAAGCATTACGCCCTTTGAGCCGGAAGGAAGTGTGATGTTAGCTAACAAGTAGCAGAAGCATTACATGCTCAAGAGGGATTCACTCGAAATCTCAAACGGCAACTGAATTTCGGCAACCGGGGAAACGAAGTCGGAATGCCGCGAAACTCACCGAGTCAATCAGCGTTTCGTCGGCTGTTTGACGGAAGGAAGGGTGATGTAGAACAAGTCAGCAGAAGCATACATGCTCAAGAGGGAATCACCCAAATTTCAAAAAGGCAACAGAATTTCGGCAACCGGGGCATCCAAATCGGAATGCAGCGAAGCTCATCGATTCAAAGCGTTTTCGCTGTTTGCGGAAGAGAATGTGATGGTATGGAACAAGTAGCAGAAGCATACATGCCCAAGAGGGATCACCTTTAAATTCAAAGGCAAATGAATTTCGGCAACCGGAGGCATCGAAGTCGGAATGGCCGGAAAACTCAACCGAGTCAAAGCGTTATCGCTGTTTGCTGAAGGAAGGTGTTGATGTAGATATAAAGTAAGTAGAAGCATACATGCTCAAGAGGGGATCACCCTAAATTCAAATGCAACTGATTTTCGGCATCCGGAGGAATCCAAGTCGGAATGCCGCGAAGCTCAATCGCGTTCAAAGCGTTTCGCTGTTTGCGGGAAGAGAAGTGTGATGTAGAACAAGTAGCAGAAACATACAGTCCCAAGAGGGAATCACCCCGAAGTTACCAAAGGACAAGATGAATTTCGTCAACCGGGGGCAATCTGAGAGTCGGAATGCCGCGAAAAGCTCACCGAGTCAAAGCGTTTCGCTGTTTAAGAAGGTAGTGTGATGTAGGACCTAAGTAGGAGAAGCATACAACACAAGAGGGATTGACCCGAAATTCAAAGGCAACATGAATTTCGGCAACCGGGGCACATCGAAGTCGTAATGCCGCAAAAGTCAAACCGAGTCAAACCCTTTCGGTGTTTGACGAAGGAAGTGTGCATGTAGAACAAGTAGCAAGAGCGTACATGCTCAAGAGGGATCACCCGAACTTCCAAGGCAACTGAATAATCGGCAACCGTGGAATCCAAGTCAGGAATGCCGCGAAACTCACCCGAGAGTCAAAACGTTACGCCCTTTGCGGATGGAAGAGTGGTGTAAGAACAAAGTAGCAGAAGCATACATTCTCAAATGAGGGATCACCCGAAAACACAAAGGCAACTGAATTTCAGCAACAGAGAAATCCAAGTCGCAATGCCGCGAAACTCAAATCACAGTACCAAGCGTTTCGCTGTTTGCGGAAGGAAGTGTGATTTAGAAACAAGTCGCAGAAGCATACATGCTCAAGAGGGAATCACCCAAAAATATTCAAAGGCAACTGATTTTCGGCAACCGGGGAATCCAAATCGGAAAGCCGCGAAACTCGATCGAGTCAAAAGCGTTTCGCCTGTTTGCGGAAGCGAAATGTGACTGTAGAACTGTAGCAGAAGCATACATGCCCAAGAGGGATCACCCTAAATTCAAAGGCAAATGAATTTCGGCAACCGGTGGCATCGAATTTGGAAGAGCCGCGAAACCTCCCCGAGTCACAAAGCGGTTCGCTGTATAAGAAGGAAGGTAAGTGGTGATGTAGACCAAGTAGTAGAAGCATACAAGCTCAAGAGGGATCACCAGCGAAATTCAAAGGCAACTGAATTTCGGCAACCGGGCATCGAAGTCGGAATGCCGCGAAACTCACCGAGTCAAAGCGTTTCGCTGTTTGCGGAAGGAAGTGTGATGTAGAACAAGTAGCAGAAGCATACATGCTCAAGAGGGATCACCCGAAATTCAAAGGCAACTGAATTTCGGCAACCGGGGCATCGAAGTCGGAATGCCGCGAAACTCACCGAGTCAAAGCGTTTCGCCGTTTGCGGAAGGAAGTGTGATGTAGAACAAGTAGCAGAAGCATTCATGCTCAAGAGGGATCACCCGAAATTCAAAGGCAACTGAATTTCGGCAACCGGGGCATCGAAGTCGGAATGCCGCGAAACTCACCGAGTCAAAGCGTTTCGCTGTTTGCGGAAGGAAGTGTGATGTAGAACAAGTAGCAGAAGCATACATGCTCAAGAGGGATCACCCGAAATTCAAAGGCAACTGAATTTCGGCAACCGGGGAATCGAAGTCGGAATGCCGCGAAACTCACCGAGTCAAAGCGTTTCGCTGTTTGCGGAAGAGAAGTGTGATGTAGAACAAGTAGCAGAAGCATACATGCTCAAGAGGGATCACCCGAAATTCAAAGGCAACTGAATTTCGGCAACCGGGCATCGAAGTCGGAATGCCGCGAAACTCACCGAGTCAAAGCGTTTCGCTGTTTGCGGAAGGAAGTGTGATGTAGAACAAGTAGCAGAAGCATACATGCTCAAGAGGGATCACCCGAAATTCAAAGGCAACTGAATTTCGGCAACCGGGGCATCGAAGTCGGAATGCCGCGAAACTCACCGAGTCAAAGCGTTTCGCTGTTTGCGGAAGAGAAGTGTGATGTAGAACAAGTAGCAGAAGCATACATGCTCAAGAGGGATCACCCGAAATTCAAAGGCAACTGAATTTCGGCAACCGGGGCATCGAAGTCGGAATGCCGCGAAACTCACCGAGTCAAAGCGTTTCGCTGTTTGCGGAAGGAAGTGTGATGTAGAACAAGTAGCAGAAGCATACATGCTCAAGAGGGATCACCCGAAATTCAAAGGCAACTGAATTTCGGCAACCGGGGCATCGAAGTCGGAATGCCGCGAAACTCACCGAGTCAAAGCGTTTCGCTGTTTGCGAAGGAAGTGTGATGTAGAACAAGTAGCAGAAGCATACATGCTCAAGAGGGATCACCCGAAATTCAAAGGCAACTGAATTTCGGCAACCGGGGCATCGAAGTCGGAATGCCGCGAAACTCACCGAGTCAAAGCGTTTCGCCGTTTGCGGAAGGAAGTGTGATGTAGAACAAGTAGCAGAAGCATACATGCTCAAGAGGGATCACCCGAAATTCAAAGGCAACTGAATTTCGGCAACCGGGGCATCGAAGTCGGAATGCCGCGAAACTCACCGAGTCAAAGCGTTTCGCTGTTTGCGGAAGGAAGTGTGATGTAGAACAAGTAGCAGAAGCATACATGCTCAAGAGGGATCACCCGAAATTCAAAGGCAACTGAATTTCGGCAACCGGGGCATCGAAGTCGGAATGCCGCGAAACTCACCGAGTCAAAGCGTTTCGCTGTTTGCGGAAGGAATGTGATGTAGAACAAGTAGCAGAAGCATACATGCTCAAGAGGGATCACCCGAAATTCAAAGGCAACTGAATTTCGGCAACCGGGGCATCGAAGTCGGAATGCCGCGAAACTCACCGAGTCAAAGCGTTTCGCTGTTTGCGGAAGGAAGTGTGATGTAGAACAAGTAGCAGAAGCATACATGCTCAAGAGGGATCACCCGAAATTCAAAGGCAACTGAATTTCGGCAACCGGGGCATCAAAGTCGGAATGCCGCGAAACTCACCGAGTCAAAGCGTTTCGCTGTTTGCGGAAGGAAGGTGATGTAGAACAAGTAGCAGAAGCATACATGCTCAAGAGGGATCACCCGAAATTCAAAGGCAACTGAATTTCGGCAACCGGGGCATCGAAGACGGAATGCCGGGAAACTCACCGAGTCAAAGCGTTTCGCTGTTTGCGGAAGGAAGTGTGATGTAGAACAAGTAGCAGAAGCATACATGCTCAAGAGGGATCACCCGAAATTCAAAGGCAACTGAATTTCGGCAACCGGGGATAGAAGTCGGAATGCCGCGAAACTCACCGAGTCAAAGCGTTTGGCCGTTTGCGGTAGAAGTCTGATGTAGAACAAGTAGCAGAAGCATACATGCTCAAGAGGGATCACCCGAAATTCAAAGGCAACTGAATTTCGGCAACCGGGGCATCGAAGTCCGAATGCCGCGAAACTCACCGAGTCAAAGCGTTTCGCTGTTTGCGGAAGAGAATGTGATGTAGAACAAGTAGCAGAAGCATACATGCTCAAGAGGGATCACCCGAAATTCAAAGGCAACTGAATTTCGGCAACCGGGGCATCGAAGTCGGAATGCCGCGAAACTCACCGAGTCAAAGCGTTTCGCTGTTTGCGGAAGGAAGTGTGATGTAGAACAAGTAGCAGAAGCATACATGCTCAAGAGGGATCACCCGAAATTCAAAGGCAACTGAATTTCGGCAACCGGGCATCGAAGTCGGAATGCCGCGAAACTCACCGAGTCAAAGCGTTTCGCTGTTTGCGGAAGGAAGTGTGATGTAGAACAAGTAGCAGAAGCATACATGCTCAAGAGGGATCACCCGAAATTCAAAGGCAACTGAATTTCGGCAACCGGGGCATCGAAGTCGGAATGCCGCGAAACTCACCGAGTCAAAGCGTTTCGCCTTTGCGGAAGGAAGTGTGATGTAGAACAAGTAGCAGAAGCATACATGCTCAAGAGGGATCACCCGAAATTCAAAGGCAACTGAATTTCGGCAACCGGGGCATCGAAGTCGGAATGCCGCGAAACTCACCGAGTCAAAGCGTTTCGCTGTTTGCGGAAGGAAGTGTGATGTAGAACAAGTAGCAGAAGCATACATGCTCAAGAGGGATCACCCGAAATTCAAAGGCAACTGAATTTCGGCAACCGGGGCATCGAAGTCGGAATGCCGCGAAACTCACCGAGTCAAAGCGTTTCGCTGTTTGCGGAAGAAAGTGTGATGTAGAACAAGTAGCAGAAGCATACATGCTCAAGAGGGATCACCCGAAATTCAAAGGCAACTGAATTTCGGCAACCGGGCATCGAAGTCGGAATGCCGCGAAACTCACCGAGTCAAAGCGTTTCGCCGTTTGCGGAAGGAAGTGTGATGTAGAACAAGTAGCAGAAGCATACATGCTCAAGAGGGATCACCCGAAATTCAAAGGCAACTGAATTTCGGCAACCGGGGCATCGAAGTCGGAATGCCGCGAAACTCACCGAGTCAAAGCGTTTCGCTGTTTGCGGAAGGAAGTGTGATGTAGAACAAGTAGCAGAAGCATACATGCTCAAGAGGGATCACCCGAAATTCAAAGGCAACTGAATTTCGGCAACCGGGGCATCGAAGTCGGAATGCCGCGAAACTCACCGAGTCAAAGCGTTTCGCTGTTTGCGGAAGGAAGTGTGATGTAGAACAAGTAGCAGAAGCATACATGCTCAAGAGGGATCACCCGAAATTCAAAGGCAACTGAATTTCGGCAACCGGGGCATCGAAGTCGGAATGCCGCGAAACTCACCGAGTCAAAGCGTTTCGCTGTTTGCGGAAGGAAGTGTGATGTAGAACAAGTAGCAGAAGCATACATGCTCAAGAGGGATCACCCGAAATTCAAAGGCAACTGAATTTCGGCAACCGGGAATCGAAGTCGGAATGCCGCGAAACTCACCGAGTCAAAGCGTTTCGCTGTTTGCGGAAGGAAGTGTGATGTAGAACAAGTAGCAGAAGCATACATGCTCAAGAGGGATCACCCGAAATTCAAAGGCAACTGAATTTCGGCAACCGGGGCATCGAAGTCGGAATGCCGCGAAACTCACCGAGTCAAAGCGTTTCGCTGTTTGCGGAAGGAAGTGTGATGTAGAACAAGTAGCAGAAGCATACATGCTCAAGAGGGATCACCCGAAATTCAAAGGCAACTGAATTTCGGCAACCGGGGCATCGAAGTCGGAATGCCGCGAAACTCACCGAGTCAAAGCGTTTCGCTGTTTGCGGAAGGAAGTGTGATGTAGAACAAGTAGCAGAAGCATACATGCTCAAGAGGGATCACCCGAAATTCAAAGGCAACTGAATTTCGGCAACCGGGGCATCGAAGTCGGAATGCCGCGAAACTCACCGAGTCAAAGCGTTTCGCCGTTTGCGGAAGGAAGTGTGATGTAGAACAAGTAGCAGAAGCATACATGCTCAAGAGGGATCACCCGAAATTCAAAGGCAACTGAATTTCGGCAACCGGGCATCGAAGTCGGAATGCCGCGAAACTCACCGAGTCAAAGCGTTTCGCTGTTTGCGGAAGGAAGTGTGATGTAGAACAAGTAGCAGAAGCATACATGCTCAAGAGGGATCACCCGAAATTCAAAGGCAACTGAATTTCGGCAACCGGGGCATCGAAGTCGGAATGCCGCGAAACTCACCGAGTCAAAGCGTTTCGCTGTTTGCGGAAGGAAGTGTGATGTAGAACAAGTAGCAGAAGCATACATGCTCAAGAGGGATCACCCGAAATTCAAAGGCAACTGAATTTCGGCAACCGGGGCATCGAAGTCGGAATGCCGCGAAACTCACCGAGTCAAAGCGTTTCGCCGTTTGCGGAAGGAAGTGTGATGTAGAACAAGTAGCAGAAGCATACATGCTCAAGAGGGATCACCCGAAATTCAAAGGCAACTGAATTTCGGCAACCGGGGCATCGAAGTCGGAATGCCGCGAAACTCACCGAGTCAAAGCGTTTCGCTGTTTGCGGAAGGAAGTGTGATGTAGAACAAGTAGCAGAAGCATACATGCTCAAGAGGGATCACCCGAAATTCAAAGGCAACTGAATTTCGGCAACCGGGGCATCGAAGTCGGAATGCCGCGAAACTCACCGAGTCAAAGCGTTTCGCTGTTTGCGGAAGGAAGTGTGATGTAGAACAAGTAGCAGAAGCATACATGCTCAAGAGGGATCACCCGAAATTCAAAGGCAACTGAATTTCGGCAACCGGGGCATCGAAGTCGGAATGCCGCGAAACTCACCGAGTCAAAGCGTTTCGCCGTTTGCGGAAGGAAGTGTGATGTAGAACAAGTAGCAGAAGCATACATGCTCAAGAGGGATCACCCGAAATTCAAAGGCAACTGAATTTCGGCAACCGGGGCATCGAAGTCGGAATGCCGCGAAACTCACCGAGTCAAAGCGTTTCGCTGTTTGCGGAAGGAAGTGTGATGTAGAACAAGTAGCAGAAGCATACATGCTCAAGAGGGATCACCCGAAATTCAAAGGCAACTGAATTTCGGCAACCGGGGCATCGAAGTCGGAATGCCGCGAAACTCACCGAGTCAAAGCGTTTCGCTGTTTGCGGAAGGAAGTGTGATGTAGAACAAGTAGCAGAAGCATACATGCTCAAGAGGGATCACCCGAAATTCAAAGGCAACTGAATTTCGGCAACCGGGGCATCGAAGTCGGAATGCCGCGAAACTCACCGAGTCAAAGCGTTTCGCTGTTTGCGGAAGGAAGTGTGATGTAGAACAAGTAGCAGAAGCATACATGCTCAAGAGGGATCACCCGAAATTCAAAGGCAACTGAATTTCGGCAACCGGGGCATCGAAGTCGGAATGCCGCGAAACTCACCGAGTCAAAGCGTTTCGCTGTTTGCGGAAGGAAGTGTGATGTAGAACAAGTAGCAGAAGCATACATGCTCAAGAGGGATCACCCGAAATTCAAAGGCAACTGAATTTCGGCAACCGGGGCATCGAAGTCGGAATGCCGCGAAACTCACCGAGTCAAAGCGTTTCGCTGTTTGCGGAAGAAGTGTGATGTAGAACAAGTAGCAGAAGCATACATGCTCAAGAGGGATCACCCGAAATTCAAAGGCAACTGAATTTCGGCAACCGGGGCATCGAAGTCGGAATGCCGCGAAACTCACCGAGTCAAAGCGTTTCGCTGTTTGCGGAAGGAAGTGTGATGTAGAACAAGTAGCAGAAGCATACATGCTCAAGAGGGATCACCCGAAATTCAAAGGCAACTGAATTTCGGCAACCGGGGCATCGAAGTCGGAATGCCGCGAAACTCACCGAGTCAAAGCGTTTCGCTGTTTGCGGAAGGAAGTGTGATGTAGAACAAGTAGCAGAAGCATACATGCTCAAGAGGGATCACCCGAAATTCAAAGGCAACTGAATTTCGGCAACCGGGGCATCGAAGTCGGAATGCCGCGAAACTCACCGAGTCAAAGCGTTTCGCTGTTTGCGGAAGGAGTGTGATGTAGAACAAGTAGCAGAAGCATACATGCTCAAGAGGGATCACCCGAAATTCAAAGGCAACTGAATTTCGGCAACCGGGGCATCGAAGTCGGAATGCCGCGAAACTCACCGAGTCAAAGCGTTTCGCTGTTTGCGGAAGGAAGTGTGATGTAGAACAAGTAGCAGAAGCATACATGCTCAAGAGGGATCACCCGAAATTCAAAGGCAACTGAATTTCGGCAACCGGGGCATCGAAGTCGGAATGCCGCGAAACTCACCGAGTCAAAGCGTTTCGCCGTTTGCGGAAGGAAGTGTGATGTAGAACAAGTAGCAGAAGCATACATGCTCAAGAGGGATCACCCGAAATTCAAAGGCAACTGAATTTCGGCAACCGGGGCATCGAAGTCGGAATGCCGCGAAACTCACCGAGTCAAAGCGTTTCGCTGTTTGCGGAAGGAAGTGTGATGTAGAACAAGTAGCAGAAGCATACATGCTCAAGAGGGATCACCCGAAATTCAAAGGCAACTGAATTTCGGCAACCGGGGCATCGAAGTCGGAATGCCGCGAAACTCACCGAGTCAAAGCGTTTCGCTGTTTGCGGAAGGAAGTGTGATGTAGAACAAGTAGCAGAAGCATACATGCTCAAGAGGGATCACCCGAAATTCAAAGGCAACTGAATTTCGGCAACCGGGGCATCGAAGTCGGAATGCCGCGAAACTCACCGAGTCAAAGCGTTTCGCTGTTTGCGGAAGGAAGTGTGATGTAGAACAAGTAGCAGAAGCATACATGCTCAAGAGGGATCACCCGAAATTCAAAGGCAACTGAATTTCGGCAACCGGGGCATCGAAGTCGGAATGCCGCGAAACTCACCGAGTCAAAGCGTTTCGCTGTTTGCGGAAGGAAGTGTGATGTAGAACAAGTAGCAGAAGCATACATGCTCAAGAGGGATCACCCGAAATTCAAAGGCAACTGAATTTCGGCAACCGGGGCATCGAAGTCGGAATGCCGCGAAACTCACCGAGTCAAAGCGTTTCGCCGTTTGCGGAAGGAAGTGTGATGTAGAACAAGTAGCAGAAGCATACATGCTCAAGAGGGATCACCCGAAATTCAAAGGCAACTGAATTTCGGCAACCGGGGCATCGAAGTCGGAATGCCGCGAAACTCACCGAGTCAAAGCGTTTCGCTGTTTGCGGAAGGAAGTGTGATGTAGAACAAGTAGCAGAAGCATACATGCTCAAGAGGGATCACCCGAAATTCAAAGGCAACTGAATTTCGGCAACCGGGGCATCGAAGTCGGAATGCCGCGAAACTCACCGAGTCAAAGCGTTTCGCTGTTTGCGGAAGGAAGTGTGATGTAGAACAAGTAGCAGAAGCATACATGCTCAAGAGGGATCACCCGAAATTCAAAGGCAACTGAATTTCGGCAACCGGGGCATCGAAGTCGGAATGCCGCGAAACTCACCGAGTCAAAGCGTTTCGCTGTTTGCGGAAGGAAGTGTGATGTAGAACAAGTAGCAGAAGCATACATGCTCAAGAGGGATCACCCGAAATTCAAAGGCAACTGAATTTCGGCAACCGGGGCATCGAAGTCGGAATGCCGCGAAACTCACCGAGTCAAAGCGTTTCGCTGTTTGCGGAAGGAAGTGTGATGTAGAACAAGTAGCAGAAGCATACATGCTCAAGAGGGATCACCCGAAATTCAAAGGCAACTGAATTTCGGCAACCGGGGCATCGAAGTCGGAATGCCGCGAAACTCACCGAGTCAAAGCGTTTCGCTGTTTGCGGAAGGAAGTGTGATGTAGAACAAGTAGCAGAAGCATACATGCTCAAGAGGGATCACCCGAAATTCAAAGGCAACTGAATTTCGGCAACCGGGGCATCGAAGTCGGAATGCCGCGAAACTCACCGAGTCAAAGCGTTTCGCCGTTTGCGGAAGGAAGTGTGATGTAGAACAAGTAGCAGAAGCATACATGCTCAAGAGGGATCACCCGAAATTCAAAGGCAACTGAATTTCGGCAACCGGGGCATCGAAGTCGGAATGCCGCGAAACTCACCGAGTCAAAGCGTTTCGCTGTTTGCGGAAGGAAGTGTGATGTAGAACAAGTAGCAGAAGCATACATGCTCAAGAGGGATCACCCGAAATTCAAAGGCAACTGAATTTCGGCAACCGGGCATCGAAGTCGGAATGCCGCGAAACTCACCGAGTCAAAGCGTTTCGCCGTTTGCGGAAGGAAGTGTGATGTAGAACAAGTAGCAGAAGCATACATGCTCAAGAGGGATCACCCGAAATTCAAAGGCAACTGAATTTCGGCAACCGGGGCATCGAAGTCGGAATGCCGCGAAACTCACCGAGTCAAAGCGTTTCGCTGTTTGCGGAAGGAAGTGTGATGTAGAACAAGTAGCAGAAGCATACATGCTCAAGAGGGATCACCCGAAATTCAAAGGCAACTGAATTTCGGCAACCGGGGCATCGAAGTCGGAATGCCGCGAAACTCACCGAGTCAAAGCGTTTCGCTGTTTGCGGAAGGAAGTGTGATGTAGAACAAGTAGCAGAAGCATACATGCTCAAGAGGGATCACCCGAAATTCAAAGGCAACTGAATTTCGGCAACCGGGGCATCGAAGTCGGAATGCCGCGAAACTCACCGAGTCAAAGCGTTTCGCTGTTTGCGGAAGGAAGTGTGATGTAGAACAAGTAGCAGAAGCATACATGCTCAAGAGGGATCACCCGAAATTCAAAGGCAACTGAATTTCGGCAACCGGGGCATCGAAGTCGGAATGCCGCGAAACTCACCGAGTCAAAGCGTTTCGCCGTTTGCGGAAGGAAGTGTGATGTAGAACAAGTAGCAGAAGCATACATGCTCAAGAGGGATCACCCGAAATTCAAAGGCAACTGAATTTCGGCAACCGGGGCATCGAAGTCGGAATGCCGCGAAACTCACCGAGTCAAAGCGTTTCGCCGTTTGCGGAAGGAAGTGTGATGTAGAACAAGTAGCAGAAGCATACATGCTCAAGAGGGATCACCCGAAATTCAAAGGCAACTGAATTTCGGCAACCGGGGCATCGAAGTCGGAATGCCGCGAAACTCACCGAGTCAAAGCGTTTCGCCGTTTGCGGAAGGAAGTGTGATGTAGAACAAGTAGCAGAAGCATACATGCTCAAGAGGGATCACCCGAAATTCAAAGGCAACTGAATTTCGGCAACCGGGGCATCGAAGTCGGAATGCCGCGAAACTCACCGAGTCAAAGCGTTTCGCCGTTTGCGGAAGGAAGTGTGATGTAGAACAAGTAGCAGAAGCATACATGCTCAAGAGGGATCACCCGAAATTCAAAGGCAACTGAATTTCGGCAACCGGGGCATCGAAGTCGGAATGCCGCGAAACTCACCGAGTCAAAGCGTTTCGCCGTTTGCGGAAGGAAGTGTGATGTAGAACAAGTAGCAGAAGCATACATGCTCAAGAGGGATCACCCGAAATTCAAAGGCAACTGAATTTCGGCAACCGGGGCATCGAAGTCGGAATGCCGCGAAACTCACCGAGTCAAAGCGTTTCGCTGTTTGCGGAAGGAAGTGTGATGTAGAACAAGTAGCAGAAGCATACATGCTCAAGAGGGATCACCCGAAATTCAAAGGCAACTGAATTTCGGCAACCGGGGCATCGAAGTCGGAATGCCGCGAAACTCACCGAGTCAAAGCGTTTCGCTGTTTGCGGAAGGAAGTGTGATGTAGAACAAGTAGCAGAAGCATACATGCTCAAGAGGGATCACCCGAAATTCAAAGGCAACTGAATTTCGGCAACCGGGGCATCGAAGTCGGAATGCCGCGAAACTCACCGAGTCAAAGCGTTTCGCCGTTTGCGGAAGGAAGTGTGATGTAGAACAAGTAGCAGAAGCATACATGCTCAAGAGGGATCACCCGAAATTCAAAGGCAACTGAATTTCGGCAACCGGGGCATCGAAGTCGGAATGCCGCGAAACTCACCGAGTCAAAGCGTTTCGCTGTTTGCGGAAGGAAGTGTGATGTAGAACAAGTAGCAGAAGCATACATGCTCAAGAGGGATCACCCGAAATTCAAAGGCAACTGAATTTCGGCAACCGGGGCATCGAAGTCGGAATGCCGCGAAACTCACCGAGTCAAAGCGTTTCGCTGTTTGCGGAAGGAAGTGTGATGTAGAACAAGTAGCAGAAGCATACATGCTCAAGAGGGATCACCCGAAATTCAAAGGCAACTGAATTTCGGCAACCGGGGCATCGAAGTCGGAATGCCGCGAAACTCACCGAGTCAAAGCGTTTCGCTGTTTGCGGAAGAAGTGTGATGTAGAACAAGTAGCAGAAGCATACATGCTCAAGAGGGATCACCCGAAATTCAAAGGCAACTGAATTTCGGCAACCGGGGCATCGAAGTCGGAATGCCGCGAAACTCACCGAGTCAAAGCGTTTCGCTGTTTGCGGAAGGAAGTGTGATGTAGAACAAGTAGCAGAAGCATACATGCTCAAGAGGGATCACCCGAAATTCAAAGGCAACTGAATTTCGGCAACCGGGGCATCGAAGTCGGAATGCCGCGAAACTCACCGAGTCAAAGCGTTTCGCTGTTTGCGGAAGGAAGTGTGATGTAGAACAAGTAGCAGAAGCATACATGCTCAAGAGGGATCACCCGAAATTCAAAGGCAACTGAATTTCGGCAACCGGGGCATCGAAGTCGGAATGCCGCGAAACTCACCGAGTCAAAGCGTTTCGCTGTTTGCGGAAGGAAGTGTGATGTAGAACAAGTAGCAGAAGCATACATGCTCAAGAGGGATCACCCGAAATTCAAAGGCAACTGAATTTCGGCAACCGGGGCATCGAAGTCGGAATGCCGCGAAACTCACCGAGTCAAAGCGTTTCGCTGTTTGCGGAAGGAAGTGTGATGTAGAACAAGTAGCAGAAGCATACATGCTCAAGAGGGATCACCCGAAATTCAAAGGCAACTGAATTTCGGCAACCGGGGCATCGAAGTCGGAATGCCGCGAAACTCACCGAGTCAAAGCGTTTCGCCGTTTGCGGAAGGAAGTGTGATGTAGAACAAGTAGCAGAAGCATACATGCTCAAGAGGGATCACCCGAAATTCAAAGGCAACTGAATTTCGGCAACCGGGGCATCGAAGTCGGAATGCCGCGAAACTCACCGAGTCAAAGCGTTTCGCTGTTTGCGGAAGGAAGTGTGATGTAGAACAAGTAGCAGAAGCATACATGCTCAAGAGGGATCACCCGAAATTCAAAGGCAACTGAATTTCGGCAACCGGGGCATCGAAGTCGGAATGCCGCGAAACTCACCGAGTCAAAGCGTTTCGCTGTTTGCGGAAGGAAGTGTGATGTAGAACAAGTAGCAGAAGCATACATGCTCAAGAGGGATCACCCGAAATTCAAAGGCAACTGAATTTCGGCAACCGGGGCATCGAAGTCGGAATGCCGCGAAACTCACCGAGTCAAAGCGTTTCGCTGTTTGCGGAAGGAAGTGTGATGTAGAACAAGTAGCAGAAGCATACATGCTCAAGAGGGATCACCCGAAATTCAAAGGCAACTGAATTTCGGCAACCGGGGCATCGAAGTCGGAATGCCGCGAAACTCACCGAGTCAAAGCGTTTCGCTGTTTGCGGAAGGAAGTGTGATGTAGAACAAGTAGCAGAAGCATACATGCTCAAGAGGGATCACCCGAAATTCAAAGGCAACTGAATTTCGGCAACCGGGGCATCGAAGTCGGAATGCCGCGAAACTCACCGAGTCAAAGCGTTTCGCTGTTTGCGGAAGGAAGTGTGATGTAGAACAAGTAGCAGAAGCATACATGCTCAAGAGGGATCACCCGAAATTCAAAGGCAACTGAATTTCGGCAACCGGGGCATCGAAGTCGGAATGCCGCGAAACTCACCGAGTCAAAGCGTTTCGCTGTTTGCGGAAGGAAGTGTGATGTAGAACAAGTAGCAGAAGCATACATGCTCAAGAGGGATCACCCGAAATTCAAAGGCAACTGAATTTCGGCAACCGGGGCATCGAAGTCGGAATGCCGCGAAACTCACCGAGTCAAAGCGTTTCGCTGTTTGCGGAAGGAAGTGTGATGTAGAACAAGTAGCAGAAGCATACATGCTCAAGAGGGATCACCCGAAATTCAAAGGCAACTGAATTTCGGCAACCGGGGCATCGAAGTCGGAATGCCGCGAAACTCACCGAGTCAAAGCGTTTCGCTGTTTGCGGAAGGAAGTGTGATGTAGAACAAGTAGCAGAAGCATACATGCTCAAGAGGGATCACCCGAAATTCAAAGGCAACTGAATTTCGGCAACCGGGGCATCGAAGTCGGAATGCCGCGAAACTCACCGAGTCAAAGCGTTTCGCCGTTTGCGGAAGGAAGTGTGATGTAGAACAAGTAGCAGAAGCATACATGCTCAAGAGGGATCACCCGAAATTCAAAGGCAACTGAATTTCGGCAACCGGGGCATCGAAGTCGGAATGCCGCGAAACTCACCGAGTCAAAGCGTTTCGCCGTTTGCGGAAGAAGTGTGATGTAGAACAAGTAGCAGAAGCATACATGCTCAAGAGGGATCACCCGAAATTCAAAGGCAACTGAATTTCGGCAACCGGGGCATCGAAGTCGGAATGCCGCGAAACTCACCGAGTCAAAGCGTTTCGCTGTTTGCGGAAGGAAGTGTGATGTAGAACAAGTAGCAGAAGCATACATGCTCAAGAGGGATCACCCGAAATTCAAAGGCAACTGAATTTCGGCAACCGGGGCATCGAAGTCGGAATGCCGCGAAACTCACCGAGTCAAAGCGTTTCGCCGTTTGCGGAAGGAAGTGTGATGTAGAACAAGTAGCAGAAGCATACATGCTCAAGAGGGATCACCCGAAATTCAAAGGCAACTGAATTTCGGCAACCGGGGCATCGAAGTCGGAATGCCGCGAAACTCACCGAGTCAAAGCGTTTCGCCGTTTGCGGAAGGAAGTGTGATGTAGAACAAGTAGCAGAAGCATACATGCTCAAGAGGGATCACCCGAAATTCAAAGGCAACTGAATTTCGGCAACCGGGGCATCGAAGTCGGAATGCCGCGAAACTCACCGAGTCAAAGCGTTTCGCTGTTTGCGGAAGGAAGTGTGATGTAGAACAAGTAGCAGAAGCATACATGCTCAAGAGGGATCACCCGAAATTCAAAGGCAACTGAATTTCGGCAACCGGGGCATCGAAGTCGGAATGCCGCGAAACTCACCGAGTCAAAGCGTTTCGCTGTTTGCGGAAGGAAGTGTGATGTAGAACAAGTAGCAGAAGCATACATGCTCAAGAGGGATCACCCGAAATTCAAAGGCAACTGAATTTCGGCAACCGGGGCATCGAAGTCGGAATGCCGCGAAACTCACCGAGTCAAAGCGTTTCGCCGTTTGCGGAAGGAAGTGTGATGTAGAACAAGTAGCAGAAGCATACATGCTCAAGAGGGATCACCCGAAATTCAAAGGCAACTGAATTTCGGCAACCGGGGCATCGAAGTCGGAATGCCGCGAAACTCACCGAGTCAAAGCGTTTCGCTGTTTGCGGAAGGAAGTGTGATGTAGAACAAGTAGCAGAAGCATACATGCTCAAGAGGGATCACCCGAAATTCAAAGGCAACTGAATTTCGGCAACCGGGGCATCGAAGTCGGAATGCCGCGAAACTCACCGAGTCAAAGCGTTTCGCCGTTTGCGGAAGGAAGTGTGATGTAGAACAAGTAGCAGAAGCATACATGCTCAAGAGGGATCACCCGAAATTCAAAGGCAACTGAATTTCGGCAACCGGGGCATCGAAGTCGGAATGCCGCGAAACTCACCGAGTCAAAGCGTTTCGCTGTTTGCGGAAGGAAGTGTGATGTAGAACAAGTAGCAGAAGCATACATGCTCAAGAGGGATCACCCGAAATTCAAAGGCAACTGAATTTCGGCAACCGGGGCATCGAAGTCGGAATGCCGCGAAACTCACCGAGTCAAAGCGTTTCGCCGTTTGCGGAAGGAAGTGTGATGTAGAACAAGTAGCAGAAGCATACATGCTCAAGAGGGATCACCCGAAATTCAAAGGCAACTGAATTTCGGCAACCGGGGCATCGAAGTCGGAATGCCGCGAAACTCACCGAGTCAAAGCGTTTCGCTGTTTGCGGAAGGAAGTGTGATGTAGAACAAGTAGCAGAAGCATACATGCTCAAGAGGGATCACCCGAAATTCAAAGGCAACTGAATTTCGGCAACCGGGGCATCGAAGTCGGAATGCCGCGAAACTCACCGAGTCAAAGCGTTTCGCCGTTTGCGGAAGGAAGTGTGATGTAGAACAAGTAGCAGAAGCATACATGCTCAAGAGGGATCACCCGAAATTCAAAGGCAACTGAATTTCGGCAACCGGGGCATCGAAGTCGGAATGCCGCGAAACTCACCGAGTCAAAGCGTTTCGCCGTTTGCGGAAGGAAGTGTGATGTAGAACAAGTAGCAGAAGCATACATGCTCAAGAGGGATCACCCGAAATTCAAAGGCAACTGAATTTCGGCAACCGGGGCATCGAAGTCGGAATGCCGCGAAACTCACCGAGTCAAAGCGTTTCGCCGTTTGCGGAAGGAAGTGTGATGTAGAACAAGTAGCAGAAGCATACATGCTCAAGAGGGATCACCCGAAATTCAAAGGCAACTGAATTTCGGCAACCGGGGCATCGAAGTCGGAATGCCGCGAAACTCACCGAGTCAAAGCGTTTCGCTGTTTGCGGAAGGAAGTGTGATGTAGAACAAGTAGCAGAAGCATACATGCTCAAGAGGGATCACCCGAAATTCAAAGGCAACTGAATTTCGGCAACCGGGGCATCGAAGTCGGAATGCCGCGAAACTCACCGAGTCAAAGCGTTTCGCTGTTTGCGGAAGGAAGTGTGATGTAGAACAAGTAGCAGAAGCATACATGCTCAAGAGGGATCACCCGAAATTCAAAGGCAACTGAATTTCGGCAACCGGGGCATCGAAGTCGGAATGCCGCGAAACTCACCGAGTCAAAGCGTTTCGCTGTTTGCGGAAGGAAGTGTGATGTAGAACAAGTAGCAGAAGCATACATGCTCAAGAGGGATCACCCGAAATTCAAAGGCAACTGAATTTCGGCAACCGGGGCATCGAAGTCGGAATGCCGCGAAACTCACCGAGTCAAAGCGTTTCGCCGTTTGCGGAAGGAAGTGTGATGTAGAACAAGTAGCAGAAGCATACATGCTCAAGAGGGATCACCCGAAATTCAAAGGCAACTGAATTTCGGCAACCGGGGCATCGAAGTCGGAATGCCGCGAAACTCACCGAGTCAAAGCGTTTCGCTGTTTGCGGAAGGAAGTGTGATGTAGAACAAGTAGCAGAAGCATACATGCTCAAGAGGGATCACCCGAAATTCAAAGGCAACTGAATTTCGGCAACCGGGGCATCGAAGTCGGAATGCCGCGAAACTCACCGAGTCAAAGCGTTTCGCCGTTTGCGGAAGGAAGTGTGATGTAGAACAAGTAGCAGAAGCATACATGCTCAAGAGGGATCACCCGAAATTCAAAGGCAACTGAATTTCGGCAACCGGGGCATCGAAGTCGGAATGCCGCGAAACTCACCGAGTCAAAGCGTTTCGCCGTTTGCGGAAGGAAGTGTGATGTAGAACAAGTAGCAGAAGCATACATGCTCAAGAGGGATCACCCGAAATTCAAAGGCAACTGAATTTCGGCAACCGGGGCATCGAAGTCGGAATGCCGCGAAACTCACCGAGTCAAAGCGTTTCGCTGTTTGCGGAAGGAAGTGTGATGTAGAACAAGTAGCAGAAGCATACATGCTCAAGAGGGATCACCCGAAATTCAAAGGCAACTGAATTTCGGCAACCGGGGCATCGAAGTCGGAATGCCGCGAAACTCACCGAGTCAAAGCGTTTCGCCGTTTGCGGAAGGAAGTGTGATGTAGAACAAGTAGCAGAAGCATACATGCTCAAGAGGGATCACCCGAAATTCAAAGGCAACTGAATTTCGGCAACCGGGGCATCGAAGTCGGAATGCCGCGAAACTCACCGAGTCAAAGCGTTTCGCCGTTTGCGGAAGGAAGTGTGATGTAGAACAAGTAGCAGAAGCATACATGCTCAAGAGGGATCACCCGAAATTCAAAGGCAACTGAATTTCGGCAACCGGGGCATCGAAGTCGGAATGCCGCGAAACTCACCGAGTCAAAGCGTTTCGCTGTTTGCGGAAGGAAGTGTGATGTAGAACAAGTAGCAGAAGCATACATGCTCAAGAGGGATCACCCGAAATTCAAAGGCAACTGAATTTCGGCAACCGGGGCATCGAAGTCGGAATGCCGCGAAACTCACCGAGTCAAAGCGTTTCGCCGTTTGCGGAAGGAAGTGTGATGTAGAACAAGTAGCAGAAGCATACATGCTCAAGAGGGATCACCCGAAATTCAAAGGCAACTGAATTTCGGCAACCGGGGCATCGAAGTCGGAATGCCGCGAAACTCACCGAGTCAAAGCGTTTCGCCGTTTGCGGAAGGAAGTGTGATGTAGAACAAGTAGCAGAAGCATACATGCTCAAGAGGGATCACCCGAAATTCAAAGGCAACTGAATTTCGGCAACCGGGGCATCGAAGTCGGAATGCCGCGAAACTCACCGAGTCAAAGCGTTTCGCTGTTTGCGGAAGGAAGTGTGATGTAGAACAAGTAGCAGAAGCATACATGCTCAAGAGGGATCACCCGAAATTCAAAGGCAACTGAATTTCGGCAACCGGGGCATCGAAGTCGGAATGCCGCGAAACTCACCGAGTCAAAGCGTTTCGCCGTTTGCGGAAGGAAGTGTGATGTAGAACAAGTAGCAGAAGCATACATGCTCAAGAGGGATCACCCGAAATTCAAAGGCAACTGAATTTCGGCAACCGGGGCATCGAAGTCGGAATGCCGCGAAACTCACCGAGTCAAAGCGTTTCGCTGTTTGCGGAAGGAAGTGTGATGTAGAACAAGTAGCAGAAGCATACATGCTCAAGAGGGATCACCCGAAATTCAAAGGCAACTGAATTTCGGCAACCGGGGCATCGAAGTCGGAATGCCGCGAAACTCACCGAGTCAAAGCGTTTCGCCGTTTGCGGAAGGAAGTGTGATGTAGAACAAGTAGCAGAAGCATACATGCTCAAGAGGGATCACCCGAAATTCAAAGGCAACTGAATTTCGGCAACCGGGGCATCGAAGTCGGAATGCCGCGAAACTCACCGAGTCAAAGCGTTTCGCCGTTTGCGGAAGGAAGTGTGATGTAGAACAAGTAGCAGAAGCATACATGCTCAAGAGGGATCACCCGAAATTCAAAGGCAACTGAATTTCGGCAACCGGGGCATCGAAGTCGGAATGCCGCGAAACTCACCGAGTCAAAGCGTTTCGCTGTTTGCGGAAGGAAGTGTGATGTAGAACAAGTAGCAGAAGCATACATGCTCAAGAGGGATCACCCGAAATTCAAAGGCAACTGAATTTCGGCAACCGGGGCATCGAAGTCGGAATGCCGCGAAACTCACCGAGTCAAAGCGTTTCGCTGTTTGCGGAAGGAAGTGTGATGTAGAACAAGTAGCAGAAGCATACATGCTCAAGAGGGATCACCCGAAATTCAAAGGCAACTGAATTTCGGCAACCGGGGCATCGAAGTCGGAATGCCGCGAAACTCACCGAGTCAAAGCGTTTCGCTGTTTGCGGAAGGAAGTGTGATGTAGAACAAGTAGCAGAAGCATACATGCTCAAGAGGGATCACCCGAAATTCAAAGGCAACTGAATTTCGGCAACCGGGGCATCGAAGTCGGAATGCCGCGAAACTCACCGAGTCAAAGCGTTTCGCTGTTTGCGGAAGGAAGTGTGATGTAGAACAAGTAGCAGAAGCATACATGCTCAAGAGGGATCACCCGAAATTCAAAGGCAACTGAATTTCGGCAACCGGGGCATCGAAGTCGGAATGCCGCGAAACTCACCGAGTCAAAGCGTTTCGCCGTTTGCGGAAGGAAGTGTGATGTAGAACAAGTAGCAGAAGCATACATGCTCAAGAGGGATCACCCGAAATTCAAAGGCAACTGAATTTCGGCAACCGGGGCATCGAAGTCGGAATGCCGCGAAACTCACCGAGTCAAAGCGTTTCGCCGTTTGCGGAAGGAAGTGTGATGTAGAACAAGTAGCAGAAGCATACATGCTCAAGAGGGATCACCCGAAATTCAAAGGCAACTGAATTTCGGCAACCGGGGCATCGAAGTCGGAATGCCGCGAAACTCACCGAGTCAAAGCGTTTCGCTGTTTGCGGAAGGAAGTGTGATGTAGAACAAGTAGCAGAAGCATACATGCTCAAGAGGGATCACCCGAAATTCAAAGGCAACTGAATTTCGGCAACCGGGGCATCGAAGTCGGAATGCCGCGAAACTCACCGAGTCAAAGCGTTTCGCCGTTTGCGGAAGGAAGTGTGATGTAGAACAAGTAGCAGAAGCATACATGCTCAAGAGGGATCACCCGAAATTCAAAGGCAACTGAATTTCGGCAACCGGGGCATCGAAGTCGGAATGCCGCGAAACTCACCGAGTCAAAGCGTTTCGCCGTTTGCGGAAGGAAGTGTGATGTAGAACAAGTAGCAGAAGCATACATGCTCAAGAGGGATCACCCGAAATTCAAAGGCAACTGAATTTCGGCAACCGGGGCATCGAAGTCGGAATGCCGCGAAACTCACCGAGTCAAAGCGTTTCGCCGTTTGCGGAAGGAAGTGTGATGTAGAACAAGTAGCAGAAGCATACATGCTCAAGAGGGATCACCCGAAATTCAAAGGCAACTGAATTTCGGCAACCGGGGCATCGAAGTCGGAATGCCGCGAAACTCACCGAGTCAAAGCGTTTCGCCGTTTGCGGAAGGAAGTGTGATGTAGAACAAGTAGCAGAAGCATACATGCTCAAGAGGGATCACCCGAAATTCAAAGGCAACTGAATTTCGGCAACCGGGGCATCGAAGTCGGAATGCCGCGAAACTCACCGAGTCAAAGCGTTTCGCCGTTTGCGGAAGGAAGTGTGATGTAGAACAAGTAGCAGAAGCATACATGCTCAAGAGGGATCACCCGAAATTCAAAGGCAACTGAATTTCGGCAACCGGGGCATCGAAGTCGGAATGCCGCGAAACTCACCGAGTCAAAGCGTTTCGCCGTTTGCGGAAGGAAGTGTGATGTAGAACAAGTAGCAGAAGCATACATGCTCAAGAGGGATCACCCGAAATTCAAAGGCAACTGAATTTCGGCAACCGGGGCATCGAAGTCGGAATGCCGCGAAACTCACCGAGTCAAAGCGTTTCGCCGTTTGCGGAAGGAAGTGTGATGTAGAACAAGTAGCAGAAGCATACATGCTCAAGAGGGATCACCCGAAATTCAAAGGCAACTGAATTTCGGCAACCGGGGCATCGAAGTCGGAATGCCGCGAAACTCACCGAGTCAAAGCGTTTCGCCGTTTGCGGAAGGAAGTGTGATGTAGAACAAGTAGCAGAAGCATACATGCTCAAGAGGGATCACCCGAAATTCAAAGGCAACTGAATTTCGGCAACCGGGGCATCGAAGTCGGAATGCCGCGAAACTCACCGAGTCAAAGCGTTTCGCCGTTTGCGGAAGGAAGTGTGATGTAGAACAAGTAGCAGAAGCATACATGCTCAAGAGGGATCACCCGAAATTCAAAGGCAACTGAATTTCGGCAACCGGGGCATCGAAGTCGGAATGCCGCGAAACTCACCGAGTCAAAGCGTTTCGCTGTTTGCGGAAGGAAGTGTGATGTAGAACAAGTAGCAGAAGCATACATGCTCAAGAGGGATCACCCGAAATTCAAAGGCAACTGAATTTCGGCAACCGGGGCATCGAAGTCGGAATGCCGCGAAACTCACCGAGTCAAAGCGTTTCGCTGTTTGCGGAAGGAAGTGTGATGTAGAACAAGTAGCAGAAGCATACATGCTCAAGAGGGATCACCCGAAATTCAAAGGCAACTGAATTTCGGCAACCGGGGCATCGAAGTCGGAATGCCGCGAAACTCACCGAGTCAAAGCGTTTCGCCGTTTGCGGAAGGAAGTGTGATGTAGAACAAGTAGCAGAAGCATACATGCTCAAGAGGGATCACCCGAAATTCAAAGGCAACTGAATTTCGGCAACCGGGGCATCGAAGTCGGAATGCCGCGAAACTCACCGAGTCAAAGCGTTTCGCCGTTTGCGGAAGGAAGTGTGATGTAGAACAAGTAGCAGAAGCATACATGCTCAAGAGGGATCACCCGAAATTCAAAGGCAACTGAATTTCGGCAACCGGGGCATCGAAGTCGGAATGCCGCGAAACTCACCGAGTCAAAGCGTTTCGCCGTTTGCGGAAGGAAGTGTGATGTAGAACAAGTAGCAGAAGCATACATGCTCAAGAGGGATCACCCGAAATTCAAAGGCAACTGAATTTCGGCAACCGGGGCATCGAAGTCGGAATGCCGCGAAACTCACCGAGTCAAAGCGTTTCGCCGTTTGCGGAAGGAAGTGTGATGTAGAACAAGTAGCAGAAGCATACATGCTCAAGAGGGATCACCCGAAATTCAAAGGCAACTGAATTTCGGCAACCGGGGCATCGAAGTCGGAATGCCGCGAAACTCACCGAGTCAAAGCGTTTCGCCGTTTGCGGAAGGAAGTGTGATGTAGAACAAGTAGCAGAAGCATACATGCTCAAGAGGGATCACCCGAAATTCAAAGGCAACTGAATTTCGGCAACCGGGGCATCGAAGTCGGAATGCCGCGAAACTCACCGAGTCAAAGCGTTTCGCCGTTTGCGGAAGGAAGTGTGATGTAGAACAAGTAGCAGAAGCATACATGCTCAAGAGGGATCACCCGAAATTCAAAGGCAACTGAATTTCGGCAACCGGGGCATCGAAGTCGGAATGCCGCGAAACTCACCGAGTCAAAGCGTTTCGCCGTTTGCGGAAGGAAGTGTGATGTAGAACAAGTAGCAGAAGCATACATGCTCAAGAGGGATCACCCGAAATTCAAAGGCAACTGAATTTCGGCAACCGGGGCATCGAAGTCGGAATGCCGCGAAACTCACCGAGTCAAAGCGTTTCGCCGTTTGCGGAAGGAAGTGTGATGTAGAACAAGTAGCAGAAGCATACATGCTCAAGAGGGATCACCCGAAATTCAAAGGCAACTGAATTTCGGCAACCGGGGCATCGAAGTCGGAATGCCGCGAAACTCACCGAGTCAAAGCGTTTCGCCGTTTGCGGAAGGAAGTGTGATGTAGAACAAGTAGCAGAAGCATACATGCTCAAGAGGGATCACCCGAAATTCAAAGGCAACTGAATTTCGGCAACCGGGGCATCGAAGTCGGAATGCCGCGAAACTCACCGAGTCAAAGCGTTTCGCCGTTTGCGGAAGGAAGTGTGATGTAGAACAAGTAGCAGAAGCATACATGCTCAAGAGGGATCACCCGAAATTCAAAGGCAACTGAATTTCGGCAACCGGGGCATCGAAGTCGGAATGCCGCGAAACTCACCGAGTCAAAGCGTTTCGCCGTTTGCGGAAGGAAGTGTGATGTAGAACAAGTAGCAGAAGCATACATGCTCAAGAGGGATCACCCGAAATTCAAAGGCAACTGAATTTCGGCAACCGGGGCATCGAAGTCGGAATGCCGCGAAACTCACCGAGTCAAAGCGTTTCGCCGTTTGCGGAAGGAAGTGTGATGTAGAACAAGTAGCAGAAGCATACATGCTCAAGAGGGATCACCCGAAATTCAAAGGCAACTGAATTTCGGCAACCGGGGCATCGAAGTCGGAATGCCGCGAAACTCACCGAGTCAAAGCGTTTCGCCGTTTGCGGAAGGAAGTGTGATGTAGAACAAGTAGCAGAAGCATACATGCTCAAGAGGGATCACCCGAAATTCAAAGGCAACTGAATTTCGGCAACCGGGGCATCGAAGTCGGAATGCCGCGAAACTCACCGAGTCAAAGCGTTTCGCCGTTTGCGGAAGGAAGTGTGATGTAGAACAAGTAGCAGAAGCATACATGCTCAAGAGGGATCACCCGAAATTCAAAGGCAACTGAATTTCGGCAACCGGGGCATCGAAGTCGGAATGCCGCGAAACTCACCGAGTCAAAGCGTTTCGCTGTTTGCGGAAGGAAGTGTGATGTAGAACAAGTAGCAGAAGCATACATGCTCAAGAGGGATCACCCGAAATTCAAAGGCAACTGAATTTCGGCAACCGGGGCATCGAAGTCGGAATGCCGCGAAACTCACCGAGTCAAAGCGTTTCGCCGTTTGCGGAAGGAAGTGTGATGTAGAACAAGTAGCAGAAGCATACATGCTCAAGAGGGATCACCCGAAATTCAAAGGCAACTGAATTTCGGCAACCGGGGCATCGAAGTCGGAATGCCGCGAAACTCACCGAGTCAAAGCGTTTCGCCGTTTGCGGAAGGAAGTGTGATGTAGAACAAGTAGCAGAAGCATACATGCTCAAGAGGGATCACCCGAAATTCAAAGGCAACTGAATTTCGGCAACCGGGGCATCGAAGTCGGAATGCCGCGAAACTCACCGAGTCAAAGCGTTTCGCCGTTTGCGGAAGGAAGTGTGATGTAGAACAAGTAGCAGAAGCATACATGCTCAAGAGGGATCACCCGAAATTCAAAGGCAACTGAATTTCGGCAACCGGGGCATCGAAGTCGGAATGCCGCGAAACTCACCGAGTCAAAGCGTTTCGCCGTTTGCGGAAGGAAGTGTGATGTAGAACAAGTAGCAGAAGCATACATGCTCAAGAGGGATCACCCGAAATTCAAAGGCAACTGAATTTCGGCAACCGGGGCATCGAAGTCGGAATGCCGCGAAACTCACCGAGTCAAAGCGTTTCGCCGTTTGCGGAAGGAAGTGTGATGTAGAACAAGTAGCAGAAGCATACATGCTCAAGAGGGATCACCCGAAATTCAAAGGCAACTGAATTTCGGCAACCGGGGCATCGAAGTCGGAATGCCGCGAAACTCACCGAGTCAAAGCGTTTCGCTTTGCGGAAGGAAGTGTGATGTAGAACAAGTAGCAGAAGCATACATGCTCAAGAGGGATCACCCGAAATTCAAAGGCAACTGAATTTCGGCAACCGGGGCATCGAAGTCGGAATGCCGCGAAACTCACCGAGTCAAAGCGTTTCGCCGTTTGCGGAAGGAAGTGTGATGTAGAACAAGTAGCAGAAGCATACATGCTCAAGAGGGATCACCCGAAATTCAAAGGCAACTGAATTTCGGCAACCGGGGCATCGAAGTCGGAATGCCGCGAAACTCACCGAGTCAAAGCGTTTCGCCGTTTGCGGAAGGAAGTGTGATGTAGAACAAGTAGCAGAAGCATACATGCTCAAGAGGGATCACCCGAAATTCAAAGGCAACTGAATTTCGGCAACCGGGGCATCGAAGTCGGAATGCCGCGAAACTCACCGAGTCAAAGCGTTTCGCCGTTTGCGGAAGGAAGTGTGATGTAGAACAAGTAGCAGAAGCATACATGCTCAAGAGGGATCACCCGAAATTCAAAGGCAACTGAATTTCGGCAACCGGGGCATCGAAGTCGGAATGCCGCGAAACTCACCGAGTCAAAGCGTTTCGCCGTTTGCGGAAGGAAGTGTGATGTAGAACAAGTAGCAGAAGCATACATGCTCAAGAGGGATCACCCGAAATTCAAAGGCAACTGAATTTCGGCAACCGGGGCATCGAAGTCGGAATGCCGCGAAACTCACCGAGTCAAAGCGTTTCGCTGTTTGCGGAAGGAAGTGTGATGTAGAACAAGTAGCAGAAGCATACATGCTCAAGAGGGATCACCCGAAATTCAAAGGCAACTGAATTTCGGCAACCGGGGCATCGAAGTCGGAATGCCGCGAAACTCACCGAGTCAAAGCGTTTCGCCGTTTGCGGAAGGAAGTGTGATGTAGAACAAGTAGCAGAAGCATACATGCTCAAGAGGGATCACCCGAAATTCAAAGGCAACTGAATTTCGGCAACCGGGGCATCGAAGTCGGAATGCCGCGAAACTCACCGAGTCAAAGCGTTTCGCTGTTTGCGGAAGGAAGTGTGATGTAGAACAAGTAGCAGAAGCATACATGCTCAAGAGGGATCACCCGAAATTCAAAGGCAACTGAATTTCGGCAACCGGGGCATCGAAGTCGGAATGCCGCGAAACTCACCGAGTCAAAGCGTTTCGCCGTTTGCGGAAGGAAGTGTGATGTAGAACAAGTAGCAGAAGCATACATGCTCAAGAGGGATCACCCGAAATTCAAAGGCAACTGAATTTCGGCAACCGGGGCATCGAAGTCGGAATGCCGCGAAACTCACCGAGTCAAAGCGTTTCGCCGTTTGCGGAAGGAAGTGTGATGTAGAACAAGTAGCAGAAGCATACATGCTCAAGAGGGATCACCCGAAATTCAAAGGCAACTGAATTTCGGCAACCGGGGCATCGAAGTCGGAATGCCGCGAAACTCACCGAGTCAAAGCGTTTCGCCGTTTGCGGAAGGAAGTGTGATGTAGAACAAGTAGCAGAAGCATACATGCTCAAGAGGGATCACCCGAAATTCAAAGGCAACTGAATTTCGGCAACCGGGGCATCGAAGTCGGAATGCCGCGAAACTCACCGAGTCAAAGCGTTTCGCCGTTTGCGGAAGGAAGTGTGATGTAGAACAAGTAGCAGAAGCATACATGCTCAAGAGGGATCACCCGAAATTCAAAGGCAACTGAATTTCGGCAACCGGGCATCGAAGTCGGAATGCCGCGAAACTCACCGAGTCAAAGCGTTTCGCCGTTTGCGGAAGGAAGTGTGATGTAGAACAAGTAGCAGAAGCATACATGCTCAAGAGGGATCACCCGAAATTCAAAGGCAACTGAATTTCGGCAACCGGGGCATCGAAGTCGGAATGCCGCGAAACTCACCGAGTCAAAGCGTTTCGCCGTTTGCGGAAGGAAGTGTGATGTAGAACAAGTAGCAGAAGCATACATGCTCAAGAGGGATCACCCGAAATTCAAAGGCAACTGAATTTCGGCAACCGGGGCATCGAAGTCGGAATGCCGCGAAACTCACCGAGTCAAAGCGTTTCGCCGTTTGCGGAAGGAAGTGTGATGTAGAACAAGTAGCAGAAGCATACATGCTCAAGAGGGATCACCCGAAATTCAAAGGCAACTGAATTTCGGCAACCGGGGCATCGAAGTCGGAATGCCGCGAAACTCACCGAGTCAAAGCGTTTCGCCGTTTGCGGAAGGAAGTGTGATGTAGAACAAGTAGCAGAAGCATACATGCTCAAGAGGGATCACCCGAAATTCAAAGGCAACTGAATTTCGGCAACCGGGGCATCGAAGTCGGAATGCCGCGAAACTCACCGAGTCAAAGCGTTTCGCCGTTTGCGGAAGGAAGTGTGATGTAGAACAAGTAGCAGAAGCATACATGCTCAAGAGGGATCACCCGAAATTCAAAGGCAACTGAATTTCGGCAACCGGGGCATCGAAGTCGGAATGCCGCGAAACTCACCGAGTCAAAGCGTTTCGCCGTTTGCGGAAGGAAGTGTGATGTAGAACAAGTAGCAGAAGCATACATGCTCAAGAGGGATCACCCGAAATTCAAAGGCAACTGAATTTCGGCAACCGGGGCATCGAAGTCGGAATGCCGCGAAACTCACCGAGTCAAAGCGTTTCGCCGTTTGCGGAAGGAAGTGTGATGTAGAACAAGTAGCAGAAGCATACATGCTCAAGAGGGATCACCCGAAATTCAAAGGCAACTGAATTTCGGCAACCGGGGCATCGAAGTCGGAATGCCGCGAAACTCACCGAGTCAAAGCGTTTCGCTGTTTGCGGAAGGAAGTGTGATGTAGAACAAGTAGCAGAAGCATACATGCTCAAGAGGGATCACCCGAAATTCAAAGGCAACTGAATTTCGGCAACCGGGGCATCGAAGTCGGAATGCCGCGAAACTCACCGAGTCAAAGCGTTTCGCCGTTTGCGGAAGGAAGTGTGATGTAGAACAAGTAGCAGAAGCATACATGCTCAAGAGGGATCACCCGAAATTCAAAGGCAACTGAATTTCGGCAACCGGGGCATCGAAGTCGGAATGCCGCGAAACTCACCGAGTCAAAGCGTTTCGCCGTTTGCGGAAGGAAGTGTGATGTAGAACAAGTAGCAGAAGCATACATGCTCAAGAGGGATCACCCGAAATTCAAAGGCAACTGAATTTCGGCAACCGGGGCATCGAAGTCGGAATGCCGCGAAACTCACCGAGTCAAAGCGTTTCGCCGTTTGCGGAAGGAAGTGTGATGTAGAACAAGTAGCAGAAGCATACATGCTCAAGAGGGATCACCCGAAATTCAAAGGCAACTGAATTTCGGCAACCGGGGCATCGAAGTCGGAATGCCGCGAAACTCACCGAGTCAAAGCGTTTCGCCGTTTGCGGAAGGAAGTGTGATGTAGAACAAGTAGCAGAAGCATACATGCTCAAGAGGGATCACCCGAAATTCAAAGGCAACTGAATTTCGGCAACCGGGGCATCGAAGTCGGAATGCCGCGAAACTCACCGAGTCAAAGCGTTTCGCTGTTTGCGGAAGGAAGTGTGATGTAGAACAAGTAGCAGAAGCATACATGCTCAAGAGGGATCACCCGAAATTCAAAGGCAACTGAATTTCGGCAACCGGGGCATCGAAGTCGGAATGCCGCGAAACTCACCGAGTCAAAGCGTTTCGCCGTTTGCGGAAGGAAGTGTGATGTAGAACAAGTAGCAGAAGCATACATGCTCAAGAGGGATCACCCGAAATTCAAAGGCAACTGAATTTCGGCAACCGGGGCATCGAAGTCGGAATGCCGCGAAACTCACCGAGTCAAAGCGTTTCGCTGTTTGCGGAAGGAAGTGTGATGTAGAACAAGTAGCAGAAGCATACATGCTCAAGAGGGATCACCCGAAATTCAAAGGCAACTGAATTTCGGCAACCGGGGCATCGAAGTCGGAATGCCGCGAAACTCACCGAGTCAAAGCGTTTCGCCGTTTGCGGAAGGAAGTGTGATGTAGAACAAGTAGCAGAAGCATACATGCTCAAGAGGGATCACCCGAAATTCAAAGGCAACTGAATTTCGGCAACCGGGGCATCGAAGTCGGAATGCCGCGAAACTCACCGAGTCAAAGCGTTTCGCCGTTTGCGGAAGGAAGTGTGATGTAGAACAAGTAGCAGAAGCATACATGCTCAAGAGGGATCACCCGAAATTCAAAGGCAACTGAATTTCGGCAACCGGGGCATCGAAGTCGGAATGCCGCGAAACTCACCGAGTCAAAGCGTTTCGCCGTTTGCGGAAGGAAGTGTGATGTAGAACAAGTAGCAGAAGCATACATGCTCAAGAGGGATCACCCGAAATTCAAAGGCAACTGAATTTCGGCAACCGGGGCATCGAAGTCGGAATGCCGCGAAACTCACCGAGTCAAAGCGTTTCGCTGTTTGCGGAAGGAAGTGTGATGTAGAACAAGTAGCAGAAGCATACATGCTCAAGAGGGATCACCCGAAATTCAAAGGCAACTGAATTTCGGCAACCGGGGCATCGAAGTCGGAATGCCGCGAAACTCACCGAGTCAAAGCGTTTCGCCGTTTGCGGAAGGAAGTGTGATGTAGAACAAGTAGCAGAAGCATACATGCTCAAGAGGGATCACCCGAAATTCAAAGGCAACTGAATTTCGGCAACCGGGGCATCGAAGTCGGAATGCCGCGAAACTCACCGAGTCAAAGCGTTTCGCTGTTTGCGGAAGGAAGTGTGATGTAGAACAAGTAGCAGAAGCATACATGCTCAAGAGGGATCACCCGAAATTCAAAGGCAACTGAATTTCGGCAACCGGGGCATCGAAGTCGGAATGCCGCGAAACTCACCGAGTCAAAGCGTTTCGCCGTTTGCGGAAGAAGTGTGATGTAGAACAAGTAGCAGAAGCATACATGCTCAAGAGGGATCACCCGAAATTCAAAGGCAACTGAATTTCGGCAACCGGGGCATCGAAGTCGGAATGCCGCGAAACTCACCGAGTCAAAGCGTTTCGCTGTTTGCGGAAGGAAGTGTGATGTAGAACAAGTAGCAGAAGCATACATGCTCAAGAGGGATCACCCGAAATTCAAAGGCAACTGAATTTCGGCAACCGGGGCATCGAAGTCGGAATGCCGCGAAACTCACCGAGTCAAAGCGTTTCGCCGTTTGCGGAAGGAAGTGTGATGTAGAACAAGTAGCAGAAGCATACATGCTCAAGAGGGATCACCCGAAATTCAAAGGCAACTGAATTTCGGCAACCGGGGCATCGAAGTCGGAATGCCGCGAAACTCACCGAGTCAAAGCGTTTCGCCGTTTGCGGAAGGAAGTGTGATGTAGAACAAGTAGCAGAAGCATACATGCTCAAGAGGGATCACCCGAAATTCAAAGGCAACTGAATTTCGGCAACCGGGGCATCGAAGTCGGAATGCCGCGAAACTCACCGAGTCAAAGCGTTTCGCCGTTTGCGGAAGGAAGTGTGATGTAGAACAAGTAGCAGAAGCATACATGCTCAAGAGGGATCACCCGAAATTCAAAGGCAACTGAATTTCGGCAACCGGGGCATCGAAGTCGGAATGCCGCGAAACTCACCGAGTCAAAGCGTTTCGCCGTTTGCGGAAGGAAGTGTGATGTAGAACAAGTAGCAGAAGCATACATGCTCAAGAGGGATCACCCGAAATTCAAAGGCAACTGAATTTCGGCAACCGGGGCATCGAAGTCGGAATGCCGCGAAACTCACCGAGTCAAAGCGTTTCGCTGTTTGCGGAAGGAAGTGTGATGTAGAACAAGTAGCAGAAGCATACATGCTCAAGAGGGATCACCCGAAATTCAAAGGCAACTGAATTTCGGCAACCGGGGCATCGAAGTCGGAATGCCGCGAAACTCACCGAGTCAAAGCGTTTCGCCGTTTGCGGAAGGAAGTGTGATGTAGAACAAGTAGCAGAAGCATACATGCTCAAGAGGGATCACCCGAAATTCAAAGGCAACTGAATTTCGGCAACCGGGGCATCGAAGTCGGAATGCCGCGAAACTCACCGAGTCAAAGCGTTTCGCCGTTTGCGGAAGGAAGTGTGATGTAGAACAAGTAGCAGAAGCATACATGCTCAAGAGGGATCACCCGAAATTCAAAGGCAACTGAATTTCGGCAACCGGGGCATCGAAGTCGGAATGCCGCGAAACTCACCGAGTCAAAGCGTTTCGCCGTTTGCGGAAGGAAGTGTGATGTAGAACAAGTAGCAGAAGCATACATGCTCAAGAGGGATCACCCGAAATTCAAAGGCAACTGAATTTCGGCAACCGGGGCATCGAAGTCGGAATGCCGCGAAACTCACCGAGTCAAAGCGTTTCGCCGTTTGCGGAAGGAAGTGTGATGTAGAACAAGTAGCAGAAGCATACATGCTCAAGAGGGATCACCCGAAATTCAAAGGCAACTGAATTTCGGCAACCGGGGCATCGAAGTCGGAATGCCGCGAAACTCACCGAGTCAAAGCGTTTCGCCGTTTGCGGAAGGAAGTGTGATGTAGAACAAGTAGCAGAAGCATACATGCTCAAGAGGGATCACCCGAAATTCAAAGGCAACTGAATTTCGGCAACCGGGGCATCGAAGTCGGAATGCCGCGAAACTCACCGAGTCAAAGCGTTTCGCTGTTTGCGGAAGGAAGTGTGATGTAGAACAAGTAGCAGAAGCATACATGCTCAAGAGGGATCACCCGAAATTCAAAGGCAACTGAATTTCGGCAACCGGGGCATCGAAGTCGGAATGCCGCGAAACTCACCGAGTCAAAGCGTTTCGCCGTTTGCGGAAGGAAGTGTGATGTAGAACAAGTAGCAGAAGCATACATGCTCAAGAGGGATCACCCGAAATTCAAAGGCAACTGAATTTCGGCAACCGGGCATCGAAGTCGGAATGCCGCGAAACTCACCGAGTCAAAGCGTTTCGCTGTTTGCGGAAGGAAGTGTGATGTAGAACAAGTAGCAGAAGCATACATGCTCAAGAGGGATCACCCGAAATTCAAAGGCAACTGAATTTCGGCAACCGGGGCATCGAAGTCGGAATGCCGCGAAACTCACCGAGTCAAAGCGTTTCGCCGTTTGCGGAAGGAAGTGTGATGTAGAACAAGTAGCAGAAGCATACATGCTCAAGAGGGATCACCCGAAATTCAAAGGCAACTGAATTTCGGCAACCGGGGCATCGAAGTCGGAATGCCGCGAAACTCACCGAGTCAAAGCGTTTCGCTGTTTGCGGAAGGAAGTGTGATGTAGAACAAGTAGCAGAAGCATACATGCTCAAGAGGGATCACCCGAAATTCAAAGGCAACTGAATTTCGGCAACCGGGGCATCGAAGTCGGAATGCCGCGAAACTCACCGAGTCAAAGCGTTTCGCCGTTTGCGGAAGGAAGTGTGATGTAGAACAAGTAGCAGAAGCATACATGCTCAAGAGGGATCACCCGAAATTCAAAGGCAACTGAATTTCGGCAACCGGGGCATCGAAGTCGGAATGCCGCGAAACTCACCGAGTCAAAGCGTTTCGCCGTTTGCGGAAGGAAGTGTGATGTAGAACAAGTAGCAGAAGCATACATGCTCAAGAGGGATCACCCGAAATTCAAAGGCAACTGAATTTCGGCAACCGGGGCATCGAAGTCGGAATGCCGCGAAACTCACCGAGTCAAAGCGTTTCGCTGTTTGCGGAAGGAAGTGTGATGTAGAACAAGTAGCAGAAGCATACATGCTCAAGAGGGATCACCCGAAATTCAAAGGCAACTGAATTTCGGCAACCGGGGCATCGAAGTCGGAATGCCGCGAAACTCACCGAGTCAAAGCGTTTCGCCGTTTGCGGAAGGAAGTGTGATGTAGAACAAGTAGCAGAAGCATACATGCTCAAGAGGGATCACCCGAAATTCAAAGGCAACTGAATTTCGGCAACCGGGGCATCGAAGTCGGAATGCCGCGAAACTCACCGAGTCAAAGCGTTTCGCTGTTTGCGGAAGGAAGTGTGATGTAGAACAAGTAGCAGAAGCATACATGCTCAAGAGGGATCACCCGAAATTCAAAGGCAACTGAATTTCGGCAACCGGGGCATCGAAGTCGGAATGCCGCGAAACTCACCGAGTCAAAGCGTTTCGCTGTTTGCGGAAGGAAGTGTGATGTAGAACAAGTAGCAGAAGCATACATGCTCAAGAGGGATCACCCGAAATTCAAAGGCAACTGAATTTCGGCAACCGGGGCATCGAAGTCGGAATGCCGCGAAACTCACCGAGTCAAAGCGTTTCGCTGTTTGCGGAAGGAAGTGTGATGTAGAACAAGTAGCAGAAGCATACATGCTCAAGAGGGATCACCCGAAATTCAAAGGCAACTGAATTTCGGCAACCGGGGCATCGAAGTCGGAATGCCGCGAAACTCACCGAGTCAAAGCGTTTCGCCGTTTGCGGAAGGAAGTGTGATGTAGAACAAGTAGCAGAAGCATACATGCTCAAGAGGGATCACCCGAAATTCAAAGGCAACTGAATTTCGGCAACCGGGGCATCGAAGTCGGAATGCCGCGAAACTCACCGAGTCAAAGCGTTTCGCTGTTTGCGGAAGGAAGTGTGATGTAGAACAAGTAGCAGAAGCATACATGCTCAAGAGGGATCACCCGAAATTCAAAGGCAACTGAATTTCGGCAACCGGGGCATCGAAGTCGGAATGCCGCGAAACTCACCGAGTCAAAGCGTTTCGCCGTTTGCGGAAGGAAGTGTGATGTAGAACAAGTAGCAGAAGCATACATGCTCAAGAGGGATCACCCGAAATTCAAAGGCAACTGAATTTCGGCAACCGGGGCATCGAAGTCGGAATGCCGCGAAACTCACCGAGTCAAAGCGTTTCGCTGTTTGCGGAAGGAAGTGTGATGTAGAACAAGTAGCAGAAGCATACATGCTCAAGAGGGATCACCCGAAATTCAAAGGCAACTGAATTTCGGCAACCGGGGCATCGAAGTCGGAATGCCGCGAAACTCACCGAGTCAAAGCGTTTCGCTGTTTGCGGAAGGAAGTGTGATGTAGAACAAGTAGCAGAAGCATACATGCTCAAGAGGGATCACCCGAAATTCAAAGGCAACTGAATTTCGGCAACCGGGGCATCGAAGTCGGAATGCCGCGAAACTCACCGAGTCAAAGCGTTTCGCTGTTTGCGGAAGGAAGTGTGATGTAGAACAAGTAGCAGAAGCATACATGCTCAAGAGGGATCACCCGAAATTCAAAGGCAACTGAATTTCGGCAACCGGGGCATCGAAGTCGGAATGCCGCGAAACTCACCGAGTCAAAGCGTTTCGCTGTTTGCGGAAGGAAGTGTGATGTAGAACAAGTAGCAGAAGCATACATGCTCAAGAGGGATCACCCGAAATTCAAAGGCAACTGAATTTCGGCAACCGGGGCATCGAAGTCGGAATGCCGCGAAACTCACCGAGTCAAAGCGTTTCGCCGTTTGCGGAAGGAAGTGTGATGTAGAACAAGTAGCAGAAGCATACATGCTCAAGAGGGATCACCCGAAATTCAAAGGCAACTGAATTTCGGCAACCGGGGCATCGAAGTCGGAATGCCGCGAAACTCACCGAGTCAAAGCGTTTCGCTGTTTGCGGAAGGAAGTGTGATGTAGAACAAGTAGCAGAAGCATACATGCTCAAGAGGGATCACCCGAAATTCAAAGGCAACTGAATTTCGGCAACCGGGGCATCGAAGTCGGAATGCCGCGAAACTCACCGAGTCAAAGCGTTTCGCCGTTTGCGGAAGGAAGTGTGATGTAGAACAAGTAGCAGAAGCATACATGCTCAAGAGGGATCACCCGAAATTCAAAGGCAACTGAATTTCGGCAACCGGGGCATCGAAGTCGGAATGCCGCGAAACTCACCGAGTCAAAGCGTTTCGCTGTTTGCGGAAGGAAGTGTGATGTAGAACAAGTAGCAGAAGCATACATGCTCAAGAGGGATCACCCGAAATTCAAAGGCAACTGAATTTCGGCAACCGGGGCATCGAAGTCGGAATGCCGCGAAACTCACCGAGTCAAAGCGTTTCGCTGTTTGCGGAAGGAAGTGTGATGTAGAACAAGTAGCAGAAGCATACATGCTCAAGAGGGATCACCCGAAATTCAAAGGCAACTGAATTTCGGCAACCGGGGCATCGAAGTCGGAATGCCGCGAAACTCACCGAGTCAAAGCGTTTCGCTGTTTGCGGAAGGAAGTGTGATGTAGAACAAGTAGCAGAAGCATACATGCTCAAGAGGGATCACCCGAAATTCAAAGGCAACTGAATTTCGGCAACCGGGGCATCGAAGTCGGAATGCCGCGAAACTCACCGAGTCAAAGCGTTTCGCTGTTTGCGGAAGGAAGTGTGATGTAGAACAAGTAGCAGAAGCATACATGCTCAAGAGGGATCACCCGAAATTCAAAGGCAACTGAATTTCGGCAACCGGGGCATCGAAGTCGGAATGCCGCGAAACTCACCGAGTCAAAGCGTTTCGCCGTTTGCGGAAGGAAGTGTGATGTAGAACAAGTAGCAGAAGCATACATGCTCAAGAGGGATCACCCGAAATTCAAAGGCAACTGAATTTCGGCAACCGGGGCATCGAAGTCGGAATGCCGCGAAACTCACCGAGTCAAAGCGTTTCGCTGTTTGCGGAAGGAAGTGTGATGTAGAACAAGTAGCAGAAGCATACATGCTCAAGAGGGATCACCCGAAATTCAAAGGCAACTGAATTTCGGCAACCGGGGCATCGAAGTCGGAATGCCGCGAAACTCACCGAGTCAAAGCGTTTCGCTGTTTGCGGAAGGAAGTGTGATGTAGAACAAGTAGCAGAAGCATACATGCTCAAGAGGGATCACCCGAAATTCAAAGGCAACTGAATTTCGGCAACCGGGGCATCGAAGTCGGAATGCCGCGAAACTCACCGAGTCAAAGCGTTTCGCTGTTTGCGGAAGGAAGTGTGATGTAGAACAAGTAGCAGAAGCATACATGCTCAAGAGGGATCACCCGAAATTCAAAGGCAACTGAATTTCGGCAACCGGGGCATCGAAGTCGGAATGCCGCGAAACTCACCGAGTCAAAGCGTTTCGCTGTTTGCGGAAGGAAGTGTGATGTAGAACAAGTAGCAGAAGCATACATGCTCAAGAGGGATCACCCGAAATTCAAAGGCAACTGAATTTCGGCAACCGGGGCATCGAAGTCGGAATGCCGCGAAACTCACCGAGTCAAAGCGTTTCGCTGTTTGCGGAAGGAAGTGTGATGTAGAACAAGTAGCAGAAGCATACATGCTCAAGAGGGATCACCCGAAATTCAAAGGCAACTGAATTTCGGCAACCGGGGCATCGAAGTCGGAATGCCGCGAAACTCACCGAGTCAAAGCGTTTCGCTGTTTGCGGAAGGAAGTGTGATGTAGAACAAGTAGCAGAAGCATACATGCTCAAGAGGGATCACCCGAAATTCAAAGGCAACTGAATTTCGGCAACCGGGGCATCGAAGTCGGAATGCCGCGAAACTCACCGAGTCAAAGCGTTTCGCCGTTTGCGGAAGGAAGTGTGATGTAGAACAAGTAGCAGAAGCATACATGCTCAAGAGGGATCACCCGAAATTCAAAGGCAACTGAATTTCGGCAACCGGGGCATCGAAGTCGGAATGCCGCGAAACTCACCGAGTCAAAGCGTTTCGCTGTTTGCGGAAGGAAGTGTGATGTAGAACAAGTAGCAGAAGCATACATGCTCAAGAGGGATCACCCGAAATTCAAAGGCAACTGAATTTCGGCAACCGGGGCATCGAAGTCGGAATGCCGCGAAACTCACCGAGTCAAAGCGTTTCGCTGTTTGCGGAAGGAAGTGTGATGTAGAACAAGTAGCAGAAGCATACATGCTCAAGAGGGATCACCCGAAATTCAAAGGCAACTGAATTTCGGCAACCGGGGCATCGAAGTCGGAATGCCGCGAAACTCACCGAGTCAAAGCGTTTCGCCGTTTGCGGAAGGAAGTGTGATGTAGAACAAGTAGCAGAAGCATACATGCTCAAGAGGGATCACCCGAAATTCAAAGGCAACTGAATTTCGGCAACCGGGGCATCGAAGTCGGAATGCCGCGAAACTCACCGAGTCAAAGCGTTTCGCCGTTTGCGGAAGGAAGTGTGATGTAGAACAAGTAGCAGAAGCATACATGCTCAAGAGGGATCACCCGAAATTCAAAGGCAACTGAATTTCGGCAACCGGGGCATCGAAGTCGGAATGCCGCGAAACTCACCGAGTCAAAGCGTTTCGCTGTTTGCGGAAGGAAGTGTGATGTAGAACAAGTAGCAGAAGCATACATGCTCAAGAGGGATCACCCGAAATTCAAAGGCAACTGAATTTCGGCAACCGGGGCATCGAAGTCGGAATGCCGCGAAACTCACCGAGTCAAAGCGTTTCGCCGTTTGCGGAAGGAAGTGTGATGTAGAACAAGTAGCAGAAGCATACATGCTCAAGAGGGATCACCCGAAATTCAAAGGCAACTGAATTTCGGCAACCGGGGCATCGAAGTCGGAATGCCGCGAAACTCACCGAGTCAAAGCGTTTCGCTGTTTGCGGAAGGAAGTGTGATGTAGAACAAGTAGCAGAAGCATACATGCTCAAGAGGGATCACCCGAAATTCAAAGGCAACTGAATTTCGGCAACCGGGGCATCGAAGTCGGAATGCCGCGAAACTCACCGAGTCAAAGCGTTTCGCTGTTTGCGGAAGGAAGTGTGATGTAGAACAAGTAGCAGAAGCATACATGCTCAAGAGGGATCACCCGAAATTCAAAGGCAACTGAATTTCGGCAACCGGGGCATCGAAGTCGGAATGCCGCGAAACTCACCGAGTCAAAGCGTTTCGCTGTTTGCGGAAGGAAGTGTGATGTAGAACAAGTAGCAGAAGCATACATGCTCAAGAGGGATCACCCGAAATTCAAAGGCAACTGAATTTCGGCAACCGGGGCATCGAAGTCGGAATGCCGCGAAACTCACCGAGTCAAAGCGTTTCGCTGTTTGCGGAAGGAAGTGTGATGTAGAACAAGTAGCAGAAGCATACATGCTCAAGAGGGATCACCCGAAATTCAAAGGCAACTGAATTTCGGCAACCGGGGCATCGAAGTCGGAATGCCGCGAAACTCACCGAGTCAAAGCGTTTCGCCGTTTGCGGAAGGAAGTGTGATGTAGAACAAGTAGCAGAAGCATACATGCTCAAGAGGGATCACCCGAAATTCAAAGGCAACTGAATTTCGGCAACCGGGGCATCGAAGTCGGAATGCCGCGAAACTCACCGAGTCAAAGCGTTTCGCTGTTTGCGGAAGGAAGTGTGATGTAGAACAAGTAGCAGAAGCATACATGCTCAAGAGGGATCACCCGAAATTCAAAGGCAACTGAATTTCGGCAACCGGGGCATCGAAGTCGGAATGCCGCGAAACTCACCGAGTCAAAGCGTTTCGCTGTTTGCGGAAGGAAGTGTGATGTAGAACAAGTAGCAGAAGCATACATGCTCAAGAGGGATCACCCGAAATTCAAAGGCAACTGAATTTCGGCAACCGGGGCATCGAAGTCGGAATGCCGCGAAACTCACCGAGTCAAAGCGTTTCGCTGTTTGCGGAAGGAAGTGTGATGTAGAACAAGTAGCAGAAGCATACATGCTCAAGAGGGATCACCCGAAATTCAAAGGCAACTGAATTTCGGCAACCGGGGCATCGAAGTCGGAATGCCGCGAAACTCACCGAGTCAAAGCGTTTCGCTGTTTGCGGAAGGAAGTGTGATGTAGAACAAGTAGCAGAAGCATACATGCTCAAGAGGGATCACCCGAAATTCAAAGGCAACTGAATTTCGGCAACCGGGGCATCGAAGTCGGAATGCCGCGAAACTCACCGAGTCAAAGCGTTTCGCTGTTTGCGGAAGGAAGTGTGATGTAGAACAAGTAGCAGAAGCATACATGCTCAAGAGGGATCACCCGAAATTCAAAGGCAACTGAATTTCGGCAACCGGGGCATCGAAGTCGGAATGCCGCGAAACTCACCGAGTCAAAGCGTTTCGCTGTTTGCGGAAGGAAGTGTGATGTAGAACAAGTAGCAGAAGCATACATGCTCAAGAGGGATCACCCGAAATTCAAAGGCAACTGAATTTCGGCAACCGGGGCATCGAAGTCGGAATGCCGCGAAACTCACCGAGTCAAAGCGTTTCGCTGTTTGCGGAAGGAAGTGTGATGTAGAACAAGTAGCAGAAGCATACATGCTCAAGAGGGATCACCCGAAATTCAAAGGCAACTGAATTTCGGCAACCGGGGCATCGAAGTCGGAATGCCGCGAAACTCACCGAGTCAAAGCGTTTCGCTGTTTGCGGAAGGAAGTGTGATGTAGAACAAGTAGCAGAAGCATACATGCTCAAGAGGGATCACCCGAAATTCAAAGGCAACTGAATTTCGGCAACCGGGGCATCGAAGTCGGAATGCCGCGAAACTCACCGAGTCAAAGCGTTTCGCCGTTTGCGGAAGGAAGTGTGATGTAGAACAAGTAGCAGAAGCATACATGCTCAAGAGGGATCACCCGAAATTCAAAGGCAACTGAATTTCGGCAACCGGGGCATCGAAGTCGGAATGCCGCGAAACTCACCGAGTCAAAGCGTTTCGCCGTTTGCGGAAGGAAGTGTGATGTAGAACAAGTAGCAGAAGCATACATGCTCAAGAGGGATCACCCGAAATTCAAAGGCAACTGAATTTCGGCAACCGGGGCATCGAAGTCGGAATGCCGCGAAACTCACCGAGTCAAAGCGTTTCGCTGTTTGCGGAAGGAAGTGTGATGTAGAACAAGTAGCAGAAGCATACATGCTCAAGAGGGATCACCCGAAATTCAAAGGCAACTGAATTTCGGCAACCGGGGCATCGAAGTCGGAATGCCGCGAAACTCACCGAGTCAAAGCGTTTCGCTGTTTGCGGAAGGAAGTGTGATGTAGAACAAGTAGCAGAAGCATACATGCTCAAGAGGGATCACCCGAAATTCAAAGGCAACTGAATTTCGGCAACCGGGGCATCGAAGTCGGAATGCCGCGAAACTCACCGAGTCAAAGCGTTTCGCTGTTTGCGGAAGGAAGTGTGATGTAGAACAAGTAGCAGAAGCATACATGCTCAAGAGGGATCACCCGAAATTCAAAGGCAACTGAATTTCGGCAACCGGGGCATCGAAGTCGGAATGCCGCGAAACTCACCGAGTCAAAGCGTTTCGCTGTTTGCGGAAGGAAGTGTGATGTAGAACAAGTAGCAGAAGCATACATGCTCAAGAGGGATCACCCGAAATTCAAAGGCAACTGAATTTCGGCAACCGGGGCATCGAAGTCGGAATGCCGCGAAACTCACCGAGTCAAAGCGTTTCGCCGTTTGCGGAAGGAAGTGTGATGTAGAACAAGTAGCAGAAGCATACATGCTCAAGAGGGATCACCCGAAATTCAAAGGCAACTGAATTTCGGCAACCGGGGCATCGAAGTCGGAATGCCGCGAAACTCACCGAGTCAAAGCGTTTCGCTGTTTGCGGAAGGAAGTGTGATGTAGAACAAGTAGCAGAAGCATACATGCTCAAGAGGGATCACCCGAAATTCAAAGGCAACTGAATTTCGGCAACCGGGGCATCGAAGTCGGAATGCCGCGAAACTCACCGAGTCAAAGCGTTTCGCTGTTTGCGGAAGGAAGTGTGATGTAGAACAAGTAGCAGAAGCATACATGCTCAAGAGGGATCACCCGAAATTCAAAGGCAACTGAATTTCGGCAACCGGGGCATCGAAGTCGGAATGCCGCGAAACTCACCGAGTCAAAGCGTTTCGCTGTTTGCGGAAGGAAGTGTGATGTAGAACAAGTAGCAGAAGCATACATGCTCAAGAGGGATCACCCGAAATTCAAAGGCAACTGAATTTCGGCAACCGGGGCATCGAAGTCGGAATGCCGCGAAACTCACCGAGTCAAAGCGTTTCGCCGTTTGCGGAAGGAAGTGTGATGTAGAACAAGTAGCAGAAGCATACATGCTCAAGAGGGATCACCCGAAATTCAAAGGCAACTGAATTTCGGCAACCGGGGCATCGAAGTCGGAATGCCGCGAAACTCACCGAGTCAAAGCGTTTCGCCGTTTGCGGAAGGAAGTGTGATGTAGAACAAGTAGCAGAAGCATACATGCTCAAGAGGGATCACCCGAAATTCAAAGGCAACTGAATTTCGGCAACCGGGGCATCGAAGTCGGAATGCCGCGAAACTCACCGAGTCAAAGCGTTTCGCTGTTTGCGGAAGGAAGTGTGATGTAGAACAAGTAGCAGAAGCATACATGCTCAAGAGGGATCACCCGAAATTCAAAGGCAACTGAATTTCGGCAACCGGGGCATCGAAGTCGGAATGCCGCGAAACTCACCGAGTCAAAGCGTTTCGCTGTTTGCGGAAGGAAGTGTGATGTAGAACAAGTAGCAGAAGCATACATGCTCAAGAGGGATCACCCGAAATTCAAAGGCAACTGAATTTCGGCAACCGGGGCATCGAAGTCGGAATGCCGCGAAACTCACCGAGTCAAAGCGTTTCGCTGTTTGCGGAAGGAAGTGTGATGTAGAACAAGTAGCAGAAGCATACATGCTCAAGAGGGATCACCCGAAATTCAAAGGCAACTGAATTTCGGCAACCGGGGCATCGAAGTCGGAATGCCGCGAAACTCACCGAGTCAAAGCGTTTCGCCGTTTGCGGAAGAAGTGTGATGTAGAACAAGTAGCAGAAGCATACATGCTCAAGAGGGATCACCCGAAATTCAAAGGCAACTGAATTTCGGCAACCGGGGCATCGAAGTCGGAATGCCGCGAAACTCACCGAGTCAAAGCGTTTCGCCGTTTGCGGAAGGAAGTGTGATGTAGAACAAGTAGCAGAAGCATACATGCTCAAGAGGGATCACCCGAAATTCAAAGGCAACTGAATTTCGGCAACCGGGGCATCGAAGTCGGAATGCCGCGAAACTCACCGAGTCAAAGCGTTTCGCCGTTTGCGGAAGGAAGTGTGATGTAGAACAAGTAGCAGAAGCATACATGCTCAAGAGGGATCACCCGAAATTCAAAGGCAACTGAATTTCGGCAACCGGGGCATCGAAGTCGGAATGCCGCGAAACTCACCGAGTCAAAGCGTTTCGCTGTTTGCGGAAGGAAGTGTGATGTAGAACAAGTAGCAGAAGCATACATGCTCAAGAGGGATCACCCGAAATTCAAAGGCAACTGAATTTCGGCAACCGGGGCATCGAAGTCGGAATGCCGCGAAACTCACCGAGTCAAAGCGTTTCGCTGTTTGCGGAAGGAAGTGTGATGTAGAACAAGTAGCAGAAGCATACATGCTCAAGAGGGATCACCCGAAATTCAAAGGCAACTGAATTTCGGCAACCGGGGCATCGAAGTCGGAATGCCGCGAAACTCACCGAGTCAAAGCGTTTCGCTGTTTGCGGAAGGAAGTGTGATGTAGAACAAGTAGCAGAAGCATACATGCTCAAGAGGGATCACCCGAAATTCAAAGGCAACTGAATTTCGGCAACCGGGGCATCGAAGTCGGAATGCCGCGAAACTCACCGAGTCAAAGCGTTTCGCTGTTTGCGGAAGGAAGTGTGATGTAGAACAAGTAGCAGAAGCATACATGCTCAAGAGGGATCACCCGAAATTCAAAGGCAACTGAATTTCGGCAACCGGGGCATCGAAGTCGGAATGCCGCGAAACTCACCGAGTCAAAGCGTTTCGCTGTTTGCGGAAGGAAGTGTGATGTAGAACAAGTAGCAGAAGCATACATGCTCAAGAGGGATCACCCGAAATTCAAAGGCAACTGAATTTCGGCAACCGGGGCATCGAAGTCGGAATGCCGCGAAACTCACCGAGTCAAAGCGTTTCGCTGTTTGCGGAAGGAAGTGTGATGTAGAACAAGTAGCAGAAGCATACATGCTCAAGAGGGATCACCCGAAATTCAAAGGCAACTGAATTTCGGCAACCGGGGCATCGAAGTCGGAATGCCGCGAAACTCACCGAGTCAAAGCGTTTCGCTGTTTGCGGAAGGAAGTGTGATGTAGAACAAGTAGCAGAAGCATACATGCTCAAGAGGGATCACCCGAAATTCAAAGGCAACTGAATTTCGGCAACCGGGCATCGAAGTCGGAATGCCGCGAAACTCACCGAGTCAAAGCGTTTCGCTGTTTGCGGAAGGAAGTGTGATGTAGAACAAGTAGCAGAAGCATACATGCTCAAGAGGGATCACCCGAAATTCAAAGGCAACTGAATTTCGGCAACCGGGGCATCGAAGTCGGAATGCCGCGAAACTCACCGAGTCAAAGCGTTTCGCCGTTTGCGGAAGGAAGTGTGATGTAGAACAAGTAGCAGAAGCATACATGCTCAAGAGGGATCACCCGAAATTCAAAGGCAACTGAATTTCGGCAACCGGGCATCGAAGTCGGAATGCCGCGAAACTCACCGAGTCAAAGCGTTTCGCTGTTTGCGGAAGGAAGTGTGATGTAGAACAAGTAGCAGAAGCATACATGCTCAAGAGGGATCACCCGAAATTCAAAGGCAACTAACTTTCGGCAACCTGGCATCGAAGTCGGAATGTCGCGAAACTCACCGAGTCAAAGCGTTTCGCTGTTTGCGGAAGGAAGTGTGATGTAGAACAAGTAGCAGAAGCATACATGCTCAAGAGGGATCACCCGAAATTCAAAGGCAACTGAATTTCGGCAACCGGGGCATCGAAGTCGGAATGCCGCAAAACTCACCGAGTCAAAGCGTTTCGCTGTTTGCGGAAGAGAGTGTGATGTAGAACAAGTAGCAGAAGCATACATGCTCAAGAGGGATCACCCGAAATTCAAAGGCAACTGAATTTCGGCAACCGGGGCATCGAAGTCGGAATGCCGCGAAACTCACCGAGTCAAAGCGTTTCGCTGTTTGCGGAAGGAAGTGTGATGTAGAACAAGTAGCAGAAGCATACATGCTCAAGAGGGATCACCCGAAATTCAAAGGCAACTGAATTTCGGCAACCGGGCATCGAAGTCGGAATGCCGCGAAACTCACCGAGTCAAAGCGTTTCGCTGTTTGAGGAAGGAAGTGTGATGTAGAACAAGTAGCAGAAGCATACATGCTCAAGAGGGATCACCCGAAATTCAAAGGCAACTGAATTTCGGCAACCGGGGCATCGAAGTCGGAATGCCGCGAAACTCACCGAGTCAAAGCGTTTCGCTGTTTGCGGAAGGAAGTGTGATGTAGAACAAGTAGCAGAAGCATACATGCTCAAGAGGGATCACCCGAAATTCAAAGGCAACTGAATTTCGGCAACCGGGGCATCGAAGTCGGAATGCCGCGAAACTCACCGAGTCAAAGCGTTTCGCTGTTTGCGGAAGAAGTGTGATGTAGAACAAGTAGCAGAAGCATACATGCTCAAGAGGGATCACCCGAAATTCAAAGGCAACTGAATTTCGGCAACCGGGGCATCGAAGTCGGAATGCCGCGAAACTCACCGAGTCAAAGCGTTTCGCTGTTTGCGGAAGGAAGTGTGATGTAGAACAAGTAGCAGAAGCATACATGCTCAAGAGGGATCACCCGAAATTCAAAGGCAACTGAATTTCGGCAACCGGGGCATCGAAGTCGGAATGCCGCGAAACTCACCGAGTCAAAGCGTTTCGCTGTTTGCGGAAGGAAGTGTGATGTAGAACAAGTAGCAGAAGCATACATGCTCAAGAGGGATCACCCGAAATTCAAAGGCAACTGAATTTCGGCAACCGGGGCATCGAAGTCGGAATGCCGCGAAACTCACCGAGTCAAAGCGTTTCGCTGTTTGCGGAAGGAAGTGTGATGTAGAACAAGTAGCAGAAGCATACATGCTCAAGAGGGATCACCCGAAATTCAAAGGCAACTGAATTTCGGCAACCGGGGCATCGAAGTCGGAATGCCGCGAAACTCACCGAGTCAAAGCGTTTCGCTGTTTGCGGAAGGAAGTGTGATGTAGAACAAGTAGCAGAAGCATACATGCTCAAGAGGGATCACCCGAAATTCAAAGGCAACTGAATTTCGGCAACCGGGGCATCGAAGTCGGAATGCCGCGAAACTCACCGAGTCAAAGCGTTTCGCTGTTTGCGGAAGGAAGTGTGATGTAGAACAAGTAGCAGAAGCATACATGCTCAAGAGGGATCACCCGAAATTCAAAGGCAACTGAATTTCGGCAACCGGGGCATCGAAGTCGGAATGCCGCGAAACTCACCGAGTCAAAGCGTTTCGCTGTTTGCGGAAGGAAGTGTGATGTAGAACAAGTAGCAGAAGCATACATGCTCAAGAGGGATCACCCGAAATTCAAAGGCAACTGAATTTCGGCAACCGGGGCATCGAAGTCGGAATGCCGCGAAACTCACCGAGTCAAAGCGTTTCGCTGTTTAAGGAAGGAAGTGTGATGTAGAACAAGTAGCAGAAGCATACATGCTCAAGAGGGATCACCCGAAATTCAAAGGCAACTGAATTTCGGCAACCGGGGCATCGAAGTCGGAATGCCGCGAAACTCACCGAGTCAAAGCGTTTCGCTGTTCGCGGAAGGAAGTGTGATGTAGAACAAGTAGCAGAAGCATACATGCTCAAGAGGGATCACCCGAAATTCAAAGGCAACTGAATTTCGGCAACCGGGGCATCGAAGTCGGAATGCCGCGAAACTCACCGAGTCAAAGCGTTTCGCTGTTTGCGGAAGGAAGTGTGATGTAGAACAAGTAGCAGAAGCATACATGCTCAAGAGGGATCACCCGAAATTCAAAGGCAACTGAATTTCGGCAACCGGGGCATCGAAGTCGGAATGCCGCAAAACTCACCGAGTCAAAGCGTTTCGCTGTTTGCGGAAGGAAGTGTGATGTAGAACAAGTAGCAGAAGCATACATGCTCAAGAGGGATCACCCGAAATTCAAAGGCAACTGAATTTCGGCAACCGGGCAACGAAGTCGGAATGCCGCGAAACTCACCGAGTCAAAGCGTTTCGCTGTTTGCGGAAGGAAGTGTGATGTAGAACAAGTAGCAGAAGCATACATGCTCAAGAGGGATCACCCGAAATTCAAAGGCAACTGAATTTCGGCAACCGGGGCATCGAAGTCGGAATGCCGCGAAACTCACCGAGTCAAAGCGTTTCGCTGTTTAAGGAAGGAAGTGTGATGTAGAACAAGTAGCAGAAGCATACATGCTCAAGAGGGATCACCCGAAATTCAAAGGCAACTGAATTTCGGCAACCGGGGCATCGAAGTCGGAATGCCGCGAAACTCACCGAGTCAAAGCGTTTCGCTGTTTGCGGAAGGAAGTGTGATGTAGAACAAGTAGCAGAAGCATACATGCTCAAGAGGGATCACCCGAAATTCAAAGGCAACTGAATTTCGGCAACCGGGGCATCGAAGTCGGAATGCCGCGAAACTCACCGAGTCAAAGCGTTTCGCTGTTTGCGGAAGGAAGTGTGATGTAGAACAAGTAGCAGAAGCATACATGCTCAAGAGGGATCACCCGAAATTCAAAGGCAACTGAATTTCGGCAACCGGGCATCGAAGTCGGAATGCCGCGAAACTCACCGAGTCAAAGCGTTTCGCTGTTTGCGGAAGGAAGTGTGATGTAGAACAAGTAGCAGAAGCATACATGCTCAAGAGGGATCACCCGAAATTCAAAGGCAACTGAATTTCGGCAACCGGGGCATCGAAGTCGGAATGCCGCGAAACTCACCGAGTCAAAGCGTTTCGCTGTTTAGGAAGGAAGTGTGATGTAGAACAAGTAGCAGAAGCATACATGCTCAAGAGGGATCACCCGAAATTCAAAGGCAACTGAATTTCGGCAACCGGGGCATCGAAGTCGGAATGCCGCGAAACTCACCGAGTCAAAGCGTTTCGCTGTTTGCGGAAGGAAGTGTGATGTAGAACAAGTAGCAGAAGCATACATGCTCAAGAGGGATCACCCGAAATTCAAAGGCAACTGAATTTCGGCAACCGGGGCATCGAAGTCGGAATGCCGCGAAACTCACCGAGTCAAAGCGTTTCGCCGTTTGCGGAAGGAAGTGTGATGTAGAACAAGTAGCAGAAGCATACATGCTCAAGAGGGATCACCCGAAATTCAAAGGCAACTGAATTTCGGCAACCGGGGCATCGAAGTCGGAATGCCGCGAAACTCACCGAGTCAAAGCGTTTCGCTGTTTGCGGAAGAAGAATGTGATGTAGAACAAGTAGCAGAAGCATACATGCTCAAGAGGGATCACCCGAAATTCAAAGGCAACTGAATTTCGGCAACCGGGGCATCGAAGTCGGAATGCCGCGAAACTCACCGAGTCAAAGCGTTTCGCTGTTTGCGGAAGGAAGTGTGATGTAGAACAAGTAGCAGAAGCATACATGCTCAAGAGGGATCACCCGAAATTCAAAGGCAACTGAATTTCGGCAACCGGGGCATCGAAGTCGGAATGCCGCGAAACTCACCGAGTCAAAGCGTTTCGCTGTTTGCGGAAGGAAGTGTGATGTAGAACAAGTAGCAGAAGCATACATGCTCAAGAGGGATCACCCGAAATTCAAAGGCAACTGAATTTCGGCAACCGGGCATCGAAGTCGGAATGCCGCGAAACTCACCGAGTCAAAGCGTTTCGCTGTTTGCGGAAGGAAGTGTGATGTAGAACAAGTAGCAGAAGCATACATGCTCAAGAGGGATCACCCGAAATTCAAAGGCAACTGAATTTCGGCAACCGGGCATCGAAGTCGGAATGCCGCGAAACTCACCGAGTCAAAGCGTTTCGCTGTTTGCGGAAGGAAGTGTGATGTAGAACAAGTAGCAGAAGCATACATGCTCAAGAGGGATCACCCGAAATTCAAAGGCAACTGAATTTCGGCAACCGGGGCATCGAAGTCGGAATGCCGCGAAACTCACCGAGTCAAAGCGTTTCGCTGTTTGCGGAAGGAAGTGTGATGTAGAACAAGTAGCAGAAGCATACATGCTCAAGAGGGATCACCCGAAATTCAAAGGCAACTGAATTTCGGCAACCGGGCATCGAAGTCGGAATGCCGCGAAACTCACCGAGTCAAAGCGTTTCGCTGTTTGCGGAAGGAAGTGTGATGTAGAACAAGTAGCAGAAGCATACATGCTCAAGAGGGATCACCCGAAATTCAAAGGCAACTGAATTTCGGCAACCGGGGCATCGAAGTCGGAATGCCGCAGAACTCACCGAGTCAAAGCGTTTCGCTGTTTGCGGAAGGAAGTGTGATGTAGAACAAGTAGCAGAAGCATACATGCTCAAGAGGGATCACCCGAAATTCAAAGGCAACTGAATTTCGGCAACCGGGCATCGAAGTCGGAATGCCGCGAAACTCACCGAGTCAAAGCGTTTCGCTGTTTAGGAAGGAGTGTGATGTAGAACAAGTAGCAGAAGCATACATGCTCAAGAGGGATCACCCGAAATTCAAAGGCAACTGAATTTCGGCAACCGGGGCATCGAAGTCGGAATGCCGCGAAACTCACCGAGTCAAAGCGTTTCGCCGTTTGCGGAAGGAAGTGTGATGTAGAACAAGTAGCAGAAGCATACATGCTCAAGAGGATCACCCGAAATTCAAAGGCAACTGAATTTCGGCAACCGGGGCAGCGAAGTCGGAATGCCGCGAAACTCACCGAGTCAAAGCGTTTCGCTGTTTGCGGAAGGAAGTGTGATGTAGAACAAGTAGCAGAAGCATACTTGCTCAACAGGGATCACACGAAATTCAAAGGCAACTGAATTTCGGCAACCGGGGCATCAAACTCGGAATGCCGCGAAACTCACCTAGTCAAACCGTTTCGCTGTTTGCGGAAGGAAGTGTGATGTAGAACAAGTAGCAGAAGCATACATGCTCAAAAGGGATCACCCGAAATTCAAAGGCAACTGAATTTCGGCAACTGGGGCATCGAAGTTGGAATGCAGCAAACTCACCGAGTCAAAGCGTTTCGCTGTTTGCGAAGAGAATGTGATGTAGAACAAGTAGCAGAAGCATACATGCTCAAGAGGGATCACCCGAAATTCAAAGGCAACTGAATTTCGGCAACGGGGCATCGAAGTCGGAATGCCGCGAAACTCACCGAGTCAAAGCGTTTCGCTGTTTGCGGAAGGAAGTGTGATGTAGAACAAGTAGCAGAAGCATACATGCTCAAAAGGGATCACCCAAAATTCAAAGGCTACTGAATTTCGGCAACCGGGGCATCGAAGTGAGAATGCCGGGAAACTCACCGAGTCAAAGCGTTTCGCCGTTTGCGGAAGGAAGTGTGATGTAGAACAAGTAGCAGAAGCATACATGCTCAAGAGGGATCACCCGAAATTCAAAGGCAACTGAATTTCGGCAACCGGGCATCGAAGTCGGAATGCCGCGAAACTCACCGAGTCAAAGCGTTTCGCTGTTTAGGAAGGAGTGTGATGTAGAACAAGTAGCAGAAGCATACATGCTCAAGAGGGATCACCCGAAATTCAAAGGCAACTGAATTTCGGCAACCGGGGCATCGAAGTCGGAATGCCGCGAAACTCACCGAGTCAAAGCGTTTCGCCGTTTGCGGAAGGAAGTGTGATGTAGAACAAGTAGCAGAAGCATACATGCTCAAGAGGGATCACCCGAAATTCAAAGGCAACTGAATTTCGGCAACCGGGGCATCGAAGTCGGAATGCCGCGAAACTCACCGAGTCAAAGCGTTTCGCGTTTGCGGAAGGAAGTTGATGTAGAACAAGTAGCAGAAGCATACATGCTCAAGAGGGATCACCCGAAATTCAAAGGCAACTGAATTTCGGCAACCGGGGCATCGAAGTCGGAATGCCGCGAAACTCACCGAGTCAAAGCGTTTCGCTGTTTGCGAAGAGAAGTGTGATGTAGAACAAGTAGCAGAAGCATACATGCTCAAGAGGGATCACCCGAAATTCAAAGGCAACTGAATTTCGGCAACCGGGGCATCGAAGTCGGAATGCCGCGAAACTCACCGAGTCAAAGCGTTTCGCTGTTTGCGGAAGGAAGTGTGATGTAGAACAAGTAGCAGAAGCATACATGCTCAAGAGGGATCACCCGAAATTCAAAGGCAACTGAATTTCGG
>CM055353.1:23073609-23115672 GCA_029228515.1 Populus alba x Populus x berolinensis
TTTTGAATTTCGGGTGGATCCCTCTTGAGCATGTATGCTTCTGCTACTTGTTCTACATCAGACTTCCTTCCGCAAACGGCGAAACGCTTTGACTCGGTGAGTTTCGCGGCATTCCGACTTCGATGCCCCGGTTGCCGAAATTCAGTTGCCTTTGAATTTCGGGTGATCCCTCTTGAGCATGTATGCTTCTGCTACTTGTTCTACATCAGACTTCTTCCGCAAACGCGAAACGCTTTGACTCGGTGAGTTTCGCGGCATTCCGACTTCGATGCCCCGGTTGCCGAAATTCAGTTGCCTTTGAATTTCGGGTGATCCCTCTTGAGCATGTATGCTTCTGCTACTTGTTCTACATCAGACTTCTTCCGCAAACGGCGAAACGCTTTGACTCGGTGAGTTTCGCGGCATTCCGACTTCGATGCCCCGGTTGCCGAAATTCAGTTGCCTTTGAATTTCGGGTGATCCCTCTTGAGCATGTATGCTTCTGCTACTTGTTCTACATCAGACTTCCTTCCGCAAACGGCGAAACGCTTTGACTCGGTGAGTTTCGCGGCATTCCGACTTCGATGCCCCGGTTGCCGAAATTCAGTTGCCTTTGAATTTCGGGTGATCCCTCTTGAGCATGTATGCTTCTGCTACTTGTTCTACATCAGACTTCCTTCCGCAAAGGCGAAACGCTTTGACTCGGTGAGTTTCGCGGCATTCCGACTTCGATGCCCCGGTTGCCGAAATTCAGTTGCCTTTGAATTTCGGGTGATCCCTCTTGAGCATGTATGCTTCTGCTACTTGTTCTACATCACACTTCCTTCCGCAAACGGCGAAACGCTTTGACTCGGTGAGTTTCGCGGCATTCCGACTTCGATGCCCCGTTGCCGAAATTCAGTTGCCTTTGAATTTCGGGTGATCCCTCTTGAGCATGTATGCTTCTGCTACTTGTTCTACATCACACTTCTTCCGCAAACGGCGAAACGCTTTGACTCGGTGAGTTTCGCGGCATTCCGACTTCGATGCCCCGGTTGCCGAAATTCAGTTGCCTTTGAATTTCGGGTGATCCCTCTTGAGCATGTATGCTTCTGCTACTTGTTCTACATCACACTTCTTCCGCAAACGGCGAAACGCTTTGACTCGGTGAGTTTCGCGGCATTCCGACTTCGATGCCCCGGTTGCCGAAATTCAGTTGCCTTTGAATTTCGGGTGATCCCTCTTGAGCATGTATGCTTCTGCTACTTGTTCTACATCAACTTCTTCCGCAAACGGCGAAACGCTTTGACTCGGTGAGTTTCGCGGCATTCCGACTTCGATGCCCCGGTTGCCGAAATTCAGTTGCCTTTGAATTTCGGTGATCCCTCTTGAGCATGATGCCTCTCTTGAGCATGTATGCTTCTGCTACTTGTTCTACATCACACTTCCTTCCGCAAACGGCGAAACGCTTTGACTCGGTGAGTTTCGCGGCATTCCGACTTCGATGCCCCGGTTGCCGAAATTCAGTTGCCTTTGAATTTCGGGTGATCCCTCTTGAGCATGTATGCTTCTGCTACTTGTTCTACATCAGACTTCCTTCCGCAAACGGCGAAACGCTTTGACTCGGTGAGTTTCGCGGCATTCCGACTTCGATGCCCCGGTTGCCGAAATTCAGTTGCCTTTGAATTTCGGGTGATCCCTCTTGAGCATGTATGCTTCTGCTACTTGTTCTACATCACACTTCTTCCGCAAACGGCGAAACGCTTTGACTCGGTGAGTTTCGCGGCATTCCGACTTCGATGCCCCGGTTGCCGAAATTCAGTTGCCTTTGAATTTCGGGTGATCCCTCTTGAGCATGTATGCTTCTGCTACTTGTTCTACATCACACTTCTTCCGCAAACGGCGAAACGCTTTGACTCGGTGAGTTTCGCGGCATTCCGACTTCGATGCCCCGGTTGCCGAAATTCAGTTGCCTTTGAATTTCGGGTGATCCCTCTTGAGCATGTATGCTTCTGCTACTTGTTCTACATCACACTTCCTTCCGCAAACGGCGAAACGCTTTGACTCGGTGAGTTTCGCGGCATTCCGACTTCGATGCCCCGGTTGCCGAAATTCAGTTGCCTTTGAATTTCGGGTGATCCCTCTTGAGCATGTATGCTTCTGCTACTTGTTCTACATCACACTTCTTCCGCAAACGGCGAAACGCTTTGACTCGGTGAGTTTCGCGGCATTCCGACTTCGATGCCCCGGTTGCCGAAATTCAGTTGCCTTTGAATTTCGGGTGATCCCTCTTGAGCATGTATGCTTCTGCTACTTGTTCTACATCACACTTCTTCCGCAAACGGCGAAACGCTTTGACTCGGTGAGTTTCGCGGCATTCCGACTTCGATGCCCCGGTTGCCGAAATTCAGTTGCCTTTGAATTTCGGGTGATCCCTCTTGAGCATGTATGCTTCTGCTACTTGTTCTACATCACACTTCCTTCCGCAAACGGCGAAACGCTTTGACTCGGTGAGTTTCGCGGCATTCCGACTTCGATGCCCCGGTTGCCGAAATTCAGTTGCCTTTGAATTTCGGGTGATCCCTCTTGAGCATGTATGCTTCTGCTACTTGTTCTACATCAGACTTCCTTCCGCAAACGGCGAAACGCTTTGACTCGGTGAGTTTCGCGGCATTCCGACTTCGATGCCCCGGTTGCCGAAATTCAGTTGCCTTTGAATTTCGGGTGATCCCTCTTGAGCATGTATGCTTCTGCTACTTGTTCTACATCACACTTCCTTCCGCAAACGGCGAAACGCTTTGACTCGGTGAGTTTCGCGGCATTCCGACTTCGATGCCCCGGTTGCCGAAATTCAGTTGCCTTTGAATTTCGGGTGATCCCTCTTGAGCATGTATGCTTCTGCTACTTGTTCTACATCAGACTTCTTCCGCAAACGGCGAAACGCTTTGACTCGGTGAGTTTCGCGGCATTCCGACTTCGATGCCCCGGTTGCCGAAATTCAGTTGCCTTTGAATTTCGGGTGATCCCTCTTGAGCATGTATGCTTCTGCTACTTGTTCTACATCACACTTCCTTCCGCAAACGGCGAAACGCTTTGACTCGGTGAGTTTCGCGGCATTCCGACTTCGATGCCCGGTTGCCGAAATTCAGTTGCCTTTGAATTTCGGGTGATCCCTCTTGAGCATGTATGCTTCTGCTACTTGTTCTACATCAGACTTCCTTCCGCAAACGGCGAAACGCTTTGACTCGGTGAGTTTCGCGGCATTCCGACTTCGATGCCCCGGTTGCCGAAATTCAGTTGCCTTTGAATTTCGGGTGATCCCTCTTGAGCATGTATGCTTCTGCTACTTGTTCTACATCACACTTCCTTCCGCAAACGGCGAAACGCTTTGACTCGGTGAGTTTCGCGGCATTCCGACTTCGATGCCCCGGTTGCCGAAATTCAGTTGCCTTTGAATTTCGGGTGATCCCTCTTGAGCATGTATGCTTCTGCTACTTGTTCTACATCACACTTCCTTCCGCAAACGGCGAAACGCTTTGACTCGGTGAGTTTCGCGGCATTCCGACTTCGATGCCCCGGTTGCCGAAATTCAGTTGCCTTTGAATTTCGGGTGATCCCTCTTGAGCATGTATGCTTCTGCTACTTGTTCTACATCACACTTCCTTCCGCAAACGGCGAAACGCTTTGACTCGGTGAGTTTCGCGGCATTCCGACTTCGATGCCCCGGTTGCCGAAATTCAGTTGCCTTTGAATTTCGGTGATCCCTCTTGAGCATGTATGCTTCTGCTACTTGTTCTACATCAGACTTCTTCCGCAAACGGCGAAACGCTTTGACTCGGTGAGTTTCGCGGCATTCCGACTTCGATGCCCCGGTTGCCGAAATTCAGTTGCCTTTGAATTTCGGGTGATCCCTCTTGAGCATGTATGCTTCTGCTACTTGTTCTACATCAGACTTCCTTCCGCAAACGGCGAAACGCTTTGACTCGGTGAGTTTCGCGGCATTCCGACTTCGATGCCCCGTTGCCGAAATTCAGTTGCCTTTGAATTTCGGGTGATCCCTCTTGAGCATGTATGCTTCTGCTACTTGTTCTACATCACACTTCTTCCGCAAACGGCGAAACGCTTTGACTCGGTGAGTTTCGCGGCATTCCGACTTCGATGCCCCGGTTGCCGAAATTCAGTTGCCTTTGAATTTCGGGTGATCCCTCTTGAGCATGTATGCTTCTGCTACTTGTTCTACATCACACTTCTTCCGCAAACGGCGAAACGCTTTGACTCGGTGAGTTTCGCGGCATTCCGACTTCGATGCCCCGGTTGCCGAAATTCAGTTGCCTTTGAATTTCGGGTGATCCCTCTTGAGCATGTATGCTTCTGCTACTTGTTCTACATCACACTTCCTTCCGCAAACGGCGAAACGCTTTGACTCGGTGAGTTTCGCGGCATTCCGACTTCGATGCCCCGGTTGCCGAAATTCAGTTGCCTTTGAATTTCGGGTGATCCCTCTTGAGCATGTATGCTTCTGCTACTTGTTCTACATCACACTTCCTTCCGCAAACGGCGAAACGCTTTGACTCGGTGAGTTTCGCGGCATTCCGACTTCGATGCCCCGGTTGCCGAAATTCAGTTGCCTTTGAATTTCGGGTGATCCCTCTTGAGCATGTATGCTTCTGCTACTTGTTCTACATCAGACTTCCTTCCGCAAACGGCGAAACGCTTTGACTCGGTGAGTTTCGCGGCATTCCGACTTCGATGCCCCGGTTGCCGAAATTCAGTTGCCTTTGAATTTCGGGTGATCCCTCTTGAGCATGTATGCTTCTGCTACTTGTTCTACATCAGACTTCTTCCGCAAACGGCGAAACGCTTTGACTCGGTGAGTTTCGCGGCATTCCGACTTCGATGCCCCGGTTGCCGAAATTCAGTTGCCTTTGAATTTCGGGTGATCCCTCTTGAGCATGTATGCTTCTGCTACTTGTTCTACATCACACTTCCTTCCGCAAACGGCGAAACGCTTTGACTCGGTGAGTTTCGCGGCATTCCGACTTCGATGCCCCGGTTGCCGAAATTCAGTTGCCTTTGAATTTCGGGTGATCCCTCTTGAGCATGTATGCTTCTGCTACTTGTTCTACATCACACTTCCTCCGCAAACGGCGAAACGCTTTGACTCGGTGAGTTTCGCGGCATTCCGACTTCGATGCCCCGGTTGCCGAAATTCAGTTGCCTTTGAATTTCGGGTGATCCCTCTTGAGCATGTATGCTTCTGCTACTTGTTCTACATCACACTTCCTTCCGCAAACGGCGAAACGCTTTGACTCGGTGAGTTTCGCGGCATTCCGACTTCGATGCCCCGGTTGCCGAAATTCAGTTGCCTTTGAATTTCGGGTGATCCCTCTTGAGCATGTATGCTTCTGCTACTTGTTCTACATCACACTTCCTCCGCAAACGGCGAAACGCTTTGACTCGGTGAGTTTCGCGGCATTCCGACTTCGATGCCCCGGTTGCCGAAATTCAGTTGCCTTTGAATTTCGGGTGATCCCTCTTGAGCATGTATGCTTCTGCTACTTGTTCTACATCACACTTCCTTCCGCAAACGGCGAAACGCTTTGACTCGGTGAGTTTCGCGGCATTCCGACTTCGATGCCCCGGTTGCCGAAATTCAGTTGCCTTTGAATTTCGGGTGATCCCTCTTGAGCATGTATGCTTCTGCTACTTGTTCTACATCAGACTTCTTCCGCAAACGGCGAAACGCTTTGACTCGGTGAGTTTCGCGGCATTCCGACTTCGATGCCCCGGTTGCCGAAATTCAGTTGCCTTTGAATTTCGGGTGATCCCTCTTGAGCATGTATGCTTCTGCTACTTGTTCTACATCACACTTCTTCCGCAAACGGCGAAACGCTTTGACTCGGTGAGTTTCGCGGCATTCCGACTTCGATGCCCCGGTTGCCGAAATTCAGTTGCCTTTGAATTTCGGGTGATCCCTCTTGAGCATGTATGCTTCTGCTACTTGTTCTACATCAGACTTCTTCCGCAAACGGCGAAACGCTTTGACTCGGTGAGTTTCGCGGCATTCCGACTTCGATGCCCCGGTTGCCGAAATTCAGTTGCCTTTGAATTTCGGGTGATCCCTCTTGAGCATGTATGCTTCTGCTACTTGTTCTACATCAGACTTCTTCCGCAAACGGCGAAACGCTTTGACTCGGTGAGTTTCGCGGCATTCCGACTTCGATGCCCCGGTTGCCGAAATTCAGTTGCCTTTGAATTTCGGGTGATCCCTCTTGAGCATGTATGCTTCTGCTACTTGTTCTACATCACACTTCTTCCGCAAACGCGAAACGCTTTGACTCGGTGAGTTTCGCGGCATTCCGACTTCGATGCCCGGTTGCCGAAATTCAGTTGCCTTTGAATTTCGGGTGATCCCTCTTGAGCATGTATGCTTCTGCTACTTGTTCTACATCAGACTTCCTTCCGCAAACGGCGAAACGCTTTGACTCGGTGAGTTTCGCGGCATTCCGACTTCGATGCCCGGTTGCCGAAATTCAGTTGCCTTTGAATTTCGGGTGATCCCTCTTGAGCATGTATGCTTCTGCTACTTGTTCTACATCACACTTCCTTCCGCAAACGGCGAAACGCTTTGACTCGGTGAGTTTCGCGGCATTCCGACTTCGATGCCCCGGTTGCCGAAATTCAGTTGCCTTTGAATTTCGGGTGATCCCTCTTGAGCATGTATGCTTCTGCTACTTGTTCTACATCAGACTTCTTCCGCAAAGGCGAAACGCTTTGACTCGGTGAGTTTCGCGGCATTCCGACTTCGATGCCCCGGTTGCCGAAATTCAGTTGCCTTTGAATTTCGGGTGATCCCTCTTGAGCATGTATGCTTCTGCTACTTGTTCTACATCAGACACTTCTTCCGCAAACGGCGAAACGCTTTGACTCGGTGAGTTTCGCGGCATTCCGACTTCGATGCCCCGTTGCCGAAATTCAGTTGCCTTTGAATTTCGGGTGATCCCTCTTGAGCATGTATGCTTCTGCTACTTGTTCTACATCAGACTTCTTCCGCAAACGGCGAAACGCTTTGACTCGGTGAGTTTCGCGGCATTCCGACTTCGATGCCCCGTTGCCGAAATTCAGTTGCCTTTGAATTTCGGGTGATCCCTCTTGAGCATGTATGCTTCTGCTACTTGTTCTACATCACACTTCCTTCCGCAAACGCGAAACGCTTTGACTCGGTGAGTTTCGCGGCATTCCGACTTCGATGCCCCGGTTGCCGAAATTCAGTTGCCTTTGAATTTCGGGTGATCCCTCTTGAGCATGTATGCTTCTGCTACTTGTTCTACATCAGACTTCCTTCCGCAAACGGCGAAACGCTTTGACTCGGTGAGTTTCGCGGCATTCCGACTTCGATGCCCCGGTTGCCGAAATTCAGTTGCCTTTGAATTTCGGGTGATCCCTCTTGAGCATGTATGCTTCTGCTACTTGTTCTACATCACACTTCTTCCGCAAACGGCGAAACGCTTTGACTCGGTGAGTTTCGCGGCATTCCGACTTCGATGCCCCGGTTGCCGAAATTCAGTTGCCTTTGAATTTCGGGTGATCCCTCTTGAGCATGTATGCTTCTGCTACTTGTTCTACATCAGACTTCCTTCCGCAAACGGCGAAACGCTTTGACTCGGTGAGTTTCGCGGCATTCCGACTTCGATGCCCCGTTGCCGAAATTCAGTTGCCTTTGAATTTCGGGTGATCCCTCTTGAGCATGTATGCTTCTGCTACTTGTTCTACATCAGACTTCCTTCCGCAAACGGCGAAACGCTTTGACTCGGTGAGTTTCGCGGCATTCCGACTTCGATGCCCCGGTTGCCGAAATTCAGTTGCCTTTGAATTTCGGGTGATCCCTCTTGAGCATGTATGCTTCTGCTACTTGTTCTACATCAGACTTCCTTCCGCAAAGGCGAAACGCTTTGACTCGGTGAGTTTCGCGGCATTCCGACTTCGATGCCCGGTTGCCGAAATTCAGTTGCCTTTGAATTTCGGGTGATCCCTCTTGAGCATGTATGCTTCTGCTACTTGTTCTACATCACACTTTCCTTCCGCAAACGGCGAAACGCTTTGACTCGGTGAGTTTCGCGGCATTCCGACTTCGATGCCCCGGTTGCCGAAATTCAGTTGCCTTTGAATTTCGGGTGATCCCTCTTGAGCATGTATGCTTCTGCTACTTGTTCTACATCAGACTTCTTCCGCAAACGGCGAAACGCTTTGACTCGGTGAGTTTCGCGGCATTCCGACTTCGATGCCCGGTTGCCGAAATTCAGTTGCCTTTGAATTTCGGGTGATCCCTCTTGAGCATGTATGCTTCTGCTACTTGTTCTACATCAGACTTCCTTCCGCAAACGGCGAAACGCTTTGACTCGGTGAGTTTCGCGGCATTCCGACTTCGATGCCCCGGTTGCCGAAATTCAGTTGCCTTTGAATTTCGGGTGATCCCTCTTGAGCATGTATGCTTCTGCTACTTGTTCTACATCAGACTTCCTTCCGCAAACGGCGAAACGCTTTGACTCGGTGAGTTTCGCGGCATTCCGACTTCGATGCCCCGGTTGCCGAAATTCAGTTGCCTTTGAATTTCGGGTGATCCCTCTTGAGCATGTATGCTTCTGCTACTTGTTCTACATCAGACTTCTTCCGCAAAGGCGAAACGCTTTGACTCGGTGAGTTTCGCGGCATTCCGACTTCGATGCCCCGTTTGCCGAAATTCAGTTGCCTTTGAATTTCGGGTGATCCCTCTTGAGCATGTATGCTTCTGCTACTTGTTCTACATCAGACTTCTTCCGCAAACGGCGAAACGCTTTGACTCGGTGAGTTTCGCGGCATTCCGACTTCGATGCCCCGGTTGCCGAAATTCAGTTGCCTTTGAATTTCGGGTGATCCCTCTTGAGCATGTATGCTTCTGCTACTTGTTCTACATCACACTTCTTCCGCAAACGGCGAAACGCTTTGACTCGGTGAGTTTCGCGGCATTCCGACTTCGATGCCCCGGTTGCCGAAATTCAGTTGCCTTTGAATTTCGGGTGATCCCTCTTGAGCATGTATGCTTCTGCTACTTGTTCTACATCAGACTTCTTCCGCAAACGGCGAAACGCTTTGACTCGGTGAGTTTCGCGGCATTCCGACTTCGATGCCCCGGTTGCCGAAATTCAGTTGCCTTTGAATTTCGGGTGATCCCTCTTGAGCATGTATGCTTCTGCTACTTGTTCTACATCACACTTCTTCCGCAAACGGCGAAACGCTTTGACTCGGTGAGTTTCGCGGCATTCCGACTTCGATGCCCGGTTGCCGAAATTCAGTTGCCTTTGAATTTCGGGTGATCCCTCTTGAGCATGTATGCTTCTGCTACTTGTTCTACATCACACTTCTTCCGCAAACGGCGAAACGCTTTGACTCGGTGAGTTTCGCGGCATTCCGACTTCGATGCCCCGTTGCCGAAATTCAGTTGCCTTTGAATTTCGGGTGATCCCTCTTGAGCATGTATGCTTCTGCTACTTGTTCTACATCAGACTTCTTCCGCAAACGGCGAAACGCTTTGACTCGGTGAGTTTCGCGGCATTCCGACTTCGATGCCCCGTTGCCGAAATTCAGTTGCCTTTGAATTTCGGGTGATCCCTCTTGAGCATGTATGCTTCTGCTACTTGTTCTACATCAGACTTCCTTCCGCAAACGGCGAAACGCTTTGACTCGGTGAGTTTCGCGGCATTCCGACTTCGATGCCCCGTTGCCGAAATTCAGTTGCCTTTGAATTTCGGGTGATCCCTCTTGAGCATGTATGCTTCTGCTACTTGTTCTACATCACACTTCTTCCGCAAACGGCGAAACGCTTTGACTCGGTGAGTTTCGCGGCATTCCGACTTCGATGCCCCGGTTGCCGAAATTCAGTTGCCTTTGAATTTCGGGTGATCCCTCTTGAGCATGTATGCTTCTGCTACTTGTTCTACATCAGACTTCTTCCGCAAACGGCGAAACGCTTTGACTCGGTGAGTTTCGCGGCATTCCGACTTCGATGCCCCGGTTGCCGAAATTCAGTTGCCTTTGAATTTCGGGTGATCCCTCTTGAGCATGTATGCTTCTGCTACTTGTTCTACATCAGACTTCTTCCGCAAACGGCGAAACGCTTTGACTCGGTGAGTTTCGCGGCATTCCGACTTCGATGCCCCGGTTGCCGAAATTCAGTTGCCTTTGAATTTCGGGTGATCCCTCTTGAGCATGTATGCTTCTGCTACTTGTTCTACATCAGACTTCTTCCGCAAACGGCGAAACGCTTTGACTCGGTGAGTTTCGCGGCATTCCGACTTCGATGCCCCGTTGCCGAAATTCAGTTGCCTTTGAATTTCGGGTGATCCCTCTTGAGCATGTATGCTTCTGCTACTTGTTCTACATCAGACTTCTTCCAAAACGGCGAAACGCTTTGACTCGGTGAGTTTCGCGGCATTCCGACTTCGATGCCCCGTTGCCGAAATTCAGTTGCCTTTGAATTTCGGGTGATCCCTCTTGAGCATGTATGCTTCTGCTACTTGTTCTACATCAGACTTCTTCCGCAAACGGCGAAACGCTTTGACTCGGTGAGTTTCGCGGCATTCCGACTTCGATGCCCCGGTTGCCGAAATTCAGTTGCCTTTGAATTTCGGGTGATCCCTCTTGAGCATGTATGCTTCTGCTACTTGTTCTACATCAGACTTCCTTCCGCAAACGGCGAAACGCTTTGACTCGGTGAGTTTCGCGGCATTCCGACTTCGATGCCCCGGTTGCCGAAATTCAGTTGCCTTTGAATTTCGGGTGATCCCTCTTGAGCATGTATGCTTCTGCTACTTGTTCTACATCAGACTTCTTCCGCAAACGGCGAAACGCTTTGACTCGGTGAGTTTCGCGGCATTCCGACTTCGATGCCCCGGTTGCCGAAATTCAGTTGCCTTTGAATTTCGGGTGATCCCTCTTGAGCATGTATGCTTCTGCTACTTGTTCTACATCACTTCCTTCCGCAAACGGCGAAACGCTTTGACTCGGTGAGTTTCGCGGCATTCCGACTTCGATGCCCCGGTTGCCGAAATTCAGTTGCCTTTGAATTTCGGGTGATCCCTCTTGAGCATGTATGCTTCTGCTACTTGTTCTACATCAGACTTCCTTCCGCAAACGGCGAAACGCTTTGACTCGGTGAGTTTCGCGGCATTCCGACTTCGATGCCCCGGTTGCCGAAATTCAGTTGCCTTTGAATTTCGGGTGATCCCTCTTGAGCATGTATGCTTCTGCTACTTGTTCTACATCAGACTTCCTTCCGCAAACGGCGAAACGCTTTGACTCGGTGAGTTTCGCGGCATTCCGACTTCGATGCCCCGTTGCCGAAATTCAGTTGCCTTTGAATTTCGGGTGATCCCTCTTGAGCATGTATGCTTCTGCTACTTGTTCTACATCAGACTTCTTCCGCAAACGGCGAAACGCTTTGACTCGGTGAGTTTCGCGGCATTCCGACTTCGATGCCCCGGTTGCCGAAATTCAGTTGCCTTTGAATTTCGGGTGATCCCTCTTGAGCATGTATGCTTCTGCTACTTGTTCTACATCAGACTTCTTCCGCAAAGGCGAAACGCTTTGACTCGGTGAGTTTCGCGGCATTCCGACTTCGATGCCCCGGTTGCCGAAATTCAGTTGCCTTTGAATTTCGGGTGATCCCTCTTGAGCATGTATGCTTCTGCTACTTGTTCTACATCAGACTTCCTTCCGCAAACGGCGAAACGCTTTGACTCGGTGAGTTTCGCGGCATTCCGACTTCGATGCCCGGTTGCCGAAATTCAGTTGCCTTTGAATTTCGGGTGATCCCTCTTGAGCATGTATGCTTCTGCTACTTGTTCTACATCACACTTCTTCCGCAAACGGCGAAACGCTTTGACTCGGTGAGTTTCGCGGCATTCCGACTTCGATGCCCCGGTTGCCGAAATTCAGTTGCCTTTGAATTTCGGGTGATCCCTCTTGAGCATGTATGCTTCTGCTACTTGTTCTACATCAGACTTCCTTCCGCAAACGGCGAAACGCTTTGACTCGGTGAGTTTCGCGGCATTCCGACTTCGATGCCCCGGTTGCCGAAATTCAGTTGCCTTTGAATTTCGGGTGATCCCTCTTGAGCATGTATGCTTCTGCTACTTGTTCTACATCAGACTTCCTTCCGCAAACGGCGAAACGCTTTGACTCGGTGAGTTTCGCGGCATTCCGACTTCGATGCCCCGGTTGCCGAAATTCAGTTGCCTTTGAATTTCGGGTGATCCCTCTTGAGCATGTATGCTTCTGCTACTTGTTCTACATCACACTTCTTCCGCAAACGGCGAAACGCTTTGACTCGGTGAGTTTCGCGGCATTCCGACTTCGATGCCCCGGTTGCCGAAATTCAGTTGCCTTTGAATTTCGGGTGATCCCTCTTGAGCATGTATGCTTCTGCTACTTGTTCTACATCACACTTCCTTCCGCAAACGGCGAAACGCTTTGACTCGGTGAGTTTCGCGGCATTCCGACTTCGATGCCCCGGTTGCCGAAATTCAGTTGCCTTTGAATTTCGGGTGATCCCTCTTGAGCATGTATGCTTCTGCTACTTGTTCTACATCAGACTTCTTCCGCAAACGGCGAAACGCTTTGACTCGGTGAGTTTCGCGGCATTCCGACTTCGATGCCCCGGTTGCCGAAATTCAGTTGCCTTTGAATTTCGGGTGATCCCTCTTGAGCATGTATGCTTCTGCTACTTGTTCTACATCAGACTTCTTCCGCAAACGGCGAAACGCTTTGACTCGGTGAGTTTCGCGGCATTCCGACTTCGATGCCCGGTTGCCGAAATTCAGTTGCCTTTGAATTTCGGGTGATCCCTCTTGAGCATGTATGCTTCTGCTACTTGTTCTACATCACACTTCTTCCGCAAACGGCGAAACGCTTTGACTCGGTGAGTTTCGCGGCATTCCGACTTCGATGCCCCGGTTGCCGAAATTCAGTTGCCTTTGAATTTCGGGTGATCCCTCTTGAGCATGTATGCTTCTGCTACTTGTTCTACATCAGACTTCTTCCGCAAACGGCGAAACGCTTTGACTCGGTGAGTTTCGCGGCATTCCGACTTCGATGCCCCGGTTGCCGAAATTCAGTTGCCTTTGAATTTCGGGTGATCCCTCTTGAGCATGTATGCTTCTGCTACTTGTTCTACATCACACTTCTTCCGCAAACGGCGAAACGCTTTGACTCGGTGAGTTTCGCGGCATTCCGACTTCGATGCCCCGGTTGCCGAAATTCAGTTGCCTTTGAATTTCGGGTGATCCCTCTTGAGCATGTATGCTTCTGCTACTTGTTCTACATCAGACTTCCTTCCGCAAACGGCGAAACGCTTTGACTCGGTGAGTTTCGCGGCATTCCGACTTCGATGCCCCGGTTGCCGAAATTCAGTTGCCTTTGAATTTCGGGTGATCCCTCTTGAGCATGTATGCTTCTGCTACTTGTTCTACATCACACTTCCTTCCGCAAACGGCGAAACGCTTTGACTCGGTGAGTTTCGCGGCATTCCGACTTCGATGCCCCGGTTGCCGAAATTCAGTTGCCTTTGAATTTCGGGTGATCCCTCTTGAGCATGTATGCTTCTGCTACTTGTTCTACATCAGACTTCTTCCGCAAACGGCGAAACGCTTTGACTCGGTGAGTTTCGCGGCATTCCGACTTCGATGCCCGGTTGCCGAAATTCAGTTGCCTTTGAATTTCGGGTGATCCCTCTTGAGCATGTATGCTTCTGCTACTTGTTCTACATCACACTTCCTTCCGCAAACGGCGAAACGCTTTGACTCGGTGAGTTTCGCGGCATTCCGACTTCGATGCCCCGGTTGCCGAAATTCAGTTGCCTTTGAATTTCGGGTGATCCCTCTTGAGCATGTATGCTTCTGCTACTTGTTCTACATCAACTTCTTCCGCAAACGGCGAAACGCTTTGACTCGGTGAGTTTCGCGGCATTCCGACTTCGATGCCCCGGTTGCCGAAATTCAGTTGCCTTTGAATTTCGGGTGATCCCTCTTGAGCATGTATGCTTCTGCTACTTGTTCTACATCAGACTTCTTCCGCAAACGGCGAAACGCTTTGACTCGGTGAGTTTCGCGGCATTCCGACTTCGATGCCCCGGTTGCCGAAATTCAGTTGCCTTTGAATTTCGGGTGATCCCTCTTGAGCATGTATGCTTCTGCTACTTGTTCTACATCAGACTTCTTTCGCAAACGGCGAAACGCTTTGACTCGGTGAGTTTCGCGGCATTCCGACTTCGATGCCCCGGTTGCCGAAATTCAGTTGCCTTTGAATTTCGGGTGATCCCTCTTGAGCATGTATGCTTCTGCTACTTGTTCTACATCAGACTTTCTTCCGCAAACGGCGAAACGCTTTGACTCGGTGAGTTTCGCGGCATTCCGACTTCGATGCCCCGGTTGCCGAAATTCAGTTGCCTTTGAATTTCGGGTGATCCCTCTTGAGCATGTATGCTTCTGCTACTTGTTCTACATCAGACTTCTTCCGCAAACGGCGAAACGCTTTGACTCGGTGAGTTTCGCGGCATTCCGACTTCGATGCCCCGGTTGCCGAAATTCAGTTGCCTTTGAATTTCGGGTGATCCCTCTTGAGCATGTATGCTTCTGCTACTTGTTCTACATCAGACTTCTTCCGCAAACGGCGAAACGCTTTGACTCGGTGAGTTTCGCGGCATTCCGACTTCGATGCCCCGGTTGCCGAAATTCAGTTGCCTTTGAATTTCGGGTGATCCCTCTTGAGCATGTATGCTTCTGCTACTTGTTCTACATCAGACTTCTTCCGCAAACGGCGAAACGCTTTGACTCGGTGAGTTTCGCGGCATTCCGACTTCGATGCCCCGGTTGCCGAAATTCAGTTGCCTTTGAATTTCGGGTGATCCCTCTTGAGCATGTATGCTTCTGCTACTTGTTCTACATCAGACTTCTTCCGCAAACGGCGAAACGCTTTGACTCGGTGAGTTTCGCGGCATTCCGACTTCGATGCCCCGGTTGCCGAAATTCAGTTGCCTTTGAATTTCGGGTGATCCCTCTTGAGCATGTATGCTTCTGCTACTTGTTCTACATCAGACTTCTTCCGCAAACGGCGAAACGCTTTGACTCGGTGAGTTTCGCGGCATTCCGACTTCGATGCCCCGGTTGCCGAAATTCAGTTGCCTTTGAATTTCGGGTGATCCCTCTTGAGCATGTATGCTTCTGCTACTTGTTCTACATCAGACTTCTTCCGCAAACGGCGAAACGCTTTGACTCGGTGAGTTTCGCGGCATTCCGACTTCGATGCCCCGTTGCCGAAATTCAGTTGCCTTTGAATTTCGGGTGATCCCTCTTGAGCATGTATGCTTCTGCTACTTGTTCTACATCAGACTTCTTCCGCAAACGGCGAAACGCTTTGACTCGGTGAGTTTCGCGGCATTCCGACTTCGATGCCCCGGTTGCCGAAATTCAGTTGCCTTTGAATTTCGGGTGATCCCTCTTGAGCATGTATGCTTCTGCTACTTGTTCTACATCAGACTTCTTCCGCAAACGGCGAAACGCTTTGACTCGGTGAGTTTCGCGGCATTCCGACTTCGATGCCCCGGTTGCCGAAATTCAGTTGCCTTTGAATTTCGGGTGATCCCTCTTGAGCATGTATGCTTCTGCTACTTGTTCTACATCAGACTTCTTCCGCAAACGGCGAAACGCTTTGACTCGGTGAGTTTCGCGGCATTCCGACTTCGATGCCCGGTTGCCGAAATTCAGTTGCCTTTGAATTTCGGGTGATCCCTCTTGAGCATGTATGCTTCTGCTACTTGTTCTACATCACTTTCTTCCGCAAACGGCGAAACGCTTTGACTCGGTGAGTTTCGCGGCATTCCGACTTCGATGCCCCGGTTGCCGAAATTCAGTTGCCTTTGAATTTCGGGTGATCCCTCTTGAGCATGTATGCTTCTGCTACTTGTTCTACATCAGACTTCTTCCGCAAACGGCGAAACGCTTTGACTCGGTGAGTTTCGCGGCATTCCGACTTCGATGCCCCGGTTGCCGAAATTCAGTTGCCTTTGAATTTCGGGTGATCCCTCTTGAGCATGTATGCTTCTGCTACTTGTTCTACATCAGACTTCTTCCGCAAACGGCGAAACGCTTTGACTCGGTGAGTTTCGCGGCATTCCGACTTCGATGCCCCGGTTGCCGAAATTCAGTTGCCTTTGAATTTCGGGTGATCCCTCTTGAGCATGTATGCTTCTGCTACTTGTTCTACATCAGACTTCTTCCGCAAACGGCGAAACGCTTTGACTCGGTGAGTTTCGCGGCATTCCGACTTCGATGCCCCGGTTGCCGAAATTCAGTTGCCTTTGAATTTCGGGTGATCCCTCTTGAGCATGTATGCTTCTGCTACTTGTTCTACATCAGACTTCTTCCGCAAACGGCGAAACGCTTTGACTCGGTGAGTTTCGCGGCATTCCGACTTCGATGCCCCGGTTGCCGAAATTCAGTTGCCTTTGAATTTCGGGTGATCCCTCTTGAGCATGTATGCTTCTGCTACTTGTTCTACATCAGACTTCTTCCGCAAACGGCGAAACGCTTTGACTCGGTGAGTTTCGCGGCATTCCGACTTCGATGCCCCGGTTGCCGAAATTCAGTTGCCTTTGAATTTCGGGTGATCCCTCTTGAGCATGTATGCTTCTGCTACTTGTTCTACATCAGACTTCTTCCGCAAACGGCGAAACGCTTTGACTCGGTGAGTTTCGCGGCATTCCGACTTCGATGCCCCGGTTGCCGAAATTCAGTTGCCTTTGAATTTCGGGTGATCCCTCTTGAGCATGTATGCTTCTGCTACTTGTTCTACATCAGACTTCTTCCGCAAACGGCGAAACGCTTTGACTCGGTGAGTTTCGCGGCATTCCGACTTCGATGCCCCGGTTGCCGAAATTCAGTTGCCTTTGAATTTCGGGTGATCCCTCTTGAGCATGTATGCTTCTGCTACTTGTTCTACATCAGACTTCTTCCGCAAACGGCGAAACGCTTTGACTCGGTGAGTTTCGCGGCATTCCGACTTCGATGCCCCGGTTGCCGAAATTCAGTTGCCTTTGAATTTCGGGTGATCCCTCTTGAGCATGTATGCTTCTGCTACTTGTTCTACATCAGACTTCTTCCGCAAACGCGAAACGCTTTGACTCGGTGAGTTTCGCGGCATTCCGACTTCGATGCCCCGGTTGCCGAAATTCAGTTGCCTTTGAATTTCGGGTGATCCCTCTTGAGCATGTATGCTTCTGCTACTTGTTCTACATCAGACTTCTTCCGCAAACGGCGAAACGCTTTGACTCGGTGAGTTTCGCGGCATTCCGACTTCGATGCCCCGGTTGCCGAAATTCAGTTGCCTTTGAATTTCGGGTGATCCCTCTTGAGCATGTATGCTTCTGCTACTTGTTCTACATCAGACTTCTTCCGCAAACGGCGAAACGCTTTGACTCGGTGAGTTTCGCGGCATTCCGACTTCGATGCCCCGGTTGCCGAAATTCAGTTGCCTTTGAATTTCGGGTGATCCCTCTTGAGCATGTATGCTTCTGCTACTTGTTCTACATCAGACTTCTTCCGCAAACGGCGAAACGCTTTGACTCGGTGAGTTTCGCGGCATTCCGACTTCGATGCCCCGGTTGCCGAAATTCAGTTGCCTTTGAATTTCGGGTGATCCCTCTTGAGCATGTATGCTTCTGCTACTTGTTCTACATCAGACTTCTTCCGCAAACGGCGAAACGCTTTGACTCGGTGAGTTTCGCGGCATTCCGACTTCGATGCCCCGTTGCCGAAATTCAGTTGCCTTTGAATTTCGGGTGATCCCTCTTGAGCATGTATGCTTCTGCTACTTGTTCTACATCAGACTTCTTCCGCAAACGGCGAAACGCTTTGACTCGGTGAGTTTCGCGGCATTCCGACTTCGATGCCCCGGTTGCCGAAATTCAGTTGCCTTTGAATTTCGGGTGATCCCTCTTGAGCATGTATGCTTCTGCTACTTGTTCTACATCAGACTTCTTCCGCAAACGGCGAAACGCTTTGACTCGGTGAGTTTCGCGGCATTCCGACTTCGATGCCCCGGTTGCCGAAATTCAGTTGCCTTTGAATTTCGGGTGATCCCTCTTGAGCATGTATGCTTCTGCTACTTGTTCTACATCAGACTTCTTCCGCAAACGGCGAAACGCTTTGACTCGGTGAGTTTCGCGGCATTCCGACTTCGATGCCCCGGTTGCCGAAATTCAGTTGCCTTTGAATTTCGGGTGATCCCTCTTGAGCATGTATGCTTCTGCTACTTGTTCTACATCAGACTTCTTCCGCAAACGGCGAAACGCTTTGACTCGGTGAGTTTCGCGGCATTCCGACTTCGATGCCCCGGTTGCCGAAATTCAGTTGCCTTTGAATTTCGGGTGATCCCTCTTGAGCATGTATGCTTCTGCTACTTGTTCTACATCAGACTTCTTCCGCAAACGGCGAAACGCTTTGACTCGGTGAGTTTCGCGGCATTCCGACTTCGATGCCCCGGTTGCCGAAATTCAGTTGCCTTTGAATTTCGGGTGATCCCTCTTGAGCATGTATGCTTCTGCTACTTGTTCTACATCAGACTTCTTCCGCAAACGGCGAAACGCTTTGACTCGGTGAGTTTCGCGGCATTCCGACTTCGATGCCCCGGTTGCCGAAATTCAGTTGCCTTTGAATTTCGGGTGATCCCTCTTGAGCATGTATGCTTCTGCTACTTGTTCTACATCAGACTTCTTCCGCAAACGGCGAAACGCTTTGACTCGGTGAGTTTCGCGGCATTCCGACTTCGATGCCCCGGTTGCCGAAATTCAGTTGCCTTTGAATTTCGGGTGATCCCTCTTGAGCATGTATGCTTCTGCTACTTGTTCTACATCAGACTTCTTCCGCAAACGGCGAAACGCTTTGACTCGGTGAGTTTCGCGGCATTCCGACTTCGATGCCCCGGTTGCCGAAATTCAGTTGCCTTTGAATTTCGGGTGATCCCTCTTGAGCATGTATGCTTCTGCTACTTGTTCTACATCAGACTTCTTCCGCAAACGGCGAAACGCTTTGACTCGGTGAGTTTCGCGGCATTCCGACTTCGATGCCCCGGTTGCCGAAATTCAGTTGCCTTTGAATTTCGGGTGATCCCTCTTGAGCATGTATGCTTCTGCTACTTGTTCTACATCAGACTTCTTCCGCAAACGGCGAAACGCTTTGACTCGGTGAGTTTCGCGGCATTCCGACTTCGATGCCCCGGTTGCCGAAATTCAGTTGCCTTTGAATTTCGGGTGATCCCTCTTGAGCATGTATGCTTCTGCTACTTGTTCTACATCAGACTTCTTCCGCAAACGGCGAAACGCTTTGACTCGGTGAGTTTCGCGGCATTCCGACTTCGATGCCCCGGTTGCCGAAATTCAGTTGCCTTTGAATTTCGGGTGATCCCTCTTGAGCATGTATGCTTCTGCTACTTGTTCTACATCAGACTTCTTCCGCAAACGGCGAAACGCTTTGACTCGGTGAGTTTCGCGGCATTCCGACTTCGATGCCCCGGTTGCCGAAATTCAGTTGCCTTTGAATTTCGGGTGATCCCTCTTGAGCATGTATGCTTCTGCTACTTGTTCTACATCAGACTTCTTCCGCAAACGGCGAAACGCTTTGACTCGGTGAGTTTCGCGGCATTCCGACTTCGATGCCCCGGTTGCCGAAATTCAGTTGCCTTTGAATTTCGGGTGATCCCTCTTGAGCATGTATGCTTCTGCTACTTGTTCTACATCAGACTTCTTCCGCAAACGGCGAAACGCTTTGACTCGGTGAGTTTCGCGGCATTCCGACTTCGATGCCCCGGTTGCCGAAATTCAGTTGCCTTTGAATTTCGGGTGATCCCTCTTGAGCATGTATGCTTCTGCTACTTGTTCTACATCAGACTTCTTCCGCAAACGGCGAAACGCTTTGACTCGGTGAGTTTCGCGGCATTCCGACTTCGATGCCCCGGTTGCCGAAATTCAGTTGCCTTTGAATTTCGGGTGATCCCTCTTGAGCATGTATGCTTCTGCTACTTGTTCTACATCAGACTTCTTCCGCAAACGGCGAAACGCTTTGACTCGGTGAGTTTCGCGGCATTCCGACTTCGATGCCCCGGTTGCCGAAATTCAGTTGCCTTTGAATTTCGGGTGATCCCTCTTGAGCATGTATGCTTCTGCTACTTGTTCTACATCAGACTTCTTCCGCAAACGGCGAAACGCTTTGACTCGGTGAGTTTCGCGGCATTCCGACTTCGATGCCCCGGTTGCCGAAATTCAGTTGCCTTTGAATTTCGGGTGATCCCTCTTGAGCATGTATGCTTCTGCTACTTGTTCTACATCAGACTTCTTCCGCAAACGGCGAAACGCTTTGACTCGGTGAGTTTCGCGGCATTCCGACTTCGATGCCCCGGTTGCCGAAATTCAGTTGCCTTTGAATTTCGGGTGATCCCTCTTGAGCATGTATGCTTCTGCTACTTGTTCTACATCAGACTTCTTCCGCAAACGGCGAAACGCTTTGACTCGGTGAGTTTCGCGGCATTCCGACTTCGATGCCCCGGTTGCCGAAATTCAGTTGCCTTTGAATTTCGGGTGATCCCTCTTGAGCATGTATGCTTCTGCTACTTGTTCTACATCAGACTTCTTCCGCAAACGGCGAAACGCTTTGACTCGGTGAGTTTCGCGGCATTCCGACTTCGATGCCCCGTTTGCCGAAATTCAGTTGCCTTTGAATTTCGGGTGATCCCTCTTGAGCATGTATGCTTCTGCTACTTGTTCTACATCAGACTTCTTCCGCAAACGGCGAAACGCTTTGACTCGGTGAGTTTCGCGGCATTCCGACTTCGATGCCCCGGTTGCCGAAATTCAGTTGCCTTTGAATTTCGGGTGATCCCTCTTGAGCATGTATGCTTCTGCTACTTGTTCTACATCAGACTTCTTCCGCAAACGGCGAAACGCTTTGACTCGGTGAGTTTCGCGGCATTCCGACTTCGATGCCCCGGTTGCCGAAATTCAGTTGCCTTTGAATTTCGGGTGATCCCTCTTGAGCATGTATGCTTCTGCTACTTGTTCTACATCAGACTTCTTCCGCAAACGGCGAAACGCTTTGACTCGGTGAGTTTCGCGGCATTCCGACTTCGATGCCCCGGTTGCCGAAATTCAGTTGCCTTTGAATTTCGGGTGATCCCTCTTGAGCATGTATGCTTCTGCTACTTGTTCTACATCAGACTTCTTCCGCAAACGGCGAAACGCTTTGACTCGGTGAGTTTCGCGGCATTCCGACTTCGATGCCCGGTTGCCGAAATTCAGTTGCCTTTGAATTTCGGGTGATCCCTCTTGAGCATGTATGCTTCTGCTACTTGTTCTACATCAGACTTCTTCCGCAAACGGCGAAACGCTTTGACTCGGTGAGTTTCGCGGCATTCCGACTTCGATGCCCCGGTTGCCGAAATTCAGTTGCCTTTGAATTTCGGGTGATCCCTCTTGAGCATGTATGCTTCTGCTACTTGTTCTACATCAGACTTCTTCCGCAAACGGCGAAACGCTTTGACTCGGTGAGTTTCGCGGCATTCCGACTTCGATGCCCCGGTTGCCGAAATTCAGTTGCCTTTGAATTTCGGGTGATCCCTCTTGAGCATGTATGCTTCTGCTACTTGTTCTACATCAGACTTCTTCCGCAAACGGCGAAACGCTTTGACTCGGTGAGTTTCGCGGCATTCCGACTTCGATGCCCCGGTTGCCGAAATTCAGTTGCCTTTGAATTTCGGGTGATCCCTCTTGAGCATGTATGCTTCTGCTACTTGTTCTACGTCAGACTTCTTCCGCAAACGGTGAAACGCTTTGACTCGGTGAGTTTCGCGGCATTCCGACTTCGATGCCCCGGTTGCCGAAATTCAGTTGCCTTTGAATTTCGGGTGATCCCTCCTGAGCATGTATGCTTCCGCTACTTGTTCTACATCAGACTTCTTCCGCAAACAGCGAAACGCTTTGACTCGATGAGTTTCGCGGCATTCCGACTTCGGTGCCCCGGTTCCGAAATTCAGTTGCCTTTGAATTTCGGGTGATCCCTCTTGAGCATGTATGCTTCAGCTACTTGTTCTACATTAGACAACTTTCGCAAACGGCGAAACGCTTTGACTCAGTGAGTTTCGCGGAATTCCGACTTTGATGCCCCGGTTGCCGAAATTCAGTTGCCTTTGAATTTCGGGTGATCCCTCTTGAGCATGTATGCTTCAGCTACTTGTTCTACATCAGACTTCTTCCGCAAAAGGCCAAACTCTTTGACTTGGTTAGTTTCGTGGCATTCCGACTTCGGTGCCCCGGTTGCTGAAATTCAGTTGCCTTTGAATTTCGGGTGATCCCTCTTGAGCATGTGTGCTGCCGCTACATGTTCTACATCAGACAACTTCTGCAAACGGCCAAACGCTTTGACTTGGTGAGTTTCGCGGCATTCCTACTTTGATGCCCCGGTTGCCGTTGCCTTTGAATTTCGGGTGATCCCTATTGAGCATGTATGCTTCCGCTACTTGTTCTACATCAGACTTCTTCCGCAAACGGCTAAACGCTTTGACTCGATGAGTTTCGCGGCATTCCGCCTTCGATGCCCTGGTTGCCGAAATTCAGATGCCCTTGAATTTCGGGTGATCCCTCTTGAGCATTTATGCTTCCGCTACTTCTTCTACATCGGACTGCTTCCGCAAAAGGCGTAACACTTTGAATGGATGAGTTTCGCGGCATTTCGACTTCGATGCCCCGGTTGTCGAAATTCAGTTTCCTTTGAATTTCGGGTGATCCCTATTGAGCATGTATGCTTCCGCTACTTGTTCTACATCAGACTTCTTCCGCAAAAGGCCAAACTCTTTGACTTGGTTAGTTTCATGGCATTCCGACTTCGGTGCCCCGGTTGTCGAAATTCAGTTGCCTTTGAATTTCGGGTGATCCCTCTTGAGCATGTATGCTTCCGCTACTTGTTCTACATCAGACTTCTTCCGCAAAAGGCCAACCGCTTTGACTTGGTTAGTTTCGTGGCATTCCGACTTCGGTGCCCCGGTTGCCGAAATTCAGTTGCCTTTGAATTTCGGGTGATCCCTCTTGAGCATGTATGCTTCAGCTACTTGTTCTACATCAGACAACTTCCGCAAACGGCGAAACGCTTTGACTCGGTGAGTTTCGCGGCATTCCGAATTCGATGCCCCGGTTGCTGAAATTCAGTTGCCTTTGAATTTCGGATGATCACTCTTGAGCATGTATGCTTCCGCTACTTGTTCTACATCAGACTTTCCTCCTTCTTCCCCTCTTTTTTTTTTTTTCTCCTTTTTTTTTTCCGCATAAAAGGCGAACCGTTTTGGACTTGGTGAGTTTCGTGGCATTCCGGACTTCGATGCCCCGGTTGCCGAAATTCAGGTTGCCTTTGAATTTCGGGATGATCCCGATTGTAGCATGTATGCTTCAGCTACTTGTTCTACATCAGACAACTTCCGCAAACGGCGAAACGCTTTGACTCGGTGAGTTTCGCGGCATTCCGAATTCGATGCCCCGGTTGCTGAAATTCAGTTGCCTTTGAATTTCGGATGATCACTCTTGAACATGTATGCTTCCCCTACTTGTTCTACATCAGACAACTTCTGCAAACGGCCAAACGCTTTGATTTGGTGCGTTTCGCGGCATTCCGACCTCGGTGCCCCGGTTGCTGAAATTCAGTTGCCTTTGAATTTCGGGTGATCCCTCTTGAGCATGTATGCTTCAACTACTTGTTCTACATCAGACAACTTCCGCAAACGGCGAAACGCTTTGACTCGGTGAGTTTCCGCGGCCATTCCGAATTTCGATGCCCCGGTTGCTGAAAATTCAGTTGCCTTTGAATTTCGGTATGATCACTCTTGAGCATGTATGCTTCCGCTACTTGTTCTACATCAGACTTCTTCCGCAAAAGGCGAAACGATTGGACTTGGTTAGTTTCACGCCATTTCCGAACTTCGTTGCTCCGGTTGCCGAAATTCAGTTGCCTTTGAAAAATTTTCAGGTGAATCCCTCTATGAGCATATATATGCTTCTGCTACTTAGTTCTAGCATCGAGAACTTCCTTCCACGCAAACGGCGAAACGCTTTGACTCGGTGAGTTTCGCTGGCATTCCGACTTCCGATGTCCAAACCCCCAGGTTGCCGAAATTCAGTTGCCTTTGAAATTTCGGTTGATCCCTCTTGAGCATATGGTATGCTTCTGCTACTTGTTCTAAAGAACCAATCAGGAACTTCCTTACGCAAAGGGCCCGGTAACGCTTGTGATTGGATGCGTATTCGTGCCGGCATTTCTCGAACATTTCGATGCCCCGGTTGCCAAAACTTCAGTTGCACTTTGAAATATTCGGGTGATCCCTCTTGAGCATAGTACTGCTTCTGGCTACTTGTTCTAGTATCGCTCAAGTCACCAAACATCAGACTGTCCTAGTCCGCAAACGGCGAAACGCTTTGACTGGGTGAGGTTCGCGGCATTCCGGACTTCGATGCCCCGGTTGCCAGAAATGCGTTTGCCTTTGAATTTCGGGTGATCCCTCCTGAGCATTGGGTATGCTTCCGCTACTTGTTCTACATCAGACTTCTTCCGCAAATGGCCAAACAACGCTTTGACTTGGATTAGTTTTCGAGGGGGGGGGCCATTGTTTTTTTTTTTTTTTTTTCCGACTTCGGTGCCCCGGTTGCCGGAAATTCAGTTGCCTTTGAATTTCGGGTTGATCCCTCTTGAGAATGTATGCCTTCCGCTACTTGTTTTACCATCAGACTTCGTTCTGCAAACGGCGAAACGCTTTGGACTCGGTGAGTTTTCGCGGCATTCCGACTTCGATGCCCCGGTTGCTGATGAATTCCAGTTTCCTTTGAATTGTGGTATGATCACTCTTGAGCATGTATGCTTCTGCTACTTGTTCTACATCAGACTTCTTCCGCAAACGGCGTCACGCTTTGACATCGATGAAGTTTCGCGGCATTCCGACTTCGATGCCCCGGTTGCCGAAATTCATTTGCCTTTGGAATTTTCCGGGTGATCCTCTTGAGCATGTATGCTATCTGCTACTTGTTCTACATCACACTTTCGTCAGCAGAACGGCGAAACGCTTTTGACTCGGTGAGTTTCGCGGCATTCCGACTTCGATGCACCGGTTGCCGAAATTCAGTTGCCTTTGAATTTCGGGTGATCCCTCTTGAGCATGTATGCTTCTGCTACTTGTTCTACACACACTTCTTCCGCAAATAGCGTATCGCTTTGACTGGGTGAGTTTCGCGGCATTCTGACTTTCGATGCCCCGGTTGCCGAAATTCAGTTGCTTTTGAATTTCAGGTGATCCCTCTTGAGCATGTATGCTTCTTCTACTTGTTCTACATCACACTTCTTCCGCAAACAGCGAAACGCTTTGACTGGGTGAGTTTCGCGGCATTCCGACTTCGATGCCCCGGTTGCCGAAATTCAGTTGCCTTTGAATTTCGGGTGATCCCTCTTGAGCATGTATGCTTCTGCTACTTGTTCTACACCAGTTTTCTTCCGCAAACAAAGAAACGCTTTGACTCGGTGAGTATCCCGGCATTCCGACTTCGATGCCCCGGTTGCCGAAATTCAGTTGCCTTTGAATTCCGGGTGATCCCTCTTGAGCATGTATGCTTCTGCTACTTGTTCCACATAAGACTTCTTCCACAAACGGCGAAACGCTTTGACTCGGTGAGTTTCGCGGCATTCCGACTTCGATGCCCCGGTTGCCGAAATTCAGTTGCCTTTGAATTTCGGGTGATCCCTCTTGAGCATGTATGCTTCTGCTACTTGTTCTACACCACACTTCCTTCCGCAAAGGGCGTAACTCTTTGACTCGGTGAGTTTCGCGGCATTCCGACTTCGATGCCCCGGTTGCCGAAATTCAGTTGCCTTTGAATTTCGGGTGATCCCTCTTGAGCATGTATGCTTCTGCTACTTGTTCTACATCAGACTTCTTCCGCAAACGGCGAAACGCTTTGACTCGGTGAGTTTCGCGGCATTCCGACTTCGATGCCCCGGTTGCCGAAATTCAGTTGCCTTTGAATTTCGGGTGATCCCTCTTGAGCATGTATGCTTCCGCTACTTGTTCTGCATCAGACTTCTTCCGCAAACGGCCAAACGCTTTGACTCGGTGAGTTTCGCGGCATTCCGACTTCGATGCCCCGGTTGGCGAAATTCATTTGCCTTTGAATTTCGGGTGATCCCTCTTTAGCATGTATGCTTCTGCTACTTGTTCTACAACAGACAACTTCCGCAAACAGCGAAACGCTTTGACTCGGTGAGTTTCGCGGCATTCCGCCTTCGATGCCCCGGTTGCCGAAATTCAGTTGCCTTTGAATTTCGGGTGATCCCTCTTGAGCATGTATGCTTCCGCTACTTGTTCTACATCAGACTTCTTCCGCAAACGGCGAAACGCTTTGACTCGGTGAGTTTCGCGGCATTCCGACTTCGATGCCCCGGTTGCCGAAATTCAGTTGCCTTTGAATTTCGGGTGATCCCTCTTGAGCATGTATGCTTCTGCTACTTGTTCTACATCAGACTTCTTCCGCAAACGGCGAAACGCTTTGACTCGGAGAGTTTCGCGGCATTCCGACTTGGATGCCCCGGTTGCCGAAATTCAGTTGCCTTTGAATTTCGGGTGATCCCTCTTGAGCATGTATGCTTCTGCTACTTGTTCTACATCACACTTCCTTCCGCAAACAGCGAAACGCTTTGACTCGGTGAGTTTCGTGGCATTCCGACTTCGATGCCCCGATTGCCGAAATTCAGTTGCCTTTGAATTTCGTGTGATCCCTCTTGAGCATGTATGCTTCTGCTACTTGTTCTACACCACACTTCCCTCCGCAAACGGCGTAACGCTTTGACTCGATGAGTTTCATGGCATTCCGACTTGGATGCCCCGGTTGCCGAAATTCAGTTGCCTTTGAATTTCGGGTGATCCCTCTTGAGCATGTATGCTTCTGCTACTTGTTCTACATCAGACTTCTTCCGCAAACAGCCAAACGCTTTGACTCGGTGAGTTTCGCGGCATTCCGACTTCGATGCCCCGGTTGCCGAAATTCAGTTGCCTTTGAATTTCGGGTGATCCCTCTTGAGCATGTATGCTTCTGCTACTTGTTCTACATCAGACTTCTTCCGCAAACGGCGAAACGCTTTGACTCGGTGAGTTTCGCGGCATTCCGACTTCGATGCCCGGTTGCCGAAATTCAGTTGCCTTTGAATTTCGGGTGATCCCTCTTGAGCATGTATGCTTCTGCTACTTGTTCTACATCACACTTCCTTCCGCAAACGGCGAAACGCTTTGACTCGGTGAGTTTCGCGGCATTCCGACTTCGATGCCCCGGTTGCCGTTGCCTTTGAATTTCGGGTGATCCCTCTTGAGCATGTATGCTTCTGCTACTTGTTCTACATCAGACTTCTTCCGCAAACGGCGAAACGCTTTGACTCGGTGAGTTTCGCGGCATTCCGACTTCGATGCCCCGGTTGCCGAAATTCAGTTGCCTTTGAATTTCGGGTGATCCCTCTTGAGCATGTATGCTTCTGCTACTTGTTCTACATCACACTTCTTCCGCAAACGGCGAAACGCTTTGACTCGGTGAGTTTCGCGGCATTCCGACTTCGATGCCCCGGTTGCCGAAATTCAGTTGCCTTTGAATTTCGGGTGATCCCTCTTGAGCATGTATGCTTCTGCTACTTGTTCTACATCAGACTTCTTCCGCAAACGGCGAAACGCTTTGACTCGGTGAGTTTCGCGGCATTCCGACTTCGATGCCCCGGTTGCCGTTGCCTTTGAATTTCGGGTGATCCCTCTTGAGCATGTATGCTTCTGCTACTTGTTCTACATCACACTTCTTCCGCAAACAGCGAAACGCTTTGACTCGGTGAGTTTCGCGGCATTCCGACTTCGATGCCCCGGTTGCCGTTGCCTTTGAATTTCGGGTGATCCCTCTTTAGCATGTATGCTTCTGCTACTTGTTCTACATCACACTTCCTTCCGCAAACGGCCAAACATTTTGACTCGGTGAGTTTCACGGCATTCCGACTTCGATTCCCCGGTTGCCGAAATTCAGTTGCCTTTGAATTTCGGGTGATCCCTCTTGAGCATGTATGCTTCTGCTACTTGTTCTACATCACACTTCCTTCCGCAAACGGCGAAACGCTTTGACTCGGTGAGTTTCGCGGCATTCCGACTTCGATGCCCCGGTTGCCGAAATTCAGTTGCCTTTGAATTTCGGGTGATCCCTCTTGAGCATGTATGCTTCTGCTACTTGTTCTACATCAGACTTCTTCCGCAAATGGCGAAACGCTTTGACTCGGTGAGTTTCGTGGCATTCCGACTTCGATGCCCCGGTTGCCGTTGCCTTTGAATTTCGGGAGATCCCTCTTGAGCATGTATGCTTCTGCTACTTGTTCTACATCATAGTTCTTCCTCAAACGGCGAAACGCTTTGAGTCGGTGAGTTTCGCGGCATTCCGACATCGGTGCCCCGGTTGCCGAAATTCAGTTGCCTTTGAATTTCGGGTGATCGCTCTTGAGCATGTATGCTTCTGCTACTTATTGTACATCAGTCTTCTTCCTGCAAATGGCGAAAAGCTTTGACTCGGTGAGTTTCGCGGCATTCCGACTTCGATGCCCCGGTTGCCGAAATTCAGTTGCCTTTGAATTTCAGGTGATCCCTCTTGAGCATGTATGCTTCTGCTACTTGTTCTACATCACACTTCTTCCGCAAACAGCGAAACGCTTTGACTCGGTGAGTTTCGCGGCATTCCGACTTCGATGCCCCGGTTGCCGAAATTCAGTTGCCTTTGAATTTCGGGTGATCCCTCTTGAGCATGTATGCTTCTGCTACTTGTTCTACATCAGACTTCTTCCGCAAACGGCCAAACGCTTTGACTCGGTGAGTTTCGCGGCATTCCGACTTCGATGCCCCGGTTGCCGAAATTCAGTTGCCTTTGAATTTCGGGTGATCCCTCTTGAGCATGTATGCTTTTGCTACTTGTTCTACATCACACTTCTTCCGCAAAAGGTGAAACGCTTTGACTCGATGAGTTTCCCGGCATTCCGACTTCGATGCCCCGGTTGCCGATTGCCTTTGAATTTCGGGTGATCCCTCTTGAGCATGTATGCTTCTGCTACTTGTTCTACATCACACTTCCTTCCGCAAACGGCGAAACGCTTTGACTCGGTGAGTTTCGCGGCATTCCGACTTCGATGCCCCGGTTGCCGAAATTCAGTTGCCTTTGAATTTCGGGTGATCCCTCTTGAGCATGTATGCTTCTGCTACTTGTTCTACATCACACTTCTTCCGCAAACGGCGAAACGCTTTGACTCGGTGAGTTTCGCGGCATTCCGACTTCGATGCCCCGTTGCCGAAATTCAGTTGCCTTTGAATTTCGGGTGATCCCTCTTGAGCATGTATGCTTCTGCTACTTGTTCTACATCACACTTCCTTCCGCAAACGGCGAAACGCTTTGACTCGGTGAGTTTCGCGGCATTCCGACTTCGATGCCCCGGTTGCCGAAATTCAGTTGCCTTTGAATTTCGGGTGATCCCTCTTGAGCATGTATGCTTCTGCTACTTGTTCTACATCAGACTTCTTCCGCAAACGGCGAAACGCTTTGACTCGGTGAGTTTCGCGGCATTCCGACTTCGATGCCCCGGTTGCCGAAATTCAGTTGCCTTTGAATTTCGGGTGATCCCTCTTGAGCATGTATGCTTCTGCTACTTGTTCTACATCACACTTCTTCCGCAAACGGCGAAACGCTTTGACTCGGTGAGTTTCGCGGCATTCCGACTTCGATGCCCCGGTTGCCGAAATTCAGTTGCCTTTGAATTTCGGGTGATCCCTCTTGAGCATGTATGCTTCTGCTACTTGTTCTACATCAGACTTCTTCCGCAAACGGCGAAACGCTTTGACTCGGTGAGTTTCGCGGCATTCCGACTTCGATGCCCCGGTTGCCGTTGCCTTTGAATTTCGGGTGATCCCTCTTGAGCATGTATGCTTCTGCTACTTGTTCTACATCAGACTTCTTCCGCAAACGGCGAAACGCTTTGACTCGGTGAGTTTCGCGGCATTCCGACTTCGATGCCCCGGTTGCCGAAATTCAGTTGCCTTTGAATTTCGGGTGATCCCTCTTGAGCATGTATGCTTCTGCTACTTGTTCTACATCAGACTTCTTCCGCAAATGGCGAAACGCTTTGACTCGGTGAGTTTCGCGGCATTCCGACTTCGATGCCCCGGTTGCCGAAATTCAGTTGCCTTTGAATTTCGGGTGATCCCTCTTGAGCATGTATGCTTCTGCTACTTGTTCTACATCACACTTCTTCCGCAAACGGCGAAACGCTTTGACTCGGTGAGTTTCGCGGCATTCCGACTTCGATGCCCCGGTTGCCGAAATTCAGTTGCCTTTGAATTTCGGGTGATCCCTCTTGAGCATGTATGCTTCTGCTACTTGTTCTACATCACACTTCTTCCGCAAACGGCGAAACGCTTTGACTCGGTGAGTTTCGCGGCATTCCGACTTCGATGCCCCGGTTGCCGTTGCCTTTGAATTTCGGGTGATCCCTCTTGAGCATGTATGCTTCTGCTACTTGTTCTACATCACACTTCTTCCGCAAACGGCGAAACGCTTTGACTCGGTGAGTTTCGCGGCATTCCGACTTCGATGCCCCGGTTGCCGAAATTCAGTTGCCTTTGAATTTCGGGTGATCCCTCTTGAGCATGTATGCTTCTGCTACTTGTTCTACATCACACTTCTTCCGCAAAGGCGAAACGCTTTGACTCGGTGAGTTTCGCGGCATTCCGACTTCGATGCCCCGGTTGCCGAAATTCAGTTGCCTTTGAATTTCGGGTGATCCCTCTTGAGCATGTATGCTTCTGCTACTTGTTCTACATCAAACTTCTTCCGCAAACGGCGAAACGCTTTGACTCGGTGAGTTTCGCGGCATTCCGACTTCGATGCCCCGTTGCCGTTGCCTTTGAATTTCGGGTGATCCCTCTTGAGCATGTATGCTTCTGCTACTTGTTCTACATCACACTTCTTCCGCAAACGGCGAAACGCTTTGACTCGGTGAGTTTCGCGGCATTCCGACTTCGATGCCCCGGTTGCCGAAATTCAGTTGCCTTTGAATTTCGGGTGATCCCTCTTGAGCATGTATGCTTCTGCTACTTGTTCTACATCACACTTCTTCCGCAAACAGCGAAACGCTTTGACTCGGTGAGTTTCGCGGCATTCCGACTTCGATGCCCCGGTTGCCGAAATTCAGTTGCCTTTGAATTTCGGGTGATCCCTCTTGAGCATGTATGCTTCTGCTACTTGTTCTACATCAGACTTCTTCCGCAAACGGCGAAACGCTTTGACTCGGTGAGTTTCGCGGCATTCCGACTTCGATGCCCCGTTGCCGAAATTCAGTTGCCTTTGAATTTCGGGTGATCCCTCTTGAGCATGTATGCTTCTGCTACTTGTTCTACATCACACTTCCTTCCGCAAACGGCGAAACGCTTTGACTCGGTGAGTTTCGCGGCATTCCGACTTCGATGCCCCGGTTGCCGAAATTCAGTTGCCTTTGAATTTCGGGTGATCCCTCTTGAGCATGTATGCTTCTGCTACTTGTTCTACATCAGACTTCTTCCGCAAACAGCGAAACGCTTTGACTCGGTGAGTTTCGCGGCATTCCGACTTCGATGCCCCGGTTGCCGAAATTCAGTTGCCTTTGAATTTCGGGTGATCCCTCTTGAGCATGTATGCTTCTGCTACTTGTTCTACATCAGACTTCTTCCGCAAACAGCGAAACGCTTTGACTCGGTGAGTTTCGCGGCATTCCGACTTCGATGCCCCGGTTGCCGAAATTCAGTTGCCTTTGAATTTCGGGTGATCCCTCTTGAGCATGTATGCTTCTGCTACTTGTTCTACATCAGACTTCTTCCGCAAACGGCGAAACGCTTTGACTCGGTGAGTTTCGCGGCATTCCGACTTCGATGCCCCGGTTGCCGAAATTCAGTTGCCTTTGAATTTCGGGTGATCCCTCTTGAGCATGTATGCTTCTGCTACTTGTTCTACATCACACTTCTTCCGCAAACGGCGAAACGCTTTGACTCGGTGAGTTTCGCGGCATTCCGACTTCGATGCCCCGGTTGCCGAAATTCAGTTGCCTTTGAATTTCGGGTGATCCCTCTTGAGCATGTATGCTTCTGCTACTTGTTCTACATCACACTTCTTCCGCAAACGGCGAAACGCTTCGACTCGGTGAGTTTCGCAGCATTACGACTTCGATGCCCCGGTTGCCGAAATTCAGTGGCCTTTGAATTTCGGGTGATTCCTCTTGAGCATCTATGCTTCTGCTACTTGTTCTACGTCAGACTTCTTCCGCAAATGGCTAAAGGCTTTGACTCGGTGAGTTTCACGGCATTCCGACTTCGATGTCCCTGTTGTCGAAATTCAGTTGCCTTTGAAATTCGGGTGATCCCTCTTGAGCATGTAAGCTTCTGTTACTTGTTCTATATCACACTTCCTTCCGCAAACGGCGAAACGATTTGACTCGGTGAGTTTCGCGGCATTCCGACTTCGATGCCCCGGTTGCCGAAATTCAGTTGCCTTTGAATTTCGGGTGATCCCTCTTGAGCATGTATGCTTCTGCTACTTGTTCTACATCATACTTCTTCCGCAAATGGCCAAACGCTTTGACTCGGTGAGTTTCGCGGCATTCCGACTTCGATGCCCCGGTTGCCGAAATTCAGTTGCCTTTGAATTTCGGGTGATCCCTCTTGAGCATGTATGCTTCTGCTACTTGTTCTACATCACACTTCCTTCCGCAAACGGCGAAACGCTTTGACTCGGTGAGTTTCGCGGCATTCCGACTTCGATGCCCCGGTTCAGTTGCCTTTGAATTTCGGGTGATCCCTCTTGAGCATGTATGCTTCTGCTACTTGTTCTACATCAGACTTCTTCCGCAAACGGCGAAACGCTTTGACTCGGTGAGTTTCGCGGCATTCCGACTTCGATGCCCCGGTTGCCGTTGCCTTTGAATTTCGGGTGATCCCTCTTGAGCATGTATGCTTCTGCTACTTGTTCTACATCACACTTCTTCCGCAAACGGCGAAACGCTTTGACTCGGTGAGTTTCGCGGCATTCCGACTTCGATGCCCCGGTTGCCGAAATTCAGTTGCCTTTGAATTTCGGGTGATCCCTCTTGAGCATGTATGCTTCTGCTACTTGTTCTACATCACACTTCTTCCGCAAACAGCGAAACGCTTTGACTCGGTGAGTTTCGCGGCATTCCGACTTCGATGCCCCGGTTGCCGAAATTCAGTTGCCTTTGAATTTCGGGTGATCCCTCTTGAGCATGTATGCTTCTGCTACTTGTTCTACATCACACTTCTTCCGCAAACGGCGAAACGCTTTGACTCGGTGAGTTTCGCGGCATTCCGACTTCGATGCCCCGGTTGCCGTTGCCTTTGAATTTCGGGTGATCCCTCTTGAGCATGTATGCTTCTGCTACTTGTTCTACATCACACTTCCTTCCGCAAACGGCGAAACGCTTTGACTCGGTGAGTTTCGCGGCATTCCGACTTCGATGCCCCGGTTGCCGAAATTCAGTTGCCTTTGAATTTCGGGTGATCCCTCTTGAGCATGTATGCTTCTGCTACTTGTTCTACATCACACTTCTTCCGCAAACGGCGAAACGCTTTGACTCGGTGAGTTTCGCGGCATTCCGACTTCGATGCCCCGGTTGCCGAAATTCAGTTGCCTTTGAATTTCGGGTGATCCCTCTTGAGCATGTATGCTTCTGCTACTTGTTCTACATCACACTTCCTTCCGCAAACGGCGTAACGCTTTGACTCGGTGAGTTTCGCGGCATTCCGACTTCGATGCCCCGGTTGCCGAAATTCAGTTGCCTTTGAATTTCGGGTGATCCCTCTTGAGCATGTATGCTTCTGCTACTTGTTCTACATCACACTTCCTTCCGCAAACGGCGAAACGCTTTGACTCGGTGAGTTTCGCGGCATTCCGACTTCGATGCCCCGGTTGCCGAAATTCAGTTGCCTTTGAATTTCGGGTGATCCCTCTTGAGCATGTATGCTTCTGCTACTTGTTCTACATCACACTTCTTCCGCAAACGGCGTAACGCTTTGACTCGGTGAGTTTCGCGGCATTCCGACTTCGATGCCCCGGTTGCCGAAATTCAGTTGCCTTTGAATTTCGGGTGATCCCTCTTGAGCATGTATGCTTCTGCTACTTGTTCTACATCACACTTCTTCCGCAAACGGCGAAACGCTTTGACTCGGTGAGTTTCGCGGCATTCCGACTTCGATGCCCCGGTTGCCGAAATTCAGTTGCCTTTGAATTTCGGGTGATCCCTCTTGAGCATGTATGCTTCTGCTACTTGTTCTACATCAGACTTCTTCCGCAAACGGCGAAACGCTTTGACTCGGTGAGTTTCGCGGCATTCCGACTTCGATGCCCCGGTTGCCGTTGCCTTTGAATTTCGGGTGATCCCTCTTGAGCATGTATGCTTCTGCTACTTGTTCTACATCACACTTCCTTCCGCAAACGGCGAAACGCTTTGACTCGGTGAGTTTCGCGGCATTCCGACTTCGATGCCCCGGTTGCCGAAATTCAGTTGCCTTTGAATTTCGGGTGATCCCTCTTGAGCATGTAAGCTTCTGCTACTTGTTCTACATCACACTTCCTTCCGCAAACAGCGAAACGCTTTGACTCGGTGAGTTTCGCGGCATTCCGACTTCGATGCCCCGGTTGCCGAAATTCAGTTGCCTTTGAATTTCGGGTGATCCCTCTTGAGCATGTATGCTTCTGCTACTTGTTCTACATCACACTTCTTCCGCAAACGGCGAAACGCTTTGACTCGGTGAGTTTCGCGGCATTCCGACTTCGATGCCCCGGTTGCCGAAATTCAGTTGCCTTTGAATTTCGGGTGATCCCTCTTGAGCATGTATGCTTCTGCTACTTGTTCTACATCAGACTTCTTCCGCAAACAGTGAAAGTCTTTGACTCGGTGAGTTTCGCGGCATTCCGACTTCGATGCCCCGGTTGCCGAAATTCCGTTGCCTTTGAATTGGTGATGATCCCTCTTGAGCATGTATGCTTCTGCTACTTGTTCTACATCAGACTTCTTCCGCAAACGGCGAAACGCTTTGACTCGGTGAGTTTCGCGGCATTCCGACTTCGATGCCCCGTTGCCGAAATTCAGTTGCCTTTGAATTTCGGGTGATCCCTCTTGAGCATGTATGCTTCTGCTACTTGTTCTACATCACACTTCCTTCCGCAAACGGCGAAACGCTTTGACTCGGTGAGTTTCGCGGCATTCCGACTTCGATGCCCCGGTTGCCGAAATTCAGTTGCCTTTGAATTTCGGGTGATCCCTCTTGAGCATGTATGCTTCTGCTACTTGTTCTACATCAGACTTCTTCCGCAAACGGCGAAACGCTTTGACTCGGTGAGTTTCGCGGCATTCCGACTTCGATGCCCCGGTTGCCGAAATTCAGTTGCCTTTGAATTTCGGGTGATCCCTCTTGAGCATGTATGCTTCTGCTACTTGTTCTACATCAGACTTCTTCCGCAAACGGCGAAACGCTTTGACTCGGTGAGTTTCGCGGCATTCCGACTTCGATGCCCCGGTTGCCGAAATTCAGTTGCCTTTGAATTTCGGGTGATCCCTCTTGAGCATGTATGCTTCTGCTACTTGTTCTACATCACACTTCTTCCGCAAACGGCGAAACGCTTTGACTCGGTGAGTTTCGCGGCATTCCGACTTCGATGCCCCGGTTGCCGAAATTCAGTTGCCTTTGAATTTCGGGTGATCCCTCTTGAGCATGTATGCTTCTGCTACTTGTTCTACATCACACTTCTTCCGCAAACAGCGAAACGCTTTGACTCGGTGAGTTTCGCGGCATTCCGACTTCGATGCCCCGGTTGCCGAAATTCAGTTGCCTTTGAATTTCGGGTGATCCCTCTTGAGCATGTATGCTTCTGCTACTTGTTCTACATCACACTTCTTCCGCAAACGGCGAAACGCTTTGACTCGGTGAGTTTCGCGGCATTCCGACTTCGATGCCCCGGTTGCCGAAATTCAGTTGCCTTTGAATTTCGGGTGATCCCTCTTGAGCATGTATGCTTCTGCTACTTGTTCTACATCAGACTTCTTCCGCAAACGGAAACGCTTTGACTCGGTGAGTTTCGCGGCATTCTGACTTCGATGCCCCGGTTGCCGAAATTCAGTTGCCTTTGAATTTCGGGTGATCCGTCTTGAGCATGTATGCTTCTGCTACTTGTTCTACATCACACTTCCTTCCGCAAACGTCGAAACGCTTTGACTCGGTGAGTTTCGCGGCATTCCGACTTCGATGCCCCGGTTGCCGAAATTCAGTTGCCTTTGAATTTCGGGTGATCCCTCTTTAGCATGTATGCTTCTGCTACTTGTTCTACATCACACTTCCTTCCGCAAACGGCGAAACGCTTTGACTCGGTGAGTTTCGCGGCATTCCGACTTCGATGCCCCGGTTGCCGTTGCCTTTGAATTTCGGGTGATCCCTCTTGAGCATGTATGCTTCGCTCTACTTGTTCTACATCACACTTCTTCCGCAAACGGCCAAACGCTTTGGCTCGGTGAGTTTCGCGGCATTCCGACTTCGATGCCCCGGTTGCCGAAATTCAGTTGCCTTTGAATTTCGGGTGATCCCTCTTGAGCATGTATGCTTCTGCTACTTGTTCTACATCAGACTTCTTCCGCAAACGGCGAAACGCTTTGACTCGGTGAGTTTCGCAGCATTCCGACTTCGATGCCCCGGTTGCCGAAATTCAGTTGCCTTTGAATTTCGGGTGATCCCTCTTGAGCATGTATGCTTCTGCTACTTGTTCTACATCAGACTTCTTCCGCAAACGGCGAAACGCTTTGACTCGGTGAGTTTCGCGGCATTCCGACTTCGATGCCCCGTTGCCGTTGCCTTTGAATTTCGGGTGATCCCTCTTGAGCATGTATGCTTCTGCTACTTGTTCTACATCGCGAAACGCTTTGACTCGGTGAGTTTCGCGGCATTCCGACTTCGATGCCCCGGTTGCCGTTGCCTTTGAATTTCGGGTGATCCCTCTTGAGCATGTATGCTTCTGCTACTTGTTCTACATCACACATTCTTCCGCAAACAGCGAAACGCTTTGACTCGGTGAGTTTCGCGGCATTCCGACTTCGATGCCCAGGTTGCCGAAATTCAGTTGCCTTTGAATTTCGGGTGATCCCTCTTGAGCATGTATGCTTCTGCTACTTGTTCTACTCACACCTCTTTCCGCAAACGGCGAAACCATTTGATTCGGTGAGTTTCGGTGCATTCCGAATTCGATGCCCCGGTTGCCGAAATTCAGTTGCCTTTGAATTTCGGGTGATCCCTCTTGAGCATGTATGCTTCTGCTACTTGTTCTACATCACACTTCTTCCGCAAATGGCCAAACGCTTTGACTCGGTGAGTTTCGTGGCATTCCGACTTCGATGCCCCGGTTGCCGTTGCCTTTGAATTTCGGGTGATCCCTCTTGAGCATGTATGCTTCTGCTACTTGTTCTACATCACACTTCTTCCGCAAACAGCGAAACGCTTTGACTCGGTGAGTTTCGCGGCATTCCGACTTCGATGCCCCGTTGCCGAAATTCAGTTGCCTTTGAATTTCGGGTGATCCCTCTTGAGCATGTATGCTTCTGCTACTTGTTCTACATCACACTTCTTCCGCAAACGGCGAAACGCTTTGACTCGGTGAGTTTCGCGGCATTCCGACTTCGATGCCCCGGTTGCCGAAATTCAGTTGCCTTTGAATTTCGGGTGATCCCTCTTGAGCATGTATGCTTCTGCTACTTGTTCTACATCACACTTCTTCCGCAAACGGCGAAACGCTTTGACTCGGTGAGTTTCGCGGCATTCCGACTTCGATGCCCCGGTTGCCGAAATTCAGTTGCCTTTGAATTTCGGGTGATCCCTCTTGAGCATGTATGCTTCTGCTACTTGTTCTACATCACACTTCTTCCGCAAACGGCGAAACGCTTTGACTCGGTGAGTTTCGCGGCATTCCGACTTCGATGCCCCGTTGCCGAAATTCAGTTGCCTTTGAATTTCGGGTGATCCCTCTTGAGCATGTATGCTTCCGCTACTTGTTCTACATCAGACTTCTTCCGCAAACGGCGAAACGCTTTGACTCGGTGAGTTTCGCGGCATTCCGACTTCGATGCCCCGGTTGCCGAAATTCAGTTGCCTTTGAATTTCGGGTGATCCCTCTTGAGCATGTATGCTTCTGCTACTTGTTCTACATCAGACTTCTTCCGCAAATGGCAAACGCTTTGACTCGGTGAGTTTCGCGGCATTCCGACTTCGATGCCCCGGTTGCCGAAATTCAGTTGCCTTTGAATTTCGGGTGATCCCTCTTGAGCATGTATGCTTCTGCTACTTGTTCTACATCACACTTCTTCCGCAAACAGCGAAACGCTTTGACTCGGTGAGTTTCGCGGCATTCCGACTTCGATGCCCCGGTTGCAGTTGCCTTTGAATTTCGGGTGATCCCTCTTGAGCATGTATGCTTCTGCTACTTGTTCTACATCACACTTCTTCCGCAAACGGCAAACGCTTTGACTCGGTGAGTTTCGCGGCATTCCGACTTCGATGCCCCGGTTGCCGTTGCCTTTGAATTTCGGGTGATCCCTCTTGAGCATGTATGCTTCTGCTACTTGTTCTACATCACACTTCCTTCCGCAAACGGCGAAACGCTTTGACTCGGTGAGTTTCGCGGCATTCCGACTTCGATGCCCCGGTTGCCGAAATTCAGTTGCCTTTGAATTTCGGGTGATCCCTCTTGAGCATGTATGCTTCTGCTACTTGTTCTACATCACACTTCCTTCCGCAAACGGCGAAACGCTTTGACTCGGTGAGTTTCGCGGCATTCCGACTTCGATGCCCCGGTTGCCGAAATTCAGTTGCCTTTGAATTTCGGGTGATCCCTCTTGAGCATGTATGCTTCTGCTACTTGTTCTACATCACACTTCTTCCGCAAACGGCGAAACGCTTTGACTCGGTGAGTTTCGCGGCATTCCGACTTCGATGCCCCGGTTGCCGTTGCCTTTGAATTTCGGGTGATCCCTCTTGAGCATGTATGCTTCTGCTACTTGTTCTACATCAACTTCTTCCGCAAACGGCGAAACGCTTTGACTCGGTGAGTTTCGCGGCATTCCGACTTCGATGCCCGGTTGCCGAAATTCAGTTGCCTTTGAATTTCGGGTGATCCCTCTTGAGCATGTACGCTTCTGCTACTTGTTCTACATCACAATTCCTTCGGCAAACGGCGAAACGCTTTGACTCGGTGAGTTTCGCGGCATTCCGACTTCGATGCCCCTGTTGCCGAAATTCAGTTGCCTTTGAATTTTGGGTGATCCCTATTGAGTATGTATGCTTCTGCTGCTTGTTGTTCATCACACTTCTTCCGCAAACGGCGAAACGCTTTGACTCGGTGAGTTTCACGGCATTCCGACTTCGATGCTCCGATTGCCGAAATTCAGTTGCCTTTGAATTTCGGGTGATCCCTCTTGAGCATGTATGCTTCTGCTACTTGTTCTACATCACACTTCTTCCGCAAACGGCGAAACGCTTTGACTCGGTGAGTTTCACGGCATTCCGACTTCGATGCTCCGATTGCCGAAATTCAGTTGCCTTTGAATTTCGGTGATCCCTCTTGAACATTTATGCTTCTGCTACTTGTTCTACATCAGACTTCTTCCGCAAATGGCCAAACGCTTTGACTCGGTTAGTTTGGTGGCATTCCGACTTCGATGCCCCGGTTGCCGAAATTCAGTTGCCTTTGAATTTCGGGTGATCCCTCTTGAGCATGGATGCTTCTGCTACTTGTTCTACATCACACTTCTTCCGCAAATGCGAAACGCTTTGACTCGGTGAGTTTCGCGGCATTCCGACTTCGATGCCCCGGTTGCCGAAATTCAGTTGCCTTTGAATTTCGGGTGATCCCTCTTGAGCATGTATGCTTCTGCTACTTGTTCTACATCACACTTCTTCCGCAAACGGCGAAACGCTTTGACTCGGTGAGTTTCGCGGCATTCCGACTTCGATGCCCCGGTTGCCGAAATTCAGTTGCCTTTGAATTTCGGTGATCCCTCTTGAGCATGTATGCTTCTGCTACTTGTTCTACATCACACTTCTTCCGCAAACGTAACGCTTTGACTCGGTGAGTTTCGCGGCATTCCGACTTCGATGCCCCGGTTGCCGAAATTCAGTTGCCTTTGAATTTCGGGTGATCCCTCTTGAGCATGTATGCTTCTGCTACTTGTTCTACATCACACTTCCTTCCGCAAACAGCGAAACGCTTTGACTCGGTGAGTTTCGCGGCATTCCGACTTCGATGCCCCGGTTGCCGAAATTCAGTTGCCTTTGAATTTCGGGTGATCCCTCTTGAGCATGTATGCTTCTGCTACTTGTTCTACATCAGACTTCCTTCCGCAAACGGCGAAACGCTTTGACTCGGTGAGTTTTCGCGGCATTCCGACTTCGATGCCCCGGTTGCCGTTGCCTTTGAATTTCGGGTGATCCCTCTTGAGCATGTATGCTTCTGCTACTTGTTCTACATCACACTTCCTTCCGCAAACGGCGAAACGCTTTGACTCGGTGAGTTTCGCGGCATTCCGACTTCGATGCCCGGTTGCCGAAATTCAGTTGCCTTTGAATTTCGGGTGATCCCTCTTGAGCATGTATGCTTCTGCTACTTGTTCTACATCACACTTCTTCCGCAAACGGCGAAACGCTTTGACTCGGTGAGTTTCGCGGCATTCCGACTTCGATGCCCCGGTTGCCGAAATTCAGTTGCCTTTGAATTTCGGGTGATCCCTCTTGAGCATGTATGCTTCTGCTACTTGTTCTACATCAGACTTTCTTCCACAAATGGCGACACGCTTTGACTCGGTGAGTTTCGCGGCATTCCGACTTCGATGCCCCGGTTGCCGAAATTCAGTTGCCTTTGAATTTCGGGTGATCCCTCTTGAGCATGTATGCTTCTGCTACTTGTTCTACATCACACTTCTTCCGCAAACGGCGAAACGCTTTGGCTCGGTGAGTTTCGCGGCATTCCGACTTCGATGCCCCGGTTGCCGAAATTCAGTTGCCTTTGAATTTCGGGTGATCCCTCTTGAGCATGTATGCTTCTGCTACTTGTTCTACATCACACTTTCTTCCGCAAACAGCGAAACGCGTTGACTCGGTGAGTTTCGCGGCATTCCGACTTCGATGCCCCGGTTGCCGAAATTTAGTTGCCTTTGAATTTCGGGTGATCCCTCTTGAGCATGTATGTTTCTACTACTTGTTCTACATCACACTTCCTTCCGCAAACGTCGAAACGCTTTGACTCGGTGAGTTTCACGGCATTCCGACTTCGATGCCCGGTTGCCGAAATTCAGTTGCCTTTGAATTTCGGGTGATCCCTCTTGAGCATGTATGCTTCTGCTACTTGTTCTACATCACACTTCTTCCGCAAACGGCGAAACGCTTTGACTCGGTGAGTTTTCGCGGCATTCCGACTTCGATGCCCCGGTTTGCCGAAATTCAGTTGCCTTTGAATTTCGGGTGATCCCTCTTGAGCATGTATGCTTCTGCTACTTGTTCTACATCAGACTTCTTCCGCAAACGCGAAACGCTTTGACTCGGTGAGTTTCGCGGCATTCCGACTTCGATGCCCGGTTGCCGAAATTCAGTTGCCTTTGAATTTCGGGTGATCCCTCTTGAGCATGTATGCTTCTGCTACTTGTTCTACATCAGACTTCTTCCGCAAACGCAAAACGCTTTGACTCGGTGAGTTTCGCGGCATTCCGACTTCGATGCCCCGGTTGCCGAAATTCAGTTGCCTTTGAATTTCGGGTGATCCCTCTTGTAGCATGTATGCTTCTGCTACTTGTTCTACATCAGACTTTCTTCCGCAAACGGCCAAACGCTTTTGACTCGGTGAGTTTCGCGGCATTCCGACTTCGTCGC
>CM055353.1:23115772-23154909 GCA_029228515.1 Populus alba x Populus x berolinensis
TCCGACTTCGATGCCCGGTTGCCGAATTCATTGCCTTTGAATTTCGGTGATCCCTCTTGAGCATGTATGCTTCTGCTACTTGTTCTACATCACACTTCTTCCGCAAACTGCGAAACGCTTTGACTCGTGAGTTTCGCGCATTTCCAACTTCGATGCCCCGTTGCCGAAATTCAGTTGCCTTTGAATTTCGGGTGATCCCTCTTGAGCATGTATGCTTCTGCTACTTGTTCTACATCAGACTTCTTCCGCAAACAGCGAAACGCTTTGACTCGGTGAGTTTCGCGCATTCCGACTTCGATGCCCCGTTTGCCGAAATTCAGTTGCCTTTGAATTTCGGGTGATCCCTCTTGAGCATGTATGCTTCTTGCTACTTGTTCTACATCACACTTCCTTCCGCAAACGCGAAACGCTTTGACTCGGTGAGTTTCGCGGCATTCCGACTTCGATGCCCGGTTGCCGAAATTCAGTTGCCTTGAATTTCGGGTGATCCCTCTTGAGCATGTATGCTTCTGCTACTTGTTCTACATCACACTTCCTTCCGCAAACAGCGAAACGCTTTGACTCGGTGAGTTTCGCGGCAATTCCGACTTCGATGCCCCGGTTGCCGAAATTCAGTTGCCTTTGAATTTCGGTGATCCCTCTTGAGCATGTATGCTTCTGCTACTTGTTCTACATCACACTTCTTTTCCGCAAACAACGAAACGCTTTGACTCGGTGAGTTTCGCGGCATTCCGACTTCGATGCCCCGGTTGCCGAAATTCAGTTGCCTTTGAATTTCGGTGATCCCTCTTGAGCATGTATGCTTCTGCTACTTGTTCTACATCATACTTCCTTCCGCAAAGGCGAAACGCTTTGACTCGGTGAGTTTTCGGCATTCCGACTTCGATGCCCCGGTTTGCCGAAATTCAGTTGCCTTTGAATTTCGGTGATCCCTCTTGAGCATGTATGCTTCTGCTACTTGTTCTACATCACACTTCTCCTTCCCAAACAGCGAAACGCTTTGACTCGGTGAGTTTCGCGGCATTCCGACTTCGATGCCCCGGTTGCCGAAATTCAGTTGCCTTTGAATTTCGGGTGATCCCTCTTGAGCATGTATGCTTCTGCTACTTGTTCTACATCACACTTCCTTCCGCAAACGGCGAAACGCTTTGACTCGGTGAGTTTCGCGGCATTCCGACTTCGATGCCCGGTTGCCGAAATTCAGTTGCCTTTGAATTTCGGGTGATCCCTCTTGAGCATGTATGCTTCTGCTACTTGTTCTACATCACACTTCCTTCCGCAAAAGCGAAACGCTTTGACTCGGTGAGTTTCGCGGCATTCCGACTTCGATGCCCCGGTTGCCGAAATTCAGTTGCCTTTGAATTTCGGGTGATCCCTCTTGAGCATGTATGCTTCTGCTACTTGTTCTACATCACACTTCCTTCCGCAAACGGCGAAACGCTTTGACTCGGTGAGTTTCGCGGCATTCCGACTTCGATGCCCCGGTTGCCGAAATTCAGTTGCCTTTGAATTTCGGGTGATCCCTCTTGAGCATGTATGCTTCTGCTACTTGTTCTACATCACACTTCCTTCCGCAAACAGCGAAACGCTTTGACTCGGTGAGTTTCGCGGCATTCCGACTTCGATGCCCCGGTTGCCGAAATTCAGTTGCCTTTGAATTTCGGGTGATCCCTCTTGAGCATGTATGCTTCTGCTACTTGTTCTACATCACACTTCCTTCCGCAAACGGCGAAACGCTTTGACTCGGTGAGTTTCGCGGCATTCCGACTTCGATGCCCCGGTTGCCGAAATTCAGTTGCCTTTGAATTTCGGGTGATCCCTCTTGAGCATGTATGCTTCTGCTACTTGTTCTACATCACACTTCCTTCCGCAAACGGCGAAACGCTTTGACTCGGTGAGTTTCGCGGCATTCCGACTTCGATGCCCCGGTTGCCGAAATTCAGTTGCCTTTGAATTTCGGGTGATCCCTCTTGAGCATGTATGCTTCTGCTACTTGTTCTACATCACACTTCCTTCCGCAAACGGCGAAACGCTTTGACTCGGTGAGTTTCGCGGCATTCCGACTTCGATGCCCCGGTTGCCGAAATTCAGTTGCCTTTGAATTTCGGGTGATCCCTCTTGAGCATGTATGCTTCTGCTACTTGTTCTACATCACACTTCTTCCGCAAACGGCGAAACGCTTTGACTCGGTGAGTTTCGCGGCATTCCGACTTCGATGCCCCGGTTGCCGAAATTCAGTTGCCTTTGAATTTCGGGTGATCCCTCTTGAGCATGTATGCTTCTGCTACTTGTTCTACATCACACTTCCTTCCGCAAAGGCGAAACGCTTTGACTCGGTGAGTTTCGCGGCATTCCGACTTCGATGCCCCGTTGCCGAAATTCAGTTGCCTTTGAATTTCGGGTGATCCCTCTTGAGCATGTATGCTTCTGCTACTTGTTCTACATCACACTTCCTTCCGCAAACAGCGAAACGCTTTGACTCGGTGAGTTTCGCGGCATTCCGACTTCGATGCCCCGGTTGCCGAAATTCAGTTGCCTTTGAATTTCGGGTGATCCCTCTTGAGCATGTATGCTTCTGCTACTTGTTCTACATCACACTTCCTTCCGCAAAGGCGAAACGCTTTGACTCGGTGAGTTTCGCGGCATTCCGACTTCGATGCCCGGTTGCCGAAATTCAGTTGCCTTTGAATTTCGGGTGATCCCTCTTGAGCATGTATGCTTCTGCTACTTGTTCTACATCACACTTCTTCCGCAAACGGCGAAACGCTTTGACTCGTGAGTTTCGCGGCATTCCGACTTCGATGCCCCGGTTGCCGAAATTCAGTTGCCTTTGAATTTCGGGTGATCCCTCTTGAGCATGTATGCTTCTGCTACTTGTTCTACATCACACTTCCTTCCGCAAACAGCGAAACGCTTTGACTCGGTGAGTTTCGCGGCATTCCGACTTCGATGCCCCGGTTGCCGAAATTCAGTTGCCTTTGAATTTCGGGTGATCCCTCTTGAGCATGTATGCTTCTGCTACTTGTTCTACATCACACTTCTTCCGCAAACAGCAAACGCTTTGACTCGGTGAGTTTCGCGGCATTCCGACTTCGATGCCCCGGTTGCCGAAATTCAGTTGCCTTTGAATTTCGGGTGATCCCTCTTGAGCATGTATGCTTCTGCTACTTGTTCTACATCACACTTCTTCCGCAAACGGCGAAACGCTTTGACTCGGTGAGTTTCGCGGCATTCCGACTTCGATGCCCCGGTTGCCGAAATTCAGTTGCCTTTGAATTTCGGGTGATCCCTCTTGAGCATGTATGCTTCTGCTACTTGTTCTACATCACACACTCTTCCGCAAACGGCGAAACGCTTTGACTCGTGAGTTTCGCGGCATTCCGACTTCGATGCCCCGGTTGCCGAAATTCAGTTGCCTTTGAATTTCGGGTGATCCCTCTTGAGCATGTATGCTTCTGCTACTTGTTCTACATCACACTTCCTTCCGCAAACGCGAAACGCTTTGACTCGGTGAGTTTCGCGGCATTCCGACTTCGATGCCCCGTTGCCGAAATTCAGTTGCCTTTGAATTTCGGGTGATCCCTCTTGAGCATGTATGCTTCTGCTACTTGTTCTACATCACACTTCCTTCCGCAAACGGCGAAACGCTTTGACTCGGTGAGTTTCGCGGCATTCCGACTTCGATGCCCCGGTTGCCGAAATTCAGTTGCCTTTGAATTTCGGGTGATCCCTCTTGAGCATGTATGCTTCTGCTACTTGTTCTACATCACACTTCCTTCCGCAAACAGCGAAACGCTTTGACTCGGTGAGTTTCGCGGCATTCCGACTTCGATGCCCCGGTTGCCGAAATTCAGTTGCCTTTGAATTTCGGGTGATCCCTCTTGAGCATGTATGCTTCTGCTACTTGTTCTACATCACACTTCCTTCCGCAAACAGCGAAACGCTTTGACTCGGTGAGTTTCGCGGCATTCCGACTTCGATGCCCCGGTTGCCGAAATTCAGTTGCCTTTGAATTTCGGGTGATCCCTCTTGAGCATGTATGCTTCTGCTACTTGTTCTACATCACACTCCTTCCGCAAACGGCGAAACGCTTTGACTCGGTGAGTTTCGCGGCATTCCGACTTCGATGCCCCGGTTGCCGAAATTCAGTTGCCTTTGAATTTCGGGTGATCCCTCTTGAGCATGTATGCTTCTGCTACTTGTTCTACATCACACTTCTTCCGCAAACAGCGAAACGCTTTGACTCGGTGAGTTTCGCGGCATTCCGACTTCGATGCCCCGGTTGCCGAAATTCAGTTGCCTTTGAATTTCGGGTGATCCCTCTTGAGCATGTATGCTTCTGCTACTTGTTCTACATCACACTTCTTCCGCAAACAGCGAAACGCTTTGACTCGGTGAGTTTCGCGGCATTCCGACTTCGATGCCCCGGTTGCCGAAATTCAGTTGCCTTTGAATTTCGGGTGATCCCTCTTGAGCATGTATGCTTCTGCTACTTGTTCTACATCACACTTCCTTCCGCAAACGGCGAAACGCTTTGACTCGGTGAGTTTCGCGGCATTCCGACTTCGATGCCCGGTTGCCGAAATTCAGTTGCCTTTGAATTTCGGGTGATCCCTCTTGAGCATGTATGCTTCTGCTACTTGTTCTACATCACTTCCTTCCGCAAACGCGAAACGCTTTGACTCGGTGAGTTTCGCGGCATTCCGACTTCGATGCCCCGGTTGCCGAAATTCAGTTGCCTTTGAATTTCGGGTGATCCCTCTTGAGCATGTATGCTTCTGCTACTTGTTCTACATCACACTTCCTTCCGCAAACAGCGAAACGCTTTGACTCGGTGAGTTTCGCGGCATTCCGACTTCGATGCCCCGGTTGCCGAAATTCAGTTGCCTTTGAATTTCGGGTGATCCCTCTTGAGCATGTATGCTTCTGCTACTTGTTCTACATCACACTTCCTTCCGCAAACGGCGAAACGCTTTGACTCGGTGAGTTTCGCGGCATTCCGACTTCGATGCCCCGGTTGCCGAAATTCAGTTGCCTTTGAATTTCGGGTGATCCCTCTTGAGCATGTATGCTTCTGCTACTTGTTCTACATCACACTTCCTTCCGCAAACGGCGAAACGCTTTGACTCGGTGAGTTTCGCGGCATTCCGACTTCGATGCCCCGGTTGCCGAAATTCAGTTGCCTTTGAATTTCGGGTGATCCCTCTTGAGCATGTATGCTTCTGCTACTTGTTCTACATCACACTTCCTTCCGCAAACAGCGAAACGCTTTGACTCGGTGAGTTTCGCGGCATTCCGACTTCGATGCCCCGGTTGCCGAAATTCAGTTGCCTTTGAATTTCGGGTGATCCCTCTTGAGCATGTATGCTTCTGCTACTTGTTCTACATCACACTTCCTTCCGCAAACGGCGAAACGCTTTGACTCGGTGAGTTTCGCGGCATTCCGACTTCGATGCCCCGGTTGCCGAAATTCAGTTGCCTTTGAATTTCGGGTGATCCCTCTTGAGCATGTATGCTTCTGCTACTTGTTCTACATCACACTTCCTTCCGCAAACGGCGAAACGCTTTGACTCGGTGAGTTTCGCGGCATTCCGACTTCGATGCCCCGGTTGCCGAAATTCAGTTGCCTTTGAATTTCGGGTGATCCCTCTTGAGCATGTATGCTTCTGCTACTTGTTCTACATCACACTTCCTTCCGCAAAGGGCGAAACGCTTTGACTCGGTGAGTTTCGCGGCATTCCGACTTCGATGCCCCGGTTGCCGAAATTCAGTTGCCTTTGAATTTCGGGTGATCCCTCTTGAGCATGTATGCTTCTGCTACTTGTTCTACATCACACTTCCTTCCGCAAACGGCGAAACGCTTTGACTCGGTGAGTTTCGCGGCATTCCGACTTCGATGCCCCGGTTGCCGAAATTCAGTTGCCTTTGAATTTCGGGTGATCCCTCTTGAGCATGTATGCTTCTGCTACTTGTTCTACATCACACTTCCTTCCGCAAACGGCGAAACGCTTTGACTCGGTGAGTTTCGCGGCATTCCGACTTCGATGCCCCGGTTGCCGAAATTCAGTTGCCTTTGAATTTCGGGTGATCCCTCTTGAGCATGTATGCTTCTGCTACTTGTTCTACATCACACTTCCTTCCGCAAACGGCGAAACGCTTTGACTCGGTGAGTTTCGCGGCATTCCGACTTCGATGCCCCGGTTGCCGAAATTCAGTTGCCTTTGAATTTCGGGTGATCCCTCTTGAGCATGTATGCTTCTGCTACTTGTTCTACATCACACTTCCTTCCGCAAACAGCGAAACGCTTTGACTCGGTGAGTTTCGCGGCATTCCGACTTCGATGCCCCGGTTGCCGAAATTCAGTTGCCTTTGAATTTCGGGTGATCCCTCTTGAGCATGTATGCTTCTGCTACTTGTTCTACATCACACTTCCTTCCGCAAACGGCGAAACGCTTTGACTCGGTGAGTTTCGCGGCATTCCGACTTCGATGCCCCGGTTGCCGAAATTCAGTTGCCTTTGAATTTCGGGTGATCCCTCTTGAGCATGTATGCTTCTGCTACTTGTTCTACATCACACTTCCTTCCGCAAACGGCGAAACGCTTTGACTCGGTGAGTTTCGCGGCATTCCGACTTCGATGCCCCGGTTGCCGAAATTCAGTTGCCTTTGAATTTCGGGTGATCCCTCTTGAGCATGTATGCTTCTGCTACTTGTTCTACATCACACTTCCTTCCGCAAACGGCGAAACGCTTTGACTCGGTGAGTTTCGCGGCATTCCGACTTCGATGCCCCGGTTGCCGAAATTCAGTTGCCTTTGAATTTCGGGTGATCCCTCTTGAGCATGTATGCTTCTGCTACTTGTTCTACATCACACTTCCTTCCGCAAACGGCGAAACGCTTTGACTCGGTGAGTTTCGCGGCATTCCGACTTCGATGCCCCGGTTGCCGAAATTCAGTTGCCTTTGAATTTCGGGTGATCCCTCTTGAGCATGTATGCTTCTGCTACTTGTTCTACATCACACTTCCTTCCGCAAACGGCGAAACGCTTTGACTCGGTGAGTTTCGCGGCATTCCGACTTCGATGCCCCGGTTGCCGAAATTCAGTTGCCTTTGAATTTCGGGTGATCCCTCTTGAGCATGTATGCTTCTGCTACTTGTTCTACATCACACTTCCTTCCGCAAACGGCGAAACGCTTTGACTCGGTGAGTTTCGCGGCATTCCGACTTCGATGCCCCGGTTGCCGAAATTCAGTTGCCTTTGAATTTCGGGTGATCCCTCTTGAGCATGTATGCTTCTGCTACTTGTTCTACATCACACTTCCTTCCGCAAACGGCGAAACGCTTTGACTCGGTGAGTTTCGCGGCATTCCGACTTCGATGCCCCGGTTGCCGAAATTCAGTTGCCTTTGAATTTCGGGTGATCCCTCTTGAGCATGTATGCTTCTGCTACTTGTTCTACATCACACTTCCTTCCGCAAACGGCGAAACGCTTTGACTCGGTGAGTTTCGCGGCATTCCGACTTCGATGCCCCGGTTGCCGAAATTCAGTTGCCTTTGAATTTCGGGTGATCCCTCTTGAGCATGTATGCTTCTGCTACTTGTTCTACATCACACTTCCTTCCGCAAACGGCGAAACGCTTTGACTCGGTGAGTTTCGCGGCATTCCGACTTCGATGCCCCGGTTGCCGAAATTCAGTTGCCTTTGAATTTCGGGTGATCCCTCTTGAGCATGTATGCTTCTGCTACTTGTTCTACATCACACTTCCTTCCGCAAACGGCGAAACGCTTTGACTCGGTGAGTTTCGCGGCATTCCGACTTCGATGCCCCGGTTGCCGAAATTCAGTTGCCTTTGAATTTCGGGTGATCCCTCTTGAGCATGTATGCTTCTGCTACTTGTTCTACATCACACTTCCTTCCGCAAACGCGAAACGCTTTGACTCGGTGAGTTTCGCGGCATTCCGACTTCGATGCCCCGTTGCCGAAATTCAGTTGCCTTTGAATTTCGGGTGATCCCTCTTGAGCATGTATGCTTCTGCTACTTGTTCTACATCACACTTCCTTCCGCAAACGGCGAAACGCTTTGACTCGGTGAGTTTCGCGGCATTCCGACTTCGATGCCCCGGTTGCCGAAATTCAGTTGCCTTTGAATTTCGGGTGATCCCTCTTGAGCATGTATGCTTCTGCTACTTGTTCTACATCACACTTCCTTCCGCAAACGGCGAAACGCTTTGACTCGGTGAGTTTCGCGGCATTCCGACTTCGATGCCCCGGTTGCCGAAATTCAGTTGCCTTTGAATTTCGGGTGATCCCTCTTGAGCATGTATGCTTCTGCTACTTGTTCTACATCACACTTCCTTCCGCAAACGGCGAAACGCTTTGACTCGGTGAGTTTCGCGGCATTCCGACTTCGATGCCCCGGTTGCCGAAATTCAGTTGCCTTTGAATTTCGGGTGATCCCTCTTGAGCATGTATGCTTCTGCTACTTGTTCTACATCACACTTCTTCCGCAAACGGCGAAACGCTTTGACTCGGTGAGTTTCGCGGCATTCCGACTTCGATGCCCCGGTTGCCGAAATTCAGTTGCCTTTGAATTTCGGGTGATCCCTCTTGAGCATGTATGCTTCTGCTACTTGTTCTACATCACACTTCCTTCCGCAAACGGCGAAACGCTTTGACTCGGTGAGTTTCGCGGCATTCCGACTTCGATGCCCCGGTTGCCGAAATTCAGTTGCCTTTGAATTTCGGGTGATCCCTCTTGAGCATGTATGCTTCTGCTACTTGTTCTACATCACACTTCCTTCCGCAAACGGCGAAACGCTTTGACTCGGTGAGTTTCGCGGCATTCCGACTTCGATGCCCCGGTTGCCGAAATTCAGTTGCCTTTGAATTTCGGGTGATCCCTCTTGAGCATGTATGCTTCTGCTACTTGTTCTACATCACACTTCCTTCCGCAAACGGCGAAACGCTTTGACTCGGTGAGTTTCGCGGCATTCCGACTTCGATGCCCCGGTTGCCGAAATTCAGTTGCCTTTGAATTTCGGGTGATCCCTCTTGAGCATGTATGCTTCTGCTACTTGTTCTACATCACACTTCCTTCCGCAAACGGCGAAACGCTTTGACTCGGTGAGTTTCGCGGCATTCCGACTTCGATGCCCCGGTTGCCGAAATTCAGTTGCCTTTGAATTTCGGGTGATCCCTCTTGAGCATGTATGCTTCTGCTACTTGTTCTACATCACACTTCTTCCGCAAACGGCGAAACGCTTTGACTCGGTGAGTTTCGCGGCATTCCGACTTCGATGCCCCGGTTGCCGAAATTCAGTTGCCTTTGAATTTCGGGTGATCCCTCTTGAGCATGTATGCTTCTGCTACTTGTTCTACATCACACTTCTTCCGCAAACGGCGAAACGCTTTGACTCGGTGAGTTTCGCGGCATTCCGACTTCGATGCCCCGGTTGCCGAAATTCAGTTGCCTTTGAATTTCGGGTGATCCCTCTTGAGCATGTATGCTTCTGCTACTTGTTCTACATCACACTTCCTTCCGCAAACGGCGAAACGCTTTGACTCGGTGAGTTTCGCGGCATTCCGACTTCGATGCCCCGGTTGCCGAAATTCAGTTGCCTTTGAATTTCGGGTGATCCCTCTTGAGCATGTATGCTTCTGCTACTTGTTCTACATCACACTTCCTTCCGCAAACGGCGAAACGCTTTGACTCGGTGAGTTTCGCGGCATTCCGACTTCGATGCCCCGGTTGCCGAAATTCAGTTGCCTTTGAATTTCGGGTGATCCCTCTTGAGCATGTATGCTTCTGCTACTTGTTCTACATCACACTTCTTCCGCAAACGGCGAAACGCTTTGACTCGGTGAGTTTCGCGGCATTCCGACTTCGATGCCCCGGTTGCCGAAATTCAGTTGCCTTTGAATTTCGGGTGATCCCTCTTGAGCATGTATGCTTCTGCTACTTGTTCTACATCACACTTCCTTCCGCAAACGGCGAAACGCTTTGACTCGGTGAGTTTCGCGGCATTCCGACTTCGATGCCCCGGTTGCCGAAATTCAGTTGCCTTTGAATTTCGGGTGATCCCTCTTGAGCATGTATGCTTCTGCTACTTGTTCTACATCACACTTCCTTCCGCAAACGGCGAAACGCTTTGACTCGGTGAGTTTCGCGGCATTCCGACTTCGATGCCCCGGTTGCCGAAATTCAGTTGCCTTTGAATTTCGGGTGATCCCTCTTGAGCATGTATGCTTCTGCTACTTGTTCTACATCACACTTCCTTCCGCAAACGGCGAAACGCTTTGACTCGGTGAGTTTCGCGGCATTCCGACTTCGATGCCCCGGTTGCCGAAATTCAGTTGCCTTTGAATTTCGGGTGATCCCTCTTGAGCATGTATGCTTCTGCTACTTGTTCTACATCACACTTCCTTCCGCAAACGGCGAAACGCTTTGACTCGGTGAGTTTCGCGGCATTCCGACTTCGATGCCCCGGTTGCCGAAATTCAGTTGCCTTTGAATTTCGGGTGATCCCTCTTGAGCATGTATGCTTCTGCTACTTGTTCTACATCACACTTCCTTCCGCAAACGGCGAAACGCTTTGACTCGGTGAGTTTCGCGGCATTCCGACTTCGATGCCCCGGTTGCCGAAATTCAGTTGCCTTTGAATTTCGGGTGATCCCTCTTGAGCATGTATGCTTCTGCTACTTGTTCTACATCACACTTCCTTCCGCAAACGGCGAAACGCTTTGACTCGGTGAGTTTCGCGGCATTCCGACTTCGATGCCCCGGTTGCCGAAATTCAGTTGCCTTTGAATTTCGGGTGATCCCTCTTGAGCATGTATGCTTCTGCTACTTGTTCTACATCACACTTCCTTCCGCAAACGGCGAAACGCTTTGACTCGGTGAGTTTCGCGGCATTCCGACTTCGATGCCCCGGTTGCCGAAATTCAGTTGCCTTTGAATTTCGGGTGATCCCTCTTGAGCATGTATGCTTCTGCTACTTGTTCTACATCACACTTCCTTCCGCAAACGGAAACGCTTTGACTCGGTGAGTTTCGCGGCATTCCGACTTCGATGCCCCGGTTGCCGAAATTCAGTTGCCTTTGAATTTCGGGTGATCCCTCTTGAGCATGTATGCTTCTGCTACTTGTTCTACATCACACTTCCTTCCGCAAACGGCGAAACGCTTTGACTCGGTGAGTTTCGCGGCATTCCGACTTCGATGCCCCGGTTGCCGAAATTCAGTTGCCTTTGAATTTCGGGTGATCCCTCTTGAGCATGTATGCTTCTGCTACTTGTTCTACATCACACTTCCTTCCGCAAACGGCGAAACGCTTTGACTCGGTGAGTTTCGCGGCATTCCGACTTCGATGCCCCGGTTGCCGAAATTCAGTTGCCTTTGAATTTCGGGTGATCCCTCTTGAGCATGTATGCTTCTGCTACTTGTTCTACATCACACTTCCTTCCGCAAACGGCGAAACGCTTTGACTCGGTGAGTTTCGCGGCATTCCGACTTCGATGCCCCGGTTGCCGAAATTCAGTTGCCTTTGAATTTCGGGTGATCCCTCTTGAGCATGTATGCTTCTGCTACTTGTTCTACATCACACTTCCTTCCGCAAACGGCGAAACGCTTTGACTCGGTGAGTTTCGCGGCATTCCGACTTCGATGCCCCGGTTGCCGAAATTCAGTTGCCTTTGAATTTCGGGTGATCCCTCTTGAGCATGTATGCTTCTGCTACTTGTTCTACATCACACTTCCTTCCGCAAACGGCGAAACGCTTTGACTCGGTGAGTTTCGCGGCATTCCGACTTCGATGCCCCGGTTGCCGAAATTCAGTTGCCTTTGAATTTCGGGTGATCCCTCTTGAGCATGTATGCTTCTGCTACTTGTTCTACATCACACTTCTTCCGCAAACGGCGAAACGCTTTGACTCGGTGAGTTTCGCGGCATTCCGACTTCGATGCCCCGGTTGCCGAAATTCAGTTGCCTTTGAATTTCGGGTGATCCCTCTTGAGCATGTATGCTTCTGCTACTTGTTCTACATCACACTTCCTTCCGCAAACGGCGAAACGCTTTGACTCGGTGAGTTTCGCGGCATTCCGACTTCGATGCCCCGGTTGCCGAAATTCAGTTGCCTTTGAATTTCGGGTGATCCCTCTTGAGCATGTATGCTTCTGCTACTTGTTCTACATCACACTTCCTTCCGCAAACGGCGAAACGCTTTGACTCGGTGAGTTTCGCGGCATTCCGACTTCGATGCCCCGGTTGCCGAAATTCAGTTGCCTTTGAATTTCGGGTGATCCCTCTTGAGCATGTATGCTTCTGCTACTTGTTCTACATCACACTTCCTTCCGCAAACGGCGAAACGCTTTGACTCGGTGAGTTTCGCGGCATTCCGACTTCGATGCCCCGGTTGCCGAAATTCAGTTGCCTTTGAATTTCGGGTGATCCCTCTTGAGCATGTATGCTTCTGCTACTTGTTCTACATCACACTTCCTTCCGCAAACGGCGAAACGCTTTGACTCGGTGAGTTTCGCGGCATTCCGACTTCGATGCCCCGGTTGCCGAAATTCAGTTGCCTTTGAATTTCGGGTGATCCCTCTTGAGCATGTATGCTTCTGCTACTTGTTCTACATCACACTTCTTCCGCAAACGGCGAAACGCTTTGACTCGGTGAGTTTCGCGGCATTCCGACTTCGATGCCCCGGTTGCCGAAATTCAGTTGCCTTTGAATTTCGGGTGATCCCTCTTGAGCATGTATGCTTCTGCTACTTGTTCTACATCACACTTCTTCCGCAAACGGCGAAACGCTTTGACTCGGTGAGTTTCGCGGCATTCCGACTTCGATGCCCCGGTTGCCGAAATTCAGTTGCCTTTGAATTTCGGGTGATCCCTCTTGAGCATGTATGCTTCTGCTACTTGTTCTACATCACACTTCCTTCCGCAAACGGCGAAACGCTTTGACTCGGTGAGTTTCGCGGCATTCCGACTTCGATGCCCCGGTTGCCGAAATTCAGTTGCCTTTGAATTTCGGGTGATCCCTCTTGAGCATGTATGCTTCTGCTACTTGTTCTACATCACACTTCCTTCCGCAAACGGCGAAACGCTTTGACTCGGTGAGTTTCGCGGCATTCCGACTTCGATGCCCCGGTTGCCGAAATTCAGTTGCCTTTGAATTTCGGGTGATCCCTCTTGAGCATGTATGCTTCTGCTACTTGTTCTACATCACACTTCCTTCCGCAAACGGCGAAACGCTTTGACTCGGTGAGTTTCGCGGCATTCCGACTTCGATGCCCCGGTTGCCGAAATTCAGTTGCCTTTGAATTTCGGGTGATCCCTCTTGAGCATGTATGCTTCTGCTACTTGTTCTACATCACACTTCCTTCCGCAAACGGCGAAACGCTTTGACTCGGTGAGTTTCGCGGCATTCCGACTTCGATGCCCCGGTTGCCGAAATTCAGTTGCCTTTGAATTTCGGGTGATCCCTCTTGAGCATGTATGCTTCTGCTACTTGTTCTACATCACACTTCCTTCCGCAAACGGCGAAACGCTTTGACTCGGTGAGTTTCGCGGCATTCCGACTTCGATGCCCCGGTTGCCGAAATTCAGTTGCCTTTGAATTTCGGGTGATCCCTCTTGAGCATGTATGCTTCTGCTACTTGTTCTACATCACACTTCCTTCCGCAAACGGCGAAACGCTTTGACTCGGTGAGTTTCGCGGCATTCCGACTTCGATGCCCCGGTTGCCGAAATTCAGTTGCCTTTGAATTTCGGGTGATCCCTCTTGAGCATGTATGCTTCTGCTACTTGTTCTACATCACACTTCCTTCCGCAAACGGCGAAACGCTTTGACTCGGTGAGTTTCGCGGCATTCCGACTTCGATGCCCCGGTTGCCGAAATTCAGTTGCCTTTGAATTTCGGGTGATCCCTCTTGAGCATGTATGCTTCTGCTACTTGTTCTACATCACACTTCCTTCCGCAAACGGCGAAACGCTTTGACTCGGTGAGTTTCGCGGCATTCCGACTTCGATGCCCCGGTTGCCGAAATTCAGTTGCCTTTGAATTTCGGGTGATCCCTCTTGAGCATGTATGCTTCTGCTACTTGTTCTACATCACACTTCCTTCCGCAAACGGCGAAACGCTTTGACTCGGTGAGTTTCGCGGCATTCCGACTTCGATGCCCCGGTTGCCGAAATTCAGTTGCCTTTGAATTTCGGGTGATCCCTCTTGAGCATGTATGCTTCTGCTACTTGTTCTACATCACACTTCCTTCCGCAAACGGCGAAACGCTTTGACTCGGTGAGTTTCGCGGCATTCCGACTTCGATGCCCCGGTTGCCGAAATTCAGTTGCCTTTGAATTTCGGGTGATCCCTCTTGAGCATGTATGCTTCTGCTACTTGTTCTACATCACACTTCCTTCCGCAAACGGCGAAACGCTTTGACTCGGTGAGTTTCGCGGCATTCCGACTTCGATGCCCCGGTTGCCGAAATTCAGTTGCCTTTGAATTTCGGGTGATCCCTCTTGAGCATGTATGCTTCTGCTACTTGTTCTACATCACACTTCCTTCCGCAAACGGCGAAACGCTTTGACTCGGTGAGTTTCGCGGCATTCCGACTTCGATGCCCCGGTTGCCGAAATTCAGTTGCCTTTGAATTTCGGGTGATCCCTCTTGAGCATGTATGCTTCTGCTACTTGTTCTACATCACACTTCCTTCCGCAAACGGCGAAACGCTTTGACTCGGTGAGTTTCGCGGCATTCCGACTTCGATGCCCCGGTTGCCGAAATTCAGTTGCCTTTGAATTTCGGGTGATCCCTCTTGAGCATGTATGCTTCTGCTACTTGTTCTACATCACACTTCCTTCCGCAAACGGCGAAACGCTTTGACTCGGTGAGTTTCGCGGCATTCCGACTTCGATGCCCCGGTTGCCGAAATTCAGTTGCCTTTGAATTTCGGGTGATCCCTCTTGAGCATGTATGCTTCTGCTACTTGTTCTACATCACACTTCTTCCGCAAACGGCGAAACGCTTTGACTCGGTGAGTTTCGCGGCATTCCGACTTCGATGCCCCGGTTGCCGAAATTCAGTTGCCTTTGAATTTCGGGTGATCCCTCTTGAGCATGTATGCTTCTGCTACTTGTTCTACATCACACTTCCTTCCGCAAACGGCGAAACGCTTTGACTCGGTGAGTTTCGCGGCATTCCGACTTCGATGCCCCGGTTGCCGAAATTCAGTTGCCTTTGAATTTCGGGTGATCCCTCTTGAGCATGTATGCTTCTGCTACTTGTTCTACATCACACTTCCTTCCGCAAACGGCGAAACGCTTTGACTCGGTGAGTTTCGCGGCATTCCGACTTCGATGCCCCGGTTGCCGAAATTCAGTTGCCTTTGAATTTCGGGTGATCCCTCTTGAGCATGTATGCTTCTGCTACTTGTTCTACATCACACTTCCTTCCGCAAACGGCGAAACGCTTTGACTCGGTGAGTTTCGCGGCATTCCGACTTCGATGCCCCGGTTGCCGAAATTCAGTTGCCTTTGAATTTCGGGTGATCCCTCTTGAGCATGTATGCTTCTGCTACTTGTTCTACATCACACTTCCTTCCGCAAACGGCGAAACGCTTTGACTCGGTGAGTTTCGCGGCATTCCGACTTCGATGCCCCGGTTGCCGAAATTCAGTTGCCTTTGAATTTCGGGTGATCCCTCTTGAGCATGTATGCTTCTGCTACTTGTTCTACATCACACTTCCTTCCGCAAACGGCGAAACGCTTTGACTCGGTGAGTTTCGCGGCATTCCGACTTCGATGCCCCGGTTGCCGAAATTCAGTTGCCTTTGAATTTCGGGTGATCCCTCTTGAGCATGTATGCTTCTGCTACTTGTTCTACATCACACTTCCTTCCGCAAACGGCGAAACGCTTTGACTCGGTGAGTTTCGCGGCATTCCGACTTCGATGCCCCGGTTGCCGAAATTCAGTTGCCTTTGAATTTCGGGTGATCCCTCTTGAGCATGTATGCTTCTGCTACTTGTTCTACATCACACTTCCTTCCGCAAACGGCGAAACGCTTTGACTCGGTGAGTTTCGCGGCATTCCGACTTCGATGCCCCGGTTGCCGAAATTCAGTTGCCTTTGAATTTCGGGTGATCCCTCTTGAGCATGTATGCTTCTGCTACTTGTTCTACATCACACTTCCTTCCGCAAACGGCGAAACGCTTTGACTCGGTGAGTTTCGCGGCATTCCGACTTCGATGCCCCGGTTGCCGAAATTCAGTTGCCTTTGAATTTCGGGTGATCCCTCTTGAGCATGTATGCTTCTGCTACTTGTTCTACATCACACTTCCTTCCGCAAACGGCGAAACGCTTTGACTCGGTGAGTTTCGCGGCATTCCGACTTCGATGCCCCGGTTGCCGAAATTCAGTTGCCTTTGAATTTCGGGTGATCCCTCTTGAGCATGTATGCTTCTGCTACTTGTTCTACATCACACTTCTTCCGCAAACGGCGAAACGCTTTGACTCGGTGAGTTTCGCGGCATTCCGACTTCGATGCCCCGGTTGCCGAAATTCAGTTGCCTTTGAATTTCGGGTGATCCCTCTTGAGCATGTATGCTTCTGCTACTTGTTCTACATCACACTTCCTTCCGCAAACGGCGAAACGCTTTGACTCGGTGAGTTTCGCGGCATTCCGACTTCGATGCCCCGGTTGCCGAAATTCAGTTGCCTTTGAATTTCGGGTGATCCCTCTTGAGCATGTATGCTTCTGCTACTTGTTCTACATCACACTTCCTTCCGCAAACGGCGAAACGCTTTGACTCGGTGAGTTTCGCGGCATTCCGACTTCGATGCCCCGGTTGCCGAAATTCAGTTGCCTTTGAATTTCGGGTGATCCCTCTTGAGCATGTATGCTTCTGCTACTTGTTCTACATCACACTTCCTTCCGCAAACGGCGAAACGCTTTGACTCGGTGAGTTTCGCGGCATTCCGACTTCGATGCCCCGGTTGCCGAAATTCAGTTGCCTTTGAATTTCGGGTGATCCCTCTTGAGCATGTATGCTTCTGCTACTTGTTCTACATCACACTTCCTTCCGCAAACGGCGAAACGCTTTGACTCGGTGAGTTTCGCGGCATTCCGACTTCGATGCCCCGGTTGCCGAAATTCAGTTGCCTTTGAATTTCGGGTGATCCCTCTTGAGCATGTATGCTTCTGCTACTTGTTCTACATCACACTTCCTTCCGCAAACGGCGAAACGCTTTGACTCGGTGAGTTTCGCGGCATTCCGACTTCGATGCCCCGGTTGCCGAAATTCAGTTGCCTTTGAATTTCGGGTGATCCCTCTTGAGCATGTATGCTTCTGCTACTTGTTCTACATCACACTTCCTTCCGCAAACGGCGAAACGCTTTGACTCGGTGAGTTTCGCGGCATTCCGACTTCGATGCCCCGGTTGCCGAAATTCAGTTGCCTTTGAATTTCGGGTGATCCCTCTTGAGCATGTATGCTTCTGCTACTTGTTCTACATCACACTTCCTTCCGCAAACGGCGAAACGCTTTGACTCGGTGAGTTTCGCGGCATTCCGACTTCGATGCCCCGGTTGCCGAAATTCAGTTGCCTTTGAATTTCGGGTGATCCCTCTTGAGCATGTATGCTTCTGCTACTTGTTCTACATCACACTTCCTTCCGCAAACGGCGAAACGCTTTGACTCGGTGAGTTTCGCGGCATTCCGACTTCGATGCCCCGGTTGCCGAAATTCAGTTGCCTTTGAATTTCGGGTGATCCCTCTTGAGCATGTATGCTTCTGCTACTTGTTCTACATCACACTTCCTTCCGCAAACGGCGAAACGCTTTGACTCGGTGAGTTTCGCGGCATTCCGACTTCGATGCCCCGGTTGCCGAAATTCAGTTGCCTTTGAATTTCGGGTGATCCCTCTTGAGCATGTATGCTTCTGCTACTTGTTCTACATCACACTTCCTTCCGCAAACGGCGAAACGCTTTGACTCGGTGAGTTTCGCGGCATTCCGACTTCGATGCCCCGGTTGCCGAAATTCAGTTGCCTTTGAATTTCGGGTGATCCCTCTTGAGCATGTATGCTTCTGCTACTTGTTCTACATCACACTTCCTTCCGCAAACGGCGAAACGCTTTGACTCGGTGAGTTTCGCGGCATTCCGACTTCGATGCCCCGGTTGCCGAAATTCAGTTGCCTTTGAATTTCGGGTGATCCCTCTTGAGCATGTATGCTTCTGCTACTTGTTCTACATCACACTTCCTTCCGCAAACGGCGAAACGCTTTGACTCGGTGAGTTTCGCGGCATTCCGACTTCGATGCCCCGGTTGCCGAAATTCAGTTGCCTTTGAATTTCGGGTGATCCCTCTTGAGCATGTATGCTTCTGCTACTTGTTCTACATCACACTTCCTTCCGCAAACGGCGAAACGCTTTGACTCGGTGAGTTTCGCGGCATTCCGACTTCGATGCCCCGGTTGCCGAAATTCAGTTGCCTTTGAATTTCGGGTGATCCCTCTTGAGCATGTATGCTTCTGCTACTTGTTCTACATCACACTTCCTTCCGCAAACGGCGAAACGCTTTGACTCGGTGAGTTTCGCGGCATTCCGACTTCGATGCCCCGGTTGCCGAAATTCAGTTGCCTTTGAATTTCGGGTGATCCCTCTTGAGCATGTATGCTTCTGCTACTTGTTCTACATCACACTTCCTTCCGCAAACGGCGAAACGCTTTGACTCGGTGAGTTTCGCGGCATTCCGACTTCGATGCCCCGGTTGCCGAAATTCAGTTGCCTTTGAATTTCGGGTGATCCCTCTTGAGCATGTATGCTTCTGCTACTTGTTCTACATCACACTTCCTTCCGCAAACGGCGAAACGCTTTGACTCGGTGAGTTTCGCGGCATTCCGACTTCGATGCCCCGGTTGCCGAAATTCAGTTGCCTTTGAATTTCGGGTGATCCCTCTTGAGCATGTATGCTTCTGCTACTTGTTCTACATCACACTTCCTTCCGCAAACGGCGAAACGCTTTGACTCGGTGAGTTTCGCGGCATTCCGACTTCGATGCCCCGGTTGCCGAAATTCAGTTGCCTTTGAATTTCGGGTGATCCCTCTTGAGCATGTATGCTTCTGCTACTTGTTCTACATCACACTTCCTTCCGCAAACGGCGAAACGCTTTGACTCGGTGAGTTTCGCGGCATTCCGACTTCGATGCCCCGGTTGCCGAAATTCAGTTGCCTTTGAATTTCGGGTGATCCCTCTTGAGCATGTATGCTTCTGCTACTTGTTCTACATCACACTTCCTTCCGCAAACGGCGAAACGCTTTGACTCGGTGAGTTTCGCGGCATTCCGACTTCGATGCCCCGGTTGCCGAAATTCAGTTGCCTTTGAATTTCGGGTGATCCCTCTTGAGCATGTATGCTTCTGCTACTTGTTCTACATCACACTTCCTTCCGCAAACGGCGAAACGCTTTGACTCGGTGAGTTTCGCGGCATTCCGACTTCGATGCCCCGGTTGCCGAAATTCAGTTGCCTTTGAATTTCGGGTGATCCCTCTTGAGCATGTATGCTTCTGCTACTTGTTCTACATCACACTTCCTTCCGCAAACGGCGAAACGCTTTGACTCGGTGAGTTTCGCGGCATTCCGACTTCGATGCCCCGGTTGCCGAAATTCAGTTGCCTTTGAATTTCGGGTGATCCCTCTTGAGCATGTATGCTTCTGCTACTTGTTCTACATCACACTTCCTTCCGCAAACGGCGAAACGCTTTGACTCGGTGAGTTTCGCGGCATTCCGACTTCGATGCCCCGGTTGCCGAAATTCAGTTGCCTTTGAATTTCGGGTGATCCCTCTTGAGCATGTATGCTTCTGCTACTTGTTCTACATCACACTTCCTTCCGCAAACGGCGAAACGCTTTGACTCGGTGAGTTTCGCGGCATTCCGACTTCGATGCCCCGGTTGCCGAAATTCAGTTGCCTTTGAATTTCGGGTGATCCCTCTTGAGCATGTATGCTTCTGCTACTTGTTCTACATCACACTTCCTTCCGCAAACGGCGAAACGCTTTGACTCGGTGAGTTTCGCGGCATTCCGACTTCGATGCCCCGGTTGCCGAAATTCAGTTGCCTTTGAATTTCGGGTGATCCCTCTTGAGCATGTATGCTTCTGCTACTTGTTCTACATCACACTTCCTTCCGCAAACGGCGAAACGCTTTGACTCGGTGAGTTTCGCGGCATTCCGACTTCGATGCCCCGGTTGCCGAAATTCAGTTGCCTTTGAATTTCGGGTGATCCCTCTTGAGCATGTATGCTTCTGCTACTTGTTCTACATCACACTTCCTTCCGCAAACGGCGAAACGCTTTGACTCGGTGAGTTTCGCGGCATTCCGACTTCGATGCCCCGGTTGCCGAAATTCAGTTGCCTTTGAATTTCGGGTGATCCCTCTTGAGCATGTATGCTTCTGCTACTTGTTCTACATCACACTTCTTCCGCAAACGGCGAAACGCTTTGACTCGGTGAGTTTCGCGGCATTCCGACTTCGATGCCCCGGTTGCCGAAATTCAGTTGCCTTTGAATTTCGGGTGATCCCTCTTGAGCATGTATGCTTCTGCTACTTGTTCTACATCACATCACACTTCCGCAAACGGCGAAACGCTTTGACTCGGTGAGTTTCGCGGCATTCCGACTTCGATGCCCCGGTTGCCGAAATTCAGTTGCCTTTGAATTTCGGGTGATCCCTCTTGAGCATGTATGCTTCTGCTACTTGTTCTACATCACACTTCCTTCCGCAAACGGCGAAACGCTTTGACTCGGTGAGTTTCGCGGCATTCCGACTTCGATGCCCCGGTTGCCGAAATTCAGTTGCCTTTGAATTTCGGGTGATCCCTCTTGAGCATGTATGCTTCTGCTACTTGTTCTACATCACACTTCCTTCCGCAAACGGCGAAACGCTTTGACTCGGTGAGTTTCGCGGCATTCCGACTTCGATGCCCCGGTTGCCGAAATTCAGTTGCCTTTGAATTTCGGGTGATCCCTCTTGAGCATGTATGCTTCTGCTACTTGTTCTACATCACACTTCCTTCCGCAAACGGCGAAACGCTTTGACTCGGTGAGTTTCGCGGCATTCCGACTTCGATGCCCCGGTTGCCGAAATTCAGTTGCCTTTGAATTTCGGGTGATCCCTCTTGAGCATGTATGCTTCTGCTACTTGTTCTACATCACACTTCCTTCCGCAAACGGCGAAACGCTTTGACTCGGTGAGTTTCGCGGCATTCCGACTTCGATGCCCCGGTTGCCGAAATTCAGTTGCCTTTGAATTTCGGGTGATCCCTCTTGAGCATGTATGCTTCTGCTACTTGTTCTACATCACACTTCCTTCCGCAAACGGCGAAACGCTTTGACTCGGTGAGTTTCGCGGCATTCCGACTTCGATGCCCCGGTTGCCGAAATTCAGTTGCCTTTGAATTTCGGGTGATCCCTCTTGAGCATGTATGCTTCTGCTACTTGTTCTACATCACACTTCCTTCCGCAAACGGCGAAACGCTTTGACTCGGTGAGTTTCGCGGCATTCCGACTTCGATGCCCCGGTTGCCGAAATTCAGTTGCCTTTGAATTTCGGGTGATCCCTCTTGAGCATGTATGCTTCTGCTACTTGTTCTACATCACACTTCCTTCCGCAAACGGCGAAACGCTTTGACTCGGTGAGTTTCGCGGCATTCCGACTTCGATGCCCCGGTTGCCGAAATTCAGTTGCCTTTGAATTTCGGGTGATCCCTCTTGAGCATGTATGCTTCTGCTACTTGTTCTACATCACACTTCCTTCCGCAAACGGCGAAACGCTTTGACTCGGTGAGTTTCGCGGCATTCCGACTTCGATGCCCCGGTTGCCGAAATTCAGTTGCCTTTGAATTTCGGGTGATCCCTCTTGAGCATGTATGCTTCTGCTACTTGTTCTACATCACACTTCTTCCGCAAACGGCGAAACGCTTTGACTCGGTGAGTTTCGCGGCATTCCGACTTCGATGCCCCGGTTGCCGAAATTCAGTTGCCTTTGAATTTCGGGTGATCCCTCTTGAGCATGTATGCTTCTGCTACTTGTTCTACATCACACTTCCTTCCGCAAACGGCGAAACGCTTTGACTCGGTGAGTTTCGCGGCATTCCGACTTCGATGCCCCGGTTGCCGAAATTCAGTTGCCTTTGAATTTCGGGTGATCCCTCTTGAGCATGTATGCTTCTGCTACTTGTTCTACATCACACTTCCTTCCGCAAACGGCGAAACGCTTTGACTCGGTGAGTTTCGCGGCATTCCGACTTCGATGCCCCGGTTGCCGAAATTCAGTTGCCTTTGAATTTCGGGTGATCCCTCTTGAGCATGTATGCTTCTGCTACTTGTTCTACATCACACTTCCTTCCGCAAACGGCGAAACGCTTTGACTCGGTGAGTTTCGCGGCATTCCGACTTCGATGCCCCGGTTGCCGAAATTCAGTTGCCTTTGAATTTCGGGTGATCCCTCTTGAGCATGTATGCTTCTGCTACTTGTTCTACATCACACTTCCTTCCGCAAACGGCGAAACGCTTTGACTCGGTGAGTTTCGCGGCATTCCGACTTCGATGCCCCGGTTGCCGAAATTCAGTTGCCTTTGAATTTCGGGTGATCCCTCTTGAGCATGTATGCTTCTGCTACTTGTTCTACATCACACTTCCTTCCGCAAACGGCGAAACGCTTTGACTCGGTGAGTTTCGCGGCATTCCGACTTCGATGCCCCGGTTGCCGAAATTCAGTTGCCTTTGAATTTCGGGTGATCCCTCTTGAGCATGTATGCTTCTGCTACTTGTTCTACATCACACTTCCTTCCGCAAACGGCGAAACGCTTTGACTCGGTGAGTTTCGCGGCATTCCGACTTCGATGCCCCGGTTGCCGAAATTCAGTTGCCTTTGAATTTCGGGTGATCCCTCTTGAGCATGTATGCTTCTGCTACTTGTTCTACATCACACTTCCTTCCGCAAACGGCGAAACGCTTTGACTCGGTGAGTTTCGCGGCATTCCGACTTCGATGCCCCGGTTGCCGAAATTCAGTTGCCTTTGAATTTCGGGTGATCCCTCTTGAGCATGTATGCTTCTGCTACTTGTTCTACATCACACTTCCTTCCGCAAACGGCGAAACGCTTTGACTCGGTGAGTTTCGCGGCATTCCGACTTCGATGCCCCGGTTGCCGAAATTCAGTTGCCTTTGAATTTCGGGTGATCCCTCTTGAGCATGTATGCTTCTGCTACTTGTTCTACATCACACTTCCTTCCGCAAACGGCGAAACGCTTTGACTCGGTGAGTTTCGCGGCATTCCGACTTCGATGCCCCGGTTGCCGAAATTCAGTTGCCTTTGAATTTCGGGTGATCCCTCTTGAGCATGTATGCTTCTGCTACTTGTTCTACATCACACTTCCTTCCGCAAACGGCGAAACGCTTTGACTCGGTGAGTTTCGCGGCATTCCGACTTCGATGCCCCGGTTGCCGAAATTCAGTTGCCTTTGAATTTCGGGTGATCCCTCTTGAGCATGTATGCTTCTGCTACTTGTTCTACATCACACTTCCTTCCGCAAACGGCGAAACGCTTTGACTCGGTGAGTTTCGCGGCATTCCGACTTCGATGCCCCGGTTGCCGAAATTCAGTTGCCTTTGAATTTCGGGTGATCCCTCTTGAGCATGTATGCTTCTGCTACTTGTTCTACATCACACTTCCTTCCGCAAACGGCGAAACGCTTTGACTCGGTGAGTTTCGCGGCATTCCGACTTCGATGCCCCGGTTGCCGAAATTCAGTTGCCTTTGAATTTCGGGTGATCCCTCTTGAGCATGTATGCTTCTGCTACTTGTTCTACATCACACTTCTTCCGCAAACGGCGAAACGCTTTGACTCGGTGAGTTTCGCGGCATTCCGACTTCGATGCCCCGGTTGCCGAAATTCAGTTGCCTTTGAATTTCGGGTGATCCCTCTTGAGCATGTATGCTTCTGCTACTTGTTCTACATCACACTTCCTTCCGCAAACGGCGAAACGCTTTGACTCGGTGAGTTTCGCGGCATTCCGACTTCGATGCCCCGGTTGCCGAAATTCAGTTGCCTTTGAATTTCGGGTGATCCCTCTTGAGCATGTATGCTTCTGCTACTTGTTCTACATCACACTTCTTCCGCAAACGGCGAAACGCTTTGACTCGGTGAGTTTCGCGGCATTCCGACTTCGATGCCCCGGTTGCCGAAATTCAGTTGCCTTTGAATTTCGGGTGATCCCTCTTGAGCATGTATGCTTCTGCTACTTGTTCTACATCACACTTCCTTCCGCAAACGGCGAAACGCTTTGACTCGGTGAGTTTCGCGGCATTCCGACTTCGATGCCCCGGTTGCCGAAATTCAGTTGCCTTTGAATTTCGGGTGATCCCTCTTGAGCATGTATGCTTCTGCTACTTGTTCTACATCACACTTCCTTCCGCAAACGGCGAAACGCTTTGACTCGGTGAGTTTCGCGGCATTCCGACTTCGATGCCCCGGTTGCCGAAATTCAGTTGCCTTTGAATTTCGGGTGATCCCTCTTGAGCATGTATGCTTCTGCTACTTGTTCTACATCACACTTCCTTCCGCAAACGGCGAAACGCTTTGACTCGGTGAGTTTCGCGGCATTCCGACTTCGATGCCCCGGTTGCCGAAATTCAGTTGCCTTTGAATTTCGGGTGATCCCTCTTGAGCATGTATGCTTCTGCTACTTGTTCTACATCACACTTCCTTCCGCAAACGGCGAAACGCTTTGACTCGGTGAGTTTCGCGGCATTCCGACTTCGATGCCCCGGTTGCCGAAATTCAGTTGCCTTTGAATTTCGGGTGATCCCTCTTGAGCATGTATGCTTCTGCTACTTGTTCTACATCACACTTCCTTCCGCAAACGGCGAAACGCTTTGACTCGGTGAGTTTCGCGGCATTCCGACTTCGATGCCCCGGTTGCCGAAATTCAGTTGCCTTTGAATTTCGGGTGATCCCTCTTGAGCATGTATGCTTCTGCTACTTGTTCTACATCACACTTCCTTCCGCAAACGGCGAAACGCTTTGACTCGGTGAGTTTCGCGGCATTCCGACTTCGATGCCCCGGTTGCCGAAATTCAGTTGCCTTTGAATTTCGGGTGATCCCTCTTGAGCATGTATGCTTCTGCTACTTGTTCTACATCACACTTCCTTCCGCAAACGGCGAAACGCTTTGACTCGGTGAGTTTCGCGGCATTCCGACTTCGATGCCCCGGTTGCCGAAATTCAGTTGCCTTTGAATTTCGGGTGATCCCTCTTGAGCATGTATGCTTCTGCTACTTGTTCTACATCACACTTCCTTCCGCAAACGGCGAAACGCTTTGACTCGGTGAGTTTCGCGGCATTCCGACTTCGATGCCCCGGTTGCCGAAATTCAGTTGCCTTTGAATTTCGGGTGATCCCTCTTGAGCATGTATGCTTCTGCTACTTGTTCTACATCACACTTCTTCCGCAAACGGCGAAACGCTTTGACTCGGTGAGTTTCGCGGCATTCCGACTTCGATGCCCCGGTTGCCGAAATTCAGTTGCCTTTGAATTTCGGGTGATCCCTCTTGAGCATGTATGCTTCTGCTACTTGTTCTACATCACACTTCCTTCCGCAAACGGCGAAACGCTTTGACTCGGTGAGTTTCGCGGCATTCCGACTTCGATGCCCCGGTTGCCGAAATTCAGTTGCCTTTGAATTTCGGGTGATCCCTCTTGAGCATGTATGCTTCTGCTACTTGTTCTACATCACACTTCCTTCCGCAAACGGCGAAACGCTTTGACTCGGTGAGTTTCGCGGCATTCCGACTTCGATGCCCCGGTTGCCGAAATTCAGTTGCCTTTGAATTTCGGGTGATCCCTCTTGAGCATGTATGCTTCTGCTACTTGTTCTACATCACACTTCCTTCCGCAAACGGCGAAACGCTTTGACTCGGTGAGTTTCGCGGCATTCCGACTTCGATGCCCCGGTTGCCGAAATTCAGTTGCCTTTGAATTTCGGGTGATCCCTCTTGAGCATGTATGCTTCTGCTACTTGTTCTACATCACACTTCCTTCCGCAAACGGCGAAACGCTTTGACTCGGTGAGTTTCGCGGCATTCCGACTTCGATGCCCCGGTTGCCGAAATTCAGTTGCCTTTGAATTTCGGGTGATCCCTCTTGAGCATGTATGCTTCTGCTACTTGTTCTACATCACACTTCCTTCCGCAAACGGCGAAACGCTTTGACTCGGTGAGTTTCGCGGCATTCCGACTTCGATGCCCCGGTTGCCGAAATTCAGTTGCCTTTGAATTTCGGGTGATCCCTCTTGAGCATGTATGCTTCTGCTACTTGTTCTACATCACACTTCCTTCCGCAAACGGCGAAACGCTTTGACTCGGTGAGTTTCGCGGCATTCCGACTTCGATGCCCCGGTTGCCGAAATTCAGTTGCCTTTGAATTTCGGGTGATCCCTCTTGAGCATGTATGCTTCTGCTACTTGTTCTACATCACACTTCCTTCCGCAAACGGCGAAACGCTTTGACTCGGTGAGTTTCGCGGCATTCCGACTTCGATGCCCCGGTTGCCGAAATTCAGTTGCCTTTGAATTTCGGGTGATCCCTCTTGAGCATGTATGCTTCTGCTACTTGTTCTACATCACACTTCCTTCCGCAAACGGCGAAACGCTTTGACTCGGTGAGTTTCGCGGCATTCCGACTTCGATGCCCCGGTTGCCGAAATTCAGTTGCCTTTGAATTTCGGGTGATCCCTCTTGAGCATGTATGCTTCTGCTACTTGTTCTACATCACACTTCCTTCCGCAAACGGCGAAACGCTTTGACTCGGTGAGTTTCGCGGCATTCCGACTTCGATGCCCCGGTTGCCGAAATTCAGTTGCCTTTGAATTTCGGGTGATCCCTCTTGAGCATGTATGCTTCTGCTACTTGTTCTACATCACACTTCCTTCCGCAAACGGCGAAACGCTTTGACTCGGTGAGTTTCGCGGCATTCCGACTTCGATGCCCCGGTTGCCGAAATTCAGTTGCCTTTGAATTTCGGGTGATCCCTCTTGAGCATGTATGCTTCTGCTACTTGTTCTACATCACACTTCCTTCCGCAAACGGCGAAACGCTTTGACTCGGTGAGTTTCGCGGCATTCCGACTTCGATGCCCCGGTTGCCGAAATTCAGTTGCCTTTGAATTTCGGGTGATCCCTCTTGAGCATGTATGCTTCTGCTACTTGTTCTACATCACACTTCCTTCCGCAAACGGCGAAACGCTTTGACTCGGTGAGTTTCGCGGCATTCCGACTTCGATGCCCCGGTTGCCGAAATTCAGTTGCCTTTGAATTTCGGGTGATCCCTCTTGAGCATGTATGCTTCTGCTACTTGTTCTACATCACACTTCCTTCCGCAAACGGCGAAACGCTTTGACTCGGTGAGTTTCGCGGCATTCCGACTTCGATGCCCCGGTTGCCGAAATTCAGTTGCCTTTGAATTTCGGGTGATCCCTCTTGAGCATGTATGCTTCTGCTACTTGTTCTACATCACACTTCCTTCCGCAAACGGCGAAACGCTTTGACTCGGTGAGTTTCGCGGCATTCCGACTTCGATGCCCCGGTTGCCGAAATTCAGTTGCCTTTGAATTTCGGGTGATCCCTCTTGAGCATGTATGCTTCTGCTACTTGTTCTACATCACACTTCCTTCCGCAAACGGCGAAACGCTTTGACTCGGTGAGTTTCGCGGCATTCCGACTTCGATGCCCCGGTTGCCGAAATTCAGTTGCCTTTGAATTTCGGGTGATCCCTCTTGAGCATGTATGCTTCTGCTACTTGTTCTACATCACACTTCCTTCCGCAAACGGCGAAACGCTTTGACTCGGTGAGTTTCGCGGCATTCCGACTTCGATGCCCCGGTTGCCGAAATTCAGTTGCCTTTGAATTTCGGGTGATCCCTCTTGAGCATGTATGCTTCTGCTACTTGTTCTACATCACACTTCCTTCCGCAAACGGCGAAACGCTTTGACTCGGTGAGTTTCGCGGCATTCCGACTTCGATGCCCCGGTTGCCGAAATTCAGTTGCCTTTGAATTTCGGGTGATCCCTCTTGAGCATGTATGCTTCTGCTACTTGTTCTACATCACACTTCCTTCCGCAAACGGCGAAACGCTTTGACTCGGTGAGTTTCGCGGCATTCCGACTTCGATGCCCCGGTTGCCGAAATTCAGTTGCCTTTGAATTTCGGGTGATCCCTCTTGAGCATGTATGCTTCTGCTACTTGTTCTACATCACACTTCCTTCCGCAAACGGCGAAACGCTTTGACTCGGTGAGTTTCGCGGCATTCCGACTTCGATGCCCCGGTTGCCGAAATTCAGTTGCCTTTGAATTTCGGGTGATCCCTCTTGAGCATGTATGCTTCTGCTACTTGTTCTACATCACACTTCTTCCGCAAACGGCGAAACGCTTTGACTCGGTGAGTTTCGCGGCATTCCGACTTCGATGCCCCGGTTGCCGAAATTCAGTTGCCTTTGAATTTCGGGTGATCCCTCTTGAGCATGTATGCTTCTGCTACTTGTTCTACATCACACTTCCTTCCGCAAACGGCGAAACGCTTTGACTCGGTGAGTTTCGCGGCATTCCGACTTCGATGCCCCGGTTGCCGAAATTCAGTTGCCTTTGAATTTCGGGTGATCCCTCTTGAGCATGTATGCTTCTGCTACTTGTTCTACATCACACTTCCTTCCGCAAACGGCGAAACGCTTTGACTCGGTGAGTTTCGCGGCATTCCGACTTCGATGCCCCGGTTGCCGAAATTCAGTTGCCTTTGAATTTCGGGTGATCCCTCTTGAGCATGTATGCTTCTGCTACTTGTTCTACATCACACTTCCTTCCGCAAACGGCGAAACGCTTTGACTCGGTGAGTTTCGCGGCATTCCGACTTCGATGCCCCGGTTGCCGAAATTCAGTTGCCTTTGAATTTCGGGTGATCCCTCTTGAGCATGTATGCTTCTGCTACTTGTTCTACATCACACTTCCTTCCGCAAACGGCGAAACGCTTTGACTCGGTGAGTTTCGCGGCATTCCGACTTCGATGCCCCGGTTGCCGAAATTCAGTTGCCTTTGAATTTCGGGTGATCCCTCTTGAGCATGTATGCTTCTGCTACTTGTTCTACATCACACTTCCTTCCGCAAACGGCGAAACGCTTTGACTCGGTGAGTTTCGCGGCATTCCGACTTCGATGCCCCGGTTGCCGAAATTCAGTTGCCTTTGAATTTCGGGTGATCCCTCTTGAGCATGTATGCTTCTGCTACTTGTTCTACATCACACTTCCTTCCGCAAACGGCGAAACGCTTTGACTCGGTGAGTTTCGCGGCATTCCGACTTCGATGCCCCGGTTGCCGAAATTCAGTTGCCTTTGAATTTCGGGTGATCCCTCTTGAGCATGTATGCTTCTGCTACTTGTTCTACATCACACTTCTTCCGCAAACGGCGAAACGCTTTGACTCGGTGAGTTTCGCGGCATTCCGACTTCGATGCCCCGGTTGCCGAAATTCAGTTGCCTTTGAATTTCGGGTGATCCCTCTTGAGCATGTATGCTTCTGCTACTTGTTCTACATCACACTTCCTTCCGCAAACGGCGAAACGCTTTGACTCGGTGAGTTTCGCGGCATTCCGACTTCGATGCCCCGGTTGCCGAAATTCAGTTGCCTTTGAATTTCGGGTGATCCCTCTTGAGCATGTATGCTTCTGCTACTTGTTCTACATCACACTTCCTTCCGCAAACGGCGAAACGCTTTGACTCGGTGAGTTTCGCGGCATTCCGACTTCGATGCCCCGGTTGCCGAAATTCAGTTGCCTTTGAATTTCGGGTGATCCCTCTTGAGCATGTATGCTTCTGCTACTTGTTCTACATCACACTTCTTCCGCAAACGGCGAAACGCTTTGACTCGGTGAGTTTCGCGGCATTCCGACTTCGATGCCCCGGTTGCCGAAATTCAGTTGCCTTTGAATTTCGGGTGATCCCTCTTGAGCATGTATGCTTCTGCTACTTGTTCTACATCACACTTCTTCCGCAAACGGCGAAACGCTTTCAATCGGTGAATTTCGCGCGAGCATTCTGACTTCGATGCCCCGGTTGCCGAAATTACAGTTGCCCTGTTAAATTTCGGGTTGTATCCCGCATGAGCATGTATGCTTCTGCTACTTGTTCTACGCACCCTACACTTCCTTCCCCAAAAAGCAAAACTGGGTTTTCACTCGTTATGAGTTTCGCGGCATTCTGACATCGATGCCCCGGTTGCCCGAAATGAAAAAAAAAATAGAAAATTCCAGTTTGCCTTTGAATTTCGGGTGATCCCTTTTTCCCAGTGAGCATTGTATGCTGCCTGCTTACTTGATCTGACCATGTCGCACTTCCTACCGCAAACGGCGAAACGCTTGGACTCGGTGAGTTACGCGGCATCCCGACTTTGATGCCCACGGTCTTGCCTAAATTCATATGCCATTTGGAATTTCGGAGTTGATCCCTCTAGAGCATGTTCAGGCTTACTGGCTACTTGTTCTACATCAGACTTCCATACCGCGAAATAAACGGCCAAACGCTTTGGAACTGGGGTGACGTTTCGCGGCATTCCGAACTTCGATGCCCCGGTTGCTGAAATTCAGTAGCCCTTTGAATTTCCGGGTGGAATCCCTCTTGAGCATGTATGCTTCTGCATGACGATTGTATCTAAAACACAACTTGCTCTTCCCAAAAAAGCGAAACGATTTCACACGGTGCGTTTCGCGGCATTCTGACTTCGATGACCCGGTTGCCCGAAATTCAGTTGCCTTAGAATTTCGGGATTTTCCCTCTTGAGCAAGTATGCCTTCTGCTACTTGTTCTACATCACACTTCCTTCCCCAAAAAGCGAAACGCTTTCGCTCGGTGAAGTACGCGGCATTCCGACTTCGATGCCCTGGTTTTCCGGAAAAATCAGTTTGCCTTTGAAAATTTCGGGTGGTCCCACTTGAGCATGTATGCTTCTGCTACTTGTTCTACATCACACTTCCTTCCGCAAAAAGCGAAAACGGGCTTTTCGCTCGGTGAGTTTCGCGGCATTCCAGAACTTCGGTTGGTTGCGGTTATGCCACCAGGTTGTGCCGAAAATCAGTTGCCTTTGGATACATTATTCGTGGATGTGAGAACCCTTCGCTGCCCATGTTATAGCTAATCTGCTACTTGTTCTACATCACCACTTCCTTCCCCAAAAAGCGAAACGCTATCGCGTCGCGGTGAAAGTTTTTGCGTGCGCTGCATTCCGACTTCGATGCCCCGGTAGCCGGAAAATCAGATTGCCTTTTAATTTCGTGTGAACCCTCTTAGGGCATGTATGCGTCTGACTACTTGTTCTACATTCACTGACTTCCTTCCGCACACTGGCGTAAAACAAACATTGACTCGGTGAGTATTATACGCGGCTATATATTCCGACTTCGAATGCCCCGGTTGCACAAATACAGTTGCCTGTATGAAAATCGGTTGATCCGTCATGACAATGATATGCTTCGAGGTAACTTGTTCAACATCACACATCCTTCCCGCAAAAACGGCGAGAACCCGCTTTCCCATTCGGTGAAGTTTTCACGTCATTCCGACTGTCGAATGCGGCCGGTTAGCCGAAATTCATTTGTGTCCTTAAGAAATATCGGTTGATCACCTCATGAGCAAGTATGAGCTTCTGCGCTACTTTTACTAACATCAGACTTCTTCCGAAAACGGCCAAGACACTTTAGACTGGTGTGAGTTTCGAGCGGCATATCTGACTTCGATGCCCCGGATTGCCGACAGTCGGTTGTGCCTTTGAATTAGGAGTGGGATCCCTCATGATCCAAACTGTATGCGTTCTAGCTACGTGTATACTATATCACACTTCCTTCCCCAAAAAGCGAAACGAGCGTTCACCCGGTGAGTTTTCGTCTGTCATTGCCGGAGTTTCGATGCCCCGGTTTGCCTAAAATCAGATGCCTTTCAATTTCGGGTTTAATTCCCTCTGTGAGGCATAGTATGCTTCAGCTACTTGTTCGACACCACACTTCACTTCCCTCAAAAAAGCGAAACGATATTCACAGGTTAGTTTTCTGCGGCATTCAGACGTTCGCTGCCCCGGTTGACCGAAATCCCAGTTTTGCGCTTTGAATTTTCGGGTTATCCCTCTTAGAGCATGGATATGAGCTTCTTGCTACATGCTTCTACAATCGCACTTCCTTCCGCAAATCGGCGAAACCCTCGCTTGGACTCGGTGAGTTTCGCGTAAAATGAGGCTTTTCTGAGGGCGATTTACCGCCCTTTTGATGCCCCGGTTGGCCTAAATTTCAGTTTGTCCATTATGAATTTTTTGGGTGAACCCACTTGAGCCATGTATACTTCTGATACTGTAGTTCTCCATCACACATCCCTTCCCGCAAACGGCGAAACCCATTGAACTCGGTGAGTTTTTCGGTGGGCATTCCAAATTCGATGCCCCGAGTGGCCGATGAATGTCCAGTTGCCTTAGTATTTTCCGGTGGAGCATCTAGCTTGAGTATGATAAGCTTCAGCTACTTGTTCATATATCATCACTATCCTTTCCGCAAATAACGGCGAAACGCTTTCACTCGGGTGAGTTACGGGGATGATTGATGGTGGATAATAATGAACAGATTTTCTGCGGCATTCTGAGTTTCGAAGCCCCGATTGCCTAAAATTCAGTTGCCTTTGAATTTCGGGTTAATCCCTCGTTGAGCATGATATGCTTCTGCTACTTGTTCTACAACACACGTCCTTCCCCAAAAAGAGAAACGATTTTCACTCGAGATAGTATCCGCGTGTCATTCCGACTTCGATGCCCCGGTTGCCGAGAAAATCCGTTGCCTTTGAATTTCAGGGGTGAATCCCTGCTTGAGCATGGTCATGCTCTTGCTGACTTTTGTTCTACATCAGACATCCCTGTCTTGCAAACGGCCAAACGCTTTCACCTCGGTGGAGGTTTCGCGGACATTCTTCGACTTTCGTATGCCCCCGGTTCTGCCGAAATTCAGTTGCCATTTAAAATATTTCGGGTTGCATCTCCGTTACTTGAGCATTGTATGCTTCTGCTACATGATCTACACCACACTTCCTTCCCCAAAAAGCAAAAACGATTCACACGGTGAGTTTCGCGCGCATTCTGACTTCGATGCCCCGGTTGCCGAAATTTCAGTGTGGCCTTCATGAAACTTCGGGTGATCCCTCTTGAGCATGTTATGGTCTTCTGCTAACTTGTTTTCTAACATTATATCACACTTCTCCTTTTTAAAAGCGATCGCTTGACTCGGTGAGTTTCGCGGCATTCTGAAGTCTTCCGCAAACGGCGCCCTAAACGCCTTAGACTCCGGTGAGTTTCGCGGCATCTCCGACTTCGATGCCCCGGTTGCCGAAATTAAGTATTTGCCTTTGAATTTCGGGTGAATTCCCTTCTTGAGCATGTATAGCTTCTGCTACTTGTTCATACATTCGACCATTCCTTCCGCAAACGTGCGAAACGCTTTGACTCGGTTAGAGTTTCGCGGCTATTCCGACTTCGATGCCACCGGTCGCTTGAAATTCATTTTGCCTATTGAATTTCGGGTGAATCCCTCTTGAGCATGTTTATGCTTCTGCTTAACTTGTTCTACATCACACTTCCCTCCTCAGAAAAAGCGAAACGCTTTGACTCGGTGAGATTTTCGCGGTCATTCCGGACTTCGCATGGCCCCGGTTGCCGAAAATTCAGTTGCCTTATGAATTTCGGGGTACTGATCCCTCTTGAGCGATGTATGCTTCTGCTTACTTGTTCTACATCAATCACTTCGCTTCCCCAAAACAGCGAAACGCTTTCGCGACTCGAGGTGAGTTTTCGCGGCATTCCGTGACTTCCAGATGCCCACGGTAGCCGAAATTACAGTTGCCTTTGCATTTCGGTGTGATCCCTCTTGAGCATGTATGCTTCATCTACTTGTTCTACATACACATTCCCTGCCGCAAATGGCGAAACGCTTTTGATTCGGTGAGTTTCGGCGGCATTCAGACTTCGATGCCCCCGGTTGCCGAAATTATAAGTTGCCATTTGAACTTGTCGGAGTTATCCCTCTTTGAGCAGTTTATGCTTCTTGGCTACTTGTTTTATCTAACACCCTTCCTATGTCCCCAAAACGGCGGAAACGCTTTGACTTCGGTGAGTTTTTCCGCGTTGCATTCCGACATTCGATGCCCCGGTTGTGCCGCAAAGTGCAGTTGCCTTTGAATTTTTTCGGTTGTGTATATCCCTCTTGAGCAATGTATTGCTTATGTGCTACTTGATTCTACATCACAACTATCCTTCCGCAAACGGCGAAAACGCTATTGACGGGGGGGGGGAGGGGGGGGGGTGGTCGGTGAGTTTCGCGGCATTCTGACTTCGATGCCCCGGTTGCCGAAATTCAGTTGCCTTTGAATTTCGGGTGATCCCTCTTGAGTATGTATGCTTCTGCTACTTGTTCTACATCACACTTCTTCCGCTAACAGCGAAACCGCTTTGACTCGGTGAGTTTCGCGGCACTTCCGACTTCGATGCCCCGTTGCCGAAATTCAGTTGCCTTTGAATTTCGGGTGATCCCTCTTGAGCATGTATGCTTCTGCTACTTGTTCTACTTCACTCTTCCTTCCGCTAGCGGCGAAACGCTTTGTCTCGGTGAGTTTCGCGGCATTCCGACTTCGATGCCCCGGTTGCCGAAATTCAGTTGCCTTTGAATTTCGGGTGATCCCTCTTGACCATGTATGCTTCTGCTACTTGGTCTACATGACACTTCTTCCGCAAACGTCCAAACGCTTTGACTCGGTGAGTTTCGCGGCATTCCGACTTCGATGCCCCGGTTGCTGAAATTCATTGCCTTTGAATTTCGGGTGATCCCTCTTGAGCATGTATGCTTCTGCTACTTGTTCTACATCACACTTCCTTCCGCTAACGCGAAACGCTTTGACTCGGTGAGTTTCGCGGCATTCCGACTACGATGCCCCAGTGCCGAAATTCAGTTGCCTTTGAATTTCGGGTGATCCCTCTTGAGCATGTATGCTTCTGCTACTTGTTCTACATCACACTTCCTTCCAAAAAGCGAAACGCTTTGACTCGGTGAGTTTCGCGGCATTCCGACTTCGATGCCCCCGTCGCCGAAATTCAATTGCCTTTGAATTTCGGGTGATCCCTCTTGAGCATGTATGCTTCTGCTACTTGTTCTACATCAGACTTCTTCCGCTAACGCGAAACGCTTTGACTCGGTGAGTTTCGCGGCATTCCGACTTCGATGCCCCGGTTGCCGAAATTCAGTTGCCTTTGAATTTCGGGTGATCCCTCTTGAGCATGTATGCTTCTGCTACTTGTTCTACATCACTCTTCCTTCCGCAAAAGCGAAACGCTTTGCCTCGCAGTTTCGCGGCTTTCCGACTTCGATGCCCCGGTTGCCGAAATTCAGTTGCCTTTGAATTTCGGGTGATCCCTCTTGAGCATGTAATGCTTCTGCTACTTGTTCTACATCACACTTATTTTCCAAAAGGCGAAACGCTTTGACTCGGTGAGTTTCGCGGCATTCCAACTTCGATGCCCCGGTTGCCGAAATTCAGTTGCCTTTGAATTTCGGGTGATCCCTCTTGAGCATGTATGCTTCTGCTACTTGTTCTACATCACACTTGTTCCACAAACAGCGAAATGCTTTGACTCGGTGAGTTTCGCGGCATTCTGTCTTCGATGCCCGGTTGTCGAAATTCAGTTGCCTTTGAATTTCAGGTGATCCCTCTTGAGCATGTATGCTTCTGCTACTTGTTCTACATCACACTTCCTTCCTCAAACAGCGAAACTCTTTGACTCGGTGAGTTTCGCGGCATTCCGACTTTTATGCCCCGGTTGTCGAAATTCAGTTGCCTTTGAATTTCAGGTGATCCCTCTTGAGCATGTATGCTTCTGCTACTTGTTCTACATCACACTTCCTTCCGCAGACAGCGAAACGCTTTAAATCGGTTAGTTTCGCGGCATTCCGACTTCGATGCCCCGGTTGTCGAAATTCAGTTGCCTTTGAATTTCGGGTGATCCCTCTTGAGCATGTATGCTTCTGCTACTTGTTCTACATCACACTTCCTTCCGCAAACAGCGAAACGCTTTGACTCGGTGAGTTCCGCGGCATTCCGACTTCGATGCCCCGGTTGCCGAAATTCAGTTGCCTTTGAATTTCGGGTGATCCCTCTTGAGCATGTATGCTTCGGCTACTTGTTCTACATCACACTTCCTTCCGGAAACAGCGAAACGCTTTGACTCGTTGAGTTTCGCGGCATTCCGACTACGATGCCCCGGTTGCAGAAATTCAGTTGCCTTTGAAGTTCGGGTAATCCCTCTTGAGCATGTATTCTTCGGCTACTTGTTCTACATCACAATTCCTTCCACAAAACATCGAAACGCTTCGACTCGGTGAGTTTCGCAGCATTCCGACTTCGATGCCCCGGTTGCCGAAATTCAGTGGCCTTTGAATTTCGGGTGATTCCTCTTGAGCATCTATGCTTCTGCTACTTGTTTCTACATCACACTTCCTTCCGCAAACTCGAAACGCTTTGACTCGGTGAGTTTCGCAGCATTCCGACTTCGATGCCCCGGTTGCCGAAATTCAGTTGCCTTTGAATTTCGGGCGATTCCTCTTGAGCATGTATGCTTCTGCTACTTGTTCTACATCACACTTCCTTTCGCTAACAGCGAAACGCTTTGACTCGGTGAGTTTCGCGGCATTCCGACTTCGATGCCCCGGTTGCCGAAATTCAGTTGCCTTTGAATTTCGGGTGATCCCTCTTGAGCATGTATGCTTCTGCTACTTGTTCTACATCACACTTCCTTCCGCATACAGCGAAACGCTTTGACTCGGTGAGTTTCGCGGCATTCCGACTTCGATGCCCCGGTTGCCGAAATTCAGTTGCCTTTGAATTTCGGGTGATCCCTCTTGAGCATGTATGCTTCTGCTACTTGTTCTACATCACACTTCCTTCCCCAAACGGCGTAACGCTTTGACTCGGTGAGTTTCGCGGCATTCCGACTTCGATGCCCCGTTGCCGAAATTCAGTTGCCTTAGAAATTCGGGTGATCCCTCTTGAGCATTTATGCTTCTGCTACTTGTTCAACATCACCCTTCCTTCCCCAAACAGCGAAACGCTTAGACTCGGTGAGTTTCGCGGCATTCCGACTTCGATGCCCCGGTTGCCGAAATTCAGTTGCCTTTGAATTTCGGGTGATCCCTCTTGAGCATTTATGCTTCTGCTACTTGTTCTACTTCACACTTTTCCGCAAACAGCGAAACGCTTTGACTCGGTGAGTTTCGCGGCATTCCGACTTCGTTGCCCCGGTTGCCGAAATTCAGTTGCCTTTGAATTTCGGGTGAATCCCCTCTTGAGCATGTATGCTTCTGCTACTTGTTCTACATCACACTTCCTTCCTTAAAGGGCGCAACGCTTTGACTCGATGAGTTTCGCGGCATTCCGACTTTGATGCCCCGGTTGCCGAAATTAAGTTGCCTTTCAATTTCGGGTGATCCCTCTTGATCATGTATGCTTCTGCTACTTGTTCTACATCACATTCTATTCCGCAAACAGCGAAACGCTTTGACTCAGTGAGTTTCGCGGCATTCCGACTTCGATGCCCAAGTTGCCCAAATTAAGTTGACTTTGATTTTCGGGTGATCCCTCTTGAGCATGTATGCTTCTGCTACTTTTTCTACATCACACTTCCTTCCTCAAATAGCGAAACGCTTTGACTCGGTGTGTTTGGCGGCATTCCGACTTCGATGCCCTGGTTGCCGAAATTTAGTTGCCTTTGAATTTCGGGTGATCCCTTTTGAGCATGTATGCTTCTGCTACTTGTTCTACATCACATTCTCTTCTGCAAACAGCGAAACGCTTTGACTCGGTGAGTTTCGCGGCATTCCGACTTCGATGCCCCGGTTGCCGAAATTAAGTTGCCTTTGAATTTCGGGTGATCCCTCTTGAGCATGTATGCTTCTGCTACTTGTTCTACATCAAACTTTCTTCCGCAAACGTCGAAACGCTTTGACTCGGTGAGTTTTCGCGGGCATTCTGACTTCGATGCCCCGATTTCCGAAATTCTGTTGCCTTTGAATTTTAGGTGATCCCTCTTGAGCATGTATGCTTCAGCTACTTGTTCTACATCACACTTAATTCCGCAAACGGCGAAAGGCTTTGAATCGGTGAGTTTCGCGGCATTACGACTTCGATGCCCCGGTTGCGAAATTCAGTTGCCTTTGAGTTTCGGGGGATCCCACTTGAGCATGTATGCTTATGCTACTTGTTCTACATCATATTTCTTCCGCAAAAGCTCGAAACGCTTTGACTCGGTGAGTTGTGCGAGCATTCCGACTTCGATGCCCCGGTTGCCGAAATTCGGGTGCCTTTGAATTTCGGGTGATCCCTCTTGAGCTTGTATGCTTCTGCTACTTGTACTACATCATACTTCCTTCCCCAAACGGCGAAACCTTTGACTCGGTGAGTTTCGCGGCATTCCGCCTTCGATGCCCCGGTTTGCCGAAATTCAGTTGCCTTTGAATTTCGGGTGATCCCTCGTGAGCTTGTATGCTTCTGCTACTTGTTCTACATCAGACTTTCCTTCCTTAAAACGAAACGCTTTGACTCGGTGAGTTTCGCGGCATTACCACTTCGATGCCCGGTTGCCGAAATTCAGTTGCCTTTGAATTTCGGGTGATCCCTCTTGAGCATGTATGCTTCTGTACTTGTTCTACATCACACTTCTTCCTAAACATCGAAACGCTTTGACTCGGTGTGTTTTCGCGGCATTCGACTTCGATGCCCCGGTTGCCGAAATTCACTTGCCTTTGAATTTCTCGTGATCCCCTTTAGCATGTATGCTTTACTACTAGTCTACATCAGACTTCCTTCCACAAAAGGCGAAACGCTTTGACTCGGTGAGTTTCGCGGAATTCCGACTTCTATGCCCCGGGTTGCCGAAATTCATTGCCTTTGAATTTTCGGGTAGATTCCCTCTTGAGCAAGTATGCTTTCTCTAACTTTGTTCTACATCAAACTTTTCCTTCCCT
>CM055353.1:23155009-23192435 GCA_029228515.1 Populus alba x Populus x berolinensis
AGGAAGGAAGTGTGATGTAAGAACAAGTAAGCAGAAAGCAATACATGCTCAAGAGGGACACCCGAAATTCAAAAGGCAACTGAATTTCGGCAACCGTGGCATCGAAGACGGAAAGGACGCGAAACTCACCGAGCCAATGCGTTTCGCTGTTTGCGAGAAGGAAGTGTGATGTAGAACAAGTAGCAGAAGCATACATGCTCAAGAGGGATCACCCGAAATTCAAAGGCAACTGAATTTCGGCAACCGGGTCATCGAAGTCGGAACGCCACGAAACTCACTGAGTCAAAGCATTTCGCTGTTTGAGGAAGGAAGTGTGATGTAGAACAAGTAGCAGAAGCATACATGCTCAAGAGGGATCACCCGAAATTCAAAGGCAACTGAATTTCGGCAACCGGGGCATCGAAGTCGGAATGCCGCGAAACTCACCGAGTCAAAGCATTTCGCTGTTTAAGGAAGATGTGATGTAGAACAAGTAGCAGAAGCATACATGCTCAAGAGGGATCACCCGAAATTCAAAGGCAACTGAATTTCGGCAACCGGGGCATCGAAGTCGGAATGCCGCGAAACTCACCGAGTCAAAGCATTTCGCTGTTTAAGGAAGGAAGTATGATGTAGAACAAGTAGCAGAAGCATACATGCTCAAGAGGGATCACCCGAAATTCAAAGGCAACTGAATTTCGGCAACCGGGGCATCGAAGTCGGAATGCCGCGAAACTCACCGAGTCAAAGCGTTTCGCTGTTTAAGGAAGGAAGTGTGATGTAGAACAAGTAGCAGAAGCATACATGCTCAAGAGGGATCACCCGAAATTCAAGGGCAACTGAATTTCGGCAACCGGGGCATCGAAGTCGGAATGCGCGAAACTCACCGAGTCAAAGCGTTTCGCTGTTTGCGGAAGAAGTGTGATGTAGAACAAGTAGCAGAAGCATACATGCTCAAGAGGGATCACCCGAAATTCAAAGGCAACTGAATTTCGGCAACCGGGGCATCGAAGTCGGAATGCCGCGAAACTCACCGAGTCAAAGCGTTTCGTGTTTTGCGGAAGGATGTTGTGTATGTAGAAACAAGTAGCAGAGGCATACATGCTCAAGAAGGATCACCTGAAAATTCAAAGCCAAACTGAATTTCGGAAACCGGGGGGCAATCGAAGTCGGAATTGCTGCGAAAAACTCACCGAGTCAAAGCGTTTCGCTGTTTGCAGAAAGGAAGTGTGATCTAGAACAAGTAAAGCCAGGGGAGGCATCAACTATGCTCATTAAAGGGATCACCTGAAATTCAAAGCCAAATGAATTTCGGCAACCCGGGGCATCGAAGTCGGAATGCCGCGAAAAACTCATGAGTCAAAGCGTTTCGCCTTTTGCGGAAGGAAGTGTCATGTAGAACAAGTAGCAGAAGGGTACAAGGTCAAGAGGGATCACCCGAAATTCAAAGGCAACTAAATTTCGGCAACCGTAGGTATCGAAGTCGGTAATGCCGTAAAATCACCGAGTCAAAGCGTTTCTCCCTTTGCGGAAGGAAGTGTGATGTAGAATCAAGTAGCAGAAGCATACATGCTCAAGATGGATTCACCCGAAATTTCAAAGGCAACTGAATTTCAGAAACCGGGGCGTCGAAAGTAAATGCCGGCGAAACTCACCGAGTCAAAGCGTTTCGCTGTTTGAAGAAGGAAGTGGTTATCTAGAAACAATTAGCAGAGAAGGAGCATACATGCTCAAAAGGGATCACCTGAAAATCAAAGCCAACTGAATTTCGGAAAACCGGGGAAGTCGAAGTCGGAATGCTCGGCGAAAACTCACCGATAGTCAAAGCGTTTCGCCTTTTGTGGAAGGAAGTTTGATGTAGAAAATGTAGAGAGAAGTATACATGCTCAAGAGGGATCACCCGAAATTCAAAGGCAACTGAATTTCGGATAAACCGGGGCATCGATAGTCGGAATGCCGCGAAACTCACCGAGTCAAAGCGTTTCGCTGTTTGGCCGAAAGGATCGGTGGTTTAATTGTGATCTAGAACAAGTCGCAGATGAAGCATACATGCTCAAGAGGGGATCACCCGAAATTCAAAGGCCAACGGAATTTCGGAAAACGGGGGCATCGAGAAGTAAGTCGGAATGCCGCGAAACTCACCGAGTCAAAGCGTTTCGCTGTTTTGCAGAAGGAAGTGTGATCTAGAACAAGTCAGCTGATGCATACATGCTCAATAGGGATCACCTGAAATTCAATAAGCCAACTGAATTTCGGCAACCGGGGCATCGAAGTCGGAATGCCGCGAAAATCATCGAGTCAAAGCGTTTTCGCCTTTTTGCGGAAGGATTAGTGTCATGTAGAACAAGTAGCAGAAAGGGTTACAAAGGTCCACAGAGGGATCACCCGAAATTCAAAGGCAACTAAATTTCGGCAAAGGTGGTATCGAAGTTGGTTATGCCGTAAAACTCACCGAGTGTCAAAGCGTTTACACCTTTGTGCGAAGGAAGTTATTGATGTAGAACAAGTAGCTGAAGCATACTTGCTCAAGAGGGTTTCACACGAAATTCAAAGGCAAACTGAATTTCAGAAACCGGGGCTTCGAAGTCGGAATGCCGAAAACTCACCGAGTCAAAGCGTTTCGTTGTTTGCAGGAAGGATGTAGTAGTTCTGAACAAGTAGCAGAAGCATACATGCTCAAGAGGGATCACCGCAAATTCAAAGGCAACTGAATTTCGGAAACCGTGGCATCGAAGTCGGAATGCCGCGAAACTCACCGAGAGTCATAAGCGTTTCGCTGTTTGCAGAAGGAAGTGTGATGTCAGAACAAGTAGCAGAGGCATACATGCTCAAAAGGATCACCCGAAATTCAAAGCCAACTGTAATTTCGGCAACGGGGGCATCGAGGAGTCGGAAATTGCCCGCGAAACTCACCGTGACAAAGCGATTTCGACCTGTTTGTGGAAGGAAGTGTGATGTAGAACAAGTAGCAGAAGCACTATACATGCTCAAGAGGGATCACCCGAAATTCAACTAGGCAACTGAATTTCGGGAACCGGGGCATCGAAGTCGGAATGCCGCGAAAACTCACCGAGTCAAAAGCGCTTTCGCTGTTTGCAGAACAGGAATTGTGATGTGAGAACAAGTAGCAGAGCATACATGCTCAAAAGCGATCACCCGGAAATTCAAAGCCAACTGAATTTCGGCAACCGGGGCATCGAAGTCGGAATGCCGCGAAACTCATTCGGTAGTCAAAGCGTTTCGCCTTTTGCGGAAGGAAGTGTCATGTAGAACAAGTAGCAGAAAGGGTACAAGGTCAAGAGGATCACCCGAAATTCAATTGAGGCAACTTAAATTTCGGCAACCGGGGTATCGAAGTCGTATGCCGCGTTAAAACTCACCGAGTCCAAAGCGTTTACATCGCCCATTGCGGAAGGAAGTGTGAAATGTTAGAAACAAGGTAGCAGAAGCATACATGTCTCAAGAGGGATCAACCCGAAATTCAAAGGCAACTGAATTTTCGGAAACCGGGGCATCGAAAGTCGGAATGCCGCGAAACTCCCACCGAGTCAAAGCGTTTCGCTGTTTGCAGAAGAGAGAAAGTGTTATCTAGAACAAGTAGCAGAGGCATACATGCTCAAAAGGGATCACCCTGAATTCAAAGCCAACTGAATTTCGGCAGACCGGTGGCATCGAAAGTCGAGAATGCCGCGAAACTCAACCGAGTCAAAGCGTTTCGCCTTTTGTGGAAGGAAGGTGTGATGTAGAACAAAGTAGCAGAAGGATACATGCTCATGACAAGGGATCACCCGAAATTTCAAAGGCAACTGAAGTTTCGAACAACCAGGTATCGAAGTCGGATATGTCTTTGAAACTCACCGAGTCAAAAGCGTTACACCCTTTGCGGAAGAAGTGGTGATGTAGAACAAGTAGCAAGATAGCATTACATGCTCAAGAGGGGATCACCCGAAATTCAAAGGCAACTGAATTATTCGGAACACCGGGGCATCGAAGTCGGAATGCCGCGAAACTCACCGAGTCACAAGCGTTTCGCTGTTTGCAGAAAGAAAGTGTGATTCATAGAAACAAAGTAGCAGAGGCAATACATGCTTCAAAAGGGATCACATGAGTACTGAAATTCAAAGCCCAACTGAATTTCGGCAACCGGGGGCATCGAAGGTCGGAATGCCGCGAAAACTCACCGATGTCAAAGCGTTTCGCCTTTTGTGGAAGGAAGTGTGATGTAGAAAAAGTAGCAGAAGTATACATGCTCGAAATGAGGGATCACCCGAAATTCAAAGGCAACTGAAGTTTCGGCAACCGGGGCATCGAAGTCGGAATGCCGCGAAAAACTCACCGAGTCAAAGCGTTTCGCTGTTTGCCGAAGGAAGTGTGATCTAGAACAAGTAAGCAGAAGCATACATGCTCAAGAGGGAAATCACACCGAAATTCAAAGGCAACTGTAATTTCGGAAACCGGGGCATCGAAGTCGGAATGCCGCGAAACTCACCGAGTCAAAGCGTTTCGCTGTTTGCAGAAGGAAGTGTGATCTAGAAAACAAGTAGCAGAGGCGCATACATGCTCCAAAAGAGGGGTATCACCTGAAATTCAAAGCCAACGTGAAATTTCGGCAACCGGGGCATCGAAGTCGGAATTGCCGCGAAACTCATCGAGGTCAAAGCGTTTCGCCTTTTGCGGAAGGAAGTGTCATGTAGAAACAAGTAGCAGAAAGGGTACAAGGTCAAGAGGGATCACCCGAAATTCAAAGGCAACTGAAATTCAGGCAACCGGTTGGTATCGAAGTCGGTATGCCGTTTAAAACTCACCGAGTCAAAGCGTTACACCCTTTGTGGAAGGAAGTATTATGTAGAACAAGTAGCATGAAAGCATACATGCTCAAGAGGGATCACCCGAAAGTCAAAGGCAACTGAATTTTCAGAATCCGGGGCATCGAAGTCGGAATGCCGCGAAACTCACCGAGTCCAAAGCGTTTCGCTGTTTGCAAAGGAAGTGTTGATCCTAGAACAAAGTAGCAGAAGCATACATGATCTCAAGAGGGATCACCCGAATATTCAAAGGCAACTGAATTTTCGGGAAAACCGTTTGTGGCATCGAAGTCGGAATGCCGCGAAAACTCACCGAGATCAAAGCGTTTCGCTGTTTGCAGAAGGAAGTTGTGATGTAGAACAAGTTAGCAGGAGGCATTACATGCTCAAAAGGGATCACCCGAAATTCAAAGGCCACTGAATTTCGGCAACAGGGGGCATCGAAGTCGGAATGCCGCAGAAACTCACCGAGTCAAAGCGTTGCGCCTTTTGTGAATGGAAGTGTATGATGTAGAACAAGTAGCAGAAGCATAACATGCTCAAGAGGGATCACTCCGAAATTCAAAGGGGGCAACAGAATTTCGGAAACCGAGGCATCGAAGTTCGGAATGCCTAGCGAAAACTCACCGATTTAGTCAAAAGCGTTTATTTTACGCTGTTTTGCAGAAGGAAAGTGATAGTAGAACAAGTAGCAGAGGCAATACCATGAGCTCAAAAAAGGGGATCATCCTGAAATTCAAAGCCAACTGAATTTCGGCAACCAGGGGCATCGAAGTCGGAATGCCGCGAAACTCATCGAGTCAAAGCGTTTTCGCCTATGCGGAAGGAGAGTGTCATGTAGAACAATGTAAGTGAAGGGTACAGAGTCTACGAGGGATCACCCGAAATTCAAAGGCAACTAAATTACGGCAACCGGGGCATCGAAGTCGGAATGCCGGGAAACTCACCGAGTCAAAGCGTTTCGCTGTTTGCGGAAGGAAGTGTGATGTAGAACAAGTAGCAGAAGCATACATGCTCAAGAGGGATCACCCGAAATTCAAAGGCAACTGAATTTCGGCAACCGGGGCATCGAAGTCGGAATGCCGCGAAACTCACCGAGTCAAAGCGTTTCGCTGTTTGCGGAAGGAAGTGTGATGTAGAACAAGTAGCAGAAGCATACATGCTCAAGAGGGATCACCCGAAATTCAAAGGCAACTGAATTTCGGCAACCGGGGCATCGAAGTCGGAATGCCGCGAAACTCACCGAGTCAAAGCGTTTCGCTGTTTGCGGAAGGAAGTGTGATGTAGAACAAGTAGCAGAAGCATACATGCTCAAGAGGGATCACCCGAAATTCAAAGGCAACTGAATTTCGGCAACCGGGGCATCGAAGTCGGAATGCCGCGAAACTCACCGAGTCAAAGCGTTTCGCTGTTTGCGGAAGGAAGTGTGATGTAGAACAAGTAGCAGAAGCATACATGCTCAAGAGGGATCACCCGAAATTCAAAGGCAACTGAATTTCGGCAACCGGGGCATCGAAGTCGGAATGCCGCGAAACTCACCGAGTCAAAGCGTTTCGCTGTTTGCGGAAGGAAGTGTGATGTAGAACAAGTAGCAGAAGCATACATGCTCAAGAGGGATCACCCGAAATTCAAAGGCAACTGAATTTCGGCAACCGGGGCATCGAAGTCGGAATGCCGCGAAACTCACCGAGTCAAAGCGTTTCGCTGTTTGCGGAAGGAAGTGTGATGTAGAACAAGTAGCAGAAGCATACATGCTCAAGAGGGATCACCCGAAATTCAAAGGCAACTGAATTTCGGCAACCGGGGCATCGAAGTCGGAATGCCGCGAAACTCACCGAGTCAAAGCGTTTCGCTGTTTGCGGAAGGAAGTGTGATGTAGAACAAGTAGCAGAAGCATACATGCTCAAGAGGGATCACCCGAAATTCAAAGGCAACTGAATTTCGGCAACCGGGGCATCGAAGTCGGAATGCCGCGAAACTCACCGAGTCAAAGCGTTTCGCTGTTTGCGGAAGGAAGTGTGATGTAGAACAAGTAGCAGAAGCATACATGCTCAAGAGGGATCACCCGAAATTCAAAGGCAACTGAATTTCGGCAACCGGGGCATCGAAGTCGGAATGCCGCGAAACTCACCGAGTCAAAGCGTTTCGCTTTGCGGAAGGAAGTGTGATGTAGAACAAGTAGCAGAAGCATACATGCTCAAGAGGGATCACCCGAAATTCAAAGGCAACTGAATTTCGGCAACCGGGGCATCGAAGTCGGAATGCCGCGAAACTCACCGAGTCAAAGCGTTTCGCTGTTTGCGGAAGGAAGTGTGATGTAGAACAAGTAGCAGAAGCATACATGCTCAAGAGGGATCACCCGAAATTCAAAGGCAACTGAATTTCGGCAACCGGGGCATCGAAGTCGGAATGCCGCGAAACTCACCGAGTCAAAGCGTTTCGCTGTTTGCGGAAGGAAGTGTGATGTAGAACAAGTAGCAGAAGCATACATGCTCAAGAGGGATCACCCGAAATTCAAAGGCAACTGAATTTCGGCAACCGGGGCATCGAAGTCGGAATGCCGCGAAACTCACCGAGTCAAAGCGTTTCGCTGTTTGCGGAAGGAAGTGTGATGTAGAACAAGTAGCAGAAGCATACATGCTCAAGAGGGATCACCCGAAATTCAAAGGCAACTGAATTTCGGCAACCGGGGCATCGAAGTCGGAATGCCGCGAAACTCACCGAGTCAAAGCGTTTCGCTGTTTGCGGAAGGAAGTGTGATGTAGAACAAGTAGCAGAAGCATACATGCTCAAGAGGGATCACCCGAAATTCAAAGGCAACTGAATTTCGGCAACCGGGGCATCGAAGTCGGAATGCCGCGAAACTCACCGAGTCAAAGCGTTTCGCTGTTTGCGGAAGGAAGTGTGATGTAGAACAAGTAGCAGAAGCATACATGCTCAAGAGGGATCACCCGAAATTCAAAGGCAACTGAATTTCGGCAACCGGGGCATCGAAGTCGGAATGCCGCGAAACTCACCGAGTCAAAGCGTTTCGCTGTTTGCGGAAGGAAGTGTGATGTAGAACAAGTAGCAGAAGCATACATGCTCAAGAGGGATCACCCGAAATTCAAAGGCAACTGAATTTCGGCAACCGGGGCATCGAAGTCGGAATGCCGCGAAACTCACCGAGTCAAAGCGTTTCGCTGTTTGCGGAAGGAAGTGTGATGTAGAACAAGTAGCAGAAGCATACATGCTCAAGAGGGATCACCCGAAATTCAAAGGCAACTGAATTTCGGCAACCGGGGCATCGAAGTCGGAATGCCGCGAAACTCACCGAGTCAAAGCGTTTCGCTGTTTGCGGAAGGAAGTGTGATGTAGAACAAGTAGCAGAAGCATACATGCTCAAGAGGGATCACCCGAAATTCAAAGGCAACTGAATTTCGGCAACCGGGGCATCGAAGTCGGAATGCCGCGAAACTCACCGAGTCAAAGCGTTTCGCTGTTTGCGGAAGGAAGTGTGATGTAGAACAAGTAGCAGAAGCATACATGCTCAAGAGGGATCACCCGAAATTCAAAGGCAACTGAATTTCGGCAACCGGGGCATCGAAGTCGGAATGCCGCGAAACTCACCGAGTCAAAGCGTTTCGCTGTTTGCGGAAGGAAGTGTGATGTAGAACAAGTAGCAGAAGCATACATGCTCAAGAGGGATCACCCGAAATTCAAAGGCAACTGAATTTCGGCAACCGGGGCATCGAAGTCGGAATGCCGCGAAACTCACCGAGTCAAAGCGTTTCGCTGTTTGCGGAAGGAAGTGTGATGTAGAACAAGTAGCAGAAGCATACATGCTCAAGAGGGATCACCCGAAATTCAAAGGCAACTGAATTTCGGCAACCGGGGCATCGAAGTCGGAATGCCGCGAAACTCACCGAGTCAAAGCGTTTCGCTGTTTGCGGAAGGAAGTGTGATGTAGAACAAGTAGCAGAAGCATACATGCTCAAGAGGGATCACCCGAAATTCAAAGGCAACTGAATTTCGGCAACCGGGGCATCGAAGTCGGAATGCCGCGAAACTCACCGAGTCAAAGCGTTTCGCTGTTTGCGGAAGGAAGTGTGATGTAGAACAAGTAGCAGAAGCATACATGCTCAAGAGGGATCACCCGAAATTCAAAGGCAACTGAATTTCGGCAACCGGGGCATCGAAGTCGGAATGCCGCGAAACTCACCGAGTCAAAGCGTTTCGCTGTTTGCGGAAGGAAGTGTGATGTAGAACAAGTAGCAGAAGCATACATGCTCAAGAGGGATCACCCGAAATTCAAAGGCAACTGAATTTCGGCAACCGGGGCATCGAAGTCGGAATGCCGCGAAACTCACCGAGTCAAAGCGTTTCGCTGTTTGCGGAAGGAAGTGTGATGTAGAACAAGTAGCAGAAGCATACATGCTCAAGAGGGATCACCCGAAATTCAAAGGCAACTGAATTTCGGCAACCGGGGCATCGAAGTCGGAATGCCGCGAAACTCACCGAGTCAAAGCGTTTCGCTGTTTGCGGAAGGAAGTGTGATGTAGAACAAGTAGCAGAAGCATACATGCTCAAGAGGGATCACCCGAAATTCAAAGGCAACTGAATTTCGGCAACCGGGGCATCGAAGTCGGAATGCCGCGAAACTCACCGAGTCAAAGCGTTTCGCTGTTTGCGGAAGGAAGTGTGATGTAGAACAAGTAGCAGAAGCATACATGCTCAAGAGGGATCACCCGAAATTCAAAGGCAACTGAATTTCGGCAACCGGGGCATCGAAGTCGGAATGCCGCGAAACTCACCGAGTCAAAGCGTTTCGCTGTTTGCGGAAGGAAGTGTGATGTAGAACAAGTAGCAGAAGCATACATGCTCAAGAGGGATCACCCGAAATTCAAAGGCAACTGAATTTCGGCAACCGGGCATCGAAGTCGGAATGCCGCGAAACTCACCGAGTCAAAGCGTTTCGCTGTTTGCGGAAGGAAGTGTGATGTAGAACAAGTAGCAGAAGCATACATGCTCAAGAGGGATCACCCGAAATTCAAAGGCAACTGAATTTCGGCAACCGGGGCATCGAAGTCGGAATGCCGCGAAACTCACCGAGTCAAAGCGTTTCGCTGTTTGCGGAAGGAAGTGTGATGTAGAACAAGTAGCAGAAGCATACATGCTCAAGAGGGATCACCCGAAATTCAAAGGCAACTGAATTTCGGCAACCGGGGCATCGAAGTCGGAATGCCGCGAAACTCACCGAGTCAAAGCGTTTCGCTGTTTGCGGAAGGAAGTGTGATGTAGAACAAGTAGCAGAAGCATACATGCTCAAGAGGGATCACCCGAAATTCAAAGGCAACTGAATTTCGGCAACCGGGGCATCGAAGTCGGAATGCCGCGAAACTCACCGAGTCAAAGCGTTTCGCTGTTTGCGGAAGGAAGTGTGATGTAGAACAAGTAGCAGAAGCATACATGCTCAAGAGGGATCACCCGAAATTCAAAGGCAACTGAATTTCGGCAACCGGGGCATCGAAGTCGGAATGCCGCGAAACTCACCGAGTCAAAGCGTTTCGCTGTTTGCGGAAGGAAGTGTGATGTAGAACAAGTAGCAGAAGCATACATGCTCAAGAGGGATCACCCGAAATTCAAAGGCAACTGAATTTCGGCAACCGGGGCATCGAAGTCGGAATGCCGCGAAACTCACCGAGTCAAAGCGTTTCGCTGTTTGCGGAAGGAAGTGTGATGTAGAACAAGTAGCAGAAGCATACATGCTCAAGAGGGATCACCCGAAATTCAAAGGCAACTGAATTTCGGCAACCGGGGCATCGAAGTCGGAATGCCGCGAAACTCACCGAGTCAAAGCGTTTCGCTGTTTGCGGAAGGAAGTGTGATGTAGAACAAGTAGCAGAAGCATACATGCTCAAGAGGGATCACCCGAAATTCAAAGGCAACTGAATTTCGGCAACCGGGGCATCGAAGTCGGAATGCCGCGAAACTCACCGAGTCAAAGCGTTTCGCTGTTTGCGGAAGGAAGTGTGATGTAGAACAAGTAGCAGAAGCATACATGCTCAAGAGGGATCACCCGAAATTCAAAGGCAACTGAATTTCGGCAACCGGGGCATCGAAGTCGGAATGCCGCGAAACTCACCGAGTCAAAGCGTTTCGCTGTTTGCGGAAGGAAGTGTGATGTAGAACAAGTAGCAGAAGCATACATGCTCAAGAGGGATCACCCGAAATTCAAAGGCAACTGAATTTCGGCAACCGGGGCATCGAAGTCGGAATGCCGCGAAACTCACCGAGTCAAAGCGTTTCGCTGTTTGCGGAAGGAAGTGTGATGTAGAACAAGTAGCAGAAGCATACATGCTCAAGAGGGATCACCCGAAATTCAAAGGCAACTGAATTTCGGCAACCGGGGCATCGAAGTCGGAATGCCGCGAAACTCACCGAGTCAAAGCGTTTCGCTGTTTGCGGAAGGAAGTGTGATGTAGAACAAGTAGCAGAAGCATACATGCTCAAGAGGGATCACCCGAAATTCAAAGGCAACTGAATTTCGGCAACCGGGGCATCGAAGTCGGAATGCCGCGAAACTCACCGAGTCAAAGCGTTTCGCTGTTTGCGGAAGGAAGTGTGATGTAGAACAAGTAGCAGAAGCATACATGCTCAAGAGGGATCACCCGAAATTCAAAGGCAACTGAATTTCGGCAACCGGGGCATCGAAGTCGGAATGCCGCGAAACTCACCGAGTCAAAGCGTTTCGCTGTTTGCGGAAGGAAGTGTGATGTAGAACAAGTAGCAGAAGCATACATGCTCAAGAGGGATCACCCGAAATTCAAAGGCAACTGAATTTCGGCAACCGGGGCATCGAAGTCGGAATGCCGCGAAACTCACCGAGTCAAAGCGTTTCGCTGTTTGCGGAAGGAAGTGTGATGTAGAACAAGTAGCAGAAGCATACATGCTCAAGAGGGATCACCCGAAATTCAAAGGCAACTGAATTTCGGCAACCGGGGCATCGAAGTCGGAATGCCGCGAAACTCACCGAGTCAAAGCGTTTCGCTGTTTGCGGAAGGAAGTGTGATGTAGAACAAGTAGCAGAAGCATACATGCTCAAGAGGGATCACCCGAAATTCAAAGGCAACTGAATTTCGGCAACCGGGGCATCGAAGTCGGAATGCCGCGAAACTCACCGAGTCAAAGCGTTTCGCTGTTTGCGGAAGGAAGTGTGATGTAGAACAAGTAGCAGAAGCATACATGCTCAAGAGGGATCACCCGAAATTCAAAGGCAACTGAATTTCGGCAACCGGGGCATCGAAGTCGGAATGCCGCGAAACTCACCGAGTCAAAGCGTTTCGCTGTTTGCGGAAGGAAGTGTGATGTAGAACAAGTAGCAGAAGCATACATGCTCAAGAGGGATCACCCGAAATTCAAAGGCAACTGAATTTCGGCAACCGGGGCATCGAAGTCGGAATGCCGCAAAACTCACCGAGTGAAAGCGTTTCGCTGTTTGCGGAAGGAAGTGATGTAGAACAAGTAGCAGAAGCATACATGCTCAAGAGGGATCACCCGAAATTCAAAGGCAACTGAATTTCGGCAACCGGGGCATCGAAGTCGGAATGCCGCGAAACTCACCGAGTCAAAGCGTTTCGCTGTTTGCGGAAGGAAGTGTGATGTAGAACAAGTAGCAGAAGCATACATGCTCAAGAGGGATCACCCGAAATTCAAAGGCAACTGAATTTCGGCAACCGGGGCATCGAAGTCGGAATGCCGCGAAACTCACCGAGTCAAAGCGTTTCGCTGTTTGCGGAAGGAAGTGTGATGTAGAACAAGTAGCAGAAGCATACATGCTCAAGAGGGATCACCCGAAATTCAAAGGCAACTGAATTTCGGCAACCGGGGCATCGAAGTCGGAATGCCGCGAAACTCACCGAGTCAAAGCGTTTCGCTGTTTGCGGAAGGAAGTGTGATGTAGAACAAGTAGCAGAAGCATACATGCTCAAGAGGGATCACCCGAAATTCAAAGGCAACTGAATTTCGGCAACCGGGGCATCGAAGTCGGAATGCCGCGAAACTCACCGAGTCAAAGCGTTTCGCTGTTTGCGGAAGGAAGTGTGATGTAGAACAAGTAGCAGAAGCATACATGCTCAAGAGGGATCACCCGAAATTCAAAGGCAACTGAATTTCGGCAACCGGGGCATCGAAGTCGGAATGCCGCGAAACTCACCGAGTCAAAGCGTTTCGCTGTTTGCGGAAGGAAGTGTGATGTAGAACAAGTAGCAGAAGCATACATGCTCAAGAGGGATCACCCGAAATTCAAAGGCAACTGAATTTCGGCAACCGGGGCATCGAAGTCGGAATGCCGCGAAACTCACCGAGTCAAAGCGTTTCGCTGTTTGCGGAAGGAAGTGTGATGTAGAACAAGTAGCAGAAGCATACATGCTCAAGAGGGATCACCCGAAATTCAAAGGCAACTGAATTTCGGCAACCGGGGCATCGAAGTCGGAATGCCGCGAAACTCACCGAGTCAAAGCGTTTCGCTGTTTGCGGAAGGAAGTGTGATGTAGAACAAGTAGCAGAAGCATACATGCTCAAGAGGGATCACCCGAAATTCAAAGGCAACTGAATTTCGGCAACCGGGGCATCGAAGTCGGAATGCCGCGAAACTCACCGAGTCAAAGCGTTTCGCTGTTTGCGGAAGGAAGTGTGATGTAGAACAAGTAGCAGAAGCATACATGCTCAAGAGGGATCACCCGAAATTCAAAGGCAACTGAATTTCGGCAACCGGGGCATCGAAGTCGGAATGCCGCGAAACTCACCGAGTCAAAGCGTTTCGCTGTTTGCGGAAGGAAGTGTGATGTAGAACAAGTAGCAGAAGCATACATGCTCAAGAGGGATCACCCGAAATTCAAAGGCAACTGAATTTCGGCAACCGGGGCATCGAAGTCGGAATGCCGCGAAACTCACCGAGTCAAAGCGTTTCGCTGTTTGCGGAAGGAAGTGTGATGTAGAACAAGTAGCAGAAGCATACATGCTCAAGAGGGATCACCCGAAATTCAAAGGCAACTGAATTTCGGCAACCGGGGCATCGAAGTCGGAATGCCGCGAAACTCACCGAGTCAAAGCGTTTCGCTGTTTGCGGAAGGAAGTGTGATGTAGAACAAGTAGCAGAAGCATACATGCTCAAGAGGGATCACCCGAAATTCAAAGGCAACTGAATTTCGGCAACCGGGGCATCGAAGTCGGAATGCCGCGAAACTCACCGAGTCAAAGCGTTTCGCTGTTTGCGGAAGGAAGTGTGATGTAGAACAAGTAGCAGAAGCATACATGCTCAAGAGGGATCACCCGAAATTCAAAGGCAACTGAATTTCGGCAACCGGGGCATCGAAGTCGGAATGCCGCGAAACTCACCGAGTCAAAGCGTTTCGCTGTTTGCGGAAGGAAGTGTGATGTAGAACAAGTAGCAGAAGCATACATGCTCAAGAGGGATCACCCGAAATTCAAAGGCAACTGAATTTCGGCAACCGGGGCATCGAAGTCGGAATGCCGCGAAACTCACCGAGTCAAAGCGTTTCGCTGTTTGCGGAAGGAAGTGTGATGTAGAACAAGTAGCAGAAGCATACATGCTCAAGAGGGATCACCCGAAATTCAAAGGCAACTGAATTTCGGCAACCGGGGCATCGAAGTCGGAATGCCGCGAAACTCACCGAGTCAAAGCGTTTCGCTGTTTGCGGAAGGAAGTGTGATGTAGAACAAGTAGCAGAAGCATACATGCTCAAGAGGGATCACCCGAAATTCAAAGGCAACTGAATTTCGGCAACCGGGGCATCGAAGTCGGAATGCCGCGAAACTCACCGAGTCAAAGCGTTTCGCTGTTTGCGGAAGGAAGTGTGATGTAGAACAAGTAGCAGAAGCATACATGCTCAAGAGGGATCACCCGAAATTCAAAGGCAACTGAATTTCGGCAACCGGGGCATCGAAGTCGGAATGCCGCGAAACTCACCGAGTCAAAGCGTTTCGCTGTTTGCGGAAGGAAGTGTGATGTAGAACAAGTAGCAGAAGCATACATGCTCAAGAGGGATCACCCGAAATTCAAAGGCAACTGAATTTCGGCAACCGGGGCATCGAAGTCGGAATGCCGCGAAACTCACCGAGTCAAAGCGTTTCGCTGTTTGCGGAAGGAAGTGTGATGTAGAACAAGTAGCAGAAGCATACATGCTCAAGAGGGATCACCCGAAATTCAAAGGCAACTGAATTTCGGCAACCGGGGCATCGAAGTCGGAATGCCGCGAAACTCACCGAGTCAAAGCGTTTCGCTGTTTGCGGAAGGAAGTGTGATGTAGAACAAGTAGCAGAAGCATACATGCTCAAGAGGGATCACCCGAAATTCAAAGGCAACTGAATTTCGGCAACCGGGGCATCGAAGTCGGAATGCCGCGAAACTCACCGAGTCAAAGCGTTTCGCTGTTTGCGGAAGGAAGTGTGATGTAGAACAAGTAGCAGAAGCATACATGCTCAAGAGGGATCACCCGAAATTCAAAGGCAACTGAATTTCGGCAACCGGGGCATCGAAGTCGGAATGCCGCGAAACTCACCGAGTCAAAGCGTTTCGCTGTTTGCGGAAGGAAGTGTGATGTAGAACAAGTAGCAGAAGCATACATGCTCAAGAGGGATCACCCGAAATTCAAAGGCAACTGAATTTCGGCAACCGGGGCATCGAAGTCGGAATGCCGCGAAACTCACCGAGTCAAAGCGTTTCGCTGTTTGCGGAAGGAAGTGTGATGTAGAACAAGTAGCAGAAGCATACATGCTCAAGAGGGATCACCCGAAATTCAAAGGCAACTGAATTTCGGCAACCGGGGCATCGAAGTCGGAATGCCGCGAAACTCACCGAGTCAAAGCGTTTCGCTGTTTGCGGAAGGAAGTGTGATGTAGAACAAGTAGCAGAAGCATACATGCTCAAGAGGGATCACCCGAAATTCAAAGGCAACTGAATTTCGGCAACCGGGGCATCGAAGTCGGAATGCCGCGAAACTCACCGAGTCAAAGCGTTTCGCTGTTTGCGGAAGGAAGTGTGATGTAGAACAAGTAGCAGAAGCATACATGCTCAAGAGGGATCACCCGAAATTCAAAGGCAACTGAATTTCGGCAACCGGGGCATCGAAGTCGGAATGCCGCGAAACTCACCGAGTCAAAGCGTTTCGCTGTTTGCGGAAGGAAGTGTGATGTAGAACAAGTAGCAGAAGCATACATGCTCAAGAGGGATCACCCGAAATTCAAAGGCAACTGAATTTCGGCAACCGGGGCATCGAAGTCGGAATGCCGCGAAACTCACCGAGTCAAAGCGTTTCGCTGTTTGCGGAAGGAAGTGATGTAGAACAAGTAGCAGAAGCATACATGCTCAAGAGGGATCACCCGAAATTCAAAGGCAACTGAATTTCGGCAACCGGGGCATCGAAGTCGGAATGCCGCGAAACTCACCGAGTCAAAGCGTTTCGCTGTTTGCGGAAGGAAGTGTGATGTAGAACAAGTAGCAGAAGCATACATGCTCAAGAGGGATCACCCGAAATTCAAAGGCAACTGAATTTCGGCAACCGGGGCATCGAAGTCGGAATGCCGCGAAACTCACCGAGTCAAAGCGTTTCGCTGTTTGCGGAAGGAAGTGTGATGTAGAACAAGTAGCAGAAGCATACATGCTCAAGAGGGATCACCCGAAATTCAAAGGCAACTGAATTTCGGCAACCGGGGCATCGAAGTCGGAATGCCGCGAAACTCACCGAGTCAAAGCGTTTCGCTGTTTGCGGAAGGAAGTGTGATGTAGAACAAGTAGCAGAAGCATACATGCTCAAGAGGGATCACCCGAAATTCAAAGGCAACTGAATTTCGGCAACCGGGGCATCGAAGTCGGAATGCCGCGAAACTCACCGAGTCAAAGCGTTTCGCTGTTTGCGGAAGGAAGTGTGATGTAGAACAAGTAGCAGAAGCATACATGCTCAAGAGGGATCACCCGAAATTCAAAGGCAACTGAATTTCGGCAACCGGGGCATCGAAGTCGGAATGCCGCGAAACTCACCGAGTCAAAGCGTTTCGCTGTTTGCGGAAGGAAGTGTGATGTAGAACAAGTAGCAGAAGCATACATGCTCAAGAGGGATCACCCGAAATTCAAAGGCAACTGAATTTCGGCAACCGGGGCATCGAAGTCGGAATGCCGCGAAACTCACCGAGTCAAAGCGTTTCGCTGTTTGCGGAAGGAAGTGTGATGTAGAACAAGTAGCAGAAGCATACATGCTCAAGAGGGATCACCCGAAATTCAAAGGCAACTGAATTTCGGCAACCGGGGCATCGAAGTCGGAATGCCGCGAAACTCACCGAGTCAAAGCGTTTCGCTGTTTGCGGAAGGAAGTGTGATGTAGAACAAGTAGCAGAAGCATACATGCTCAAGAGGGATCACCCGAAATTCAAAGGCAACTGAATTTCGGCAACCGGGGCATCGAAGTCGGAATGCCGCGAAACTCACCGAGTCAAAGCGTTTCGCTGTTTGCGGAAGGAAGTGTGATGTAGAACAAGTAGCAGAAGCATACATGCTCAAGAGGGATCACCCGAAATTCAAAGGCAACTGAATTTCGGCAACCGGGGCATCGAAGTCGGAATGCCGCGAAACTCACCGAGTCAAAGCGTTTCGCTGTTTGCGGAAGGAAGTGTGATGTAGAACAAGTAGCAGAAGCATACATGCTCAAGAGGGATCACCCGAAATTCAAAGGCAACTGAATTTCGGCAACCGGGGCATCGAAGTCGGAATGCCGCGAAACTCACCGAGTCAAAGCGTTTCGCTGTTTGCGGAAGGAAGTGTGATGTAGAACAAGTAGCAGAAGCATACATGCTCAAGAGGGATCACCCGAAATTCAAAGGCAACTGAATTTCGGCAACCGGGGCATCGAAGTCGGAATGCCGCGAAACTCACCGAGTCAAAGCGTTTCGCTGTTTGCGGAAGGAAGTGTGATGTAGAACAAGTAGCAGAAGCATACATGCTCAAGAGGGATCACCCGAAATTCAAAGGCAACTGAATTTCGGCAACCGGGGCATCGAAGTCGGAATGCCGCGAAACTCACCGAGTCAAAGCGTTTCGCTGTTTGCGGAAGGAAGTGTGATGTAGAACAAGTAGCAGAAGCATACATGCTCAAGAGGGATCACCCGAAATTCAAAGGCAACTGAATTTCGGCAACCGGGGCATCGAAGTCGGAATGCCGCGAAACTCACCGAGTCAAAGCGTTTCGCTGTTTGCGGAAGGAAGTGTGATGTAGAACAAGTAGCAGAAGCATACATGCTCAAGAGGGATCACCCGAAATTCAAAGGCAACTGAATTTCGGCAACCGGGGCATCGAAGTCGGAATGCCGCGAAACTCACCGAGTCAAAGCGTTTCGCTGTTTGCGGAAGGAAGTGTGATGTAGAACAAGTAGCAGAAGCATACATGCTCAAGAGGGATCACCCGAAATTCAAAGGCAACTGAATTTCGGCAACCGGGGCATCGAAGTCGGAATGCCGCGAAACTCACCGAGTCAAAGCGTTTCGCTGTTTGCGGAAGGAAGTGTGATGTAGAACAAGTAGCAGAAGCATACATGCTCAAGAGGGATCACCCGAAATTCAAAGGCAACTGAATTTCGGCAACCGGGGCATCGAAGTCGGAATGCCGCGAAACTCACCGAGTCAAAGCGTTTCGCTGTTTGCGGAAGGAAGTGTGATGTAGAACAAGTAGCAGAAGCATACATGCTCAAGAGGGATCACCCGAAATTCAAAGGCAACTGAATTTCGGCAACCGGGGCATCGAAGTCGGAATGCCGCGAAACTCACCGAGTCAAAGCGTTTCGCTGTTTGCGGAAGGAAGTGTGATGTAGAACAAGTAGCAGAAGCATACATGCTCAAGAGGGATCACCCGAAATTCAAAGGCAACTGAATTTCGGCAACCGGGGCATCGAAGTCGGAATGCCGCGAAACTCACCGAGTCAAAGCGTTTCGCTGTTTGCGGAAGGAAGTGTGATGTAGAACAAGTAGCAGAAGCATACATGCTCAAGAGGGATCACCCGAAATTCAAAGGCAACTGAATTTCGGCAACCGGGGCATCGAAGTCGGAATGCCGCGAAACTCACCGAGTCAAAGCGTTTCGCTGTTTGCGGAAGGAAGTGTGATGTAGAACAAGTAGCAGAAGCATACATGCTCAAGAGGGATCACCCGAAATTCAAAGGCAACTGAATTTCGGCAACCGGGGCATCGAAGTCGGAATGCCGCGAAACTCACCGAGTCAAAGCGTTTCGCTGTTTGCGGAAGGAAGTGTGATGTAGAACAAGTAGCAGAAGCATACATGCTCAAGAGGGATCACCCGAAATTCAAAGGCAACTGAATTTCGGCAACCGGGGCATCGAAGTCGGAATGCCGCGAAACTCACCGAGTCAAAGCGTTTCGCTGTTTGCGGAAGGAAGTGTGATGTAGAACAAGTAGCAGAAGCATACATGCTCAAGAGGGATCACCCGAAATTCAAAGGCAACTGAATTTCGGCAACCGGGGCATCGAAGTCGGAATGCCGCGAAACTCACCGAGTCAAAGCGTTTCGCTGTTTGCGGAAGGAAGTGTGATGTAGAACAAGTAGCAGAAGCATACATGCTCAAGAGGGATCACCCGAAATTCAAAGGCAACTGAATTTCGGCAACCGGGGCATCGAAGTCGGAATGCCGCGAAACTCACCGAGTCAAAGCGTTTCGCTGTTTGCGGAAGGAAGTGTGATGTAGAACAAGTAGCAGAAGCATACATGCTCAAGAGGGATCACCCGAAATTCAAAGGCAACTGAATTTCGGCAACCGGGGCATCGAAGTCGGAATGCCGCGAAACTCACCGAGTCAAAGCGTTTCGCTGTTTGCGGAAGGAAGTGTGATGTAGAACAAGTAGCAGAAGCATACATGCTCAAGAGGGATCACCCGAAATTCAAAGGCAACTGAATTTCGGCAACCGGGGCATCGAAGTCGGAATGCCGCGAAACTCACCGAGTCAAAGCGTTTCGCTGTTTGCGGAAGGAAGTGTGATGTAGAACAAGTAGCAGAAGCATACATGCTCAAGAGGGATCACCCGAAATTCAAAGGCAACTGAATTTCGGCAACCGGGGCATCGAAGTCGGAATGCCGCGAAACTCACCGAGTCAAAGCGTTTCGCTGTTTGCGGAAGGAAGTGTGATGTAGAACAAGTAGCAGAAGCATACATGCTCAAGAGGGATCACCCGAAATTCAAAGGCAACTGAATTTCGGCAACCGGGGCATCGAAGTCGGAATGCCGCGAAACTCACCGAGTCAAAGCGTTTCGCTGTTTGCGGAAGGAAGTGTGATGTAGAACAAGTAGCAGAAGCATACATGCTCAAGAGGGATCACCCGAAATTCAAAGGCAACTGAATTTCGGCAACCGGGGCATCGAAGTCGGAATGCCGCGAAACTCACCGAGTCAAAGCGTTTCGCTGTTTGCGGAAGGAAGTGTGATGTAGAACAAGTAGCAGAAGCATACATGCTCAAGAGGGATCACCCGAAATTCAAAGGCAACTGAATTTCGGCAACCGGGGCATCGAAGTCGGAATGCCGCGAAACTCACCGAGTCAAAGCGTTTCGCTGTTTGCGGAAGGAAGTGTGATGTAGAACAAGTAGCAGAAGCATACATGCTCAAGAGGGATCACCCGAAATTCAAAGGCAACTGAATTTCGGCAACCGGGGCATCGAAGTCGGAATGCCGCGAAACTCACCGAGTCAAAGCGTTTCGCTGTTTGCGGAAGGAAGTGTGATGTAGAACAAGTAGCAGAAGCATACATGCTCAAGAGGGATCACCCGAAATTCAAAGGCAACTGAATTTCGGCAACCGGGGCATCGAAGTCGGAATGCCGCGAAACTCACCGAGTCAAAGCGTTTCGCTGTTTGCGGAAGGAAGTGTGATGTAGAACAAGTAGCAGAAGCATACATGCTCAAGAGGGATCACCCGAAATTCAAAGGCAACTGAATTTCGGCAACCGGGGCATCGAAGTCGGAATGCCGCGAAACTCACCGAGTCAAAGCGTTTCGCTGTTTGCGGAAGGAAGTGTGATGTAGAACAAGTAGCAGAAGCATACATGCTCAAGAGGGATCACCCGAAATTCAAAGGCAACTGAATTTCGGCAACCGGGGCATCGAAGTCGGAATGCCGCGAAACTCACCGAGTCAAAGCGTTTCGCTGTTTGCGGAAGGAAGTGTGATGTAGAACAAGTAGCAGAAGCATACATGCTCAAGAGGGATCACCCGAAATTCAAAGGCAACTGAATTTCGGCAACCGGGGCATCGAAGTCGGAATGCCGCGAAACTCACCGAGTCAAAGCGTTTCGCTGTTTGCGGAAGGAAGTGTGATGTAGAACAAGTAGCAGAAGCATACATGCTCAAGAGGGATCACCCGAAATTCAAAGGCAACTGAATTTCGGCAACCGGGGCATCGAAGTCGGAATGCCGCGAAACTCACCGAGTCAAAGCGTTTCGCTGTTTGCGGAAGGAAGTGTGATGTAGAACAAGTAGCAGAAGCATACATGCTCAAGAGGGATCACCCGAAATTCAAAGGCAACTGAATTTCGGCAACCGGGGCATCGAAGTCGGAATGCCGCGAAACTCACCGAGTCAAAGCGTTTCGCTGTTTGCGGAAGGAAGTGTGATGTAGAACAAGTAGCAGAAGCATACATGCTCAAGAGGGATCACCCGAAATTCAAAGGCAACTGAATTTCGGCAACCGGGGCATCGAAGTCGGAATGCCGCGAAACTCACCGAGTCAAAGCGTTTCGCTGTTTGCGGAAGGAAGTGTGATGTAGAACAAGTAGCAGAAGCATACATGCTCAAGAGGGATCACCCGAAATTCAAAGGCAACTGAATTTCGGCAACCGGGGCATCGAAGTCGGAATGCCGCGAAACTCACCGAGTCAAAGCGTTTCGCTGTTTGCGGAAGGAAGTGTGATGTAGAACAAGTAGCAGAAGCATACATGCTCAAGAGGGATCACCCGAAATTCAAAGGCAACTGAATTTCGGCAACCGGGGCATCGAAGTCGGAATGCCGCGAAACTCACCGAGTCAAAGCGTTTCGCTGTTTGCGGAAGGAAGTGTGATGTAGAACAAGTAGCAGAAGCATACATGCTCAAGAGGGATCACCCGAAATTCAAAGGCAACTGAATTTCGGCAACCGGGGCATCGAAGTCGGAATGCCGCGAAACTCACCGAGTCAAAGCGTTTCGCTGTTTGCGGAAGGAAGTGTGATGTAGAACAAGTAGCAGAAGCATACATGCTCAAGAGGGATCACCCGAAATTCAAAGGCAACTGAATTTCGGCAACCGGGGCATCGAAGTCGGAATGCCGCGAAACTCACCGAGTCAAAGCGTTTCGCTGTTTGCGGAAGGAAGTGTGATGTAGAACAAGTAGCAGAAGCATACATGCTCAAGAGGGATCACCCGAAATTCAAAGGCAACTGAATTTCGGCAACCGGGGCATCGAAGTCGGAATGCCGCGAAACTCACCGAGTCAAAGCGTTTCGCTGTTTGCGGAAGGAAGTGTGATGTAGAACAAGTAGCAGAAGCATACATGCTCAAGAGGGATCACCCGAAATTCAAAGGCAACTGAATTTCGGCAACCGGGGCATCGAAGTCGGAATGCCGCGAAACTCACCGAGTCAAAGCGTTTCGCTGTTTGCGGAAGGAAGTGTGATGTAGAACAAGTAGCAGAAGCATACATGCTCAAGAGGGATCACCCGAAATTCAAAGGCAACTGAATTTCGGCAACCGGGGCATCGAAGTCGGAATGCCGCGAAACTCACCGAGTCAAAGCGTTTCGCTGTTTGCGGAAGGAAGTGTGATGTAGAACAAGTAGCAGAAGCATACATGCTCAAGAGGGATCACCCGAAATTCAAAGGCAACTGAATTTCGGCAACCGGGGCATCGAAGTCGGAATGCCGCGAAACTCACCGAGTCAAAGCGTTTCGCTGTTTGCGGAAGGAAGTGTGATGTAGAACAAGTAGCAGAAGCATACATGCTCAAGAGGGATCACCCGAAATTCAAAGGCAACTGAATTTCGGCAACCGGGGCATCGAAGTCGGAATGCCGCGAAACTCACCGAGTCAAAGCGTTTCGCTGTTTGCGGAAGGAAGTGTGATGTAGAACAAGTAGCAGAAGCATACATGCTCAAGAGGGATCACCCGAAATTCAAAGGCAACTGAATTTCGGCAACCGGGGCATCGAAGTCGGAATGCCGCGAAACTCACCGAGTCAAAGCGTTTCGCTGTTTGCGGAAGGAAGTGTGATGTAGAACAAGTAGCAGAAGCATACATGCTCAAGAGGGATCACCCGAAATTCAAAGGCAACTGAATTTCGGCAACCGGGGCATCGAAGTCGGAATGCCGCGAAACTCACCGAGTCAAAGCGTTTCGCTGTTTGCGGAAGGAAGTGTGATGTAGAACAAGTAGCAGAAGCATACATGCTCAAGAGGGATCACCCGAAATTCAAAGGCAACTGAATTTCGGCAACCGGGGCATCGAAGTCGGAATGCCGCGAAACTCACCGAGTCAAAGCGTTTCGCTGTTTGCGGAAGGAAGTGTGATGTAGAACAAGTAGCAGAAGCATACATGCTCAAGAGGGATCACCCGAAATTCAAAGGCAACTGAATTTCGGCAACCGGGGCATCGAAGTCGGAATGCCGCGAAACTCACCGAGTCAAAGCGTTTCGCTGTTTGCGGAAGGAAGTGTGATGTAGAACAAGTAGCAGAAGCATACATGCTCAAGAGGGATCACCCGAAATTCAAAGGCAACTGAATTTCGGCAACCGGGGCATCGAAGTCGGAATGCCGCGAAACTCACCGAGTCAAAGCGTTTCGCTGTTTGCGGAAGGAAGTGTGATGTAGAACAAGTAGCAGAAGCATACATGCTCAAGAGGGATCACCCGAAATTCAAAGGCAACTGAATTTCGGCAACCGGGGCATCGAAGTCGGAATGCCGCGAAACTCACCGAGTCAAAGCGTTTCGCTGTTTGCGGAAGGAAGTGTGATGTAGAACAAGTAGCAGAAGCATACATGCTCAAGAGGGATCACCCGAAATTCAAAGGCAACTGAATTTCGGCAACCGGGGCATCGAAGTCGGAATGCCGCGAAACTCACCGAGTCAAAGCGTTTCGCTGTTTGCGGAAGGAAGTGTGATGTAGAACAAGTAGCAGAAGCATACATGCTCAAGAGGGATCACCCGAAATTCAAAGGCAACTGAATTTCGGCAACCGGGGCATCGAAGTCGGAATGCCGCGAAACTCACCGAGTCAAAGCGTTTCGCTGTTTGCGGAAGGAAGTGTGATGTAGAACAAGTAGCAGAAGCATACATGCTCAAGAGGGATCACCCGAAATTCAAAGGCAACTGAATTTCGGCAACCGGGGCATCGAAGTCGGAATGCCGCGAAACTCACCGAGTCAAAGCGTTTCGCTGTTTGCGGAAGGAAGTGTGATGTAGAACAAGTAGCAGAAGCATACATGCTCAAGAGGGATCACCCGAAATTCAAAGGCAACTGAATTTCGGCAACCGGGGCATCGAAGTCGGAATGCCGCGAAACTCACCGAGTCAAAGCGTTTCGCTGTTTGCGGAAGGAAGTGTGATGTAGAACAAGTAGCAGAAGCATACATGCTCAAGAGGGATCACCCGAAATTCAAAGGCAACTGAATTTCGGCAACCGGGGCATCGAAGTCGGAATGCCGCGAAACTCACCGAGTCAAAGCGTTTCGCTGTTTGCGGAAGGAAGTGTGATGTAGAACAAGTAGCAGAAGCATACATGCTCAAGAGGGATCACCCGAAATTCAAAGGCAACTGAATTTCGGCAACCGGGGCATCGAAGTCGGAATGCCGCGAAACTCACCGAGTCAAAGCGTTTCGCTGTTTGCGGAAGGAAGTGTGATGTAGAACAAGTAGCAGAAGCATACATGCTCAAGAGGGATCACCCGAAATTCAAAGGCAACTGAATTTCGGCAACCGGGGCATCGAAGTCGGAATGCCGCGAAACTCACCGAGTCAAAGCGTTTCGCTGTTTGCGGAAGGAAGTGTGATGTAGAACAAGTAGCAGAAGCATACATGCTCAAGAGGGATCACCCGAAATTCAAAGGCAACTGAATTTCGGCAACCGGGGCATCGAAGTCGGAATGCCGCGAAACTCACCGAGTCAAAGCGTTTCGCTGTTTGCGGAAGGAAGTGTGATGTAGAACAAGTAGCAGAAGCATACATGCTCAAGAGGGATCACCCGAAATTCAAAGGCAACTGAATTTCGGCAACCGGGGCATCGAAGTCGGAATGCCGCGAAACTCACCGAGTCAAAGCGTTTCGCTGTTTGCGGAAGGAAGTGTGATGTAGAACAAGTAGCAGAAGCATACATGCTCAAGAGGGATCACCCGAAATTCAAAGGCAACTGAATTTCGGCAACCGGGGCATCGAAGTCGGAATGCCGCGAAACTCACCGAGTCAAAGCGTTTCGCTGTTTGCGGAAGGAAGTGTGATGTAGAACAAGTAGCAGAAGCATACATGCTCAAGAGGGATCACCCGAAATTCAAAGGCAACTGAATTTCGGCAACCGGGGCATCGAAGTCGGAATGCCGCGAAACTCACCGAGTCAAAGCGTTTCGCTGTTTGCGGAAGGAAGTGTGATGTAGAACAAGTAGCAGAAGCATACATGCTCAAGAGGGATCACCCGAAATTCAAAGGCAACTGAATTTCGGCAACCGGGGCATCGAAGTCGGAATGCCGCGAAACTCACCGAGTCAAAGCGTTTCGCTGTTTGCGGAAGGAAGTGTGATGTAGAACAAGTAGCAGAAGCATACATGCTCAAGAGGGATCACCCGAAATTCAAAGGCAACTGAATTTCGGCAACCGGGGCATCGAAGTCGGAATGCCGCGAAACTCACCGAGTCAAAGCGTTTCGCTGTTTGCGGAAGGAAGTGTGATGTAGAACAAGTAGCAGAAGCATACATGCTCAAGAGGGATCACCCGAAATTCAAAGGCAACTGAATTTCGGCAACCGGGGCATCGAAGTCGGAATGCCGCGAAACTCACCGAGTCAAAGCGTTTCGCTGTTTGCGGAAGGAAGTGTGATGTAGAACAAGTAGCAGAAGCATACATGCTCAAGAGGGATCACCCGAAATTCAAAGGCAACTGAATTTCGGCAACCGGGGCATCGAAGTCGGAATGCCGCGAAACTCACCGAGTCAAAGCGTTTCGCTGTTTGCGGAAGGAAGTGTGATGTAGAACAAGTAGCAGAAGCATACATGCTCAAGAGGGATCACCCGAAATTCAAAGGCAACTGAATTTCGGCAACCGGGGCATCGAAGTCGGAATGCCGCGAAACTCACCGAGTCAAAGCGTTTCGCTGTTTGCGGAAGGAAGTGTGATGTAGAACAAGTAGCAGAAGCATACATGCTCAAGAGGGATCACCCGAAATTCAAAGGCAACTGAATTTCGGCAACCGGGGCATCGAAGTCGGAATGCCGCGAAACTCACCGAGTCAAAGCGTTTCGCTGTTTGCGGAAGGAAGTGTGATGTAGAACAAGTAGCAGAAGCATACATGCTCAAGAGGGATCACCCGAAATTCAAAGGCAACTGAATTTCGGCAACCGGGGCATCGAAGTCGGAATGCCGCGAAACTCACCGAGTCAAAGCGTTTCGCTGTTTGCGGAAGGAAGTGTGATGTAGAACAAGTAGCAGAAGCATACATGCTCAAGAGGGATCACCCGAAATTCAAAGGCAACTGAATTTCGGCAACCGGGGCATCGAAGTCGGAATGCCGCGAAACTCACCGAGTCAAAGCGTTTCGCTGTTTGCGGAAGGAAGTGTGATGTAGAACAAGTAGCAGAAGCATACATGCTCAAGAGGGATCACCCGAAATTCAAAGGCAACTGAATTTCGGCAACCGGGGCATCGAAGTCGGAATGCCGCGAAACTCACCGAGTCAAAGCGTTTCGCTGTTTGCGGAAGGAAGTGTGATGTAGAACAAGTAGCAGAAGCATACATGCTCAAGAGGGATCACCCGAAATTCAAAGGCAACTGAATTTCGGCAACCGGGGCATCGAAGTCGGAATGCCGCGAAACTCACCGAGTCAAAGCGTTTCGCTGTTTGCGGAAGGAAGTGTGATGTAGAACAAGTAGCAGAAGCATACATGCTCAAGAGGGATCACCCGAAATTCAAAGGCAACTGAATTTCGGCAACCGGGGCATCGAAGTCGGAATGCCGCGAAACTCACCGAGTCAAAGCGTTTCGCTGTTTGCGGAAGGAAGTGTGATGTAGAACAAGTAGCAGAAGCATACATGCTCAAGAGGGATCACCCGAAATTCAAAGGCAACTGAATTTCGGCAACCGGGGCATCGAAGTCGGAATGCCGCGAAACTCACCGAGTCAAAGCGTTTCGCTGTTTGCGGAAGGAAGTGTGATGTAGAACAAGTAGCAGAAGCATACATGCTCAAGAGGGATCACCCGAAATTCAAAGGCAACTGAATTTCGGCAACCGGGCATCGAAGTCGGAATGCCGCGAAACTCACCGAGTCAAAGCGTTTCGCTGTTTGCGGAAGGAAGTGTGATGTAGAACAAGTAGCAGAAGCATACATGCTCAAGAGGGATCACCCGAAATTCAAAGGCAACTGAATTTCGGCAACCGGGGCATCGAAGTCGGAATGCCGCGAAACTCACCGAGTCAAAGCGTTTCGCTGTTTGCGGAAGGAAGTGTGATGTAGAACAAGTAGCAGAAGCATACATGCTCAAGAGGGATCACCCGAAATTCAAAGGCAACTGAATTTCGGCAACCGGGGCATCGAAGTCGGAATGCCGCGAAACTCACCGAGTCAAAGCGTTTCGCTGTTTGCGGAAGGAAGTGTGATGTAGAACAAGTAGCAGAAGCATACATGCTCAAGAGGGATCACCCGAAATTCAAAGGCAACTGAATTTCGGCAACCGGGGCATCGAAGTCGGAATGCCGCGAAACTCACCGAGTCAAAGCGTTTCGCTGTTTGCGGAAGGAAGTGTGATGTAGAACAAGTAGCAGAAGCATACATGCTCAAGAGGGATCACCCGAAATTCAAAGGCAACTGAATTTCGGCAACCGGGGCATCGAAGTCGGAATGCCGCGAAACTCACCGAGTCAAAGCGTTTCGCTGTTTGCGGAAGGAAGTGTGATGTAGAACAAGTAGCAGAAGCATACATGCTCAAGAGGGATCACCCGAAATTCAAAGGCAACTGAATTTCGGCAACCGGGGCATCGAAGTCGGAATGCCGCGAAACTCACCGAGTCAAAGCGTTTCGCTGTTTGCGGAAGGAAGTGTGATGTAGAACAAGTAGCAGAAGCATACATGCTCAAGAGGGATCACCCGAAATTCAAAGGCAACTGAATTTCGGCAACCGGGGCATCGAAGTCGGAATGCCGCGAAACTCACCGAGTCAAAGCGTTTCGCTGTTTGCGGAAGGAAGTGTGATGTAGAACAAGTAGCAGAAGCATACATGCTCAAGAGGGATCACCCGAAATTCAAAGGCAACTGAATTTCGGCAACCGGGGCATCGAAGTCGGAATGCCGCGAAACTCACCGAGTCAAAGCGTTTCGCTGTTTGCGGAAGGAAGTGTGATGTAGAACAAGTAGCAGAAGCATACATGCTCAAGAGGGATCACCCGAAATTCAAAGGCAACTGAATTTCGGCAACCGGGGCATCGAAGTCGGAATGCCGCGAAACTCACCGAGTCAAAGCGTTTCGCTGTTTGCGGAAGGAAGTGTGATGTAGAACAAGTAGCAGAAGCATACATGCTCAAGAGGGATCACCCGAAATTCAAAGGCAACTGAATTTCGGCAACCGGGCATCGAAGTCGGAATGCCGCGAAACTCACCGAGTCAAAGCGTTTCGCTGTTTGCGGAAGGAAGTGTGATGTAGAACAAGTAGCAGAAGCATACATGCTCAAGAGGGATCACCCGAAATTCAAAGGCAACTGAATTTCGGCAACCGGGGCATCGAAGTCGGAATGCCGCGAAACTCACCGAGTCAAAGCGTTTCGCTGTTTGCGGAAGGAAGTGTGATGTAGAACAAGTAGCAGAAGCATACATGCTCAAGAGGGATCACCCGAAATTCAAAGGCAACTGAATTTCGGCAACCGGGGCATCGAAGTCGGAATGCCGCGAAACTCACCGAGTCAAAGCGTTTCGCTGTTTGCGGAAGGAAGTGTGATGTAGAACAAGTAGCAGAAGCATACATGCTCAAGAGGGATCACCCGAAATTCAAAGGCAACTGAATTTCGGCAACCGGGGCATCGAAGTCGGAATGCCGCGAAACTCACCGAGTCAAAGCGTTTCGCTGTTTGCGGAAGGAAGTGTGATGTAGAACAAGTAGCAGAAGCATACATGCTCAAGAGGGATCACCCGAAATTCAAAGGCAACTGAATTTCGGCAACCGGGGCATCGAAGTCGGAATGCCGCGAAACTCACCGAGTCAAAGCGTTTCGCTGTTTGCGGAAGGAAGTGTGATGTAGAACAAGTAGCAGAAGCATACATGCTCAAGAGGGATCACCCGAAATTCAAAGGCAACTGAATTTCGGCAACCGGGGCATCGAAGTCGGAATGCCGCGAAACTCACCGAGTCAAAGCGTTTCGCTGTTTGCGGAAGGAAGTGTGATGTAGAACAAGTAGCAGAAGCATACATGCTCAAGAGGGATCACCCGAAATTCAAAGGCAACTGAATTTCGGCAACCGGGGCATCGAAGTCGGAATGCCGCGAAACTCACCGAGTCAAAGCGTTTCGCTGTTTGCGGAAGGAAGTGTGATGTAGAACAAGTAGCAGAAGCATACATGCTCAAGAGGGATCACCCGAAATTCAAAGGCAACTGAATTTCGGCAACCGGGGCATCGAAGTCGGAATGCCGCGAAACTCACCGAGTCAAAGCGTTTCGCTGTTTGCGGAAGGAAGTGTGATGTAGAACAAGTAGCAGAAGCATACATGCTCAAGAGGGATCACCCGAAATTCAAAGGCAACTGAATTTCGGCAACCGGGGCATCGAAGTCGGAATGCCGCAAAACTCACCGAGTGAAAGCGTTTCGCTGTTTGCGGAAGGAAGTGATGTAGAACAAGTAGCAGAAGCATACATGCTCAAAAGGGATCACCCGAAATTCAAAGGCAACTGAATTTCGGCAACCGGGGCATCGAAGTCGGAATGCCGCGAAACTCACCGAGTCAAAGCGTTTCGCTGTTTGCGGAAGGAAGTGTGATGTAGAACAAGTAGCAGAAGCATACATGCTCAAGAGGGATCACCCGAAATTCAAAGGCAACTGAATTTCGGCAACCGGGGCATCGAAGTCGGAATGCCGTGAAACTCACCGAGTCAAAGCGTTTCGCTGTTTGCGGAAGGAAGTGTGATGTAGAACAAGTAGCAGAAGCATACATGCTCAAGAGGGATCACCCGAAATTCAAAGGCAACTGAATTTCGGCAACCGGGGCATCGAAGTCGGAATGCCGCGAAACTCACCGAGTCAAAGCGTTTCGCCGTTTGCGGAAGGAAGTGTGATGTAGAACAAGTAGCAGAAGCATACATGCTCAAGAGGGATCACCCGAAATTCAAAGGCAACTGAATTTCGGCAACCGGGGCATCGAAGTCGGAATGCCGCGAAACTCACCGAGTCAAAGCGTTTCGCTGTTTGCGGAAGGAAGTGTGATGTAGAACAAGTAGCAGAAGCATACATGCTCAAGAGGGATCACCCGAAATTCAAAGGCAACTGAATTTCGGCAACCGGGGCATCGAAGTCGGAATGCCGCGAAACTCACCGAGTCAAAGCGTTTCGCTGTTTGCGGAAGGAAGTGTGATGTAGAACAAGTAGCAGAAGCATACATGCTCAAGAGGGATCACCCGAAATTCAAAGGCAACTGAATTTCGGCAACCGGGGCATCGAAGTCGGAATGCCGCGAAACTCACCGAGTCAAAGCGTTTCGCTGTTTGCGGAAGGAAGTGTGATGTAGAACAAGTAGCAGAAGCATACATGCTCAAGAGGGATCACCCGAAATTCAAAGGCAACTGAATTTCGGCAACCGGGGCATCGAAGTCGGAATGCCGCGAAACTCACCGAGTCAAAGCGTTTCGCTGTTTGCGGAAGGAAGTGTGATGTAGAACAAGTAGCAGAAGCATACATGCTCAAGAGGGATCACCCGAAATTCAAAGGCAACTGAATTTCGGCAACCGGGGCATCGAAGTCGGAATGCCGCGAAACTCACCGAGTCAAAGCGTTTCGCTGTTTGCGGAAGGAAGTGTGATGTAGAACAAGTAGCAGAAGCATACATGCTCAAGAGGGATCACCCGAAATTCAAAGGCAACTGAATTTCGGCAACCGGGGCATCGAAGTCGGAATGCCGCGAAACTCACCGAGTCAAAGCGTTTCGCTGTTTGCGGAAGGAAGTGTGATGTAGAACAAGTAGCAGAAGCATACATGCTCAAGAGGGATCACCCGAAATTCAAAGGCAACTGAATTTCGGCAACCGGGGCATCGAAGTCGGAATGCCGCGAAACTCACCGAGTCAAAGCGTTTCGCTGTTTGCGGAAGGAAGTGTGATGTAGAACAAGTAGCAGAAGCATACATGCTCAAGAGGGATCACCCGAAATTCAAAGGCAACTGAATTTCGGCAACCGGGGCATCGAAGTCGGAATGCCGCGAAACTCACCGAGTCAAAGCGTTTCGCTGTTTGCGGAAGGAAGTGTGATGTAGAACAAGTAGCAGAAGCATACATGCTCAAGAGGGATCACCCGAAATTCAAAGGCAACTGAATTTCGGCAACCGGGGCATCGAAGTCGGAATGCCGCGAAACTCACCGAGTCAAAGCGTTTCGCTGTTTGCGGAAGGAAGTGTGATGTAGAACAAGTAGCAGAAGCATACATGCTCAAGAGGGATCACCCGAAATTCAAAGGCAACTGAATTTCGGCAACCGGGGCATCGAAGTCGGAATGCCGCGAAACTCACCGAGTCAAAGCGTTTCGCTGTTTGCGGAAGGAAGTGTGATGTAGAACAAGTAGCAGAAGCATACATGCTCAAGAGGGATCACCCGAAATTCAAAGGCAACTGAATTTCGGCAACCGGGGCATCGAAGTCGGAATGCCGCGAAACTCACCGAGTCAAAGCGTTTCGCTGTTTGCGGAAGGAAGTGTGATGTAGAACAAGTAGCAGAAGCATACATGCTCAAGAGGGATCACCCGAAATTCAAAGGCAACTGAATTTCGGCAACCGGGGCATCGAAGTCGGAATGCCGCGAAACTCACCGAGTCAAAGCGTTTCGCTGTTTGCGGAAGGAAGTGTGATGTAGAACAAGTAGCAGAAGCATACATGCTCAAGAGGGATCACCCGAAATTCAAAGGCAACTGAATTTCGGCAACGGGGCATCGAAGTCGGAATGCCGCGAAACTCACCGAGTCAAAGCGTTTCGCTGTTTGCGGAAGGAAGTGTGATGTAGAACAAGTAGCAGAAGCATACATGCTCAAGAGGGATCACCCGAAATTCAAAGGCAACTGAATTTCGGCAACCGGGGCATCGAAGTCGGAATGCCGCGAAACTCACCGAGTCAAAGCGTTTCGCTGTTTGCGGAAGGAAGTGTGATGTAGAACAAGTAGCAGAAGCATACATGCTCAAGAGGGATCACCCGAAATTCAAAGGCAACTGAATTTCGGCAACCGGGCATCGAAGTCGGAATGCCGCGAAACTCACCGAGTCAAAGCGTTTCGCTGTTTGCGGAAGGAAGTGTGATGTAGAACAAGTAGCAGAAGCATACATGCTCAAGAGGGATCACCCGAAATTCAAAGGCAACTGAATTTCGGCAACCGGGGCATCGAAGTCGGAATGCCGCGAAACTCACCGAGTCAAAGCGTTTCGCTGTTTGCGGAAGGAAGTGTGATGTAGAACAAGTAGCAGAAGCATACATGCTCAAGAGGGATCACCCGAAATTCAAAGGCAACTGAATTTCGGCAACCGGGGCATCGAAGTCGGAATGCCGCGAAACTCACCGAGTCAAAGCGTTTCGCTGTTTGCGGAAGGAAGTGTGATGTAGAACAAGTAGCAGAAGCATACATGCTCAAGAGGGATCACCCGAAATTCAAAGGCAACTGAATTTCGGCAACCGGGGCATCGAAGTCGGAATGCCGCGAAACTCACCGAGTCAAAGCGTTTCGCTGTTTGCGGAAGGAAGTGTGATGTAGAACAAGTAGCAGAAGCATACATGCTCAAGAGGGATCACCCGAAATTCAAAGGCAACTGAATTTCGGCAACCGGGGCATCGAAGTCGGAATGCCGCGAAACTCACCGAGTCAAAGCGTTTCGCTGTTTGCGGAAGGAAGTGTGATGTAGAACAAGTAGCAGAAGCATACATGCTCAAGAGGGATCACCCGAAATTCAAAGGCAACTGAATTTCGGCAACCGGGGCATCGAAGTCGGAATGCCGCGAAACTCACCGAGTCAAAGCGTTTCGCTGTTTGCGGAAGGAAGTGTGATGTAGAACAAGTAGCAGAAGCATACATGCTCAAGAGGGATCACCCGAAATTCAAAGGCAACTGAATTTCGGCAACCGGGCATCGAAGTCGGAATGCCGCGAAACTCACCGAGTCAAAGCGTTTCGCTGTTTGCGGAAGGAAGTGTGATGTAGAACAAGTAGCAGAAGCATACATGCTCAAGAGGGATCACCCGAAATTCAAAGGCAACTGAATTTCGGCAACCGGGCATCGAAGTCGGAATGCCGCGAAACTCACCGAGTCAAAGCGTTTCGCCGTTTGCGGAAGGAAGTGTGATGTAGAACAAGTAGCAGAAGCATACATGCTCAAGAGGGATCACCCGAAATTCAAAGGCAACTGAATTTCGGCAACCGGGGCATCGAAGTCGGAATGCCGCGAAACTCACCGAGTCAAAGCGTTTCGCCGTTTGCGGAAGAAGTGTGATGTAGAACAAGTAGCAGAAGCATACATGCTCAAGAGGTCACCCAAATTCAAAGGCAACTGAATTTCGGCAACCGGGGCATCGAAGTCGGAATGCCGCGAAAACTCACCGAAAAAGCGTTTCGCTGTTTAAGGAGGAAGGGAAAGTGGGAAAAAAAGTAGGAAACATACATGCAAAGAGGGATACCCGAAATTCAAAAAGCAAAAAAAAAAGGGGGAAGGAAGGGAAAGAAAGTCGGAGAGGAAAAGGAGGAAAAAAACAAGAAGGAAAAAGCAACAAAGTGGGATGTAGGGAAAGGGGCAGAACTGTTCAATGCCACCTGAGGGAAGCACCCGAAATTCAGCCAATGAATTCACCGGGGCATCGAAGTCGAATCCGCGAAACTCATAAAGCTTCCTTCCCTATATCATAGTAGAAGTAGCAGAAGCATACATGCCAGAGGGTCACCCGAAATTCAAAGGCAACTGAATTTCGGCAACCGGGGCATCGAAGTCGGAATGCCGCGAAACTCACCGAGTCAAAGCGTTTCGCTTTTGCGGAAGGAAGTGTGATGTAGAACAAGTAGCAGAAGCATACATGCTCAAGAGGGATCACCCGAAATTCAAAGGCAACTGAATTTCGGCAACCGGGGCATCGAAGTCGGAATGCCGCGAAACTCACCGAGTCAAAGCGTTTCGCCGTTTGCGGAAGGAAGTGTTGTAGAACAAGTAGCAGAAGCATACATGCTCAAGAGGGATCACCCGAAATTCAAAGGCAACTGAATTTCGGCAACCGGGGCATCGAAGTCGGAATGCCGCGAAACTCACCGAGTCAAAGCGTTTCGCTGTTTGCGGAAGGAAGTGTGATGTAGAACAAGTAGCAGAAGCATACATGCTCAAGAGGGATCACCCGAAATTCAAAGGCAACTGAATTTCGGCAACCGGGGCATCGAAGTCGGAATGCCGCGAAACTCACCGAGTCAAAGCGTTTCGCTGTTTGCGGAAGGAAGTGTGATGTAGAACAAGTAGCAGAAGCATACATGCTCAAGAGGGATCACCCGAAATTCAAAGGCAACTGAATTTCGGCAACCGGGGCATCGAAGTCGGAATGCCGCGAAACTCACCGAGTCAAAGCGTTTCGCTGTTTGCGGAAGGAAGTGTGATGTAGAACAAGTAGCAGAAGCATACATGCTCAAGAGGGATCACCCGAAATTCAAAGGCAACTGAATTTCGGCAACCGGGGCATCGAAGTCGGAATGCCGCGAACTCACCGAGTCAAAGCGTTTCGCTGTTTAGGAAGGAAGTGTGATGTAGAACAAGTAGCAGAAGCATACATGCTCAAGAGGGATCACCCGAAATTCAAAGGCAACTGAATTTCGGCAACCGGGCATCGAAGTCGGAATGCCGCGAAACTCACCGAGTCAAAGCGTTTCGCTGTTGCGGAAGGAAGTGTGATGTAGAACAAGTAGCAGAAGCATACATGCTCAAGAGGGATCACCCGAAATTCAAAGGCAACTGAATTTCGGCAACCGGGGCATCGAAGTCGGAATGCCGCGAAACTCACCGAGTCAAAGCGTTTCGCTGTTTGCGGAAGGAAGTGTGATGTAGAACAAGTAGCAGAAGCATACATGCTCAAGAGGGATCACCCGAAATTCAAAGGCAACTGAATTTCGGCAACCGGGGCATCGAAGTCGGAATGCCGCGAAACTCACCGAGTCAAAGCGTTTCGCTGTTTGCGGAAGAAGTGTGATGTAGAACAAGTAGCAGAAGCATACATGCTCAAGAGGGATCACCCGAAATTCAAAGGCAACTGAATTTCGGCAACCGGGGCATCGAAGTCGGAATGCCGCGAAACTCACCGAGTCAAAGCGTTTCGCTGTTTGCGGAAGGAAGTGTGATGTAGAACAAGTAGCAGAAGCATACATGCTCAAGAGGGATCACCCGAAATTCAAAGGCAACTGAATTTCGGCAACCGGGGCATCGAAGTCGGAATGCCGCGAAACTCACGAGTCAAAGCGTTTCGCTGTTTGCGGAAGGAAGTGTGATGTAGAACAAGTAGCAGAAGCATACATGCTCAAGAGGGATCACCCGAAATTCAAAGGCAACTGAATTTCGGCAACCGGGGCATCGAAGTCGGAATGCCGCGAAACTCACCGAGTCAAAGCGTTTCGCTGTTTGCGGAAGGAAGTGTGATGTAGAACAAGTAGCAGAAGCATACATGCTCAAGAGGATCACCCGAAATTCAAAGGCAACTGAATTTCGGCAACCGGGGCATCGAAGTCGGAATGCCGCGAAACTCACCGAGTCAAAGCGTTTCGCCGTTTGCGGAAGGAAGTTTGATGTAGAACAAGTAGCAGAAGCATATATGCTCAAGAGGGATCACCCGAAATTAAAAGGCAACTTAATTTCGGCAACAGGGGCATCGAAGTCGGAATGCCGCGAAACTCGCCGAGTCAAAGCGTTTCGCTGTTTGCGGAAGGAAGTGTGATGGAGAACAAGTAGCAGAAGCATACATGCTCAAGAGCGATCACCCGAAATTCAAAGAAAACTGAATTTCAGCAACCGGGGCATCGAAGTCGGAATGCCGCGAAACTCACCGAGTCAAAGCGTTTCGCTGTTTAAGGAAGGAGGTGTGATGTAGAACAAGTAGCAGAAGCATACATGCTCAAGAGGGATCACCCGAAATTCAAAGGCAACTGAATTTCGGCAACCGGGGCATCGAAGGCGGAATGCCGCGAAACTCACCGAGTCAAAGCGTTTCGCTGTTTAAGGAAGGAAGTGTGATGTAGAACAAGTAGCAGAAGCATACATGCTCAAGAGGGATCACCCGAAATTCAAAGGCAACTGAATTTCAGGAACCGGAAAATCCAAGTCAGAATGCCGCAAAACTCACCGAGTCAAAGCGTTTCGCTGTTTGCGGAAGAGAATGTAATGTAGAACAAGTAGCAGAAGCATACATGCTCAAGAGGGATCACCCGAAATTCAAAGGCAACTGAATTTCGGCAACCGGGGCATCGAAGTCGGAATGCCGCGAAACTCACCGAGTCAAAGCGTTTCGCTGTTTAAGGAAGGAAGTGTGATGTAGAACAAGTAGCAGAAGCATACATGCTCAAGAGGGATCACCCGAAATTCAAAGGCAACTGAATTTCGGCAACCGGGGCATCGAAGTCGGAATGCCGCGAAACTCACCGAGTCAAAGCGTTTCGCGTTTGCGGAAGGAAGTGTGATGTAGAACAAGTAGCAGAAGCATACATGCTCAAGAGGGATCACCCGAAATTCAAAGGCAACTGAATTTCGGCAACCGGGCATCGAAGTCGGAATGCCGCGAAAACTCACCGAGTCAAAGCGTTTCGCTGTTTAGGAAGGAAGTGTGATGTAGAACAAGTAGCAGAAGCATACATGCTCAAGAGGGATCACCCGAAATTCAAAGGCAACTGAATTTCGGCAACCGGGGCATCGAAGTCGGAATGCCGCGAAACTCACCGAGTCAAAGCGTTTCGCCGTTTGCGAAGAAGTATGTGATGTAGAACAAGTAGCAGAAGCATACATGCTCAAGAGGGATCACCCGAAATTCAAAGGCAACTGAATTTCGGCAACCGGGGCATCGAAGTCGGAATGCCGCGAAACTCACCGAGTCAAAGCGTTTCGCTGTTTGCGGAAGGAAGTGTGATGTAGAACAAGTAGCAGAAGCATACATGCTCAAGAGGGATCACCCGAAATTCAA
>CM055353.1:23192535-23228480 GCA_029228515.1 Populus alba x Populus x berolinensis
TCGGCAACCGTGAATCCAAGTCGGAATGCCGCGAAACTCACCGAGTCAAAGGGTTTTCGCATTTGTTGTAAGGAAGGAAGATTTGTTGTAAGGGGGGAACAAGTAGCAGAAGCATACATGCTCTCAAGATGGATCACCCGAATGTTCAAAGGCAATTTAATTTCCGGCAAAAGGGTCATCGAAGTCGGGAATGCCCGCTCACTCTTTAAACTCACTGTAGTCAATGCGTTTCGCTGGTTGCGGAAGGAAGTGTGATGTAGAACAACTAGCAGAAAGCATACTTATGCTCAAAGGGGATCACCCCTCGAAATTCAAAGGCAATTGAATTTCGGCATTCCGGGGCAGCGAAAGCCGGAAATACGCAGAAAAAGTCACGCGAGTCAAAGCGTTTCGTTGTTAGAGAGAGAAGGGAAGCGTCGTGATGTTAGAAACAAGTAGCAGAAGCATACTTGCTCAAGAGTGATCACCTGAAATTCAAAGTGCCAAACTCTTAATTTTGGCAACCGGGGCATCGACAGTCGGAATTGCCGCGAAACTCACCGAGTCAAAGCGTTTCGCTGTTTAAGGAAGGATTGTGATGTAGAACAAGTAGCTGAGGCATAACTATGCTCAAGAGGGATCACAACCCGAAATTCAAAGGCGAACTTTAATTTTCGGCAACCGGGGCGGATCTTTAGGTCGGATCATGCCGCAAAACTCATCGAGTCAAAGCATTACGCCCTTTGCGGAAGGAAGTGTGGTGGAGAACAAGTCGGAATGCCGCGTAATCTCATCGAGTCAAAGAGTTTCGCTGTTTAAGGAGAGAAGTGGTTGAAGTAGAAAAAGTAGCAGAAGCATACATGCTCAAGAGGGAATCACCTGAAATTCGAAGGCGCAAACTTAATTTCGGGCAACCGGGGCATCGAAGTCGGAATGCCGCGAAACTCACCGCATGTCGAATAGTGTTTCGATTTTTATGGAGGGAAGTGTGATGTAGACACAAGTAGCAAGACGCATAGCATGCTCAAGATGGGTTCACCCGAAATTCAAAGGGCAACTTAATTCGGCAACGAGGGGGGCATCTTAGTCGGAATGCCGCGAACTCTTCGAGTCAAAGCGTTTGGCCCTTTGCGGAAGAAGTCTGATCTAGAACAAGTAGCACAAGCATACATGCTCAAGATGGGAACACCCGTGAAATTCAAATCCAACTGAATTTCGGCAACTCGGCCGCATCAGACGTTGGAAATGCCGCGGAACTCACCGAGTCAAGACGTTTTCGCTTGTTTAAGGAAGGAAAGTGTGAGCAGAGAACAAGTAGCCTAAAGGCATTCATGCTGAAGGAGGGAGCACCCCGAAAATTCAAAGGCACACCTTAATTTCGGCAACCGGGGCTTCAAAAGTCGGGAACATGCCGCGTGAAAACTCACCAAGTCAAAGGGGTGTTTCGCTGTTTATGGAAGGAAGATTGATTGTAGAACAAGTAGCAGAAGCATACCATGCTCAAGAGGGACGTCACCCCGAAATTCAAAGGCAACACTTGTAATTTGTCGGCAAAAGGGGCATCCGAGTCGGCAAGTTGTCCGCGAAACTCACTGAGGTCAAAGCGTTTCGCGGTTTGCGGAAGAGAAGTGTGATGTAGAACAACTAGCAGAAGCATACATGCTCAAGCGGGATCACGGAAAATTCAAAGGCAACTGAATTCTCGGCGCAACCGGGGCATCGGTATCAGTCGGAATTACCGCAAAAGACAAGAGTCAAAGCGTTTCGTTGTTTATGGAAGGAAGTGTGATGTAGAACACAGTAGCAGAAGCATACATGCTCTAGAGTGATCACCTTGAAATTCAAAGGCAACTTAAGATCGGCAAACCGGGCCGGGCATCGTAGTCGGAATGTCCGACAGCGAAACTCACCGAGTCAAAGCGTTTCCGCTGTTTAAGGAAGGAAGTGTGATGTCTCGATCAAGTAGCAGCAAGCATTACATGCTCTAAGAGGGATCACCCGAAATTCAAAGGCAACTTAATTTCGGCAAACGGGGAGCATCTATAGTCGGAATGCGCGTAAAACTCTTCGAGTCAAAAGCGTTTGGCCCTTTGCGGAAGAAGTCTGATCTAGAACAAGTAGCACAAAGCTTACATGCATAAAGACGGGATCACACCGAAATTCAAAAACAACTGAATTTCGGGCAACCGGGTCGGCATCGACGTTCGAACCTCGCCGTCGATTACTCACCGAGTAAAAGCGGTTTCGCAGTTTAAGGAAGGTGTCGATTGTGATGCAGAAACAAGTAGCTGAAGCATACATGCTGAAGAGGGTAGCCTACCCGAATTTCCTAAAGGTCTTAATTTCGGCCCAACCGGGGGCTCAACAGTCGGAATGCCGCACAAATCACCAAGTCAAGGGTTTTCGCTGTTCCGGAAGAGAGTGTGATGTAGAAACGCTTTGACTCGGTGAGTTTTGCGGCATTCCGACTTCGATGCCCCGGTTGCCGAAATTCAGTTGCCTTTGAATTTCGGGTGATCCCTCTTGAGCATGTATGCTTCTGCTACTTGTTCTACATCACACTTCCTTCCGCAAACATCGAAACGCTTTGACTCGGTGAGTTTCGCGGCATTCCGACTTCGATGCCCTGGTTGCCGAAATTCAGTTGCCTTTGAATTTCGGGTGATCCCTCTTGAGCATGTATGCTTCTGCTACTTGTTCTACATCACACTTCCTTCCTTAAACAGCGAAACGCTTTGACTCGGTGAGTTTCGCGGCATTCCGACTTCGATGCCCCGGTTGCCGAAATTCAGTTGCCTTTGAATTTCGGGTGATCCCTCTTGAGCATGTATGCTTCTGCTACTTGTTCTACATCACATTCTCTTCCGCAAACAGCGAAACGCTTTGACTCGGTGAGTTTCGCGGCATTCCGACTTCGATGCCCCGGTTGCCGAAATTCAGTTGCCTTTGAATTTCGGGTGATCCCTCTTGAGCATGTATGCTTCTGCTACTTGTTCTACATCACACTTCCTTCCGCAAAGGGCGAAACGCTTTGACTCGGTGAGTTTCGCGGCATTCCGACTTCGATGCCCCGGTTGCCGAAATTCAGTTGCCTTTGAATTTCGGGTGATCCCTCTTGAGCATGTATGCTTCTGCTACTTGTTCTACATCACACTTCCTTCCGCAAACAGCGAAACGCTTTGACTCGGTGAGTTTCGCGGCATTCCGACTTCGATGCCCCGGTTGCCGAAATTCAGTTGCCTTTGAATTTCGGGTGATCCCTCTTGAGCATGTATGCTTCTGCTACTTGTTCTACATCACACTTCCTTCCGCAAAGGCGAAACGCTTTGACTCGGTGAGTTTCGCGGCATTCCGACTTCGATGCCCCGGTTGCCGAAATTCAGTTGCCTTTGAATTTCGGGTGATCCCTCTTGAGCATGTATGCTTCTGCTACTTGTTCTACATCACACTTCCTTCCGCAAACAGCGAAACGCTTTGACTCGGTGAGTTTCGCGGCATTCCGACTTCGATGCCCCGGTTGCCGAAATTCAGTTGCCTTTGAATTTCGGGTGATCCCTCTTGAGCATGTATGCTTCTGCTACTTGTTCTACATCACACTTCCTTCCGCAAACAGCGAAACGCTTTGACTCGGTGAGTTTCGCGGCATTCCGACTTCGATGCCCCGGTTGCCGAAATTCAGTTGCCTTTGAATTTCGGGTGATCCCTCTTGAGCATGTATGCTTCTGCTACTTGTTCTACATCACACTTCTTCCGCAAACAGCGAAACGCTTTGACTCGGTGAGTTTCGCGGCATTCCGACTTCGATGCCCCGGTTGCCGAAATTCAGTTGCCTTTGAATTTCGGGTGATCCCTCTTGAGCATGTATGCTTCTGCTACTTGTTCTACATCACACTTCCTTCCGCAAACAGCGAAACGCTTTGACTCGGTGAGTTTCGCGGCATTCCGACTTCGATGCCCCGGTTGCCGAAATTCAGTTGCCTTTGAATTTCGGGTGATCCCTCTTGAGCATGTATGCTTCTGCTACTTGTTCTACATCACACTTCTTCCGCAAACAGCGAAACGCTTTGACTCGGTGAGTTTCGCGGCATTCCGACTTCGATGCCCCGGTTGCCGAAATTCAGTTGCCTTTGAATTTCGGGTGATCCCTCTTGAGCATGTATGCTTCTGCTACTTGTTCTACATCACACTTCCTTCCGCAAACAGCGAAACGCTTTGACTCGGTGAGTTTCGCGGCATTCCGACTTCGATGCCCCGGTTGCCGAAATTCAGTTGCCTTTGAATTTCGGGTGATCCCTCTTGAGCATGTATGCTTCTGCTACTTGTTCTACATCACACTTCCTTCCGCAAACAGCGAAACGCTTTGACTCGGTGAGTTTCGCGGCATTCCGACTTCGATGCCCCGGTTGCCGAAATTCAGTTGCCTTTGAATTTCGGGTGATCCCTCTTGAGCATGTATGCTTCTGCTACTTGTTCTACATCACACTTCCTTCCGCAAACAGCGAAACGCTTTGACTCGGTGAGTTTCGCGGCATTCCGACTTCGATGCCCCGGTTGCCGAAATTCAGTTGCCTTTGAATTTCGGGTGATCCCTCTTGAGCATGTATGCTTCTGCTACTTGTTCTACATCACACTTCCTTCCGCAAACAGCGAAACGCTTTGACTCGGTGAGTTTCGCGGCATTCCGACTTCGATGCCCCGGTTGCCGAAATTCAGTTGCCTTTGAATTTCGGGTGATCCCTCTTGAGCATGTATGCTTCTGCTACTTGTTCTACATCACACTTCCTTCCGCAAACAGCGAAACGCTTTGACTCGGTGAGTTTCGCGGCATTCCGACTTCGATGCCCCGGTTGCCGAAATTCAGTTGCCTTTGAATTTCGGGTGATCCCTCTTGAGCATGTATGCTTCTGCTACTTGTTCTACATCACACTTCCTTCCGCAAACAGCGAAACGCTTTGACTCGGTGAGTTTCGCGGCATTCCGACTTCGATGCCCCGGTTGCCGAAATTCAGTTGCCTTTGAATTTCGGGTGATCCCTCTTGAGCATGTATGCTTCTGCTACTTGTTCTACATCACACTTCCTTCCGCAAACAGCGAAACGCTTTGACTCGGTGAGTTTCGCGGCATTCCGACTTCGATGCCCCGGTTGCCGAAATTCAGTTGCCTTTGAATTTCGGGTGATCCCTCTTGAGCATGTATGCTTCTGCTACTTGTTCTACATCACACTTCCTTCCGCAAACAGCGAAACGCTTTGACTCGGTGAGTTTCGCGGCATTCCGACTTCGATGCCCCGGTTGCCGAAATTCAGTTGCCTTTGAATTTCGGGTGATCCCTCTTGAGCATGTATGCTTCTGCTACTTGTTCTACATCACACTTCCTTCCGCAAACGGCGAAACGCTTTGACTCGGTGAGTTTCGCGGCATTCCGACTTCGATGCCCCGGTTGCCGAAATTCAGTTGCCTTTGAATTTCGGGTGATCCCTCTTGAGCATGTATGCTTCTGCTACTTGTTCTACATCACACTTCCTTCCGCAAACAGCGAAACGCTTTGACTCGGTGAGTTTCGCGGCATTCCGACTTCGATGCCCCGGTTGCCGAAATTCAGTTGCCTTTGAATTTCGGGTGATCCCTCTTGAGCATGTATGCTTCTGCTACTTGTTCTACATCACACTTCCTTCCGCAAACAGCGAAACGCTTTGACTCGGTGAGTTTCGCGGCATTCCGACTTCGATGCCCCGGTTGCCGAAATTCAGTTGCCTTTGAATTTCGGGTGATCCCTCTTGAGCATGTATGCTTCTGCTACTTGTTCTACATCACACTTCCTTCCGCAAACAGCGAAACGCTTTGACTCGGTGAGTTTCGCGGCATTCCGACTTCGATGCCCCGGTTGCCGAAATTCAGTTGCCTTTGAATTTCGGGTGATCCCTCTTGAGCATGTATGCTTCTGCTACTTGTTCTACATCACACTTCCTTCCGCAAACAGCGAAACGCTTTGACTCGGTGAGTTTCGCGGCATTCCGACTTCGATGCCCCGGTTGCCGAAATTCAGTTGCCTTTGAATTTCGGGTGATCCCTCTTGAGCATGTATGCTTCTGCTACTTGTTCTACATCACACTTCCTTCCGCAAACAGCGAAACGCTTTGACTCGGTGAGTTTCGCGGCATTCCGACTTCGATGCCCCGGTTGCCGAAATTCAGTTGCCTTTGAATTTCGGGTGATCCCTCTTGAGCATGTATGCTTCTGCTACTTGTTCTACATCACACTTCCTTCCGCAAACAGCGAAACGCTTTGACTCGGTGAGTTTCGCGGCATTCCGACTTCGATGCCCCGGTTGCCGAAATTCAGTTGCCTTTGAATTTCGGGTGATCCCTCTTGAGCATGTATGCTTCTGCTACTTGTTCTACATCACACTTCCTTCCGCAAACAGCGAAACGCTTTGACTCGGTGAGTTTCGCGGCATTCCGACTTCGATGCCCCGGTTGCCGAAATTCAGTTGCCTTTGAATTTCGGGTGATCCCTCTTGAGCATGTATGCTTCTGCTACTTGTTCTACATCACACTTCTTCCGCAAACAGCGAAACGCTTTGACTCGGTGAGTTTCGCGGCATTCCGACTTCGATGCCCCGGTTGCCGAAATTCAGTTGCCTTTGAATTTCGGGTGATCCCTCTTGAGCATGTATGCTTCTGCTACTTGTTCTACATCACACTTCCTTCCGCAAACAGCGAAACGCTTTGACTCGGTGAGTTTCGCGGCATTCCGACTTCGATGCCCCGGTTGCCGAAATTCAGTTGCCTTTGAATTTCGGGTGATCCCTCTTGAGCATGTATGCTTCTGCTACTTGTTCTACATCACACTTCCTTCCGCAAACAGCGAAACGCTTTGACTCGGTGAGTTTCGCGGCATTCCGACTTCGATGCCCCGGTTGCCGAAATTCAGTTGCCTTTGAATTTCGGGTGATCCCTCTTGAGCATGTATGCTTCTGCTACTTGTTCTACATCACACTTCCTTCCGCAAACGGCGAAACGCTTTGACTCGGTGAGTTTCGCGGCATTCCGACTTCGATGCCCCGGTTGCCGAAATTCAGTTGCCTTTGAATTTCGGGTGATCCCTCTTGAGCATGTATGCTTCTGCTACTTGTTCTACATCACACTTCCTTCCGCAAACAGCGAAACGCTTTGACTCGGTGAGTTTCGCGGCATTCCGACTTCGATGCCCCGGTTGCCGAAATTCAGTTGCCTTTGAATTTCGGGTGATCCCTCTTGAGCATGTATGCTTCTGCTACTTGTTCTACATCACACTTCCTTCCGCAAACAGCGAAACGCTTTGACTCGGTGAGTTTCGCGGCATTCCGACTTCGATGCCCCGGTTGCCGAAATTCAGTTGCCTTTGAATTTCGGGTGATCCCTCTTGAGCATGTATGCTTCTGCTACTTGTTCTACATCACACTTCCTTCCGCAAACAGCGAAACGCTTTGACTCGGTGAGTTTCGCGGCATTCCGACTTCGATGCCCCGGTTGCCGAAATTCAGTTGCCTTTGAATTTCGGGTGATCCCTCTTGAGCATGTATGCTTCTGCTACTTGTTCTACATCACACTTCCTTCCGCAAACAGCGAAACGCTTTGACTCGGTGAGTTTCGCGGCATTCCGACTTCGATGCCCCGGTTGCCGAAATTCAGTTGCCTTTGAATTTCGGGTGATCCCTCTTGAGCATGTATGCTTCTGCTACTTGTTCTACATCACACTTCCTTCCGCAAACAGCGAAACGCTTTGACTCGGTGAGTTTCGCGGCATTCCGACTTCGATGCCCCGGTTGCCGAAATTCAGTTGCCTTTGAATTTCGGGTGATCCCTCTTGAGCATGTATGCTTCTGCTACTTGTTCTACATCACACTTCCTTCCGCAAACGCGAAACGCTTTGACTCGGTGAGTTTCGCGGCATTCCGACTTCGATGCCCCGGTTGCCGAAATTCAGTTGCCTTTGAATTTCGGGTGATCCCTCTTGAGCATGTATGCTTCTGCTACTTGTTCTACATCACACTTCCTTCCGCAAACAGCGAAACGCTTTGACTCGGTGAGTTTCGCGGCATTCCGACTTCGATGCCCCGGTTGCCGAAATTCAGTTGCCTTTGAATTTCGGGTGATCCCTCTTGAGCATGTATGCTTCTGCTACTTGTTCTACATCACACTTCCTTCCGCAAACAGCGAAACGCTTTGACTCGGTGAGTTTCGCGGCATTCCGACTTCGATGCCCCGGTTGCCGAAATTCAGTTGCCTTTGAATTTCGGGTGATCCCTCTTGAGCATGTATGCTTCTGCTACTTGTTCTACATCACACTTCCTTCCGCAAACAGCGAAACGCTTTGACTCGGTGAGTTTCGCGGCATTCCGACTTCGATGCCCCGGTTGCCGAAATTCAGTTGCCTTTGAATTTCGGGTGATCCCTCTTGAGCATGTATGCTTCTGCTACTTGTTCTACATCACACTTCCTTCCGCAAACAGCGAAACGCTTTGACTCGGTGAGTTTCGCGGCATTCCGACTTCGATGCCCCGGTTGCCGAAATTCAGTTGCCTTTGAATTTCGGGTGATCCCTCTTGAGCATGTATGCTTCTGCTACTTGTTCTACATCACACTTCCTTCCGCAAACAGCGAAACGCTTTGACTCGGTGAGTTTCGCGGCATTCCGACTTCGATGCCCCGGTTGCCGAAATTCAGTTGCCTTTGAATTTCGGGTGATCCCTCTTGAGCATGTATGCTTCTGCTACTTGTTCTACATCACACTTCCTTCCGCAAACAGCGAAACGCTTTGACTCGGTGAGTTTCGCGGCATTCCGACTTCGATGCCCCGGTTGCCGAAATTCAGTTGCCTTTGAATTTCGGGTGATCCCTCTTGAGCATGTATGCTTCTGCTACTTGTTCTACATCACACTTCCTTCCGCAAACAGCGAAACGCTTTGACTCGGTGAGTTTCGCGGCATTCCGACTTCGATGCCCCGGTTGCCGAAATTCAGTTGCCTTTGAATTTCGGGTGATCCCTCTTGAGCATGTATGCTTCTGCTACTTGTTCTACATCACACTTCCTTCCGCAAACAGCGAAACGCTTTGACTCGGTGAGTTTCGCGGCATTCCGACTTCGATGCCCCGGTTGCCGAAATTCAGTTGCCTTTGAATTTCGGGTGATCCCTCTTGAGCATGTATGCTTCTGCTACTTGTTCTACATCACACTTCCTTCCGCAAACAGCGAAACGCTTTGACTCGGTGAGTTTCGCGGCATTCCGACTTCGATGCCCCGGTTGCCGAAATTCAGTTGCCTTTGAATTTCGGGTGATCCCTCTTGAGCATGTATGCTTCTGCTACTTGTTCTACATCACACTTCCTTCCGCAAACGGCGAAACGCTTTGACTCGGTGAGTTTCGCGGCATTCCGACTTCGATGCCCCGGTTGCCGAAATTCAGTTGCCTTTGAATTTCGGGTGATCCCTCTTGAGCATGTATGCTTCTGCTACTTGTTCTACATCACACTTCCTTCCGCAAACAGCGAAACGCTTTGACTCGGTGAGTTTCGCGGCATTCCGACTTCGATGCCCCGGTTGCCGAAATTCAGTTGCCTTTGAATTTCGGGTGATCCCTCTTGAGCATGTATGCTTCTGCTACTTGTTCTACATCACACTTCCTTCCGCAAACAGCGAAACGCTTTGACTCGGTGAGTTTCGCGGCATTCCGACTTCGATGCCCCGGTTGCCGAAATTCAGTTGCCTTTGAATTTCGGGTGATCCCTCTTGAGCATGTATGCTTCTGCTACTTGTTCTACATCACACTTCCTTCCGCAAACGGCGAAACGCTTTGACTCGGTGAGTTTCGCGGCATTCCGACTTCGATGCCCCGGTTGCCGAAATTCAGTTGCCTTTGAATTTCGGGTGATCCCTCTTGAGCATGTATGCTTCTGCTACTTGTTCTACATCACACTTCCTTCCGCAAACAGCGAAACGCTTTGACTCGGTGAGTTTCGCGGCATTCCGACTTCGATGCCCCGGTTGCCGAAATTCAGTTGCCTTTGAATTTCGGGTGATCCCTCTTGAGCATGTATGCTTCTGCTACTTGTTCTACATCACACTTCCTTCCGCAAACAGCGAAACGCTTTGACTCGGTGAGTTTCGCGGCATTCCGACTTCGATGCCCCGGTTGCCGAAATTCAGTTGCCTTTGAATTTCGGGTGATCCCTCTTGAGCATGTATGCTTCTGCTACTTGTTCTACATCACACTTCCTTCCGCAAACAGCGAAACGCTTTGACTCGGTGAGTTTCGCGGCATTCCGACTTCGATGCCCCGGTTGCCGAAATTCAGTTGCCTTTGAATTTCGGGTGATCCCTCTTGAGCATGTATGCTTCTGCTACTTGTTCTACATCACACTTCCTTCCGCAAACAGCGAAACGCTTTGACTCGGTGAGTTTCGCGGCATTCCGACTTCGATGCCCCGGTTGCCGAAATTCAGTTGCCTTTGAATTTCGGGTGATCCCTCTTGAGCATGTATGCTTCTGCTACTTGTTCTACATCACACTTCCTTCCGCAAACAGCGAAACGCTTTGACTCGGTGAGTTTCGCGGCATTCCGACTTCGATGCCCCGGTTGCCGAAATTCAGTTGCCTTTGAATTTCGGGTGATCCCTCTTGAGCATGTATGCTTCTGCTACTTGTTCTACATCACACTTCCTTCCGCAAACAGCGAAACGCTTTGACTCGGTGAGTTTCGCGGCATTCCGACTTCGATGCCCCGGTTGCCGAAATTCAGTTGCCTTTGAATTTCGGGTGATCCCTCTTGAGCATGTATGCTTCTGCTACTTGTTCTACATCACACTTCCTTCCGCAAACAGCGAAACGCTTTGACTCGGTGAGTTTCGCGGCATTCCGACTTCGATGCCCCGGTTGCCGAAATTCAGTTGCCTTTGAATTTCGGGTGATCCCTCTTGAGCATGTATGCTTCTGCTACTTGTTCTACATCACACTTCCTTCCGCAAACAGCGAAACGCTTTGACTCGGTGAGTTTCGCGGCATTCCGACTTCGATGCCCCGGTTGCCGAAATTCAGTTGCCTTTGAATTTCGGGTGATCCCTCTTGAGCATGTATGCTTCTGCTACTTGTTCTACATCACACTTCCTTCCGCAAACAGCGAAACGCTTTGACTCGGTGAGTTTCGCGGCATTCCGACTTCGATGCCCCGGTTGCCGAAATTCAGTTGCCTTTGAATTTCGGGTGATCCCTCTTGAGCATGTATGCTTCTGCTACTTGTTCTACATCACACTTCCTTCCGCAAACAGCGAAACGCTTTGACTCGGTGAGTTTCGCGGCATTCCGACTTCGATGCCCCGGTTGCCGAAATTCAGTTGCCTTTGAATTTCGGGTGATCCCTCTTGAGCATGTATGCTTCTGCTACTTGTTCTACATCACACTTCCTTCCGCAAACAGCGAAACGCTTTGACTCGGTGAGTTTCGCGGCATTCCGACTTCGATGCCCCGGTTGCCGAAATTCAGTTGCCTTTGAATTTCGGGTGATCCCTCTTGAGCATGTATGCTTCTGCTACTTGTTCTACATCACACTTCCTTCCGCAAACAGCGAAACGCTTTGACTCGGTGAGTTTCGCGGCATTCCGACTTCGATGCCCCGGTTGCCGAAATTCAGTTGCCTTTGAATTTCGGGTGATCCCTCTTGAGCATGTATGCTTCTGCTACTTGTTCTACATCACACTTCCTTCCGCAAACAGCGAAACGCTTTGACTCGGTGAGTTTCGCGGCATTCCGACTTCGATGCCCCGGTTGCCGAAATTCAGTTGCCTTTGAATTTCGGGTGATCCCTCTTGAGCATGTATGCTTCTGCTACTTGTTCTACATCACACTTCCTTCCGCAAACAGCGAAACGCTTTGACTCGGTGAGTTTCGCGGCATTCCGACTTCGATGCCCCGGTTGCCGAAATTCAGTTGCCTTTGAATTTCGGGTGATCCCTCTTGAGCATGTATGCTTCTGCTACTTGTTCTACATCACACTTCCTTCCGCAAACAGCGAAACGCTTTGACTCGGTGAGTTTCGCGGCATTCCGACTTCGATGCCCCGGTTGCCGAAATTCAGTTGCCTTTGAATTTCGGGTGATCCCTCTTGAGCATGTATGCTTCTGCTACTTGTTCTACATCACACTTCCTTCCGCAAACAGCGAAACGCTTTGACTCGGTGAGTTTCGCGGCATTCCGACTTCGATGCCCCGGTTGCCGAAATTCAGTTGCCTTTGAATTTCGGGTGATCCCTCTTGAGCATGTATGCTTCTGCTACTTGTTCTACATCACACTTCCTTCCGCAAACAGCGAAACGCTTTGACTCGGTGAGTTTCGCGGCATTCCGACTTCGATGCCCCGGTTGCCGAAATTCAGTTGCCTTTGAATTTCGGGTGATCCCTCTTGAGCATGTATGCTTCTGCTACTTGTTCTACATCACACTTCCTTCCGCAAACAGCGAAACGCTTTGACTCGGTGAGTTTCGCGGCATTCCGACTTCGATGCCCCGGTTGCCGAAATTCAGTTGCCTTTGAATTTCGGGTGATCCCTCTTGAGCATGTATGCTTCTGCTACTTGTTCTACATCACACTTCCTTCCGCAAACAGCGAAACGCTTTGACTCGGTGAGTTTCGCGGCATTCCGACTTCGATGCCCCGGTTGCCGAAATTCAGTTGCCTTTGAATTTCGGGTGATCCCTCTTGAGCATGTATGCTTCTGCTACTTGTTCTACATCACACTTCCTTCCGCAAACGGCGAAACGCTTTGACTCGGTGAGTTTCGCGGCATTCCGACTTCGATGCCCCGGTTGCCGAAATTCAGTTGCCTTTGAATTTCGGGTGATCCCTCTTGAGCATGTATGCTTCTGCTACTTGTTCTACATCACACTTCCTTCCGCAAACAGCGAAACGCTTTGACTCGGTGAGTTTCGCGGCATTCCGACTTCGATGCCCCGGTTGCCGAAATTCAGTTGCCTTTGAATTTCGGGTGATCCCTCTTGAGCATGTATGCTTCTGCTACTTGTTCTACATCACACTTCCTTCCGCAAACAGCGAAACGCTTTGACTCGGTGAGTTTCGCGGCATTCCGACTTCGATGCCCCGGTTGCCGAAATTCAGTTGCCTTTGAATTTCGGGTGATCCCTCTTGAGCATGTATGCTTCTGCTACTTGTTCTACATCACACTTCCTTCCGCAAACGGCGAAACGCTTTGACTCGGTGAGTTTCGCGGCATTCCGACTTCGATGCCCCGGTTGCCGAAATTCAGTTGCCTTTGAATTTCGGGTGATCCCTCTTGAGCATGTATGCTTCTGCTACTTGTTCTACATCACACTTCCTTCCGCAAACAGCGAAACGCTTTGACTCGGTGAGTTTCGCGGCATTCCGACTTCGATGCCCCGGTTGCCGAAATTCAGTTGCCTTTGAATTTCGGGTGATCCCTCTTGAGCATGTATGCTTCTGCTACTTGTTCTACATCACACTTCCTTCCGCAAACAGCGAAACGCTTTGACTCGGTGAGTTTCGCGGCATTCCGACTTCGATGCCCCGGTTGCCGAAATTCAGTTGCCTTTGAATTTCGGGTGATCCCTCTTGAGCATGTATGCTTCTGCTACTTGTTCTACATCACACTTCCTTCCGCAAACAGCGAAACGCTTTGACTCGGTGAGTTTCGCGGCATTCCGACTTCGATGCCCCGGTTGCCGAAATTCAGTTGCCTTTGAATTTCGGGTGATCCCTCTTGAGCATGTATGCTTCTGCTACTTGTTCTACATCACACTTCCTTCCGCAAACAGCGAAACGCTTTGACTCGGTGAGTTTCGCGGCATTCCGACTTCGATGCCCCGGTTGCCGAAATTCAGTTGCCTTTGAATTTCGGGTGATCCCTCTTGAGCATGTATGCTTCTGCTACTTGTTCTACATCACACTTCCTTCCGCAAACAGCGAAACGCTTTGACTCGGTGAGTTTCGCGGCATTCCGACTTCGATGCCCCGGTTGCCGAAATTCAGTTGCCTTTGAATTTCGGGTGATCCCTCTTGAGCATGTATGCTTCTGCTACTTGTTCTACATCACACTTCCTTCCGCAAACAGCGAAACGCTTTGACTCGGTGAGTTTCGCGGCATTCCGACTTCGATGCCCCGGTTGCCGAAATTCAGTTGCCTTTGAATTTCGGGTGATCCCTCTTGAGCATGTATGCTTCTGCTACTTGTTCTACATCACACTTCCTTCCGCAAACAGCGAAACGCTTTGACTCGGTGAGTTTCGCGGCATTCCGACTTCGATGCCCCGGTTGCCGAAATTCAGTTGCCTTTGAATTTCGGGTGATCCCTCTTGAGCATGTATGCTTCTGCTACTTGTTCTACATCACACTTCCTTCCGCAAACAGCGAAACGCTTTGACTCGGTGAGTTTCGCGGCATTCCGACTTCGATGCCCCGGTTGCCGAAATTCAGTTGCCTTTGAATTTCGGGTGATCCCTCTTGAGCATGTATGCTTCTGCTACTTGTTCTACATCACACTTCCTTCCGCAAACAGCGAAACGCTTTGACTCGGTGAGTTTCGCGGCATTCCGACTTCGATGCCCCGGTTGCCGAAATTCAGTTGCCTTTGAATTTCGGGTGATCCCTCTTGAGCATGTATGCTTCTGCTACTTGTTCTACATCACACTTCCTTCCGCAAACGGCGAAACGCTTTGACTCGGTGAGTTTCGCGGCATTCCGACTTCGATGCCCCGGTTGCCGAAATTCAGTTGCCTTTGAATTTCGGGTGATCCCTCTTGAGCATGTATGCTTCTGCTACTTGTTCTACATCACACTTCCTTCCGCAAACAGCGAAACGCTTTGACTCGGTGAGTTTCGCGGCATTCCGACTTCGATGCCCCGGTTGCCGAAATTCAGTTGCCTTTGAATTTCGGGTGATCCCTCTTGAGCATGTATGCTTCTGCTACTTGTTCTACATCACACTTCCTTCCGCAAACAGCGAAACGCTTTGACTCGGTGAGTTTCGCGGCATTCCGACTTCGATGCCCCGGTTGCCGAAATTCAGTTGCCTTTGAATTTCGGGTGATCCCTCTTGAGCATGTATGCTTCTGCTACTTGTTCTACATCACACTTCCTTCCGCAAACGGCGAAACGCTTTGACTCGGTGAGTTTCGCGGCATTCCGACTTCGATGCCCCGGTTGCCGAAATTCAGTTGCCTTTGAATTTCGGGTGATCCCTCTTGAGCATGTATGCTTCTGCTACTTGTTCTACATCACACTTCCTTCCGCAAACAGCGAAACGCTTTGACTCGGTGAGTTTCGCGGCATTCCGACTTCGATGCCCCGGTTGCCGAAATTCAGTTGCCTTTGAATTTCGGGTGATCCCTCTTGAGCATGTATGCTTCTGCTACTTGTTCTACATCACACTTCCTTCCGCAAACAGCGAAACGCTTTGACTCGGTGAGTTTCGCGGCATTCCGACTTCGATGCCCCGGTTGCCGAAATTCAGTTGCCTTTGAATTTCGGGTGATCCCTCTTGAGCATGTATGCTTCTGCTACTTGTTCTACATCACACTTCCTTCCGCAAACAGCGAAACGCTTTGACTCGGTGAGTTTCGCGGCATTCCGACTTCGATGCCCCGGTTGCCGAAATTCAGTTGCCTTTGAATTTCGGGTGATCCCTCTTGAGCATGTATGCTTCTGCTACTTGTTCTACATCACACTTCCTTCCGCAAACAGCGAAACGCTTTGACTCGGTGAGTTTCGCGGCATTCCGACTTCGATGCCCCGGTTGCCGAAATTCAGTTGCCTTTGAATTTCGGGTGATCCCTCTTGAGCATGTATGCTTCTGCTACTTGTTCTACATCACACTTCCTTCCGCAAACAGCGAAACGCTTTGACTCGGTGAGTTTCGCGGCATTCCGACTTCGATGCCCCGGTTGCCGAAATTCAGTTGCCTTTGAATTTCGGGTGATCCCTCTTGAGCATGTATGCTTCTGCTACTTGTTCTACATCACACTTCCTTCCGCAAACAGCGAAACGCTTTGACTCGGTGAGTTTCGCGGCATTCCGACTTCGATGCCCCGGTTGCCGAAATTCAGTTGCCTTTGAATTTCGGGTGATCCCTCTTGAGCATGTATGCTTCTGCTACTTGTTCTACATCACACTTCCTTCCGCAAACGGCGAAACGCTTTGACTCGGTGAGTTTCGCGGCATTCCGACTTCGATGCCCCGGTTGCCGAAATTCAGTTGCCTTTGAATTTCGGGTGATCCCTCTTGAGCATGTATGCTTCTGCTACTTGTTCTACATCACACTTCCTTCCGCAAACAGCGAAACGCTTTGACTCGGTGAGTTTCGCGGCATTCCGACTTCGATGCCCCGGTTGCCGAAATTCAGTTGCCTTTGAATTTCGGGTGATCCCTCTTGAGCATGTATGCTTCTGCTACTTGTTCTACATCACACTTCCTTCCGCAAACGGCGAAACGCTTTGACTCGGTGAGTTTCGCGGCATTCCGACTTCGATGCCCCGGTTGCCGAAATTCAGTTGCCTTTGAATTTCGGGTGATCCCTCTTGAGCATGTATGCTTCTGCTACTTGTTCTACATCACACTTCCTTCCGCAAACAGCGAAACGCTTTGACTCGGTGAGTTTCGCGGCATTCCGACTTCGATGCCCCGGTTGCCGAAATTCAGTTGCCTTTGAATTTCGGGTGATCCCTCTTGAGCATGTATGCTTCTGCTACTTGTTCTACATCACACTTCCTTCCGCAAACAGCGAAACGCTTTGACTCGGTGAGTTTCGCGGCATTCCGACTTCGATGCCCCGGTTGCCGAAATTCAGTTGCCTTTGAATTTCGGGTGATCCCTCTTGAGCATGTATGCTTCTGCTACTTGTTCTACATCACACTTCCTTCCGCAAACAGCGAAACGCTTTGACTCGGTGAGTTTCGCGGCATTCCGACTTCGATGCCCCGGTTGCCGAAATTCAGTTGCCTTTGAATTTCGGGTGATCCCTCTTGAGCATGTATGCTTCTGCTACTTGTTCTACATCACACTTCCTTCCGCAAACAGCGAAACGCTTTGACTCGGTGAGTTTCGCGGCATTCCGACTTCGATGCCCCGGTTGCCGAAATTCAGTTGCCTTTGAATTTCGGGTGATCCCTCTTGAGCATGTATGCTTCTGCTACTTGTTCTACATCACACTTCCTTCCGCAAACAGCGAAACGCTTTGACTCGGTGAGTTTCGCGGCATTCCGACTTCGATGCCCCGGTTGCCGAAATTCAGTTGCCTTTGAATTTCGGGTGATCCCTCTTGAGCATGTATGCTTCTGCTACTTGTTCTACATCACACTTCCTTCCGCAAACAGCGAAACGCTTTGACTCGGTGAGTTTCGCGGCATTCCGACTTCGATGCCCCGGTTGCCGAAATTCAGTTGCCTTTGAATTTCGGGTGATCCCTCTTGAGCATGTATGCTTCTGCTACTTGTTCTACATCACACTTCCTTCCGCAAACAGCGAAACGCTTTGACTCGGTGAGTTTCGCGGCATTCCGACTTCGATGCCCCGGTTGCCGAAATTCAGTTGCCTTTGAATTTCGGGTGATCCCTCTTGAGCATGTATGCTTCTGCTACTTGTTCTACATCACACTTCCTTCCGCAAACGGCGAAACGCTTTGACTCGGTGAGTTTCGCGGCATTCCGACTTCGATGCCCCGGTTGCCGAAATTCAGTTGCCTTTGAATTTCGGGTGATCCCTCTTGAGCATGTATGCTTCTGCTACTTGTTCTACATCACACTTCCTTCCGCAAACAGCGAAACGCTTTGACTCGGTGAGTTTCGCGGCATTCCGACTTCGATGCCCCGGTTGCCGAAATTCAGTTGCCTTTGAATTTCGGGTGATCCCTCTTGAGCATGTATGCTTCTGCTACTTGTTCTACATCACACTTCCTTCCGCAAACAGCGAAACGCTTTGACTCGGTGAGTTTCGCGGCATTCCGACTTCGATGCCCCGGTTGCCGAAATTCAGTTGCCTTTGAATTTCGGGTGATCCCTCTTGAGCATGTATGCTTCTGCTACTTGTTCTACATCACACTTCCTTCCGCAAACAGCGAAACGCTTTGACTCGGTGAGTTTCGCGGCATTCCGACTTCGATGCCCCGGTTGCCGAAATTCAGTTGCCTTTGAATTTCGGGTGATCCCTCTTGAGCATGTATGCTTCTGCTACTTGTTCTACATCACACTTCCTTCCGCAAACAGCGAAACGCTTTGACTCGGTGAGTTTCGCGGCATTCCGACTTCGATGCCCCGGTTGCCGAAATTCAGTTGCCTTTGAATTTCGGGTGATCCCTCTTGAGCATGTATGCTTCTGCTACTTGTTCTACATCACACTTCCTTCCGCAAACGCGAAACGCTTTGACTCGGTGAGTTTCGCGGCATTCCGACTTCGATGCCCCGGTTGCCGAAATTCAGTTGCCTTTGAATTTCGGGTGATCCCTCTTGAGCATGTATGCTTCTGCTACTTGTTCTACATCACACTTCCTTCCGCAAACAGCGAAACGCTTTGACTCGGTGAGTTTCGCGGCATTCCGACTTCGATGCCCCGGTTGCCGAAATTCAGTTGCCTTTGAATTTCGGGTGATCCCTCTTGAGCATGTATGCTTCTGCTACTTGTTCTACATCACACTTCCTTCCGCAAACAGCGAAACGCTTTGACTCGGTGAGTTTCGCGGCATTCCGACTTCGATGCCCCGGTTGCCGAAATTCAGTTGCCTTTGAATTTCGGGTGATCCCTCTTGAGCATGTATGCTTCTGCTACTTGTTCTACATCACACTTCCTTCCGCAAACAGCGAAACGCTTTGACTCGGTGAGTTTCGCGGCATTCCGACTTCGATGCCCCGGTTGCCGAAATTCAGTTGCCTTTGAATTTCGGGTGATCCCTCTTGAGCATGTATGCTTCTGCTACTTGTTCTACATCACACTTCCTTCCGCAAACGGCGAAACGCTTTGACTCGGTGAGTTTCGCGGCATTCCGACTTCGATGCCCCGGTTGCCGAAATTCAGTTGCCTTTGAATTTCGGGTGATCCCTCTTGAGCATGTATGCTTCTGCTACTTGTTCTACATCACACTTCCTTCCGCAAACGGCGAAACGCTTTGACTCGGTGAGTTTCGCGGCATTCCGACTTCGATGCCCCGGTTGCCGAAATTCAGTTGCCTTTGAATTTCGGGTGATCCCTCTTGAGCATGTATGCTTCTGCTACTTGTTCTACATCACACTTCCTTCCGCAAACAGCGAAACGCTTTGACTCGGTGAGTTTCGCGGCATTCCGACTTCGATGCCCCGGTTGCCGAAATTCAGTTGCCTTTGAATTTCGGGTGATCCCTCTTGAGCATGTATGCTTCTGCTACTTGTTCTACATCACACTTCCTTCCGCAAACAGCGAAACGCTTTGACTCGGTGAGTTTCGCGGCATTCCGACTTCGATGCCCCGGTTGCCGAAATTCAGTTGCCTTTGAATTTCGGGTGATCCCTCTTGAGCATGTATGCTTCTGCTACTTGTTCTACATCACACTTCCTTCCGCAAACAGCGAAACGCTTTGACTCGGTGAGTTTCGCGGCATTCCGACTTCGATGCCCCGGTTGCCGAAATTCAGTTGCCTTTGAATTTCGGGTGATCCCTCTTGAGCATGTATGCTTCTGCTACTTGTTCTACATCACACTTCCTTCCGCAAACGGCGAAACGCTTTGACTCGGTGAGTTTCGCGGCATTCCGACTTCGATGCCCCGGTTGCCGAAATTCAGTTGCCTTTGAATTTCGGGTGATCCCTCTTGAGCATGTATGCTTCTGCTACTTGTTCTACATCACACTTCCTTCCGCAAACAGCGAAACGCTTTGACTCGGTGAGTTTCGCGGCATTCCGACTTCGATGCCCCGGTTGCCGAAATTCAGTTGCCTTTGAATTTCGGGTGATCCCTCTTGAGCATGTATGCTTCTGCTACTTGTTCTACATCACACTTCCTTCCGCAAACAGCGAAACGCTTTGACTCGGTGAGTTTCGCGGCATTCCGACTTCGATGCCCCGGTTGCCGAAATTCAGTTGCCTTTGAATTTCGGGTGATCCCTCTTGAGCATGTATGCTTCTGCTACTTGTTCTACATCACACTTCCTTCCGCAAACAGCGAAACGCTTTGACTCGGTGAGTTTCGCGGCATTCCGACTTCGATGCCCCGGTTGCCGAAATTCAGTTGCCTTTGAATTTCGGGTGATCCCTCTTGAGCATGTATGCTTCTGCTACTTGTTCTACATCACACTTCCTTCCGCAAACAGCGAAACGCTTTGACTCGGTGAGTTTCGCGGCATTCCGACTTCGATGCCCCGGTTGCCGAAATTCAGTTGCCTTTGAATTTCGGGTGATCCCTCTTGAGCATGTATGCTTCTGCTACTTGTTCTACATCACACTTCCTTCCGCAAACGGCGAAACGCTTTGACTCGGTGAGTTTCGCGGCATTCCGACTTCGATGCCCCGGTTGCCGAAATTCAGTTGCCTTTGAATTTCGGGTGATCCCTCTTGAGCATGTATGCTTCTGCTACTTGTTCTACATCACACTTCCTTCCGCAAACAGCGAAACGCTTTGACTCGGTGAGTTTCGCGGCATTCCGACTTCGATGCCCCGGTTGCCGAAATTCAGTTGCCTTTGAATTTCGGGTGATCCCTCTTGAGCATGTATGCTTCTGCTACTTGTTCTACATCACACTTCCTTCCGCAAACAGCGAAACGCTTTGACTCGGTGAGTTTCGCGGCATTCCGACTTCGATGCCCCGGTTGCCGAAATTCAGTTGCCTTTGAATTTCGGGTGATCCCTCTTGAGCATGTATGCTTCTGCTACTTGTTCTACATCACACTTCCTTCCGCAAACAGCGAAACGCTTTGACTCGGTGAGTTTCGCGGCATTCCGACTTCGATGCCCCGGTTGCCGAAATTCAGTTGCCTTTGAATTTCGGGTGATCCCTCTTGAGCATGTATGCTTCTGCTACTTGTTCTACATCACACTTCCTTCCGCAAACAGCGAAACGCTTTGACTCGGTGAGTTTCGCGGCATTCCGACTTCGATGCCCCGGTTGCCGAAATTCAGTTGCCTTTGAATTTCGGGTGATCCCTCTTGAGCATGTATGCTTCTGCTACTTGTTCTACATCACACTTCCTTCCGCAAACGGCGAAACGCTTTGACTCGGTGAGTTTCGCGGCATTCCGACTTCGATGCCCCGGTTGCCGAAATTCAGTTGCCTTTGAATTTCGGGTGATCCCTCTTGAGCATGTATGCTTCTGCTACTTGTTCTACATCACACTTCCTTCCGCAAACAGCGAAACGCTTTGACTCGGTGAGTTTCGCGGCATTCCGACTTCGATGCCCCGGTTGCCGAAATTCAGTTGCCTTTGAATTTCGGGTGATCCCTCTTGAGCATGTATGCTTCTGCTACTTGTTCTACATCACACTTCCTTCCGCAAACAGCGAAACGCTTTGACTCGGTGAGTTTCGCGGCATTCCGACTTCGATGCCCCGGTTGCCGAAATTCAGTTGCCTTTGAATTTCGGGTGATCCCTCTTGAGCATGTATGCTTCTGCTACTTGTTCTACATCACACTTCCTTCCGCAAACGGCGAAACGCTTTGACTCGGTGAGTTTCGCGGCATTCCGACTTCGATGCCCCGGTTGCCGAAATTCAGTTGCCTTTGAATTTCGGGTGATCCCTCTTGAGCATGTATGCTTCTGCTACTTGTTCTACATCACACTTCCTTCCGCAAACAGCGAAACGCTTTGACTCGGTGAGTTTCGCGGCATTCCGACTTCGATGCCCCGGTTGCCGAAATTCAGTTGCCTTTGAATTTCGGGTGATCCCTCTTGAGCATGTATGCTTCTGCTACTTGTTCTACATCACACTTCCTTCCGCAAACAGCGAAACGCTTTGACTCGGTGAGTTTCGCGGCATTCCGACTTCGATGCCCCGGTTGCCGAAATTCAGTTGCCTTTGAATTTCGGGTGATCCCTCTTGAGCATGTATGCTTCTGCTACTTGTTCTACATCACACTTCCTTCCGCAAACGGCGAAACGCTTTGACTCGGTGAGTTTCGCGGCATTCCGACTTCGATGCCCCGGTTGCCGAAATTCAGTTGCCTTTGAATTTCGGGTGATCCCTCTTGAGCATGTATGCTTCTGCTACTTGTTCTACATCACACTTCCTTCCGCAAACGGCGAAACGCTTTGACTCGGTGAGTTTCGCGGCATTCCGACTTCGATGCCCCGGTTGCCGAAATTCAGTTGCCTTTGAATTTCGGGTGATCCCTCTTGAGCATGTATGCTTCTGCTACTTGTTCTACATCACACTTCCTTCCGCAAACAGCGAAACGCTTTGACTCGGTGAGTTTCGCGGCATTCCGACTTCGATGCCCCGGTTGCCGAAATTCAGTTGCCTTTGAATTTCGGGTGATCCCTCTTGAGCATGTATGCTTCTGCTACTTGTTCTACATCACACTTCCTTCCGCAAACAGCGAAACGCTTTGACTCGGTGAGTTTCGCGGCATTCCGACTTCGATGCCCCGGTTGCCGAAATTCAGTTGCCTTTGAATTTCGGGTGATCCCTCTTGAGCATGTATGCTTCTGCTACTTGTTCTACATCACACTTCCTTCCGCAAACAGCGAAACGCTTTGACTCGGTGAGTTTCGCGGCATTCCGACTTCGATGCCCCGGTTGCCGAAATTCAGTTGCCTTTGAATTTCGGGTGATCCCTCTTGAGCATGTATGCTTCTGCTACTTGTTCTACATCACACTTCCTTCCGCAAACGGCGAAACGCTTTGACTCGGTGAGTTTCGCGGCATTCCGACTTCGATGCCCCGGTTGCCGAAATTCAGTTGCCTTTGAATTTCGGGTGATCCCTCTTGAGCATGTATGCTTCTGCTACTTGTTCTACATCACACTTCCTTCCGCAAACAGCGAAACGCTTTGACTCGGTGAGTTTCGCGGCATTCCGACTTCGATGCCCCGGTTGCCGAAATTCAGTTGCCTTTGAATTTCGGGTGATCCCTCTTGAGCATGTATGCTTCTGCTACTTGTTCTACATCACACTTCCTTCCGCAAACGGCGAAACGCTTTGACTCGGTGAGTTTCGCGGCATTCCGACTTCGATGCCCCGGTTGCCGAAATTCAGTTGCCTTTGAATTTCGGGTGATCCCTCTTGAGCATGTATGCTTCTGCTACTTGTTCTACATCACACTTCCTTCCGCAAACAGCGAAACGCTTTGACTCGGTGAGTTTCGCGGCATTCCGACTTCGATGCCCCGGTTGCCGAAATTCAGTTGCCTTTGAATTTCGGGTGATCCCTCTTGAGCATGTATGCTTCTGCTACTTGTTCTACATCACACTTCCTTCCGCAAACAGCGAAACGCTTTGACTCGGTGAGTTTCGCGGCATTCCGACTTCGATGCCCCGGTTGCCGAAATTCAGTTGCCTTTGAATTTCGGGTGATCCCTCTTGAGCATGTATGCTTCTGCTACTTGTTCTACATCACACTTCCTTCCGCAAACAGCGAAACGCTTTGACTCGGTGAGTTTCGCGGCATTCCGACTTCGATGCCCCGGTTGCCGAAATTCAGTTGCCTTTGAATTTCGGGTGATCCCTCTTGAGCATGTATGCTTCTGCTACTTGTTCTACATCACACTTCCTTCCGCAAACGCGAAACGCTTTGACTCGGTGAGTTTCGCGGCATTCCGACTTCGATGCCCCGGTTGCCGAAATTCAGTTGCCTTTGAATTTCGGGTGATCCCTCTTGAGCATGTATGCTTCTGCTACTTGTTCTACATCACACTTCCTTCCGCAAACAGCGAAACGCTTTGACTCGGTGAGTTTCGCGGCATTCCGACTTCGATGCCCCGGTTGCCGAAATTCAGTTGCCTTTGAATTTCGGGTGATCCCTCTTGAGCATGTATGCTTCTGCTACTTGTTCTACATCACACTTCCTTCCGCAAACAGCGAAACGCTTTGACTCGGTGAGTTTCGCGGCATTCCGACTTCGATGCCCCGGTTGCCGAAATTCAGTTGCCTTTGAATTTCGGGTGATCCCTCTTGAGCATGTATGCTTCTGCTACTTGTTCTACATCACACTTCCTTCCGCAAACAGCGAAACGCTTTGACTCGGTGAGTTTCGCGGCATTCCGACTTCGATGCCCCGGTTGCCGAAATTCAGTTGCCTTTGAATTTCGGGTGATCCCTCTTGAGCATGTATGCTTCTGCTACTTGTTCTACATCACACTTCCTTCCGCAAACAGCGAAACGCTTTGACTCGGTGAGTTTCGCGGCATTCCGACTTCGATGCCCCGGTTGCCGAAATTCAGTTGCCTTTGAATTTCGGGTGATCCCTCTTGAGCATGTATGCTTCTGCTACTTGTTCTACATCACACTTCCTTCCGCAAACAGCGAAACGCTTTGACTCGGTGAGTTTCGCGGCATTCCGACTTCGATGCCCCGGTTGCCGAAATTCAGTTGCCTTTGAATTTCGGGTGATCCCTCTTGAGCATGTATGCTTCTGCTACTTGTTCTACATCACACTTCCTTCCGCAAACAGCGAAACGCTTTGACTCGGTGAGTTTCGCGGCATTCCGACTTCGATGCCCCGGTTGCCGAAATTCAGTTGCCTTTGAATTTCGGGTGATCCCTCTTGAGCATGTATGCTTCTGCTACTTGTTCTACATCACACTTCCTTCCGCAAACAGCGAAACGCTTTGACTCGGTGAGTTTCGCGGCATTCCGACTTCGATGCCCCGGTTGCCGAAATTCAGTTGCCTTTGAATTTCGGGTGATCCCTCTTGAGCATGTATGCTTCTGCTACTTGTTCTACATCACACTTCCTTCCGCAAACAGCGAAACGCTTTGACTCGGTGAGTTTCGCGGCATTCCGACTTCGATGCCCCGGTTGCCGAAATTCAGTTGCCTTTGAATTTCGGGTGATCCCTCTTGAGCATGTATGCTTCTGCTACTTGTTCTACATCACACTTCCTTCCGCAAACAGCGAAACGCTTTGACTCGGTGAGTTTCGCGGCATTCCGACTTCGATGCCCCGGTTGCCGAAATTCAGTTGCCTTTGAATTTCGGGTGATCCCTCTTGAGCATGTATGCTTCTGCTACTTGTTCTACATCACACTTCCTTCCGCAAACAGCGAAACGCTTTGACTCGGTGAGTTTCGCGGCATTCCGACTTCGATGCCCCGGTTGCCGAAATTCAGTTGCCTTTGAATTTCGGGTGATCCCTCTTGAGCATGTATGCTTCTGCTACTTGTTCTACATCACACTTCCTTCCGCAAACAGCGAAACGCTTTGACTCGGTGAGTTTCGCGGCATTCCGACTTCGATGCCCCGGTTGCCGAAATTCAGTTGCCTTTGAATTTCGGGTGATCCCTCTTGAGCATGTATGCTTCTGCTACTTGTTCTACATCACACTTCCTTCCGCAAACAGCGAAACGCTTTGACTCGGTGAGTTTCGCGGCATTCCGACTTCGATGCCCCGGTTGCCGAAATTCAGTTGCCTTTGAATTTCGGGTGATCCCTCTTGAGCATGTATGCTTCTGCTACTTGTTCTACATCACACTTCCTTCCGCAAACAGCGAAACGCTTTGACTCGGTGAGTTTCGCGGCATTCCGACTTCGATGCCCCGGTTGCCGAAATTCAGTTGCCTTTGAATTTCGGGTGATCCCTCTTGAGCATGTATGCTTCTGCTACTTGTTCTACATCACACTTCCTTCCGCAAACAGCGAAACGCTTTGACTCGGTGAGTTTCGCGGCATTCCGACTTCGATGCCCCGGTTGCCGAAATTCAGTTGCCTTTGAATTTCGGGTGATCCCTCTTGAGCATGTATGCTTCTGCTACTTGTTCTACATCACACTTCCTTCCGCAAACGGCGAAACGCTTTGACTCGGTGAGTTTCGCGGCATTCCGACTTCGATGCCCCGGTTGCCGAAATTCAGTTGCCTTTGAATTTCGGGTGATCCCTCTTGAGCATGTATGCTTCTGCTACTTGTTCTACATCACACTTCCTTCCGCAAACGGCGAAACGCTTTGACTCGGTGAGTTTCGCGGCATTCCGACTTCGATGCCCCGGTTGCCGAAATTCAGTTGCCTTTGAATTTCGGGTGATCCCTCTTGAGCATGTATGCTTCTGCTACTTGTTCTACATCACACTTCCTTCCGCAAACAGCGAAACGCTTTGACTCGGTGAGTTTCGCGGCATTCCGACTTCGATGCCCCGGTTGCCGAAATTCAGTTGCCTTTGAATTTCGGGTGATCCCTCTTGAGCATGTATGCTTCTGCTACTTGTTCTACATCACACTTCCTTCCGCAAACGCGAAACGCTTTGACTCGGTGAGTTTCGCGGCATTCCGACTTCGATGCCCCGGTTGCCGAAATTCAGTTGCCTTTGAATTTCGGGTGATCCCTCTTGAGCATGTATGCTTCTGCTACTTGTTCTACATCACACTTCCTTCCGCAAACAGCGAAACGCTTTGACTCGGTGAGTTTCGCGGCATTCCGACTTCGATGCCCCGGTTGCCGAAATTCAGTTGCCTTTGAATTTCGGGTGATCCCTCTTGAGCATGTATGCTTCTGCTACTTGTTCTACATCACACTTCCTTCCGCAAACAGCGAAACGCTTTGACTCGGTGAGTTTCGCGGCATTCCGACTTCGATGCCCCGGTTGCCGAAATTCAGTTGCCTTTGAATTTCGGGTGATCCCTCTTGAGCATGTATGCTTCTGCTACTTGTTCTACATCACACTTCCTTCCGCAAACGGCGAAACGCTTTGACTCGGTGAGTTTCGCGGCATTCCGACTTCGATGCCCCGGTTGCCGAAATTCAGTTGCCTTTGAATTTCGGGTGATCCCTCTTGAGCATGTATGCTTCTGCTACTTGTTCTACATCACACTTCCTTCCGCAAACAGCGAAACGCTTTGACTCGGTGAGTTTCGCGGCATTCCGACTTCGATGCCCCGGTTGCCGAAATTCAGTTGCCTTTGAATTTCGGGTGATCCCTCTTGAGCATGTATGCTTCTGCTACTTGTTCTACATCACACTTCCTTCCGCAAACAGCGAAACGCTTTGACTCGGTGAGTTTCGCGGCATTCCGACTTCGATGCCCCGGTTGCCGAAATTCAGTTGCCTTTGAATTTCGGGTGATCCCTCTTGAGCATGTATGCTTCTGCTACTTGTTCTACATCACACTTCCTTCCGCAAACAGCGAAACGCTTTGACTCGGTGAGTTTCGCGGCATTCCGACTTCGATGCCCCGGTTGCCGAAATTCAGTTGCCTTTGAATTTCGGGTGATCCCTCTTGAGCATGTATGCTTCTGCTACTTGTTCTACATCACACTTCCTTCCGCAAACAGCGAAACGCTTTGACTCGGTGAGTTTCGCGGCATTCCGACTTCGATGCCCCGGTTGCCGAAATTCAGTTGCCTTTGAATTTCGGGTGATCCCTCTTGAGCATGTATGCTTCTGCTACTTGTTCTACATCACACTTCCTTCCGCAAACGGCGAAACGCTTTGACTCGGTGAGTTTCGCGGCATTCCGACTTCGATGCCCCGGTTGCCGAAATTCAGTTGCCTTTGAATTTCGGGTGATCCCTCTTGAGCATGTATGCTTCTGCTACTTGTTCTACATCACACTTCCTTCCGCAAACGGCGAAACGCTTTGACTCGGTGAGTTTCGCGGCATTCCGACTTCGATGCCCCGGTTGCCGAAATTCAGTTGCCTTTGAATTTCGGGTGATCCCTCTTGAGCATGTATGCTTCTGCTACTTGTTCTACATCACACTTCCTTCCGCAAACAGCGAAACGCTTTGACTCGGTGAGTTTCGCGGCATTCCGACTTCGATGCCCCGGTTGCCGAAATTCAGTTGCCTTTGAATTTCGGGTGATCCCTCTTGAGCATGTATGCTTCTGCTACTTGTTCTACATCACACTTCCTTCCGCAAACGGCGAAACGCTTTGACTCGGTGAGTTTCGCGGCATTCCGACTTCGATGCCCCGGTTGCCGAAATTCAGTTGCCTTTGAATTTCGGGTGATCCCTCTTGAGCATGTATGCTTCTGCTACTTGTTCTACATCACACTTCCTTCCGCAAACAGCGAAACGCTTTGACTCGGTGAGTTTCGCGGCATTCCGACTTCGATGCCCCGGTTGCCGAAATTCAGTTGCCTTTGAATTTCGGGTGATCCCTCTTGAGCATGTATGCTTCTGCTACTTGTTCTACATCACACTTCCTTCCGCAAACAGCGAAACGCTTTGACTCGGTGAGTTTCGCGGCATTCCGACTTCGATGCCCCGGTTGCCGAAATTCAGTTGCCTTTGAATTTCGGGTGATCCCTCTTGAGCATGTATGCTTCTGCTACTTGTTCTACATCACACTTCCTTCCGCAAACAGCGAAACGCTTTGACTCGGTGAGTTTCGCGGCATTCCGACTTCGATGCCCCGGTTGCCGAAATTCAGTTGCCTTTGAATTTCGGGTGATCCCTCTTGAGCATGTATGCTTCTGCTACTTGTTCTACATCACACTTCCTTCCGCAAACAGCGAAACGCTTTGACTCGGTGAGTTTCGCGGCATTCCGACTTCGATGCCCCGGTTGCCGAAATTCAGTTGCCTTTGAATTTCGGGTGATCCCTCTTGAGCATGTATGCTTCTGCTACTTGTTCTACATCACACTTCTTCCGCAAACAGCGAAACGCTTTGACTCGGTGAGTTTCGCGGCATTCCGACTTCGATGCCCCGGTTGCCGAAATTCAGTTGCCTTTGAATTTCGGGTGATCCCTCTTGAGCATGTAATGCTTCTGCTACTTTTTCTACATCACACTTCCTTCCTCAAACAGCGAAAAGGGCTTAGACTCAGGTGAAGTTTCGCGGGCAATACCTACTTGGATTCCCCGGTTGCCGAAATTCACTTGCTTTTGAATTTCGGGTGAACCCTCTAATGAGCAAGTATGCTTCTGCTACTTGTTCTATACATCACACTTCCTTCCGCAAACAGCGAAACAACTATGACACGGAGAGTTTCGCGGCATTCCGACTTCGATGCCCCGGTTGCTGTAAATACAGTTGCCTTTTGAAATTTCGGGTGATCCCTCTTGAGCATGTGTATGCTTCTGCTACTTGTTCTACACCACTTAATTTCGTTCCGCAAAGGTCGGCGTAACGCATTGGACTCGGTGGAGTTTTCGCGGCATTCCGACTTCGATTCCCGGTTGTTGAAATTCAGTTGCCCCTTTGAATTTCGGGTGATCCCTCTTGAAAGCATGTATGCTTTTGCTACTTGTTCTACATCCCTCTTCCATCCGCAAAAGGCGTAATGCTTTGACTCGGTGGTGTTTCGCGGCATTCCGACTTGGATTCCAAACGGTTGCCGAAATTCAGGTTGCCTTTGAATTTCGGGTGATCCCTCTTGAGCATGTTAGCTTTTGCTACTTGTTCTTAACACCACTCTTTTCCTTCCGCAAAAGGGCGTAATTGCATTGACTCGGTGAGATTTTCGCGGCTTTCCCGACTTGGATTCCACGGTTTGCCGAAATTCAGTTGCCTTTGAATTTTCGGGTGATCCCTCTTGAGCATGTAAGCTTCAGCTACTTGGAACTACGTCACACTAACTTTCCTTAAACAGCGAAACGCTTTGACTCGGTGAGTTACGCGGCAATTCCTGACTTCGATGCCCCGGTTTGCCGAAATTCAGTTTGCCTTTGAATTTCGGGTGATCCCTTCTTGAGCATGTATGGCTTCTGCTACTTGTTCTAACATCACACCTTCCTTCCGCAAACAGCGAAACGCTTTGACTCGGTGAGTTTCGCGGCATTCCGACATTGATGCCCCGGTTGCCGAAATTCAGTTTGCCCCTTTTGAATTTCAGGTGATCCCTCGTTGAGCATGTATGCTTTCTTGCTACTTGTTCTTACATCACACTTCCTTATCCTCATAACAGCGAAAACGCTTTGACTTTCGGTGAGTTTCGCGGCATTCCGACATGGATGCCCCGGTAGGCCGAAATTCAATTGCCCTTGTGAATTTCCGGGTGATCACTCTAGAGCATGTATGCTTCTGCTACTTATGTTGCTACATCATCACTTCCTTCCCGCAAACAGCGTAACACTTTGACTAGTGAGTTTTACTACGTAAACGGCATTCCGACTTCGATGCCCCGGTTGCCGAAATTCAGTTGCCTTTTGAATTTCGGGTGATCCCTCTTGAGCATGTATGCTTATGCTACTTGTTCTACATTACACTTCCTTCCGCAAACAAGCGAAACGCTTTTGACTCGGTGAGTTTCGCGCGCAATTCCGACTTTGGATGCCCCGTTTGCCGAAATTCAATTGCCTTTGAATTTCGGTGTGATCCCTATAGAGCATGTATGCTTCTGCTACTTGTTCTACATCACACTTCCTTCCGCAAACAGCGAAACGCTTTCCTTTTAGACTCGGTGAGTTTCGCCGGCATTCCGACTATTCGATTGCCCCGGTTGCAGAAATTCAGTTGCCTTTGAATTTTCGGGTGAATCCCCTCTTGAGCATGTATTGCTTCTGCTACGTGTTCTAACTCACACTATCCTTCCGCAAACAGCGCAACGCTTTAGACTCGGTGAGATTTCGCGGCATTCCGACTTCGATGCCCCGGTTGTCGAAATTCAGTTGCCCTTGAATTTCGGGTGATCCCTCTTGAGCATGTATGCTTCTGCTACATGTTCTACTCCACACTTCCTTCCGCAAACGGCGAAACGCTTTGACTCGGTGAGTTTTCTGCGGCATTCCGACTTGGATGCCCCGGTTGCCGAAATTCAGTTGCCTTTGAATTTCGGGTGATCCCTCTTGAGCATGTATGCTTTTGCTACTTGTTCTACATAACACTTCCTTCCGCAAACAGCGAAACGCTTTGACTCGGTGAGTTTCGCGGCATTCCGACTTCGGTTCCCCGGTTGCCGAAATTCAGTTGCCTTTGAATTTCGGGTGATCCCTCTTGAGCATGTATGCTTCTGCTACTTGTTCTACATAACACTTCCTTCCGCAAACAGCGAAACGCTTTGACTCGGTGAGTTTCGCGGCATTCCGACTTCGATGCCCCGGTTGCCGAAATTCAGTTGCCTTTGAATTTCGGGTGATCCCTCTTGAGCATGTATGCTTCTGCTACTTGTTCTACATCACACTTCCTTCCGCAAACAGCGAAACGCTTTGACTCGGTGAGTTTCGCGGCATTCCGACTTCGATGCCCCGGTTGCCGAAATTCAGTTGCCTTTGAATTTCGGGTGATCCCTCTTGAGCATGTATGCTTCTGCTACTTGTTCTACATCACACTTCCTTCCGCAAACAGCGAAACGCTTTGACTCGGTGAGTTTCGCGGCATTCCGACTTCGATGCCCCGGTTGCCGAAATTCAGTTGCCTTTGAATTTCAGGTGATCCCTCTTGAGCATGTATGCTTCTACTACTTGTTCTACATCACACTTCCTTCCGCAAACAGCGAAACGCTTTGACTCGGTCAGTTTCGCGGCATTCCGACTTCGATGCCCCGGTTGCCGAAATTCAGTTGCCTTTGAATTTCGGGTGATCCCTCTTGAGCATGTATGCTTCTGCTACTTCTTCTACATCACACTTCCTTCCTCAAACAGCGAAACGCTTTGACTCGGTCAGTTTCGCGGCATTCCGACTTCGATGCCCCGGTTGCCGAAATTCAGTTGCCTTTGAATTTCGGGTGATCCCTCTTGAGCATGTATGCTTCTGCTACTTGTTCTACATCACACTTCCATCCGCAAACAGCGAAACGCTTTGACTCGGTGAGTTTCGCGGCATTCCGACTTCGATGCCCCGGTTGCCGAAATTCAGTTGCCTTTGAATTTCGGGTGATCCCTCTTGAGCATGTATGCTTTTGCTACTTGTTCTACATCACACTTCGTTCCGCAAACAGCGAAACGCTTGACTCGGTGAGTTTCGCGGCATTCCGACTTCGGTGCCCCGGTTGCCGAAATTCAGTTGCCTTTGAATTTCGGGTGATCCCTCTTGAGCATGTATGCTTCTGCTACTTGTTCTACATCACACTTCCTTCCGCAAACAGCGAAACGCTTTGACTCGGTGAGTTTCGCGGCATTCCGACTTCGATGCCCCGGTTGCCGAAATTCAGTTGCCTTTGAATTTCGGGTGATCCCTCTTGAGCATGTATGCTTCTGCTACTTGTTCTACATCACACTTCCTTCCGCAAACAGCGAAACGCTTTGACTCGGTGAGTTTCGCGGCATTCCGACTTGGATGCCCCGGTTGCCGAAATTCAGTTGCCTTTGAATTTCGGGTGATCCCTCTTGAGCATGTATGCTTCTGCTACTTGTTCTACATCACACTTCCTTCCGCAAACAGCGAAACGCTTTGACTCGGTGAGTTTCGCGGCATTCCGACTTCGATGCCCCGGTTGCCGAAATTCAGTTGCCTTTGAATTTTGGGTGATCCCTCTTGAGCATGTATGCTTCTGCTACTTGTTCTACATCACACTTCCTTCCGCAAACAGCGAAACGCTTTGACTCGGTGAGTTTCGCGGCATTCCGACTTCGATGCCCCGGTTGCCGAAATTCAGTTGCCTTTGAATTTCGGGTGATCCCTCTTGAGCATGTATGCTTCTGCTACTTGTTCTACATCACACTTCCTTCCGCAAAGAGCGAAACGCTTTGACACGATGAGTTTCGCGGCATTCCGACTTGGATGCCCCGTTGCCGAAATTCAGTTGCCTTTTAATTTCGGGTGATCCCTCTTGAGCATGTATGCTTCTGCTACTTGTTCTACACCACACTTCCTTCCGCAAATGGCGTAACGCTTTGACTCGGTGAGTTTCGCGGCATTCCGACTTCGATGCCCCCGTTGCCGAAATTCAGTTGCCTTTGAATTTCGGGTGATCCCTCTAGAGCATGTATGCTTCTGCTACTTGTTCTACATCACACTTCCTTCTGCAAACGGCCAAACGCTTTGACTCGGTGAGTTTCGCGGCTTTCCGCCTTCGATGCCCTGGTTGCCGAAATTCAGTTGCCTTTGAATTTCGGGTGATCCCTCTTGAGCATGTATGCTTCTGCTACTTGTTCTACATCACACTTCCTTCCGCAAACAGCGAAACGCTTTGACTCGGTGAGTTTCGCGGCATTCCGACTTCGATGCCCCGGTTGCCGAAATTCAGTTGCCTTTGAATTTAGGGGGATCCCTCTTGAGCATGTATGCTTCAGCTACTTGTTCTACATCACACTTCCTTCCGCAAACAGCGAAACGCTTTGACTCGGTGAGTTTCGCGGCATTCCGACTTCGATGCCCCGGTTGCCGAAATTCAGTTGCCTTTGAATTTCGGGTGATCCCTCTTGAGCATGTATGCTTCTGCTACTTGTTCTACATTACACTTCCTTCCGCAAACAGCGAAACGCTTTGACTCGGTGAGTTTCGCGGCATTCCGACTTCGATGCCCCGGTTGCCGAAATTCAGTTGCCTTTGAATTTCGGGTGATCCCTCTTGAGCATGTATGCTTCTGCTACTTGTTCTACACCACACTTCCTTCCGCAAACAGCGAAACGCTTTGACTCGGTGAGTTTCGCGGCATTCCGACTTCGATTCCCCGGTTGCCGAAATTCAGTTGCCTTTGAATTTCGGGTGATCCCTCTTGAGCATGTATGCTTCTGCTACATGTTCTACATCACACTTCCTTCCTCAAACGGCGAAACGCTTTGACTCGTGAGTTTCGCGGCATTCCGACTTGGATGCCCCGGTTGCTGAAATTCAGTTGCCTTTGAATTTCGGGTGATCCCTCTTGAGCATGTATGCTTCTGCTACTTGTTCTACATCACACTTCCTTCCGCAAACAGCGAAACGCTTTGACTCGTGAGTTTCGCGGCATTCCGACTTCGATGCCCCGTTGCCGAAATTCAGTTGCCTTTGAATTTCGGGTGATCCCTCTTGAGCATGTATGCTTCTGCTACTTGTTCTACATCACACTTCCTTCCGCAAACAGCGAAACGCTTTGACTCGGTGAGTTTCGCGGCATTCCGACTTCGATGCCCCGGTTGCCGAAATTCAGTTGCCTTTGAATTTCGGGTGATCCCTCTTGAGCATGTATGCTTCTGCTACTTGTTCTACATCACACTTCCCTCCGCAAACAACGAAACGTTTTGACTCGGTGAGTTCGCGGCATTCCGACTTCGATGCCCCGGTTGCCGAAATTCAGTTGCCTTTGAATTTCGGGTGATCCCTCTTGAGTATGTATGCTTCTGCTACTTGTTCTACATCGCACTTCCTTCCGCAAACAACGAAACGCTTTGACTCGGTGAGTTTCGCGACATTCTGACTTCGATGCCCCGGTTGCCGTAATTAAGTTGCCTTTGAATTTCGGTTGATCCCTCTTGAGCATGTATGCTTCTGCTACTCGTTCTACATCACACTTCCCTCCGCAAACAACGAAACGTTTTGACTCGGTGAGTTTCGCGGCATTCCGACTTCGATGCCCCGGTTGCCGAAATTCAGTTGCCTTTGAATTTCGGGTGATCCCTCTTGAGCATGTATGCTTCTGCTACTTGTTCTACATCACACTTCCTTCCGCAAACAGCGAAACGCTTTGACTCGGTGAGTTTCGCGGCATTCCGACTTCGATGCCCCGGTTGCCGAAATTCAGTTGCCTTTGAATTTCGGTGATCCCTCTTGAGCATGTATGCTTCTGCTACTTGTTCTACATCACACTTCCTTCCGCAAACAGCGAAACGCTTTGACTCGGTGAGTTTCGCGGCATTCCGACTTCGATGCCCCGGTTGCCGAAATTCAGTTGCCTTTGAATTTCGGGTGATCCCTCTTGAGCATGTATGCTTCTGCTACTTGTTCTACATCACACTTCCTTCCTCAAACAGCGAAACGCTTTGACTCGGTGAGTTTCGCGGCATTCCGACTTGGATGCCCCGGTTGCTGAAATTCAGTTGCCTTTGAATTTCGGGTGATCCCTCTTGAGCATGTATGCTTCTGCTACTTGTTCTACATCACATTCTCTTCCGCAAACAGCGAAACGCTTTGACTCGGTGAGTTTCGCGGCATTCCGACTTGGATGCCCCGGTTGCCGAAATTCAGTTGCCTTTGAATTTCGGGTGATCCCTCTTGAGCATGTATGCTTCTGCTACTTGTTCTACATCACACTTCCTTCCGCAAACAGCGAAACGCTTTGACTCGGTGAGTTTCGCGGCATTCCGACTTGGATTCCCCGGTTGCCGAAATTCAGTTGCCTTTGAATTTCGGGTGATCCCTCTTGAGCATGTATGCTTCTGCTACTTGTTCTACACCACTCTTCCTTCCGCAAAGGGCGTAACGCTTTGACTCGGTGAGTTTCGCGGCATTCCGACTTGGATTCCACGGTTGCCGAAATTCAGTTGCCTTTGAATTTCGGGTGATCCCTCTTGAGCATGTATGCTTCTGCTACTTGTTCTACACCACTCTTCCTTCCGCAAAGAGCGTAACGCTTTGACTCGGTGAGTTTCGCGGCATTCCGACTTGGATTCCACGGTTGCCGAAATTCAGTTGCCTTTGAATTTCGGGTGATCCCTCTTGAGCATGTATGCTTCTGCTACTTGTTCTACATCACACTTCCTTCCTCAAACAGCGAAAGGCTTTGACTCGGTGACTTTTGCGGCATTCCGACTTCGATGCCCCGGTTGCCGAAATTCAGTTGCCTTTGAATTTCGGGTGATCCCTCTTGAGCATGTATGCTTCTGCTACTTGTTCTACATCACACTTCCTTCCGCAAACAGCGAAACGCTTTGACTCGGTGACTTTCGCGGCATTCCGACTTGGATTCCCCGGTTGCCGAAATTCAGTTGCCTTTGAATTTCGGGTGATCCCTCTTGAGCATGTATGCTTCTGCTACTTGTTCTACATCACACTTCCTTCC
>CM055353.1:23228580-23267134 GCA_029228515.1 Populus alba x Populus x berolinensis
AAACAGCGAAACGCTTTGACTCGGTGAGTTTCGCGGCATTCCGACTTCGATGCCCGGTTGCCGAAATTCAGTTGCCTTTGAATTTCGGGTGATCCCTCTTGAGCATGTATGCTTCTGCTACTTGTTCTACATCACACTTCCTTCCGCAAACGGCGAAACGCTTTGACTCGGTGAGTTTCGCGGCATTCCGACTTCGATGCCCCGGTTGCCGAAATTCAGTTGCCTTTGAATTTCGGGTGATCCCTCTTGAGCATGTATGCTTCTGCTACTTGTTCTACATCCACTTCTTCCGCAAACACGAAACGCTTTGACTCGGTGAGTTTCGCGGCATTCCGACTTCGATGCCCCGTTGCCGAAATTCAGTTGCCTTTGAATTTCGGGTGATCCCTCTTGAGCATGTATGCTTCTGCTACTTGTTCTACATCACACTTCCTCCGCAAACGGCGAAACGCTTTGACTCGGTGAGTTTCGCGGCATTCCGACTTCGATGCCCGGTTGCCGAAATTCAGTTGCCTTTGAATTTGGGTGATCCCTCTTGAGCATGTATGCTTCTGCTACTTGTTCTACATCACACTTCCTTCCGCAAACGGGGAAACGCTTTGACTCGGTGTGTTTCGCGGCATTCCGACTTCGATGCCCCGGTTGCCGAAATTCAGTTGCCTTTGAATTTCGGATGATCCCTCTTGACAATGTATGCTTCTGCTACTTGTTCTACATCGCACTTCCTTCCGCAAACGGCGAAACAATTTGACTCGGCGAGTTTCGCGGCATTCTGAATTCGATGCCCCGGTTGCCGAAATTCAGTTGCCTTTGAATTTCGGGTGATCCCTCTTGAACATGTATGCTTCTGCTACTTGTTCTACATCACACTTCCTTCCGGAAACAGCGAAACGCTTTGACTCGGTGAGTTTCGCGGCATTCCGCCTACGATGCCCCGGTTGCCGAAATTCATTTGCGTTTGAATTTCGGGTGATCCCACTAGAGCATGTATGCTTCTGCTACTTGTTCTACATCACACTTCCTTCCGTAAACAGGGAAACGCTTTGACTCGGTGAGTTTCGCGGCTTTCCGACTTCGATGCCCCGGTTGCCGAAATTCAGTTGGCTTTGAATTTCGGGTGATCCGTCTAGACAATGTATGCTTCTGCTACTTCTACATCACACTTCCTTCCGCAAACGGCGAAACAATTTGACTCGGTGAGTTTCGCGGCATTTTGAATTCGATGCCCCGGTTGCCGAAATTCAGTTGCCTTTGAATTTCGGGTGATCCCTCTTGAGCATGTATGCTTCTCCTACTTGTTCTACATCACACTTCTTCCGCAAACGGCGAAACGCTTTGACTCGGTGAGTTTCGCGGCATTCCGACTTCGATGCCCCGGTTGCCGAAATTCAGTTGCCTTTGAATTTCGGGTGATCCCTCTTGAGCATGTATGCTTCTGCTACTTGTTCTACATCACTCTTCCCGCAAACGGCGAAACGCTTTGACTCGGTGAGTTTCGCGGCATTCCGACTTCGATGCCCCGTTGCCGAAATTCAGTTGCCTTTGAATTTCGGGTGATCCCTCTTGAGCATGTATGCTTCTGCTACTTGTTCTACATCACACTTCTTCAAACAGCGAAACGCTTTGACTCGGTGAGTTTCGCGGCATTCCGACTTCGATGCCCCGGTTGCCGAAATTCAGTTGCCTTTGAATTTCGGGTGATCCCTCTTGAGCATGTATGCTTCTGCTACTTGTTCTACATCACACTCTTCCGCAAACGGCGAAACGCTTTGACTCGGTGAGTTTCGCGGCATTCCGACTTCGATGCCCCGGTTGCCGAAATTCAGTTGCCTTTGAATTTCGGGTGATCCCTCTTGAGCATGTATGCTTCTGCTACTTGTTCTACATCACACTTCCTTCCGCAAACGGCGAAACGCTTTGACTCGGTGAGTTTCGCGGCATTCCGACTTCGATGCCCCGGTTGCCGAAATTCAGTTGCCTTTGAATTTCGGGTGATCCCTCTTGAGCATGTATGCTTCTGCTACTTGTTCTACATCACACTTCCTTCCGCAAACGGCGAAACGCTTTGACTCGGTGAGTTTCGCGGCATTCCGACTTCGATGCCCCGGTTGCCGAAATTCAGTTGCCTTTGAATTTCGGGTGATCCCTCTTGAGCATGTATGCTTCTGCTACTTGTTCTACATCACACTTCCTTCCGCAAACGGCGAAACGCTTTGACTCGGTGAGTTTCGCGGCATTCCGACTTCGATGCCCCGGTTGCCGAAATTCAGTTGCCTTTGAATTTCGGGTGATCCCTCTTGAGCATGTATGCTTCTGCTACTTGTTCTACATCACACTTCTCTTCCGCAAACAGCGAAACGCTTTGACTCGGTGAGTTTCGCGGCATTCCGACTTCGATGCCCCGTTGCCGAAATTCAGTTGCCTTTGAATTTCGGGTGATCCCTCTTGAGCATGTATGCTTCTGCTACTTGTTCTACATCACACTTCCTTCCGCAAACGGCGAAACGCTTTGACTCGGTGAGTTTCGCGGCATTCCGACTTCGATGCCCCGGTTGCCGAAATTCAGTTGCCTTTGAATTTCGGGTGATCCCTCTTGAGCATGTATGCTTCTGCTACTTGTTCTACATCACTTTCTTCCGCAAACGGCGAAACGCTTTGACTCGGTGAGTTTCGCGGCATTCCGACTTCGATGCCCCGGTTGCCGAAATTCAGTTGCCTTTGAATTTCGGGTGATCCCTCTTGAGCATGTATGCTTCTGCTACTTGTTCTACATCACACTTCCTTCCGCAAACAGCAGAAACGCTTTGACTCGGTGAGTTTCGCGGCATTCCGACTTCGATGCCCCGGTTGCCGAAATTCAGTTGCCTTTGAATTTCGGGTGATCCCTCTTGAGCATGTATGCTTCTGCTACTTGTTCTACATCACACTTTCTTCCGCAAACGGCGAAACGCTTTGACTCGGTGAGTTTCGCGGCATTCCGACTTCGATGCCCCGGTTGCCGAAATTCAGTTGCCTTTGAATTTCGGGTGATCCCTCTTGAGCATGTATGCTTCTGCTACTTGTTCTACATCACACTTCTCTTCCGCAAACGGCGAAACGCTTTGACTCGGTGAGTTTCGCGGCATTCCGACTTCGATGCCCCGGTTGCCGAAATTCAGTTGCCTTTGAATTTCGGGTGATCCCTCTTGAGCATGTATGCTTCTGCTACTTGTTCTACATCACACTTCCTTCCGCAAACGGCGAAACGCTTTGACTCGGTGAGTTTCGCGGCATTCCGACTTCGATGCCCCGGTTGCCGAAATTCAGTTGCCTTTGAATTTCGGGTGATCCCTCTTGAGCATGTATGCTTCTGCTACTTGTTCTACATCACACTTCCTTCCGCAAACGGCGAAACGCTTTGACTCGGTGAGTTTCGCGGCATTCCGACTTCGATGCCCCGGTTGCCGAAATTCAGTTGCCTTTGAATTTCGGGTGATCCCTCTTGAGCATGTATGCTTCTGCTACTTGTTCTACATCACACTTCCTTCCGCAAAGGCGAAACGCTTTGACTCGGTGAGTTTCGCGGCATTCCGACTTCGATGCCCCGGTTGCCGAAATTCAGTTGCCTTTGAATTTCGGGTGATCCCTCTTGAGCATGTATGCTTCTGCTACTTGTTCTACATCACACTTCCTTCCGCAAACGGCGAAACGCTTTGACTCGGTGAGTTTCGCGGCATTCCGACTTCGATGCCCCGGTTGCCGAAATTCAGTTGCCTTTGAATTTCGGGTGATCCCTCTTGAGCATGTATGCTTCTGCTACTTGTTCTACATCACACTTCCTTCCGCAAACGGCGAAACGCTTTGACTCGGTGAGTTTCGCGGCATTCCGACTTCGATGCCCCGGTTGCCGAAATTCAGTTGCCTTTGAATTTCGGGTGATCCCTCTTGAGCATGTATGCTTCTGCTACTTGTTCTACATCACATTCTCTTCCGCAAACTGCGAAATGCTTTGACTCGGTGAGTTTCGCAGCATTTCGACTTCGATGCCCCGTTGCCGAAATTCAGTTGCCTTTGAATTTCGGGTGATCCCTCTTGAGCATGTATGCTTCTGCTACTTGTTCTACATCACACTTCCTTCCGCAAACGGCGAAACGCTTTGACTCGGTGAGTTTCGCGGCATTCCGACTTCGATGCCCCGGTTGCCGAAATTCAGTTGCCTTTGAATTTCGGGTGATCCCTCTTGAGCATGTATGCTTCTGCTACTTGTTCTACATCACTCTTCCTTCCGCAAACGGCGAAACGCTTTGACTCGGTGAGTTTCGCGGCATTCCGACTTCGATGCCCCGGTTGCCGAAATTCAGTTGCCTTTGAATTTCGGGTGATCCCTCTTGAGCATGTATGCTTCTGCTACTTGTTCTACATCACACTTCTTCCGCAAACGGCGAAACGCTTTGACTCGGTGAGTTTCGCGGCATTCCGACTTCGATGCCCCGGTTGCCGAAATTCAGTTGCCTTTGAATTTCGGGTGATCCCTCTTGAGCATGTATGCTTCTGCTACTTGTTCTACATCACACTTCTTCCGCAAACAGCGAAACGCTTTGACTCGGTGAGTTTCGCGGCATTCCGACTTCGATGCCCCGGTTGCCGAAATTCAGTTGCCTTTGAATTTCGGGTGATCCCTCTTGAGCATGTATGCTTCTGCTACTTGTTCTACATCACACTTCCTTCCGCAAACGGCGAAACGCTTTGACTCGGTGAGTTTCGCGGCATTCCGACTTCGATGCCCCGGTTGCCGAAATTCAGTTGCCTTTGAATTTCGGGTGATCCCTCTTGAGCATGTATGCTTCTGCTACTTGTTCTACATCACACTTCCTTCGCAAACAGCGAAACGCTTTGACTCGGTGAGTTTCGCGGCATTCCGACTTCGATGCCCCGGTTGCCGAAATTCAGTTGCCTTTGAATTTCGGGTGATCCCTCTTGAGCATGTATGCTTCTGCTACTTGTTCTACATCACACTTCTCTTCCGCAAACGGCGAAACGCTTTGACTCGGTGAGTTTCGCGGCATTCCGACTTCGATGCCCCGGTTGCCGAAATTCAGTTGCCTTTGAATTTCGGGTGATCCCTCTTGAGCATGTATGCTTCTGCTACTTGTTCTACATCACACTTCCTTCCGCAAACAGCGAAACGCTTTGACTCGGTGAGTTTCGCGGCATTCCGACTTCGATGCCCCGGTTGCCGAAATTCAGTTGCCTTTGAATTTCGGGTGATCCCTCTTGAGCATGTATGCTTCTGCTACTTGTTCTACATCACACTTCCTTCCGCAAACGGCGAAACGCTTTGACTCGGTGAGTTTCGCGGCATTCCGACTTCGATGCCCCGGTTGCCGAAATTCAGTTGCCTTTGAATTTCGGGTGATCCCTCTTGAGCATGTATGCTTCTGCTACTTGTTCTACATCACACTTCTTCCGCAAACGGCGAAACGCTTTGACTCGGTGAGTTTCGCGGCATTCCGACTTCGATGCCCCGGTTGCCGAAATTCAGTTGCCTTTGAATTTCGGGTGATCCCTCTTGAGCATGTATGCTTCTGCTACTTGTTCTACATCACACTTCCTTCCGCAAACAGAAACGCTTTGACTCGGTGAGTTTCGCGGCATTCCGACTTGGATGCCCCGGTTGCCGAAATTCAGTTGCCTTTGAATTTCGGGTGATCCCTCTTGAGCATGTATGCTTCTGCTACTTGTTCAACATCACATTCTCTTCCGCAAACAGCGAAACGCTTTGACTCGGTGAGTTTCGCGGCATTCCGACTTCGATGCCCCGGTTGCTGAAATTCAGTTGCCTTTGAATTTCGGGTGATCCCTCTTGAGCATGTATGCTTCTGCTACTTGTTCTACATCACATTCTCTTCCGCAAACGGCGAAACGCTTTGACTCGGTGAGTTTCGCGGCATTCCGACTTCGATGCCCCGGTTGCCGAAATTCAGTTGCCTTTGAATTTCGGGTGATCCCTCTTGAGCATGTATGCTTCTGCTACTTGTTCTACATCACACTTCTCTTCCGCAAACAGCGAAACGCTTTGACTCGGTGAGTTTCGCGGCATTCCGACTTCGATGCCCCGGTTGCCGAAATTCAGTTGCCTTTGAATTTCGGGTGATCCCTCTTGAGCATGTATGCTTCTGCTACTTGTTCTACATCACATTCTCTTCCGCAAACAGCGAAACGCTTTGACTCGGTGAGTTTCGCGGCATTCCGACTTCGATTCCCCGGTTGCCGAAATTCAGTTGCCTTTGAATTTCGGGTGATCCCTCTTGAGCATGTATGCTTCTGCTACTTGTTCTACATCACACTTCTCTTCCGCAAACGGCGAAACGCTTTGACTCGGTGAGTTTCGCGGCATTCCGACTTCGATGCCCCGGTTGCCGAAATTCAGTTGCCTTTGAATTTCGGGTGATCCCTCTTGAGCATGTATGCTTCTGCTACTTGTTCTACATCACACTTCCTTCCGCAAACAGCGAAACGCTTTGACTCGGTGAGTTTCGCGGCATTCCGACTTCGATGCCCCGGTTGCCGAAATTCAGTTGCCTTTGAATTTCGGGTGATCCCTCTTGAGCATGTATGCTTCTGCTACTTGTTCTACATCACATTTCTTCCGCAAACAGCGAAACGCTTTGACTCGGTGAGTTTCGCGGCATTCCGACTTCGATGCCCCGGTTGCCGAAATTCAGTTGCCTTTGAATTTCGGGTGATCCCTCTTGAGCATGTATGCTTCTGCTACTTGTTCTACATCACATTCTCTTCCGCAAACAGCGAAACGCTTTGACTCGGTGAGTTTCGCGGCATTCCGACTTCGATTCCCCGGTTGCCGAAATTCAGTTGCCTTTGAATTTCGGGTGATCCCTCTTGAGCATGTATGCTTCTGCTACTTGTTCTACATCACACTTCTCTCCGCAAACAGCGAAACGCTTTGACTCGGTGAGTTTCGCGGCATTCCGACTTCGATGCCCCGGTTGCCGAAATTCAGTTGCCTTTGAATTTCGGGTGATCCCTCTTGAGCATGTATGCTTCTGCTACTTGTTCTACATCACACTTCTCTTCCGCAAACGGCGAAACGCTTTGACTCGGTGAGTTTCGCGGCATTCCGACTTCGATGCCCCGGTTGCCGAAATTCAGTTGCCTTTGAATTTCGGGTGATCCCTCTTGAGCATGTATGCTTCTGCTACTTGTTCTACATCACACTTCCTTCCGCAAACGGCGAAACGCTTTGACTCGGTGAGTTTCGCGGCATTCCGACTTCGATGCCCCGGTTGCCGAAATTCAGTTGCCTTTGAATTTCGGGTGATCCCTCTTGAGCATGTATGCTTCTGCTACTTGTTCTACATCACACTTCCTTCCGCAAACGGCGAAACGCTTTGACTCGGTGAGTTTCGCGGCATTCCGACTTCGATGCCCCGGTTGCCGAAATTCAGTTGCCTTTGAATTTCGGGTGATCCCTCTTGAGCATGTATGCTTCTGCTACTTGTTCTACATCACATTTCTTCCGCAAACAGCGAAACGCTTTGACTCGGTGAGTTTCGCGGCATTCCGACTTCGATGCCCCGGTTGCCGAAATTCAGTTGCCTTTGAATTTCGGGTGATCCCTCTTGAGCATGTATGCTTCTGCTACTTGTTCTACATCACACTTCCTCCGCAAACAGCGAAACGCTTTGACTCGGTGAGTTTCGCGGCATTCCGACTTCGATGCCCCGGTTGCCGAAATTCAGTTGCCTTTGAATTTCGGGTGATCCCTCTTGAGCATGTATGCTTCTGCTACTTGTTCTACATCACTCTTCTTCCGCAAACGGCGAAACGCTTTGACTCGGTGAGTTTCGCGGCATTCCGACTTCGATGCCCCGGTTGCCGAAATTCAGTTGCCTTTGAATTTCGGGTGATCCCTCTTGAGCATGTATGCTTCTGCTACTTGTTCTACATCACACTTCCTTCCGCAAACAGCGAAACGCTTTGACTCGGTGAGTTTCGCGGCATTCCGACTTCGATGCCCCGGTTGCCGAAATTCAGTTGCCTTTGAATTTCGGGTGATCCCTCTTGAGCATGTATGCTTCTGCTACTTGTTCTACATCACACTTCCTTCCGCAAACAGCGAAACGCTTTGACTCGGTGAGTTTCGCGGCATTCCGACTTCGATGCCCCGGTTGCCGAAATTCAGTTGCCTTTGAATTTCGGGTGATCCCTCTTGAGCATGTATGCTTCTGCTACTTGTTCTACATCACACTTCCTTCCGCAAACGGCGAAACGCTTTGACTCGGTGAGTTTCGCGGCATTCCGACTTCGATGCCCCGGTTGCCGAAATTCAGTTGCCTTTGAATTTCGGGTGATCCCTCTTGAGCATGTATGCTTCTGCTACTTGTTCTACATCACACTTCCTTCCGCAAACGGCGAAACGCTTTGACTCGGTGAGTTTCGCGGCATTCCGACTTCGATGCCCCGGTTGCCGAAATTCAGTTGCCTTTGAATTTCGGGTGATCCCTCTTGAGCATGTATGCTTCTGCTACTTGTTCTACATCACACTTCCTTCCGCAAACGGCGAAACGCTTTGACTCGGTGAGTTTCGCGGCATTCCGACTTCGATGCCCCGGTTGCCGAAATTCAGTTGCCTTTGAATTTCGGGTGATCCCTCTTGAGCATGTATGCTTCTGCTACTTGTTCTACATCACACTTCCTTCCGCAAACGGCGAAACGCTTTGACTCGGTGAGTTTCGCGGCATTCCGACTTCGATGCCCCGGTTGCCGAAATTCAGTTGCCTTTGAATTTCGGGTGATCCCTCTTGAGCATGTATGCTTCTGCTACTTGTTCTACATCACATTCTCTTCCGCAAACAGCGAAACGCTTTGACTCGGTGAGTTTCGCGGCATTCCGACTTCGATGCCCCGGTTGCCGAAATTCAGTTGCCTTTGAATTTCGGGTGATCCCTCTTGAGCATGTATGCTTCTGCTACTTGTTCTACATCACACTTCTCTTCCGCAAACGGCGAAACGCTTTGACTCGGTGAGTTTCGCGGCATTCCGACTTCGATGCCCCGGTTGCCGAAATTCAGTTGCCTTTGAATTTCGGGTGATCCCTCTTGAGCATGTATGCTTCTGCTACTTGTTCTACATCACACTTTCTTCCGCAAACAGCGAAACGCTTTGACTCGGTGAGTTTCGCGGCATTCCGACTTCGATGCCCCGGTTGCCGAAATTCAGTTGCCTTTGAATTTCGGGTGATCCCTCTTGAGCATGTATGCTTCTGCTACTTGTTCTACATCACACTTCCTTCCGCAAACAGCGAAACGCTTTGACTCGGTGAGTTTCGCGGCATTCCGACTTCGATGCCCCGGTTGCCGAAATTCAGTTGCCTTTGAATTTCGGGTGATCCCTCTTGAGCATGTATGCTTCTGCTACTTGTTCTACATCACACTTCCTTCCGCAAAGGGAAACGCTTTGACTCGGTGAGTTTCGCGGCATTCCGACTTCGATGCCCCGGTTGCCGAAATTCAGTTGCCTTTGAATTTCGGGTGATCCCTCTTGAGCATGTATGCTTCTGCTACTTGTTCTACATCACACTTCCTTCCGCAAACGGCGAAACGCTTTGACTCGGTGAGTTTCGCGGCATTCCGACTTCGATGCCCCGGTTGCCGAAATTCAGTTGCCTTTGAATTTCGGGTGATCCCTCTTGAGCATGTATGCTTCTGCTACTTGTTCTACATCACACTTCCTTCCGCAAACGGCGAAACGCTTTGACTCGGTGAGTTTCGCGGCATTCCGACTTCGATGCCCCGGTTGCCGAAATTCAGTTGCCTTTGAATTTCGGGTGATCCCTCTTGAGCATGTATGCTTCTGCTACTTGTTCTACATCACACTTCCTTCCGCAAACAGCGAAACGCTTTGACTCGGTGAGTTTCGCGGCATTCCGACTTCGATGCCCCGGTTGCCGAAATTCAGTTGCCTTTGAATTTCGGGTGATCCCTCTTGAGCATGTATGCTTCTGCTACTTGTTCTACATCACACTTCCTTCCGCAAACAGCGAAACGCTTTGACTCGGTGAGTTTCGCGGCATTCCGACTTCGATGCCCCGGTTGCCGAAATTCAGTTGCCTTTGAATTTCGGGTGATCCCTCTTGAGCATGTATGCTTCTGCTACTTGTTCTACATCACACTTCTCTTCCGCAAACAGCGAAACGCTTTGACTCGGTGAGTTTCGCGGCATTCCGACTTCGATGCCCCGGTTGCCGAAATTCAGTTGCCTTTGAATTTCGGGTGATCCCTCTTGAGCATGTATGCTTCTGCTACTTGTTCTACATCACACTTCCTTCCGCAAACAGCGAAACGCTTTGACTCGGTGAGTTTCGCGGCATTCCGACTTCGATGCCCCGGTTGCCGAAATTCAGTTGCCTTTGAATTTCGGGTGATCCCTCTTGAGCATGTATGCTTCTGCTACTTGTTCTACATCACACTTCTCTTCCGCAAACGGCGAAACGCTTTGACTCGGTGAGTTTCGCGGCATTCCGACTTCGATGCCCCGGTTGCCGAAATTCAGTTGCCTTTGAATTTCGGGTGATCCCTCTTGAGCATGTATGCTTCTGCTACTTGTTCTACATCACATTCTCTTCCGCAAACAGCGAAACGCTTTGACTCGGTGAGTTTCGCGGCATTCCGACTTCGATGCCCCGGTTGCCGAAATTCAGTTGCCTTTGAATTTCGGGTGATCCCTCTTGAGCATGTATGCTTCTGCTACTTGTTCTACATCACACTTCCTTCCGCAAACGGCGAAACGCTTTGACTCGGTGAGTTTCGCGGCATTCCGACTTCGATGCCCCGGTTGCCGAAATTCAGTTGCCTTTGAATTTCGGGTGATCCCTCTTGAGCATGTATGCTTCTGCTACTTGTTCTACATCACACTTCCTTCCGCAAACGGCGAAACGCTTTGACTCGGTGAGTTTCGCGGCATTCCGACTTCGATGCCCCGGTTGCCGAAATTCAGTTGCCTTTGAATTTCGGGTGATCCCTCTTGAGCATGTATGCTTCTGCTACTTGTTCTACATCACACTTCCTTCCGCAAACAGCGAAACGCTTTGACTCGGTGAGTTTCGCGGCATTCCGACTTCGATGCCCCGGTTGCCGAAATTCAGTTGCCTTTGAATTTCGGGTGATCCCTCTTGAGCATGTATGCTTCTGCTACTTGTTCTACATCACACTTCCTTCCGCAAACAGCGAAACGCTTTGACTCGGTGAGTTTCGCGGCATTCCGACTTCGATGCCCCGGTTGCCGAAATTCAGTTGCCTTTGAATTTCGGGTGATCCCTCTTGAGCATGTATGCTTCTGCTACTTGTTCTACATCACACTTCCTTCCGCAAACGGCGAAACGCTTTGACTCGGTGAGTTTCGCGGCATTCCGACTTCGATGCCCCGGTTGCCGAAATTCAGTTGCCTTTGAATTTCGGGTGATCCCTCTTGAGCATGTATGCTTCTGCTACTTGTTCTACATCACACTTCCTTCCGCAAACAGCGAAACGCTTTGACTCGGTGAGTTTCGCGGCATTCCGACTTCGATGCCCCGGTTGCCGAAATTCAGTTGCCTTTGAATTTCGGGTGATCCCTCTTGAGCATGTATGCTTCTGCTACTTGTTCTACATCACACTTCTTCCGCAAACGGCGAAACGCTTTGACTCGGTGAGTTTCGCGGCATTCCGACTTCGATGCCCCGGTTGCCGAAATTCAGTTGCCTTTGAATTTCGGGTGATCCCTCTTGAGCATGTATGCTTCTGCTACTTGTTCTACATCACACTTCCTTCCGCAAACGGCGAAACGCTTTGACTCGGTGAGTTTCGCGGCATTCCGACTTCGATGCCCCGGTTGCCGAAATTCAGTTGCCTTTGAATTTCGGGTGATCCCTCTTGAGCATGTATGCTTCTGCTACTTGTTCTACATCACACTTCCTTCCGCAAACAGCGAAACGCTTTGACTCGGTGAGTTTCGCGGCATTCCGACTTCGATGCCCCGGTTGCCGAAATTCAGTTGCCTTTGAATTTCGGGTGATCCCTCTTGAGCATGTATGCTTCTGCTACTTGTTCTACATCACATTCTCTTCCGCAAACGGCGAAACGCTTTGACTCGGTGAGTTTCGCGGCATTCCGACTTCGATGCCCCGGTTGCCGAAATTCAGTTGCCTTTGAATTTCGGGTGATCCCTCTTGAGCATGTATGCTTCTGCTACTTGTTCTACATCACACTTCCTTCCGCAAACAGCGAAACGCTTTGACTCGGTGAGTTTCGCGGCATTCCGACTTCGATGCCCCGGTTGCCGAAATTCAGTTGCCTTTGAATTTCGGGTGATCCCTCTTGAGCATGTATGCTTCTGCTACTTGTTCTACATCACACTTCCTTCCGCAAACAGCGAAACGCTTTGACTCGGTGAGTTTCGCGGCATTCCAACTTCGATGACCCGGTTGCCGAAATTCAGTTGCCTTTGAATTTGGGGTCATCCCTCTTGAGCATGTATGCTTCTGCTACTTGTTCTACATCACACTTCCTTCCGCAAAGGGCGAAAGGCTTTGACTCGGTGAGTTTCGCGGAATTCCGACTTCGATGCCCCGGTTGCCGAAATTCAGTTGCCTTTGAATTTCGGGTGATCCCTTTTGAGCATGTATGCTTCTGCTACTTGTTCTACATCACACTTCCTTCCGCAAACAGCGAAACGCTTTGACTCGGTGAGTTTCGCGGCATTCCGACTTCGATGCCCCGGTTGCCGAAATTCAGTTGCCTTTGAATTTCGGGTGATCCCTCTTGAGCATGTATGCTTCTGCTACTTGTTCTACATCACATTCTCTTCCGCAAACGGCGAAACGCTTTGACTCGGTGAGTTTCGCGGCATTCCTGACTTCGATGCCCGGGTTGCCGAAATTCAGTTGACTTTGAATTTCGGGGTGATCCCTCTTTAGCATGTATGCTTCTGCTACTTTGTTCTACATTCACACTTCCTTCCGCAAACGGCGAAAACGCTTTGACCTCGGTGAGTTTCGCGGCATTCCGACTGCGATGCCCGAGTTGCCGAAATTTAGTTGCCTTTGAATTTCGGGTGATCCCTATGAGCAAGTATGTTTCTAGCTACTTGTTCTTACATACACTTCCTTCCGCAAACGGCGAAACGCCTTAGACACGGTGAGTTTCGCGGCATTCCGACTTCGATTGCGCGGTTGCCGAAATTCAGTTGCCTTTGAATTTCGGGTGATCCCTCTTGAGAAGTTATGCTTCTGCTACTTGTTCTACATCACACTTCCTTCCGCAAATAGAGAAACGCTTTGATCCGGTGAGTTTCGCGGCCATTCCGACTTCGATGCCCCGAGTTTGCCAAAATGTAGTTGCCTTTGAAATTTCGGGTGATCCCTCTTGAGCAAAGTATGCTTCTGCAACTTGTTCTACATCACCCTTCCTTCAGCAAAAAGAGAAACGCTTTGACTCGGTGAGTTTCGCGGCATTCCGAACTTCGATGCCCCGGTTTGCCGAAATTCCGTTGCCTTAGAATTTTCGGGTGGATCCCTCTTTAGCATGTATGCTTCTGATACTTGTTCTATATCACACTTCATTATGTAAATAGAGAAACGCTTTGACTCAGTGAGTTTCGCGGCATTCCGACTTCGATGCCGCGGTTGCCGAAATTCCGTTGCCTTTGAATTTCGGGTGATCCCTCTTGAGAAGATATGCTTCTGCTACTTGTTCTACATCACACTTCCTTCCGCAAACGGCGAAACGCTTTGACTCGGTGAGTTTCGCGGCATTCCGACTTCGATGCCCCGGTTGCCGAAATTCAGTTGCCTTTGAATTTCGGGTGATCCCTCTTGAGCATGTATGCTTCTGCTACTTGTTCTACATCACACTTCTTCCGCAAACAGCGAAACGCTTTGACTCGGTGAGTTTCGCGGCATTCCGACTTCGATGCCCCGGTTGCCGAAATTCAGTTGCCTTTGAATTTCGGGTGATCCCTCTTGAGCATGTATGCTTCTGCTACTTGTTCTACATCACATTCTCTTCCGCAAACAGCGAAACGCTTTGACTCGGTGAGTTTCGCGGCATTCCGACTTCGATGCCCCGGTTGCCGAAATTCAGTTGCCTTTGAATTTCGGGTGATCCCTCTTGAGCATGTATGCTTCTGCTACTTGTTCTACATCACATTCTCTTCCGCAAACAGCGAAACGCTTTGACTCGGTGAGTTTCGCGGCATTCCGACTTCGATGCCCCGGTTGCCGAAATTCAGTTGCCTTTGAATTTCGGGTGATCCCTCTTGAGCATGTATGCTTCTGCTACTTGTTCTACATCACACTTCTCTTCCGCAAACAGCGAAACGCTTTGACTCGGTGAGTTTCGCGGCATTCCGACTTCGATGCCCCGGTTGCCGAAATTCAGTTGCCTTTGAATTTCGGGTGATCCCTCTTGAGCATGTATGCTTCTGCTACTTGTTCTTCATCACACTTCCTTCCACAAAACAACGAAAGGCTTTGACTCGGTGACTTTCGCGACATTCATACTTCGATTGCCCCGGTTGCTGATAATTCAGTATTGCCTTTTGATTTCGGGTGAACCCTCTTTGAGCATGTATGCTTCTGCTACTTGTTCTACATCACACTTCCTTCCTCAAACAGCAGAAACGCTTTTGCTCAGTGACTTTGCCGGCATTACGACTTCGGATGCCCCGGTTGCCGACAATTCAGTATTGCCTTTGAATTTCGGGTGATGCCCCTCTTGAGCATGTAAGCTTCTATCTACTATGGTGTCTACATCACCTACTTCCTTCCTTAACAGCGAAAGGCTTTTACTCGGTGAGTTTTCCGCGGCATTCCCGACTTCGATGCCCCGGTTATGCGCGAAATTACAGTTGCCTTTGAAATTTCGGGTGATCCCTCTTGAGCATGTATGCTTCTGCTACTTGTTCTACATCACACTTCCTTCCGCAAAGGGCGTAACGCTTTGACTCGGTGAGTTTAGCGGCATTCCGACTTGGATTCCCCCGTTGCCGAAATTCAGTTGCCTTTGAATTTCGGGTGATCCCTCTTGAGCATGTATGCTTCTGCTACCTTGTTCTACATCACACTCTCTTCCGCAAACAGCGGAAACGCTTTGACTCGGTGAGTTTCGCGGCATTCCGACTTGGATTCCCGGTTGCCGAAATTCAGTTGCCTTTGAATTTCGGTGATCCCTCTTGAGCATGTATGCTTCTGCTACTTGTTCTACATCACTCTTCCTTCCGCAAACAGCGAAACGCTTTGACTCGGTGAGTTTCGCGGCATTCCGACTTCGATGCCCCGGTTGCCGAAATTCAGTTGCCTTTGAATTTCGGGTGATCCCTCTTGGGCATGTATGCTTCTGCTACTTGTTCTACATCACACTTCCTTCCGCAAACAGCGAAACGCTTTGACTCGGTGATTTTCGCGGCATTCCGACTTGGATTCCCCGGTTGCCGAAATTCAGTTGCCTTTGAATTTCGGGTGATCCCTCTTGAGCATGTATGCTTCTGCTACTTGTTCTACATCACACTTCCTTCCGCAAACAGCGAAACGCTTTGACTCGGTGAGTTTCGCGGCATTCCGACTTGGATTCCCCGGTTGCCGAAATTCAGTTGCCTTTGAATTTCGGGTGATCCCTCTTGAGCATGTATGCTTCTGCTACTTGTTCTACATCACACTTCCTTCCTCAAACAGCGAAACGCTTTGACTCGGTGAGTTTCGCGGCATTCCGACTTCGATGCCCCGGTTGCCGAAATTCAGTTGCCTTTGAATTTCGGGTGATCCCTCTTGAGCATGTATGCTTCTGCTACTTGTTCTACATCACACTCTCTTCCTCAAACAGCGAAACGCTTTGACTCGGTGAGTTTCGCGGCATTCCGACTTGGATTCCCCGGTTGCCGAAATTCAGTTGCCTTTGAATTTCGGGTGATCCCTCTTGAGCATGTATGCTTCTGCTACTTGTTCTACATCACACTTCCTTCCTCAAACAGCGAAACGCTTTGACTCGGTGAGTTTCGCGGCATTCCGACTTCGATGCCCGGTTGCCGAAATTCAGTTGCCTTTGAATTTCGGGTGATCCCTCTTGAGCATGTATGCTTCTGCTACTTGTTCTACATCACACTCTCTTCCGCAAACAGCGAAACGCTTTGACTCGGTGAGTTTCGCGGCATTCCGACTTCGATGCCCCGGTTGCCGAAATTCAGTTGCCTTTGAATTTCGGGTGATCCCTCTTGAGCATGTATGCTTCTGCTACTTGTTCTACGTCACACTTCCTTCCTTAAACAGCGAAACGCTTTGACTCGGTGAGTTTCGCGGCATTCCGACTTGGATTCCCCGGTTGCCGAAATTCAGTTGCCTTTGAATTTCGGGTGATCCCTCTTGAGCATGTATGCTTCTGCTACTTGTTCTACATCACACTTCCTTCCTCAAAGGGCGAAACGCTTTGACTCGGTGAGTTTCGCGGCATTCCGACTTGGATGCCCCGGTTGCCGAAATTCAGTTGCCTTTGAATTTCGGGTGATCCCTCTTGAGCATGTATGCTTCTGCTACTTGTTCTACATCACACTTCCTTCCTCAAACAGCGAAACGCTTTGACTCGGTGAGTTTCGCGGCATTCCGACTTGGATTCCCCGGTTGCCGAAATTCAGTTGCCTTTGAATTTCGGGTGATCCCTCTTGAGCATGTATGCTTCTGCTACTTGTTCTACATCACACTTCCTTCCGCAAACAGCGAAACGCTTTGACTCGGTGACTTTTGCGGCATTCCGACTTCGATGCCCCGGTTGCCGAAATTCAGTTGCCTTTGAATTTCGGGTGATCCCTCTTGAGCATGTATGCTTCTGCTACTTGTTCTACATCACACTTCCTTCCTTAAACAGCGAAACGCTTTGACTCGGTGAGTTTCGCGGCATTCCGACTTGGATGCCCCGGTTGCCGAAATTCAGTTGCCTTTGAATTTCGGGTGATCCCTCTTGAGCATGTATGCTTCTGCTACTTGTTCTACATCACACTTCCTTCCGCAAACAGCGAAACGCTTTGACTCGGTGAGTTTCGCGGCATTCCGACTTGGATGCCCCGGTTGCCGAAATTCAGTTGCCTTTGAATTTCGGGTGATCCCTCTTGAGCATGTATGCTTCTGCTACTTGTTCTACATCACACTTCCTTCCGCAAACAGCGAAACGCTTTGACTCGGTGAGTTTCGCGGCATTCCGACTTGGATGCCCCGGTTGCCGAAATTCAGTTGCCTTTGAATTTCGGGTGATCCCTCTTGAGCATGTATGCTTCTGCTACTTGTTCTACATCACATTCTTTTCCGCAAACAGCGAAACGCTTTGACTCGGTGAGTTTCGCGGCATTCCGACTTGGATTCCCCGGTTGCCGAAATTCAGTTGCCTTTGAATTTCGGGTGATCCCTCTTGAGCATGTATGCTTCTGCTACTTGTTCTACATCACACTTCCTTCCGCAAACAGCGAAACGCTTTGACTCGGTGAGTTTCGCGGCATTCCGACTTGGATGCCCCGGTTGCCGAAATTCAGTTGCCTTTGAATTTCGGGTGATCCCTCTTGAGCATGTATGCTTCTGCTACTTGTTCTACATCACACTTCCTTCCTCAAACAGCGAAACGCTTTGACTCGGTGAGTTTCGCGGCATTCCGACTTCGATGCCCCGGTTGCCGAAATTCAGTTGCCTTTGAATTTCGGGTGATCCCTCTTGAGCATGTATGCTTCTGCTACTTGTTCTACATCACACTTCCTTCCGCAAACAGCGAAACGCTTTGACTCGGTGAGTTTCGCGGCATTCCGACTTCGATGCCCCGGTTGCCGAAATTCAGGTGCCTTTGAATTTCGGGTGATCCCTCTTGAGCTTGTATGCTTCTGCTACTTGGTCTACGTCACACTTCCTTCCTTAAACAGCGAAACGCTTTGACTCGGTGACTTTCGCGGCATTCCGACTTCGATGCCCCGGTTGCCGAAATTCAGTTGCCTTTGAATTTCGGGTGATCCCTCTTGAGCATGTATGCTTCTGCTACTTGTTCTACGTCACACTTCCTTCCTCAAACAGCGAAACGCTTTGACTCGGTGAGTTTCGCGGCATTCCGACTTCGATGCCCCGGTTGCCGAAATTCAGTTGCCTTTGAATTTCGGGTGATCCCTCTTGAGCATGTATGCTTCTGCTACTTGTTCTACATCACACTTCCTTCCTTAAACAGCGAAAGGCTTTGACTCGGTGAGTTTCGCGGCATTCCGACTTCGATGCCCCGGTTGCCGAAATTCAGTTGCCTTTGAATTTCGGGTGATCCCTCTTGAGCTTGTATGCTTCTGCTACTTGGTCTACATCACACTTCCTTCCTTAAACAGCGAAACGCTTTGACTCGGTGAGTTTCGCGGCATTCCGACTTCGATGCCCTGGTTGCCGAAATTCATTTGCCTTTGAATTTCGGGTGATCCCTCTTGAGCATGTATGCTTCTGCTACTTGTTCTACATCACATTCTCTTCCGCAAACAGCGAAACGCTTTGACTCGATGAGTTTCGCGGCATTCCGATTTGGATTCCCCGGTTGCCGAAATTCAGTTGCCTTTGAATTTCGGGTGATCCCTCTTGAGCATGTATGCTTCTGCTACTTGTTCTACATCACACTTCCTTCCGCAAACAGCGAAACGCTTTGACTCGGTGAGTTTCGCGGCATTCCGACTTGGATTCCCCGGTTGCTGAAATTCAGTTGCCTTTGAATTTCGGGTGATCCCTCTTGAGCATGTATGCTTCTGCTACTTGTTCTACACCACTCTTCCTTCCACAAAGGGCGTAACGCTTTGACTCGGTGAGTTTCGCGGCATTCCGACTTGGATTCCCGGTTGCCGAAATTCAGTTGCCTTTGAATTTCGGGTGATCCCTCTTGAGCATGTATGCTTCTGCTACTTGTTCTACATCACACTTCCTTCCGCAAACAGCGAAACGCTTTGACTCGGTGAGTTTCGCGGCATTCCGACTTGGATGCCCCGGTTGCCGAAATTCAGTTGCCTTTGAATTTCGGGTGATCCCTCTTGAGCATGTATGCTTCTGCTACTTGTTCTACATCACACTTCCTTCCGCAAACAGCGAAACGCTTTGACTCGGTGAGTTTCGCGGCATTCCGACTTGGATTCCCAGGTTGCTGAAATTCAGTTGCCTTTGAATTTCGGGTGATCCCTCTTGAGCATGTATGCTTCTGCTACTTGTTCTACACCACTCTTCCTTCCGCAAAGGGCGTAACGCTTTGACTCGGTGAGTTTCGCGGCATTCCGACTTGGATTCCACGGTTGCCGAAATTCAGTTGCCTTTGAATTTCGGGTGATCCCTCTTGAGCATGTATGCTTCTGCTACTTGTTCTACATCACACTTCCTTCCTCAAACAGCGAAAGGCTTTGACTCGGTGACTTTTGCGGCATTCCGACTTCGATGCCCCGATTGCCGAAATTCAGTTGCCTTTGAATTTCGGGTGATCCCTCTTGAGCTTGTATGCTTCTGCTACTTGGTCTACGTCACACTACTGACACTACCAAAAGCTTGATGTCTCTTCCCAAGTGCAGGAGTGTCGAAGTAATAAATAACCCGGCAAGACCGGGGTCGAACCACAGAGAGGTTAATTGTATAAATTATAAATAACAAGACAACAACAACAACAACAACAATAACAACAACAACAACAACAATAATAATACTCAGTACGTGGCGTTGTTATACCTGAGAATGATCTAAAGATCGGGTCACAGGTTTCCAGCCTATATACTGACTTTATGAAAAGATCAAAGATATATAGTATATAATATAAACAGAATGTAAATAATAATAATAATAACAATGATAATAATAATAATAACAGAAGATGAAGAAATTAATGAGAACTTTGAGATAAAAGATAAATGTAAGGATTAAACAATGATAAAAACAAATGTCAAGGTTAGAGGATCCACTAATGGTACTTCAAACAAGTATAATATAAACTCTTATTACTCAATTGGAAACCACACATAAAGGAGGTTCCAATCAGATTATAAATTGTTAACATGATTACATTAATTATCTTATTCGAATAAAGCTAATACTTGTAAATGTTGGCAGGCATTCATGATTATAACTTATGTTAACAACAAATCAAGTTCCTTTCATAGCTCAGGTGTCGGTTAAACCATACAGTATGGGCTATGAAAGTGCCAAGTATTTGTTGTACCAAGTGTTACACAACATAAATCTAGATTAACCATTTAACAAGCAAAGTATTAAAGTGAACAAGATAACAAATATAAAACATGTTAGTATCCAACGTTAAGGTCCATGTTAAGTTTATATTATACTTGTTCTTACACCATTAGTGTACCCTTTTCACCTTGACATAATTAACTTAGCTAGACATAATAAAAGAAAGAAACATAAATGAGCAAGACAAGAACATAAATGAGAAAGAAGTTAACTAGACAAAGGAAAGGAAATGAAGTGCATAAACTTGATATTAATGAAAGCAAGACATAAGCAATACAAAGAGAGAAAGCAAGAGCATGATCTTGATCTGAACTCCAAGATGCCTTAATACATGGTAAGTGCCTCCTTTTATAGGCCAAAATTTGGAACTATTGATTTGTTGACTAATTGATGAGTGGGTGGCCACATCTTGACTTTGGTGACAATTCTTATCTTCTTGTCTGAACAAAACGTCATTGCTAACATCATAATTTGCCCAGAATCCTCAGGAATGTTCTAGGAAATTGTCTCAGCTTTCCAACAAAAAAAAGATGAGGTCATTTGGACTTCTAGAACTCAAGATATGGGCTGAACACTAAATAGTGTCTGGGCTGCAGGACAGCTTCGGACTTCTTCGTTGTTCCTTCAATTTGGACTTCAAAACGGCCTTCTTAGATCTTGGGCTCCTCATAAAAGTTGTAGGCCTTTGTCTTACCTTTCCATCCATATAAAATGGACCTAAATCCGAGATCTAGAGCTCCAGATATGATCCAATTACCGAGCAATGTTCCGGTTTGGACTGCACCGACATCTCTTTTCTAAGTTTGGCCATCTCTTTGTCCTTTAACTTTCAATACTTAAACTCATCAATCAATCCTTTTATTTATGTGATCGGCCTGCATTTAAGATGAGCATTTACCATAAATTAAGGTATCTTATAATATCAAAGTTGTTATTATAAAACATGCTTTAGTTAAGGAGTTATTGATACTTCAAGTGCAAAATGATGATATAAAACCTTGATAAACATGCACTTTTAAGTACTAATCACACCCCCCAACCAGCTTATTACTAGTCCCTAGTAATCTAAAGCGTTAAAATAGAGAAACAATTTGCAAGTATCACAAAGCAAGGCATTCATCATTCAACTTCTATTAATCTATCCAGATAAACAAACTCTCACTAAATTTATATTACTGCTTCATACTTCTTAAACAAGATATTAATAAACCTTCTTTTTACGTGCTCAATATATGAAAACATAGATGATGGGGCTTTTGTTGGAAGAAAACAATATTATGTTCAAATGTTTAAGGTGAACTTCCTTGGGTTGGGATTATTATTATTATTACTCTCTTTTTTTTTCTTTTTTTTTCTTTTTTTTTGCAAATTATATACTAACCCTTACCCTTAGTTGTTACCTTCAACAAAAGAACATAAATAATGTAATAATCCAATGTGCAACCCACAATCATATGTTAAAGTGTGTGTGTGAAAATGAAGGTTTAATAATACTTGTTAAATGAGTATATGAGCAGAATCAAGTGATAACAATGCGAGAGTTTGTAAACCTGAATATTTCAAGAAGTATTCTAATAGGCCTTGTTATGAATATTGCAAATAACCATTAAAATTTTTTTACTACGATGCGTCTCAAGAATAATTCCTCTTTACTCTGCCATCCTAGTAATAACAGTTTTGCCAAATGGTTTTTAAAAACAACAACAGTTAGTTGGTTAGTTTTTTTTTTTTTTTTTAAACTACTACCCTCTCCCCCCAACCAAAACGAGACATTGTCCTCAATGTCCTAAGGTAGAAAAATAGAGTATAGAAGACATCACCTGAAACAGCAAACAATGACAAACCTGAAACACACTTAAACAAATATAAGAAGTAACAAAACAAAATAATATGCTATTAATAACACAAAAGACACAAGGTTTCACAGATGAAGGCTCAAATCTAATCTAAGCTTTTTACGGCTTTCCTTAGCTGACCAATCTAGGCGACTCATGCAAGGATCAATGACAGGGATGAAAGATTGTAGTTGGTCAATCAATTGTTCAGCAGTAGCAGCAGAGATTATGATTTGTCGTGCCGAAGATGTTATAAATTCCTGTTCCACAGCTTGATCAAGGAAAGATAGCAACTTATCATAAAAACCATTAACATTTAACAAACCTATAGGTTTATGGTGAATGTGCAGTTGGGCCCAAGATGAAATATGAAAGATCTCTTCCAATGTGCCCAGACCACCTGGTAAGGCAATGAAGGCATCAGCATGGTTAAACATGGTATTCAGTCGGTCAGACATTGTTGGGACCTGTAGTTCCTCTCCAATTGTTTTTCCAATGATGTCCCCAGTTGCTAAAGCTTTGGGGACAACCCCCAAAACTTGACTGCCTCCTAAAAATGCAGCCATTGAAACACCTCCCATTAACCCAAGGCTGCCTCCCCCATACACTAAATGAATCTTTCTCTCAGCTAGTACTTGACCAAGATGATTTGCTGATTCTAAAAACTCTTTTTCTTTCCCAGGGCTGGATCCACCGAAAACACAAATATTTTTTATGTGATGACTTGAGGAACCTGCCATTTCTACACACTTCTATATTTGATGAATGTATGGGATGAGTAGAAATGAAGGGAAGGAAGAGAATAATTTATAGATGAAAAAGTGAAAATGCAATCATACCACCTATATATAGGCCAGCTGTAGTCTCACACTCTCTCTCTCTTTATTTATTTATTTTGACAAAGCATGTATGTACAGGTAGTTGTGATTGTGGCTCACATCTTCCCTTGGTTTTACGTCCAAGAACGGCTTAAACGCCCTCTATGGGTCGGGGATAGGCTTCCCATCCAGTTTTCTTAAAAACTGGCAAACAGGGTCTTTTTTAGTCAGATTCCCAAGACTAAGTCGAGCATGTTCTTTATGAAAATGGAGTCATAAGTCATGAAATGCACCATGCACATCTTCACCAGGATATGCCTCAAAAGTCAATAAAAGATTATCTAAAGATTCCTTATGTTTTGAAATGAATCCTGACTTTTGACAATTTTCACAAGTTTTGCAGAACACATATGCGTCTTTGAACATGGTGGGCCAATAAAATCCACATTGTAAGATTTTTGCAGTCGTCTTTCTTGATGAGAATTGACTCCCACATGCTTCAGAATGACAAAGTTTAATGACACTACTTACCTCATTGTTAGGAATGCATCTTTGAAATTTTTGATCAGGACAATATTTGAATAAGTTAGGGTCATCCCAATAAAAGTTCTTCACTTCGTTCAAAAACTTTCCTTTGTCTTCAGTACTCCAGTGAGCTGGCAAATCTCCTGTTACAGGAAAATTAATATGTTTAGCAAACCAAGGCATTGAACTATGAGAAAGTAAGGATTCTTCAGGAAAGTAATCATCAATTGGTGTGATGTCAGATGTCAAATCTGCTGTCACTCTTGACAAAAGATCGGCATTAATATTTTTGGTGCCTTTTTCATCCGTGATTTCTTCCTGAGAATAAATCATTTGCAAATCTTCATATTCATCCAACTCAATTTTACTTAAAGTAGATTCAAGTTGATCATGAACTAATTCTTCAATATGATCTACTTCTTGTAAATCATTATCATCTCCAGGCTGCTTGCAAATGTTGAAAATATTCATCTCCAATGTCATGTTTCCAAATGATAGCTTCATCAGTCCATTCCTACAATTAATCAATGCATTAGAAGTGGCAAGAAATGGACGTCCTAAAATGACAGGAATTGAATTACATGCTTCAACAGGTTGCGTGTCCAAGACAACAAAATCCACAGGATAAATGAATTTATCAACTTGTACCAACACATCTTCAATTATTCCTCTAGGCACTTTTACAGATCTATCGGCGAGTAAAAGAGTTACAGAGGTTGGTTTTAACTCACCTAGATTGAGACTCTGAAAAACTGAATATGGAAGTAAATTCACACTAGCTCCAAGATCAAGTAAGGCTCTTTCAATTTTATGTTCTCCAATAAAGCAAGAAATTGTAGGACAACCAGGGTCTTTATATTTCAAAGCATTATTGTTCTGAAGAATGGCACTTACTTGTTCGGCTAAAAATGCTTTCTTTTTCACATTCAATTTTCTCTTCACAGTGCACAGATCTTTCAAAAATTTAGCATAGGAAGGAACCTGTTTAATAGCATCCAACAAAGGTATATTGATCCTTACCTGTTTGAAAATTTCAAAGATTTCAGAGTTGTGATTGACTTTCCTTTGTTTGGTCATGGCATGAGGAAATGGAAGTGCTGGCGGGGAATCAACCTTCTCTTTGCAATGTTCAGGTTCAACCCCTTCCTTACCCTCAGAGATAGACTCATCATCTTTCTCACAAGGTTCAAGAATGGGTTTTTCAATAACCTTACCACTACGAAGAGTGATGACTGATTTGACTTGATCCATGTGTTGGCTTCCAGAACTACTTGCATTTGCATTGTATTGCCCCTTTGGATTTTGCTGTGGTTGAGAAGGAAACTTACCTTTCTCTTGGAAACTGAGAGCAGATGTTAATTTTGCAAGAGCATCTTTAAAATCTGTCATGCTTTGAGCAAGTTGAGTGTTGATTGTCTCCTGCTTTTCAATGAATGCATGCAATGTTTCCTCAAAATTTCTTCTAGGAGGTGGAGCATAAGGAGGTGCATATCCATGAGAATTTTGGAAATTATGGTGTGCTTGAAATGGTGGTTGTGAAGTTTGTGCATTATTATTGTCACTCTTCCAACTGAAATTTGGGTGATTTCTCCAACCAGGGTTGTACGTTTGTGAGTATGGGTTATGGTTGGGTCTTTGGAAACTGTTTAAAGCATGGGCTTGTTCATGGAGGCATTCCTTAAAAGAAGGCAAAGTTGGACAATCATTTGTTGAATGTTCATTGGTTTCACAGATTTGACACACAATGTCTTGAACAGATTTTAATTGACCACTTTTTTTCAATTCAAGTGCTTCGACTTTTCTAGCTAAAGATGCAAACTTAGCTTGGAGGTCATGATCTTCCCTAAGGTTGTGCATACCTCCACTAGATGTATGAGGTTGAGTTTTACTTGGTGCCTCATAAGTACCTGTGGTATCCCAATTTTGAGCATTTTCGGCTAGCAAGTCTAGGTACTCCATTGCTTCATTAGGGTCTTTATCTTCAAAGGTTCCATTGCACATCAATTCAACCATTTGCCTATCTCTAGGTGTTAAACCTTCATAAAAATGTGAAACCAATCTCCATGTTTCAAAACCATGATGTGGGCAAGTATTAAGCAAATCTCGATACCTATCCCAACATTGGTAAAATGTTTCTCCTGGCTTTTGAGTGAAAGTGATGATTTGTCTTTTGAAAGAGTTTGTTCTGTGAGATGGAAAAAACTTCTTTAAAAATTGTTGTTGCATATCATCCCAAGCACGAATGGATCTTGGTCTCAAATTTTGTAGCCATGTTTTAGCTTTATCTTTTAATGAAAAAGGAAAAAGCTTTAATCGAATGGTGTTCATGCTACAATTTGAGTCATTATAGGTATTACAGACCTCCTCAAATTCCCTTAAATGCAAGTATGGATTTTCTAAGTCTAAACCATGAAAAGAAGGTAGGAGTTGAATAATGCCTGGCTTAAAATTAAAATGAGATGCATCAGGAGGGAAAACTATGCATGAGGGTGCACTTGTTCTTGTGGGATTCATGTGGTCTCTAAGTGTTCTCATACGGTTATTCTCATTATTCTCATTATGAAGCGATTGATTATCTTCTTCGGCCATATTTTCTGAAAATGATGAGGATACCCTACAAAGTCGACCACTTAATGTACGTGACCAAACTCGCATGCACGTGTAGAAAGAGAATAAAAGGAAGAAAAGAAAATAGAAGAAAAAGAAACAAAATAAAACAAAGAAAACAAAAGTTAGATAAAATGAAAAGTGAAAAGAGAAAATAAATTAAATATTATAATTTATACAAGAATTTACCTCCCCGGCAACGGCGCCAAAAACTTGACACGACCAAAAGCTTGATGTCTCTTCCCAAGTGCAGGAGTGTCGAAGTAATAAATAACCCGGCAAGACCGGGGTCGAACCACAGAGAGGTTAATTGTATAAATTATAAATAACAAGACAACAACAACAACAACAACAATAACAACAACAACAACAACAATAATAATACTCAGTACGTGGCGTTGTTATACCTGAGAATGATCTAAAGATCGGGTCACAGGTTTCCAGCCTATATACTGACTTTATGAAAAGATCAAAGATATATAGTATATAATATAAACAGAATGTAAATAATAATAATAATAACAATGATAATAATAATAATAACAGAAGATGAAGAAATTAATGAGAACTTTGAGATAAAAGATAAATGTAAGGATTAAACAATGATAAAAACAAATGTCAAGGTTAGAGGATCCACTAATGGTACTTCAAACAAGTATAATATAAACTCTTATTACTCAATTGGAAACCACACATAAAGGAGGTTCCAATCAGATTATAAATTGTTAACATGATTACATTAATTATCTTATTCGAATAAAGCTAATACTTGTAAATGTTGGCAGGCATTCATGATTATAACTTATGTTAACAACAAATCAAGTTCCTTTCATAGCTCAGGTGTCGGTTAAACCATACAGTATGGGCTATGAAAGTGCCAAGTATTTGTTGTACCAAGTGTTACACAACATAAATCTAGATTAACCATTTAACAAGCAAAGTATTAAAGTGAACAAGATAACAAATATAAAACATGTTAGTATCCAACGTTAAGGTCCATGTTAAGTTTATATTATACTTGTTCTTACACCATTAGTGTACCCTTTTCACCTTGACATAATTAACTTAGCTAGACATAATAAAAGAAAGAAACATAAATGAGCAAGACAAGAACATAAATGAGAAAGAAGTTAACTAGACAAAGGAAAGGAAATGAAGTGCATAAACTTGATATTAATGAAAGCAAGACATAAGCAATACAAAGAGAGAAAGCAAGAGCATGATCTTGATCTGAACTCCAAGATGCCTTAATACATGGTAAGTGCCTCCTTTTATAGGCCAAAATTTGGAACTATTGATTTGTTGACTAATTGATGAGTGGGTGGCCACATCTTGACTTTGGTGACAATTCTTATCTTCTTGTCTGAACAAAACGTCATTGCTAACATCATAATTTGCCCAGAATCCTCAGGAATGTTCTAGGAAATTGTCTCAGCTTTCCAACAAAAAAAAGATGAGGTCATTTGGACTTCTAGAACTCAAGATATGGGCTGAACACTAAATAGTGTCTGGGCTGCAGGACAGCTTCGGACTTCTTCGTTGTTCCTTCAATTTGGACTTCAAAACGGCCTTCTTAGATCTTGGGCTCCTCATAAAAGTTGTAGGCCTTTGTCTTACCTTTCCATCCATATAAAATGGACCTAAATCCGAGATCTAGAGCTCCAGATATGATCCAATTACCGAGCAATGTTCCGGTTTGGACTGCACCGACATCTCTTTTCTAAGTTTGGCCATCTCTTTGTCCTTTAACTTTCAATACTTAAACTCATCAATCAATCCTTTTATTTATGTGATCGGCCTGCATTTAAGATGAGCATTTACCATAAATTAAGGTATCTTATAATATCAAAGTTGTTATTATAAAACATGCTTTAGTTAAGGAGTTATTGATACTTCAAGTGCAAAATGATGATATAAAACCTTGATAAACATGCACTTTTAAGTACTAATCAACTACCTTCCTTAAACAGCGAAACGCTTTGACTCGGTGAGTTTCGCGGCATTCCGACTTCAATGCCCCGGTTGCCGAAATTCAGTTGCCTTTGAATTTCGGGTGATCCCTCTTGAGCTTGTATGCTTCTGCTACTTGTTCTACATCACACTTCCTTCCTTAAACAGCGAAACGCTTTGACTCGGTGAGTTTCGCGGCATTCCGACTTCGATGCCCGGTTGCCGAAATTCAGTTGCCTTTGAATTTCGGGTGATCCCTCTTGAGCATGTATGCTTCTGCTACTTGTTCTACATCACATTCCTTCCGCAAACAGCGAAACGCTTTGACTCGGTGAGTTTCGCGGCATTCCGACTTGGATTCCCCGGTTGCCGAAATTCAGTTGCCTTTGAATTTCGGGTGATCCCTCTTGAGCATGTATGCTTCTGCTACTTGTTCTACATCACACTTCCTTCCGCAAACAGCGAAACGCTTTGACTCGGTGAGTTTCGCGGCATTCCGACTTCGATTCCCCGGTTGCCGAAATTCAGTTGCCTTTGAATTTCGGGTGATCCCTCTTGAGCATGTATGCTTCTGCTACTTGTTCTAAATCAGACTTCTTCCGAAAAGGGCGAAACGCTTTGACTCGATGAGTTTCGCGGCATTCCAACTTCGATGCCCCGGTTGCCGAAATTCAGTTGCCTTTGAATTTCGGGTGATCCCTCTTGAGCATGTATGCTTCTGCTACTTGTTCTACATCACACTTCCTTCCGCAAACAGCGAAACGCTTTGACTCGGTGAGTTTCGCGGCATTCCGACTTCGATTCCCCGGTTGCCGAAATTCAGTTGCCTTTGAATTTCGGGTGATCCCTCTTGAGCATGTATGCTTCTGCTACTTGTTCTACATCACACTTCCTTCCGCAAACAGCGAAACGCTTTGACTCGGTGAGTTTTGCGGCATTCCGACTTCGATGCCCCGGTTGCCGAAATTCAGTTGCCTTTGAATTTCGGGTGATCCCTCTTGAGCATGTATGCTTCTGCTACTTGTTCTACATCACACTTCCTTCCGCAAACAGCGAAACGCTTTGACTCGGTGAGTTTCGCGGCATTCCGACTTCGATGCCCCGGTTGCCGAAATTCAGTTGCCTTTGAATTTCGGGTGATCCCTCTTGAGCATGTATGCTTCTGCTACTTGTTCTACATCACACTTCCTTCCTTAAACAGCGAAACGCTTTGACTCGGTGAGTTTTGCGGCATTCCGACTTCGATGCCCCGGTTGCCGAAATTCAGTTGCCTTTGAATTTCGGGTGATCCCTCTTGAGCATGTATGCTTCTGCTACTTGTTCTACATCACACTTCCTTCCGCAAACAGCGAAACGCTTTGACTCGGTGAGTTTCGCGGCATTCCGACTTCGATGCCCCGGTTGCCGAAATTCAGTTGCCTTTGAATTTCGGGTGATCCCTCTTGAGCATGTATGCTTCTGCTACTTGTTCTACATCACATTCTCTTCCGCAAACAGCGAAACGCTTTGACTCGTTGAGTTTCGCGGCATTCCGATTTGGATTCCCCGTTTGCCGAAATTCAGTTGCCTTTGAATTTCGGGTGATCCCTCTTGAGCATGTATGCTTCTGCTACTTGTTCTACATCACACTTCCTTCCGCAAACAGCGAAACGCTTTGACTCGGTGAGTTTCGCGGCATTCCGACTTCGATTCCCCGGTTGCTGAAATTCAGTTGCCTTTGAATTTCGGGTGATCCCTCTTGAGCATGTATGCTTCTGCTACTTGTTCTACATCACTCTTCCTTCCGCAAACGGCGAAACGCTTTGACTCGGTGAGTTTCGCGGCATTCCGACTTGGATTCCCCGGTTGCCGAAATTCAGTTGCCTTTGAATTTCGGGTGATCCCTCTTGAGCATGTATGCTTCTGCTACTTGTTCTACATCACACTTCTTCCTTAAACAGCGAAACGCTTTGACTCGGTGAGTTTCGCGGCATTCCGACTTCGATGCCCCGGTTGCCGAAATTCAGTTGCCTTTGAATTTCGGGTGATCCCTCTTGAGCATGTATGCTTCTGCTACTTGTTCTACATCACACTTCCTTCCGCAAACAGCGAAACGCTTTGACTCGGTGAGTTTCGCGGCATTCCGACTTCGATGCCCCGGTTGCCGAAATTCAGTTGCCTTTGAATTTCGGGTGATCCCTCTTGAGCATGTATGCTTCTGCTACTTGTTCTACATCACACTTCCTTCCGCAAACAGCGAAACGCTTTGACTCGGTGAGTTTCGCGGCATTCCGACTTCGATTCCCGGTTGCCGAAATTCAGTTGCCTTTGAATTTCGGGTGATCCCTCTTGAGCATGTATGCTTCTGCTACTTGTTCTACATCACACTTCCTTCCGCAAACAGCGAAACGCTTTGACTCGGTGAGTTTCGCGGCATTCCGACTTCGATGCCCCGGTTGCCGAAATTCAGTTGCCTTTGAATTTCGGGTGATCCCTCTTGAGCATGTATGCTTCTGCTACTTGTTCTACATCACATTCCTTCCGCAAACAGCGAAACGCTTTGACTCGGTGAGTTTCGCGGCATTCCGACTTCGATTCCCGGTTGCCGAAATTCAGTTGCCTTTGAATTTCGGGTGATCCCTCTTGAGCATGTATGCTTCTGCTACTTGTTCTACATCACACTTCCTTCCGCAAACAGCGAAACGCTTTGACTCGGTGAGTTTCGCGGCATTCCGACTTCGATGCCCGGTTGCCGAAATTCAGTTGCCTTTGAATTTCGGGTGATCCCTCTTGAGCATGTATGCTTCTGCTACTTGTTCTACATCACACTTCCTTCCGCAAACAGCGAAACGCTTTGACTCGGTGAGTTTCGCGGCATTCCGACTTGGATTCCCCAGTTGCCGAAATTTAGTTGCCTTTGAATTTCGGGTGATCCCTCTTGAGCATGTATGCTTCTGCTACTTGTTCTACATCACACTTCCTTCCGCAAACAGCGAAACGCTTTGACTCGGTGAGTTTCGCGGCATTCCGACTTCGATGCCCGGTTGCCGAAATTCAGTTGCCTTTGAATTTCGGGTGATCCCTCTTGAGCATGTATGCTTCTGCTACTTGTTCTACATCACACTTCCTTCCGCAAAAGCGAAACGCTTTGACTCGGTGAGTTTCGCGGCATTCCGACTTCGATGCCCCGGTTGCCGAAATTCAGTTGCCTTTGAATTTCGGGTGATCCCTCTTGAGCATGTATGCTTCTGCTACTTGTTCTACATCACACTTCTTCCGCAAACAGCGAAACGCTTTGACTCGGTGAGTTTCGCGGCATTCCGACTTCGATGCCCCGGTTGCCGAAATTCAGTTGCCTTTGAATTTCGGGTGATCCCTCTTGAGCATGTATGCTTCTGCTACTTGTTCTACATCACATTCCTTCCGCAAACAGCGAAACGCTTTGACTCGGTGAGTTTCGCGGCATTCCGACTTCGATGCCCGGTTGCCGAAATTCAGTTGCCTTTGAATTTCGGGTGATCCCTCTTGAGCATGTATGCTTCTGCTACTTGTTCTACATCACACTTCTTCCGCAAACAGCGAAACGCTTTGACTCGGTGAGTTTCGCGGCATTCCGACTTCGATGCCCGGTTGCCGAAATTCAGTTGCCTTTGAATTTCGGGTGATCCCTCTTGAGCATGTATGCTTCTGCTACTTGTTCTACATCACACTTCCTTCCGCAAACAGCGAAACGCTTTGACTCGGTGAGTTTCGCGGCATTCCGACTTCGATGCCCGGTTGCCGAAATTCAGTTGCCTTTGAATTTCGGGTGATCCCTCTTGAGCATGTATGCTTCTGCTACTTGTTCTACATCACACTTCCTTCCGCAAACAGCGAAACGCTTTGACTCGGTGAGTTTCGCGGCATTCCGACTTCGATGCCCGGTTGCCGAAATTCAGTTGCCTTTGAATTTCGGGTGATCCCTCTTGAGCATGTATGCTTCTGCTACTTGTTCTACATCACACTTCCTTCCGCAAACAGCGAAACGCTTTGACTCGGTGAGTTTCGCGGCATTCCGACTTCGATGCCCGGTTGCCGAAATTCAGTTGCCTTTGAATTTCGGGTGATCCCTCTTGAGCATGTATGCTTCTGCTACTTGTTCTACATCACACTTCCTTCCGCAAACAGCGAAACGCTTTGACTCGGTGAGTTTCGCGGCATTCCGACTTCGATGCCCGGTTGCCGAAATTCAGTTGCCTTTGAATTTCGGGTGATCCCTCTTGAGCATGTATGCTTCTGCTACTTGTTCTACATCACACTTCCTTCCGCAAACAGCGAAACGCTTTGACTCGGTGAGTTTCGCGGCATTCCGACTTCGATGCCCGGTTGCCGAAATTCAGTTGCCTTTGAATTTCGGGTGATCCCTCTTGAGCATGTATGCTTCTGCTACTTGTTCTACATCACACTTCCTTCCGCAAACAGCGAAACGCTTTGACTCGGTGAGTTTCGCGGCATTCCGACTTCGATGCCCCGGTTGCCGAAATTCAGTTGCCTTTGAATTTCGGGTGATCCCTCTTGAGCATGTATGCTTCTGCTACTTGTTCTACATCACACTTCCTTCCGCAAACAGCGAAACGCTTTGACTCGGTGAGTTTCGCGGCATTCCGACTTCGATGCCCGGTTGCCGAAATTCAGTTGCCTTTGAATTTCGGGTGATCCCTCTTGAGCATGTATGCTTCTGCTACTTGTTCTACATCACACTTCTTCCGCAAACAGCGAAACGCTTTGACTCGGTGAGTTTCGCGGCATTCCGACTTCGATGCCCGGTTGCCGAAATTCAGTTGCCTTTGAATTTCGGGTGATCCCTCTTGAGCATGTATGCTTCTGCTACTTGTTCTACATCACACTTCTTCCGCAAACAGCGAAACGCTTTGACTCGGTGAGTTTCGCGGCATTCCGACTTCGATGCCCGGTTGCCGAAATTCAGTTGCCTTTGAATTTCGGGTGATCCCTCTTGAGCATGTATGCTTCTGCTACTTGTTCTACATCACACTTCCTTCCGCAAACAGCGAAACGCTTTGACTCGGTGAGTTTCGCGGCATTCCGACTTCGATGCCCGGTTGCCGAAATTCAGTTGCCTTTGAATTTCGGGTGATCCCTCTTGAGCATGTATGCTTCTGCTACTTGTTCTACATCACACTTCTTCCGCAAACAGCGAAACGCTTTGACTCGGTGAGTTTCGCGGCATTCCGACTTCGATGCCCGGTTGCCGAAATTCAGTTGCCTTTGAATTTCGGGTGATCCCTCTTGAGCATGTATGCTTCTGCTACTTGTTCTACATCACACTTCTTCCGCAAAGGCGAAACGCTTTGACTCGGTGAGTTTCGCGGCATTCCGACTTCGATGCCCGGTTGCCGAAATTCAGTTGCCTTTGAATTTCGGGTGATCCCTCTTGAGCATGTATGCTTCTGCTACTTGTTCTACATCACACTTCCTTCCGCAAACAGCGAAACGCTTTGACTCGGTGAGTTTCGCGGCATTCCGACTTCGATGCCCGGTTGCCGAAATTCAGTTGCCTTTGAATTTCGGGTGATCCCTCTTGAGCATGTATGCTTCTGCTACTTGTTCTACATCACATTCCTTCCGCAAACAGCGAAACGCTTTGACTCGGTGAGTTTCGCGGCATTCCGACTTCGATGCCCGGTTGCCGAAATTCAGTTGCCTTTGAATTTCGGGTGATCCCTCTTGAGCATGTATGCTTCTGCTACTTGTTCTACATCACACTTCCTTCCGCAAACAGCGAAACGCTTTGACTCGGTGAGTTTCGCGGCATTCCGACTTCGATGCCCGGTTGCCGAAATTCAGTTGCCTTTGAATTTCGGGTGATCCCTCTTGAGCATGTATGCTTCTGCTACTTGTTCTACATCACACTTCCTTCCTCAAACAGCGAAACGCTTTGACTCGGTGAGTTTCGCGGCATTCCGACTTCGATGCCCCGGTTGCCGAAATTCAGTTGCCTTTGAATTTCGGGTGATCCCTCTTGAGCATGTATGCTTCTGCTACTTGTTCTACATCACACTTCCTTCCTCAAACAGCGAAACGCTTTGACTCGGTGAGTTTCGCGGCATTCCGACTTCGATGCCCCGGTTGCCGAAATTCAGTTGCCTTTGAATTTCGGGTGATCCCTCTTGAGCATGTATGCTTCTGCTACTTGTTCTACATCACACTTCTTCCTTAAACAGCGAAACGCTTTGACTCGGTGAGTTTCGCGGCATTCCGACTTGGATGCCCCGGTTGCCGAAATTCAGTTGCCTTTGAATTTCGGGTGATCCCTCTTGAGCATGTATGCTTCTGCTACTTGTTCTACATCACACTTCCTTCTTAAACAGCGAAACGCTTTGACTCGGTGAGTTTCGCGGCATTCCGACTTCGATGCCCCGGTTGCCGAAATTCAGTTGCCTTTGAATTTCGGGTGATCCCTCTTGAGCATGTATGCTTCTGCTACTTGTTCTACATCACACTTCCTTCCGCAAACGGCGAAACGCTTTGACTCGGTGAGTTTCGCGGCATTCCGACTTCGATGCCCCGGTTGCCGAAATTCAGTTGCCTTTGAATTTCGGGTGATCCCTCTTGAGCATGTATGCTTCTGCTACTTGTTCTACATCACACTTCCTTCCTCAAACAGCGAAACACTTTGACTCGGTGACTTTTGCGGCATTCCGACTTCGATGCCCCGGTTGCCGAAATTCAGTTGCCTTTGAATTTCGGGTGATCCCTCTTGAGCATGTATGCTTCTGCTACTTGTTCTACATCAGACTTCTTCCGCAAATGGCGAAACGCTTTGACTCGGTGAGTTTCACGGCATTCCGACTTCGATGCCCGGTTGCCGAAATTCAGTTGCATTTGAATTTCGGGTGATCCGTCTTAAGCATGTATGATTCTGCTACTTGTTCTACATCACACTTCCATCCGCAAACTGCGTAACGCTTTGACTCGGTGAGTTTCGCGGCATTCCGACTTCAATGCCCCGGTTGCCGAAATTCAGTTGCCTTTGAATTTCGGGTGATCCCTCTTGAGCATGTATGCTTCTGCTACTTGTTCTACATCACAATTCCTTCTGCAAACGCGAAACGCTTTGACTCGGTGAGTTTCGCGGCATTCCGACTTCGATGCCCCGGTTGCCGAAATTCAGTTGCCTTTGAATTTCGGGTGATCCCTCTTGAGCATGTATGCGTTTTTCTACTTGTTCTACATCACACTTCCCTTCTCAAACAGCGAAAGGCTTTGACGCGGTGATGTTTTGCGGCATTCCGGGCTTCGATGCCCCGGTTGCCGAAATTCAGTTGCCTTTGAATTTCGGGTCTGATTCCCTTGCTTGAGCATGTATGCTTCTGCTACTTGGTTCTACGTCAGACTTCTTCCGCAAACAGCTGAAATGCTCGTGACTTCGATGGGTTTCGCGGACATTACGACTTCGATGGCCCCGGTTGCCGAAATCCAGTTGCCTTTGAATTTCGGGTGATCCCTCTTGCTAGCATTTATGCTTCTGCTACTTGTTCTACATCACACTTCCTTCCTCAAACAGCGAAACGCTTTGACTCGGTGACTTTTGCGGCATTCCTACTGCGAGGCCCAGTTGCCGAAATTCAGTTGCCTTCTGAATTTCGGGTGATTCCCTCTTGTAATGTATGCTTCTGCTACTTGTTCAACATGACACTTCCTTTGCAAAACAGTGAAACGTTTTGACTCGGTGAGTTTCCGCGGCATTCCGTCTTCGATGCCCCGGATGCCGTTAATTCAGTTGCCTTTGAATTTTCGGGGTTGATCGCTCTTGAGCATGTATGCTTCTGCTACTTGTTCTACATCCATACTTCCTTCCTTAAACAGCGAAAATGCATTGACTCGGTGAGTTTCGCGGCCTTCCGACTTCGATGACCCGGTTGCCGAAATTCAGTTGCCTTTGATTTTTGGGTGATCCCTCTTGGGCAAGTATGCTCTTGTGCTACTTGTTCCTGATCAGACTTCTTCCGCAAAGGGCCAAATGCTTTGACTCGATGAGTTTCGCGATATTTCGATCTTCGATGCCCGGTTGTCGAAAATTCAGTTGCCTTTGAATTTCGGGTGATCCCTCTTGAGCATGTATGCTTATGCTACTTGTTCTACGTCACATTTCTTCCTTAAACAGCGAAACGCTTTGAATCGGTGTGTTTCGCGGCATTTCGAATTCGATGCCCCGGTTGCTGAAAATTCAGTTGCCGTTGAATTTCGGGTGATCCCTCTTGAGCATGTATGCTTCTGCTACTTGTTCTACATCAGACTTCTTCCGCAAAGGCGAAACGCTTTGACTCGGTGAGTTTCGCGGCATTCCGACTTCGATGCCCCGGTTGCCGAAATTCAGTTGCCTTTGAATTTCGGGTGATCCCTCTTGAGCATGTATGCTTCTGCTACTTGTTCTACATCAGACTTCTTCCGCAAACGCGAAACGCTTTGACTCGGTGAGTTTCGCGGCATTCCGACTTCGATGCCCCGGTTGCCGAAATTCAGTTGCCTTTGAATTTCGGGTGATCCCTCTTGAGCATGTATGCTTCTGCTACTTGTTCTACATCAGACTTCCTTCCGCAAACAGCGAAACGCTTTGACTCGGTGAGTTTCGCGGCATTCCGACTTCGATGCCCCGGTTGCCGAAATTCAGTTGCCTTTGAATTTCGGGTGATCCCTCTTGAGCATGTATGCTTCTGCTACTTGTTCTACATCAGACTTCTTCCGCAAACAGCGAAACGCTTTGACTCGGTGAGTTTCGCGGCATTCCGACTTCGATGCCCGGTTGCCGAAATTCAGTTGCCTTTGAATTTCGGGTGATCCCTCTTGAGCATGTATGCTTCTGCTACTTGTTCTACATCAGACTTCCTTCCGCAAACGGCGAAACGCTTTGACTCGGTGAGTTTCGCGGCATTCCGACTTCGATGCCCCGGTTGCCGAAATTCAGTTGCCTTTGAATTTCGGGTGATCCCTCTTGAGCATGTATGCTTCTGCTACTTGTTCTACATCAGACTTTCTTCCGCAAACAGCGAAACGCTTTGACTCGGTGAGTTTCGCGGCATTCCGACTTCGATGCCCGGTTGCCGAAATTCAGTTGCCTTTGAATTTCGGGTGATCCCTCTTGAGCATGTATGCTTCTGCTACTTGTTCTACATCACACTTCCTTCCGCAAACAGCGAAACGCTTTGACTCGGTGAGTTTCGCGGCATTCCGACTTCGATGCCCGGTTGCCGAAATTCAGTTGCCTTTGAATTTCGGGTGATCCCTCTTGAGCATGTATGCTTCTGCTACTTGTTCTACATCAGACTTCCTTCCGCAAACGGCGAAACGCTTTGACTCGGTGAGTTTCGCGGCATTCCGACTTCGATGCCCCGGTTGCCGAAATTCAGTTGCCTTTGAATTTCGGGTGATCCCTCTTGAGCATGTATGCTTCTGCTACTTGTTCTACATCACACTTCTTCCGCAAACGGCGAAACGCTTTGACTCGGTGAGTTTCGCGGCATTCCGACTTCGATGCCCGGTTGCCGAAATTCAGTTGCCTTTGAATTTCGGGTGATCCCTCTTGAGCATGTATGCTTCTGCTACTTGTTCTACATCAGACTTCCTTCCGCAAACAGCGAAACGCTTTGACTCGGTGAGTTTCGCGGCATTCCGACTTCGATGCCCGGTTGCCGAAATTCAGTTGCCTTTGAATTTCGGGTGATCCCTCTTGAGCATGTATGCTTCTGCTACTTGTTCTACATCACACTTCTTCACAAACGCTTTGACTCGGTGAGTTTCGCGGCATTCCGACTTCGATGCCCCGGTTGCCGAAATTCAGTTGCCTTTGAATTTCGGGTGATCCCTCTTGAGCATGTATGCTCTGCTACTTGTTCTACATCACACTTCTTCGCAAAGGCAAACGCTTTGACTCGGTGAGTTCGCGGCATTCCGACTTCGATGCCCGGTTGCCGAAATTCAGTTGCCTTTGAATTTCGGTGATCCCTCTTGAGCATGTATGCTTCTGCTACTTGTTCTACATCAGACTTCTTCCGCAAACGGCGAAACGCTTTGACTCGGTGAGTTTCGCGGCATTCCGACTTCGATGCCCGGTTGCCGAAATTCAGTGCCTTTGAATTCGGGTGATCCCTCTTGAGCATGTATGCTTCTGCTACTTGTTCTACATCACACTTCTTCCGCAAACGCGAAACGCTTTGACTCGGTGAGTTTCGCGGCATTCCGATTCGATGCCCCGGTTGCCGAAATTCAGTTGCCTTTGAATTTCGGGTGATCCCTCTTGAGCATGTATGCTTCTGCTACTTGTTCTACATCAGACTTCTTCCGCAAATGGCGAAACGCTTTGACTCGGTGAGTTTCGCGGCATTCCGACTTCGATGCCCGGTTGCCGAAATTCAGTTGCCTTTGAATTTCGGGTGATCCCTCTTGAGCATGTATGCTTCTGCTACTTGTTCTACATCACACTCCTTCCGCAAACAGCGAAACGCTTTGACTCGGTGAGTTTCGCGGCATTCCGACTTCGGTGCCCGGTTGCCGAAATTTCAGTTGCCTTTGAATTTCGGGTGATCCCTCTTGAG
>CM055353.1:23267234-23295258 GCA_029228515.1 Populus alba x Populus x berolinensis
TTTCCGCAAACGGCGAAACGCTTTGACTCGGTGAGTTTCGCGGCATTCCGACTTCGATGCCCGGTTGCCGAAATTCAGTTGCCTTTGAATTTCGGGTGATCCCTCTTGAGCATGTATGCTTCTGCTACTTGTTCTACATCACACTTCCTTCCGCAAACGGGAAACGCTTTGACTCGGTGAGTTTCGCGGCATTCCGACTTCGATGCCCCGGTTGCCGAAATTCAGTTGCCTTTGAATTTCGGGTGATCCCTCTTGAGCATGTATGCTTCTGCTACTTGTTCTACATCACACTTCCTTCCGCAAACGGCGAAACGCTTTGACTCGGTGAGTTTCGCGGCATTCCGACTTCGATGCCCCGGTTGCCGAAATTCAGTTGCCTTTGAATTTCGGGTGATCCCTCTTGAGCATGTATGCTTCTGCTACTTGTTCTACATCACACTTCCTTCCGCAAACGGCGAAACGCTTTGACTCGGTGAGTTTCGCGGCATTCCGACTTCGATGCCCCGGTTGCCGAAATTCAGTTGCCTTTGAATTTCGGGTGATCCCTCTTGAGCATGTATGCTTCTGCTACTTGTTCTACATCACACTTCTTCCGCAAACGGCGAAACGCTTTGACTCGGTGAGTTTCGCGGCATTCCGACTTCGATGCCCCGGTTGCCGAAATTCAGTTGCCTTTGAATTTCGGGTGATCCCTCTTGAGCATGTATGCTTCTGCTACTTGTTCTACATCACACTTCCTTCCGCAAACGGCGAAACGCTTTGACTCGGTGAGTTTCGCGGCATTCCGACTTCGATGCCCGGTTGCCGAAATTCAGTTGCCTTTGAATTTCGGGTGATCCCTCTTGAGCATGTATGCTTCTGCTACTTGTTCTACATCACACTTCTTCCGCAAACGGCGAAACGCTTTGACTCGGTGAGTTTCGCGGCATTCCGACTTCGATGCCCCGGTTGCCGAAATTCAGTTGCCTTTGAATTTCGGGTGATCCCTCTTGAGCATGTATGCTTCTGCTACTTGTTCTACATCACACTTCTTCCGCAAACGGCGAAACGCTTTGACTCGGTGAGTTTCGCGGCATTCCGACTTCGATGCCCCGGTTGCCGAAATTCAGTTGCCTTTGAATTTCGGGTGATCCCTCTTGAGCATGTATGCTTCTGCTACTTGTTCTACATCACACTTCTTCCGCAAACGCGAAACGCTTTGACTCGGTGAGTTTCGCGGCATTCCGACTTCGATGCCCCGGTTGCCGAAATTCAGTTGCCTTTGAATTTCGGGTGATCCCTCTTGAGCATGTATGCTTCTGCTACTTGTTCTACATCACACTTCTTCCGCAAACGGCGAAACGCTTTGACTCGGTGAGTTTCGCGGCATTCCGACTTCGATGCCCCGGTTGCCGAAATTCAGTTGCCTTTGAATTTCGGGTGATCCCTCTTGAGCATGTATGCTTCTGCTACTTGTTCTACATCACACTTCCTTCCGCAAACGGCGAAACGCTTTGACTCGGTGAGTTTCGCGGCATTCCGACTTCGATGCCCCGGTTGCCGAAATTCAGTTGCCTTTGAATTTCGGGTGATCCCTCTTGAGCATGTATGCTTCTGCTACTTGTTCTACATCACACTTCCTTCCGCAAACGGCGAAACGCTTTGACTCGGTGAGTTTCGCGGCATTCCGACTTCGATGCCCGGTTGCCGAAATTCAGTTGCCTTTGAATTTCGGGTGATCCCTCTTGAGCATGTATGCTTCTGCTACTTGTTCTACATCACACTTCTTCCGCAAACGGCGAAACGCTTTGACTCGGTGAGTTTCGCGGCATTCCGACTTCGATGCCCCGGTTGCCGAAATTCAGTTGCCTTTGAATTTCGGGTGATCCCTCTTGAGCATGTATGCTTCTGCTACTTGTTCTACATCACACTTCCTTCCGCAAACGGCGAAACGCTTTGACTCGGTGAGTTTCGCGGCATTCCGACTTCGATGCCCCGGTTGCCGAAATTCAGTTGCCTTTGAATTTCGGGTGATCCCTCTTGAGCATGTATGCTTCTGCTACTTGTTCTACATCACACTTCTTCCGCAAACGGCGAAACGCTTTGACTCGGTGAGTTTCGCGGCATTCCGACTTCGATGCCCCGGTTGCCGAAATTCAGTTGCCTTTGAATTTCGGGTGATCCCTCTTGAGCATGTATGCTTCTGCTACTTGTTCTACATCACACTTCCTTCCGCAAACGCGAAACGCTTTGACTCGGTGAGTTTCGCGGCATTCCGACTTCGATGCCCCGGTTGCCGAAATTCAGTTGCCTTTGAATTTCGGGTGATCCCTCTTGAGCATGTATGCTTCTGCTACTTGTTCTACATCACACTTCCTTCCGCAAACGGCGAAACGCTTTGACTCGGTGAGTTTCGCGGCATTCCGACTTCGATGCCCCGGTTGCCGAAATTCAGTTGCCTTTGAATTTCGGGTGATCCCTCTTGAGCATGTATGCTTCTGCTACTTGTTCTACATCAGACTTCTTCCGCAAACGGCGAAACGCTTTGACTCGGTGAGTTTCGCGGCATTCCGACTTCGATGCCCCGGTTGCCGAAATTCAGTTGCCTTTGAATTTCGGGTGATCCCTCTTGAGCATGTATGCTTCTGCTACTTGTTCTACATCACACTTCTTCCGCAAACGGCGAAACGCTTTGACTCGGTGAGTTTCGCGGCATTCCGACTTCGATGCCCCGGTTGCCGAAATTCAGTTGCCTTTGAATTTCGGGTGATCCCTCTTGAGCATGTATGCTTCTGCTACTTGTTCTACATCACACTTCTTCCGCAAACGGCGAAACGCTTTGACTCGGTGAGTTTCGCGGCATTCCGACTTCGATGCCCCGGTTGCCGAAATTCAGTTGCCTTTGAATTTCGGGTGATCCCTCTTGAGCATGTATGCTTCTGCTACTTGTTCTACATCACACTTCTTCCGCAAACGGCGAAACGCTTTGACTCGGTGAGTTTCGCGGCATTCCGACTTCGATGCCCCGGTTGCCGAAATTCAGTTGCCTTTGAATTTCGGGTGATCCCTCTTGAGCATGTATGCTTCTGCTACTTGTTCTACATCACACTTCCTTCCGCAAACGGCGAAACGCTTTGACTCGGTGAGTTTCGCGGCATTCCGACTTCGATGCCCCGGTTGCCGAAATTCAGTTGCCTTTGAATTTCGGGTGATCCCTCTTGAGCATGTATGCTTCTGCTACTTGTTCTACATCACACTTCCTTCCGCAAACGGCGAAACGCTTTGACTCGGTGAGTTTCGCGGCATTCCGACTTCGATGCCCGGTTGCCGAAATTCAGTTGCCTTTGAATTTCGGGTGATCCCTCTTGAGCATGTATGCTTCTGCTACTTGTTCTACATCACACTTCCTTCCGCAAACGGCGAAACGCTTTGACTCGGTGAGTTTCGCGGCATTCCGACTTCGATGCCCGGTTGCCGAAATTCAGTTGCCTTTGAATTTCGGGTGATCCCTCTTGAGCATGTATGCTTCTGCTACTTGTTCTACATCACACTTCTTCCGCAAACGGCGAAACGCTTTGACTCGGTGAGTTTCGCGGCATTCCGACTTCGATGCCCCGGTTGCCGAAATTCAGTTGCCTTTGAATTTCGGGTGATCCCTCTTGAGCATGTATGCTTCTGCTACTTGTTCTACATCACACTTCTTCCGCAAACGGCGAAACGCTTTGACTCGGTGAGTTTCGCGGCATTCCGACTTCGATGCCCCGGTTGCCGAAATTCAGTTGCCTTTGAATTTCGGGTGATCCCTCTTGAGCATGTATGCTTCTGCTACTTGTTCTACATCACACTTCCTTCCGCAAACGGCGAAACGCTTTGACTCGGTGAGTTTCGCGGCATTCCGACTTCGATGCCCGGTTGCCGAAATTCAGTTGCCTTTGAATTTCGGGTGATCCCTCTTGAGCATGTATGCTTCTGCTACTTGTTCTACATCACACTTCTTCCGCAAACGGCGAAACGCTTTGACTCGGTGAGTTTCGCGGCATTCCGACTTCGATGCCCCGGTTGCCGAAATTCAGTTGCCTTTGAATTTCGGGTGATCCCTCTTGAGCATGTATGCTTCTGCTACTTGTTCTACATCACACTTCCTTCCGCAAACGGCGAAACGCTTTGACTCGGTGAGTTTCGCGGCATTCCGACTTCGATGCCCCGGTTGCCGAAATTCAGTTGCCTTTGAATTTCGGGTGATCCCTCTTGAGCATGTATGCTTCTGCTACTTGTTCTACATCACACTTCCTTCCGCAAACGGCGAAACGCTTTGACTCGGTGAGTTTCGCGGCATTCCGACTTCGATGCCCCGGTTGCCGAAATTCAGTTGCCTTTGAATTTCGGGTGATCCCTCTTGAGCATGTATGCTTCTGCTACTTGTTCTACATCACACTTCTTCCGCAAACGGCGAAACGCTTTGACTCGGTGAGTTTCGCGGCATTCCGACTTCGATGCCCCGGTTGCCGAAATTCAGTTGCCTTTGAATTTCGGGTGATCCCTCTTGAGCATGTATGCTTCTGCTACTTGTTCTACATCACACTTCCTTCCGCAAACGGCGAAACGCTTTGACTCGGTGAGTTTCGCGGCATTCCGACTTCGATGCCCCGGTTGCCGAAATTCAGTTGCCTTTGAATTTCGGGTGATCCCTCTTGAGCATGTATGCTTCTGCTACTTGTTCTACATCACACTTCCTTCCGCAAACGGCGAAACGCTTTGACTCGGTGAGTTTCGCGGCATTCCGACTTCGATGCCCCGGTTGCCGAAATTCAGTTGCCTTTGAATTTCGGGTGATCCCTCTTGAGCATGTATGCTTCTGCTACTTGTTCTACATCACACTTCTTCCGCAAACGGCGAAACGCTTTGACTCGGTGAGTTTCGCGGCATTCCGACTTCGATGCCCCGGTTGCCGAAATTCAGTTGCCTTTGAATTTCGGGTGATCCCTCTTGAGCATGTATGCTTCTGCTACTTGTTCTACATCACACTTCCTTCCGCAAACGGCGAAACGCTTTGACTCGGTGAGTTTCGCGGCATTCCGACTTCGATGCCCCGGTTGCCGAAATTCAGTTGCCTTTGAATTTCGGGTGATCCCTCTTGAGCATGTATGCTTCTGCTACTTGTTCTACATCAGACTTCTTCCGCAAACGGCGAAACGCTTTGACTCGGTGAGTTTCGCGGCATTCCGACTTCGATGCCCCGGTTGCCGAAATTCAGTTGCCTTTGAATTTCGGGTGATCCCTCTTGAGCATGTATGCTTCTGCTACTTGTTCTACATCACACTTCTTCCGCAAACGGCGAAACGCTTTGACTCGGTGAGTTTCGCGGCATTCCGACTTCGATGCCCCGGTTGCCGAAATTCAGTTGCCTTTGAATTTCGGGTGATCCCTCTTGAGCATGTATGCTTCTGCTACTTGTTCTACATCACACTTCCTTCCGCAAACGGCGAAACGCTTTGACTCGGTGAGTTTCGCGGCATTCCGACTTCGATGCCCCGGTTGCCGAAATTCAGTTGCCTTTGAATTTCGGGTGATCCCTCTTGAGCATGTATGCTTCTGCTACTTGTTCTACATCACACTTCCTTCCGCAAACGGCGAAACGCTTTGACTCGGTGAGTTTCGCGGCATTCCGACTTCGATGCCCGGTTGCCGAAATTCAGTTGCCTTTGAATTTCGGGTGATCCCTCTTGAGCATGTATGCTTCTGCTACTTGTTCTACATCACACTTCTTCCGCAAACGGCGAAACGCTTTGACTCGGTGAGTTTCGCGGCATTCCGACTTCGATGCCCCGGTTGCCGAAATTCAGTTGCCTTTGAATTTCGGGTGATCCCTCTTGAGCATGTATGCTTCTGCTACTTGTTCTACATCACACTTCTTCCGCAAACGGCGAAACGCTTTGACTCGGTGAGTTTCGCGGCATTCCGACTTCGATGCCCCGGTTGCCGAAATTCAGTTGCCTTTGAATTTCGGGTGATCCCTCTTGAGCATGTATGCTTCTGCTACTTGTTCTACATCAGACTTCCTTCCGCAAACGGCGAAACGCTTTGACTCGGTGAGTTTCGCGGCATTCCGACTTCGATGCCCCGGTTGCCGAAATTCAGTTGCCTTTGAATTTCGGGTGATCCCTCTTGAGCATGTATGCTTCTGCTACTTGTTCTACATCACACTTCCTTCCGCAAACGGCGAAACGCTTTGACTCGGTGAGTTTCGCGGCATTCCGACTTCGATGCCCCGGTTGCCGAAATTCAGTTGCCTTTGAATTTCGGGTGATCCCTCTTGAGCATGTATGCTTCTGCTACTTGTTCTACATCACACTTCCTTCCGCAAACGGCGAAACGCTTTGACTCGGTGAGTTTCGCGGCATTCCGACTTCGATGCCCCGGTTGCCGAAATTCAGTTGCCTTTGAATTTCGGGTGATCCCTCTTGAGCATGTATGCTTCTGCTACTTGTTCTACATCACACTTCCTTCCGCAAACGGCGAAACGCTTTGACTCGGTGAGTTTCGCGGCATTCCGACTTCGATGCCCCGGTTGCCGAAATTCAGTTGCCTTTGAATTTCGGGTGATCCCTCTTGAGCATGTATGCTTCTGCTACTTGTTCTACATCACTTCTTCCGCAAACGGCGAAACGCTTTGACTCGGTGAGTTTCGCGGCATTCCGACTTCGATGCCCCGGTTGCCGAAATTCAGTTGCCTTTGAATTTCGGGTGATCCCTCTTGAGCATGTATGCTTCTGCTACTTGTTCTACATCAGACTTCCTTCCGCAAACGGCGAAACGCTTTGACTCGGTGAGTTTCGCGGCATTCCGACTTCGATGCCCGGTTGCCGAAATTCAGTTGCCTTTGAATTTCGGGTGATCCCTCTTGAGCATGTATGCTTCTGCTACTTGTTCTACATCACACTTCCTTCCGCAAACGGCGAAACGCTTTGACTCGGTGAGTTTCGCGGCATTCCGACTTCGATGCCCCGGTTGCCGAAATTCAGTTGCCTTTGAATTTCGGGTGATCCCTCTTGAGCATGTATGCTTCTGCTACTTGTTCTACATCACACTTTCTTCCGCAAACGGCGAAACGCTTTGACTCGGTGAGTTTCGCGGCATTCCGACTTCGATGCCCCGGTTGCCGAAATTCAGTTGCCTTTGAATTTCGGGTGATCCCTCTTGAGCATGTATGCTTCTGCTACTTGTTCTACATCACACTTTCTTCCGCAAACGGCGAAACGCTTTGACTCGGTGAGTTTCGCGGCATTCCGACTTCGATGCCCGGTTGCCGAAATTCAGTTGCCTTTGAATTTCGGGTGATCCCTCTTGAGCATGTATGCTTCTGCTACTTGTTCTACATCACACTTCTTCCGCAAACGGCGAAACGCTTTGACTCGGTGAGTTTCGCGGCATTCCGACTTCGATGCCCCGGTTGCCGAAATTCAGTTGCCTTTGAATTTCGGGTGATCCCTCTTGAGCATGTATGCTTCTGCTACTTGTTCTACATCACACTTCCTTCCGCAAACGGCGAAACGCTTTGACTCGGTGAGTTTCGCGGCATTCCGACTTCGATGCCCCGGTTGCCGAAATTCAGTTGCCTTTGAATTTCGGGTGATCCCTCTTGAGCATGTATGCTTCTGCTACTTGTTCTACATCACACTTCTTCCGCAAACGGCGAAACGCTTTGACTCGGTGAGTTTCGCGGCATTCCGACTTCGATGCCCCGGTTGCCGAAATTCAGTTGCCTTTGAATTTCGGGTGATCCCTCTTGAGCATGTATGCTTCTGCTACTTGTTCTACAACACACTTCCTTCCCCAAAAGGCGAAACGATTTGACTCGGTGAGTTTCGCGGCATTCCGACTTCGATGCCCCGGTTGCCGAAATTCCGTTGCCTTTGAATTTCGGGTGATCCCTCTTGAGCATGTATGCTTCTGCTACTTGTTCTACATCAGACTTCCTTCTGCAAACGGCCAAACGCTTTCACTCGGTGAGTTTCGCGGCATTCTGACTTCGATGCCCCGGTTGCCGAAATTCAGTTGCCTTTAAATTTCGGGTTATCCCTCTTGAGCATGTATGCTTCTGCTACTTGTTCTACATCAGAATTCCTTCCGCAAACGGCGAAACGCTTTGACTCGGTGAGTTTCGCGGCATTCCGACTTCGATGCCCCGGTTGCCGAAATTCAGTTGCCTTTGAATTTCGGGTGATCCCTCTTGAGCATGTATGCTTCTGCTACTTGTTCTACATCACACTTCTTCCGCAAACGGCGAAACGCTTTGACTCGGTGAGTTTCGCGGCATTCCGACTTCGATGCCCCGGTTGCCGAAATTCAGTTGCCTTTGAATTTCGGGTGATCCCTCTTGAGCATGTATGCTTCTGCTACTTGTTCTACATCACACTTCCTTCCGCAAACGGCGAAACGCTTTGACTCGGTGAGTTTCGCGGCATTCCGACTTCGATGCCCCGGTTGCCGAAATTCAGTTGCCTTTGAATTTCGGGTGATCCCTCTTGAGCATGTATGCTTCTGCTACTTGTTCTACATCAGACTTCTTCCGCAAACGGCGAAACGCTTTGACTCGGTGAGTTTCGCGGCATTCCGACTTCGATGCCCCGGTTGCCGAAATTCAGTTGCCTTTGAATTTCGGGTGATCCCTCTTGAGCATGTATGCTTCTGCTACTTGTTCTACATCAGACTTCTTCCGCAAACGGCGAAACGCTTTGACTCGGTGAGTTTCGCGGCATTCCGACTTCGATGCCCCGGTTGCCGAAATTCAGTTGCCTTTGAATTTCGGGTGATCCCTCTTGAGCATGTATGCTTCTGCTACTTGTTCTACATCACACTTCCTTCCGCAAACGGCGAAACGCTTTGACTCGGTGAGTTTCGCGGCATTCCGACTTCGATGCCCCGGTTGCCGAAATTCAGTTGCCTTTGAATTTCGGGTGATCCCTCTTGAGCATGTATGCTTCTGCTACTTGTTCTACATCAGACTTCTTCCGCAAACGGCGAAACGCTTTGACTCGGTGAGTTTCGCGGCATTCCGACTTCGATGCCCCGGTTGCCGAAATTCAGTTGCCTTTGAATTTCGGGTGATCCCTCTTGAGCATGTATGCTTCTGCTACTTGTTCTACATCACACTTCTTCCGCAAACGGCGAAACGCTTTGACTCGGTGAGTTTCGCGGCATTCCGACTTCGATGCCCCGGTTGCCGAAATTCAGTTGCCTTTGAATTTCGGGTGATCCCTCTTGAGCATGTATGCTTCTGCTACTTGTTCTACATCAGACTTCCTTCCGCAAACGGCGAAACGCTTTGACTCGGTGAGTTTCGCGGCATTCCGACTTCGATGCCCCGGTTGCCGAAATTCAGTTGCCTTTGAATTTCGGGTGATCCCTCTTGAGCATGTATGCTTCTGCTACTTGTTCTACATCACACTTCCTTCCGCAAACGGCGAAACGCTTTGACTCGGTGAGTTTCGCGGCATTCCGACTTCGATGCCCCGGTTGCCGAAATTCAGTTGCCTTTGAATTTCGGGTGATCCCTCTTGAGCATGTATGCTTCTGCTACTTGTTCTACATCACACTTCCTTCCGCAAACGGCGAAACGCTTTGACTCGGTGAGTTTCGCGGCATTCCGACTTCGATGCCCCGGTTGCCGAAATTCAGTTGCCTTTGAATTTCGGGTGATCCCTCTTGAGCATGTATGCTTCTGCTACTTGTTCTACATCACACTTCTTCCGCAAACGGCGAAACGCTTTGACTCGGTGAGTTTCGCGGCATTCCGACTTCGATGCCCGGTTGCCGAAATTCAGTTGCCTTTGAATTTCGGGTGATCCCTCTTGAGCATGTATGCTTCTGCTACTTGTTCTACATCACACTTCCTTCCGCAAACGGCGAAACGCTTTGACTCGGTGAGTTTCGCGGCATTCCGACTTCGATGCCCCGGTTGCCGAAATTCAGTTGCCTTTGAATTTCGGGTGATCCCTCTTGAGCATGTATGCTTCTGCTACTTGTTCTACATCACACTTCCTTCCGCAAACGGCGAAACGCTTTGACTCGGTGAGTTTCGCGGCATTCCGACTTCGATGCCCCGGTTGCCGAAATTCAGTTGCCTTTGAATTTCGGGTGATCCCTCTTGAGCATGTATGCTTCTGCTACTTGTTCTACATCACACTTCCTTCCGCAAACGGCGAAACGCTTTGACTCGGTGAGTTTCGCGGCATTCCGACTTCGATGCCCCGGTTGCCGAAATTCAGTTGCCTTTGAATTTCGGGTGATCCCTCTTGAGCATGTATGCTTCTGCTACTTGTTCTACATCACACTTCCTTCCGCAAACGGCGAAACGCTTTGACTCGGTGAGTTTCGCGGCATTCCGACTTCGATGCCCCGGTTGCCGAAATTCAGTTGCCTTTGAATTTCGGGTGATCCCTCTTGAGCATGTATGCTTCTGCTACTTGTTCTACATCACACTTCCTTCCGCAAACGGCGAAACGCTTTGACTCGGTGAGTTTCGCGGCATTCCGACTTCGATGCCCCGGTTGCCGAAATTCAGTTGCCTTTGAATTTCGGGTGATCCCTCTTGAGCATGTATGCTTCTGCTACTTGTTCTACATCACACTTCCTTCCGCAAACGGCGAAACGCTTTGACTCGGTGAGTTTCGCGGCATTCCGACTTCGATGCCCCGGTTGCCGAAATTCAGTTGCCTTTGAATTTCGGGTGATCCCTCTTGAGCATGTATGCTTCTGCTACTTGTTCTACATCACACTTCCTTCCGCAAAGGCGAAACGCTTTGACTCGGTGAGTTTCGCGGCATTCCGACTTCGATGCCCCGGTTGCCGAAATTCAGTTGCCTTTGAATTTCGGGTGATCCCTCTTGAGCATGTATGCTTCTGCTACTTGTTCTACATCACACTTCTTCCGCAAACGGCGAAACGCTTTGACTCGGTGAGTTTCGCGGCATTCCGACTTCGATGCCCCGGTTGCCGAAATTCAGTTGCCTTTGAATTTCGGGTGATCCCTCTTGAGCATGTATGCTTCTGCTACTTGTTCTACATCAGACTTCCTTCCGCAAACGGCGAAACGCTTTGACTCGGTGAGTTTCGCGGCATTCCGACTTCGATGCCCCGGTTGCCGAAATTCAGTTGCCTTTGAATTTCGGGTGATCCCTCTTGAGCATGTATGCTTCTGCTACTTGTTCTACATCACACTTCTTCCGCAAACGGCGAAACGCTTTGACTCGGTGAGTTTCGCGGCATTCCGACTTCGATGCCCCGGTTGCCGAAATTCAGTTGCCTTTGAATTTCGGGTGATCCCTCTTGAGCATGTATGCTTCTGCTACTTGTTCTACATCACACTTCCTTCCGCAAACGGCGAAACGCTTTGACTCGGTGAGTTTCGCGGCATTCCGACTTCGATGCCCCGGTTGCCGAAATTCAGTTGCCTTTGAATTTCGGGTGATCCCTCTTGAGCATGTATGCTTCTGCTACTTGTTCTACATCACACTTCCTTCCGCAAACGGCGAAACGCTTTGACTCGGTGAGTTTCGCGGCATTCCGACTTCGATGCCCCGGTTGCCGAAATTCAGTTGCCTTTGAATTTCGGGTGATCCCTCTTGAGCATGTATGCTTCTGCTACTTGTTCTACATCACACTTCCTTCCGCAAACGGCGAAACGCTTTGACTCGGTGAGTTTCGCGGCATTCCGACTTCGATGCCCCGGTTGCCGAAATTCAGTTGCCTTTGAATTTCGGGTGATCCCTCTTGAGCATGTATGCTTCTGCTACTTGTTCTACATCACACTTCTTCCGCAAACGGCGAAACGCTTTGACTCGGTGAGTTTCGCGGCATTCCGACTTCGATGCCCCGGTTGCCGAAATTCAGTTGCCTTTGAATTTCGGGTGATCCCTCTTGAGCATGTATGCTTCTGCTACTTGTTCTACATCACACTTCTTCCGCAAACGGCGAAACGCTTTGACTCGGTGAGTTTCGCGGCATTCCGACTTCGATGCCCCGGTTGCCGAAATTCAGTTGCCTTTGAATTTCGGGTGATCCCTCTTGAGCATGTATGCTTCTGCTACTTGTTCTACATCACACTTCTTCCGCAAACGGCGAAACGCTTTGACTCGGTGAGTTTCGCGGCATTCCGACTTCGATGCCCCGGTTGCCGAAATTCAGTTGCCTTTGAATTTCGGGTGATCCCTCTTGAGCATGTATGCTTCTGCTACTTGTTCTACATCACTTCCTTCCGCAAACGGCGAAACGCTTTGACTCGGTGAGTTTCGCGGCATTCCGACTTCGATGCCCGGTTGCCGAAATTCAGTTGCCTTTGAATTTCGGGTGATCCCTCTTGAGCATGTATGCTTCTGCTACTTGTTCTACATCAGACTTCCTTCCGCAAACGGCGAAACGCTTTGACTCGGTGAGTTTCGCGGCATTCCGACTTCGATGCCCCGGTTGCCGAAATTCAGTTGCCTTTGAATTTCGGGTGATCCCTCTTGAGCATGTATGCTTCTGCTACTTGTTCTACATCACACTTCCTTCCGCAAACGGCGAAACGCTTTGACTCGGTGAGTTTCGCGGCATTCCGACTTCGATGCCCGGTTGCCGAAATTCAGTTGCCTTTGAATTTCGGGTGATCCCTCTTGAGCATGTATGCTTCTGCTACTTGTTCTACATCACACTTCTTCCGCAAACGGCGAAACGCTTTGACTCGGTGAGTTTCGCGGCATTCCGACTTCGATGCCCCGGTTGCCGAAATTCAGTTGCCTTTGAATTTCGGGTGATCCCTCTTGAGCATGTATGCTTCTGCTACTTGTTCTACATCACACTTCCTTCCGCAAACGGCGAAACGCTTTGACTCGGTGAGTTTCGCGGCATTCCGACTTCGATGCCCGGTTGCCGAAATTCAGTTGCCTTTGAATTTCGGGTGATCCCTCTTGAGCATGTATGCTTCTGCTACTTGTTCTACATCACACTTCTTCCGCAAACGGCGAAACGCTTTGACTCGGTGAGTTTCGCGGCATTCCGACTTCGATGCCCCGGTTGCCGAAATTCAGTTGCCTTTGAATTTCGGGTGATCCCTCTTGAGCATGTATGCTTCTGCTACTTGTTCTACATCACACTTCCTTCCGCAAACGGCGAAACGCTTTGACTCGGTGAGTTTCGCGGCATTCCGACTTCGATGCCCGGTTGCCGAAATTCAGTTGCCTTTGAATTTCGGGTGATCCCTCTTGAGCATGTATGCTTCTGCTACTTGTTCTACATCACACTTCTTCCGCAAACGGCGAAACGCTTTGACTCGGTGAGTTTCGCGGCATTCCGACTTCGATGCCCGGTTGCCGAAATTCAGTTGCCTTTGAATTTCGGGTGATCCCTCTTGAGCATGTATGCTTCTGCTACTTGTTCTACATCACACTTCCTTCCGCAAACGGCGAAACGCTTTGACTCGGTGAGTTTCGCGGCATTCCGACTTCGATGCCCCGGTTGCCGAAATTCAGTTGCCTTTGAATTTCGGGTGATCCCTCTTGAGCATGTATGCTTCTGCTACTTGTTCTACATCACTTCCTTCCGCAAACGGCGAAACGCTTTGACTCGGTGAGTTTCGCGGCATTCCGACTTCGATGCCCCGGTTGCCGAAATTCAGTTGCCTTTGAATTTCGGGTGATCCCTCTTGAGCATGTATGCTTCTGCTACTTGTTCTACATCACACTTCCTTCCGCAAACGGCGAAACGCTTTGACTCGGTGAGTTTCGCGGCATTCCGACTTCGATGCCCCGGTTGCCGAAATTCAGTTGCCTTTGAATTTCGGGTGATCCCTCTTGAGCATGTATGCTTCTGCTACTTGTTCTACATCACACTTCCTTCCGCAAACGGCGAAACGCTTTGACTCGGTGAGTTTCGCGGCATTCCGACTTCGATGCCCCGGTTGCCGAAATTCAGTTGCCTTTGAATTTCGGGTGATCCCTCTTGAGCATGTATGCTTCTGCTACTTGTTCTACATCACACTTCCTTCCGCAAACGGCGAAACGCTTTGACTCGGTGAGTTTCGCGGCATTCCGACTTCGATGCCCCGGTTGCCGAAATTCAGTTGCCTTTGAATTTCGGGTGATCCCTCTTGAGCATGTATGCTTCTGCTACTTGTTCTACATCACACTTCCTTCCGCAAACGGCGAAACGCTTTGACTCGGTGAGTTTCGCGGCATTCCGACTTCGATGCCCCGGTTGCCGAAATTCAGTTGCCTTTGAATTTCGGGTGATCCCTCTTGAGCATGTATGCTTCTGCTACTTGTTCTACATCACACTTCCTTCCGCAAACGGCGAAACGCTTTGACTCGGTGAGTTTCGCGGCATTCCGACTTCGATGCCCCGGTTGCCGAAATTCAGTTGCCTTTGAATTTCGGGTGATCCCTCTTGAGCATGTATGCTTCTGCTACTTGTTCTACATCACACTTCCTTCCGCAAACGGCGAAACGCTTTGACTCGGTGAGTTTCGCGGCATTCCGACTTCGATGCCCCGGTTGCCGAAATTCAGTTGCCTTTGAATTTCGGGTGATCCCTCTTGAGCATGTATGCTTCTGCTACTTGTTCTACATCACACTTCTTCCGCAAACGGCGAAACGCTTTGACTCGGTGAGTTTCGCGGCATTCCGACTTCGATGCCCCGGTTGCCGAAATTCAGTTGCCTTTGAATTTCGGGTGATCCCTCTTGAGCATGTATGCTTCTGCTACTTGTTCTACATCAGACTTCCTTCCGCAAACGGCGAAACGCTTTGACTCGGTGAGTTTCGCGGCATTCCGACTTCGATGCCCCGGTTGCCGAAATTCAGTTGCCTTTGAATTTCGGGTGATCCCTCTTGAGCATGTATGCTTCTGCTACTTGTTCTACATCACACTTCCTTCCGCAAACGGCGAAACGCTTTGACTCGGTGAGTTTCGCGGCATTCCGACTTCGATGCCCCGGTTGCCGAAATTCAGTTGCCTTTGAATTTCGGGTGATCCCTCTTGAGCATGTATGCTTCTGCTACTTGTTCTACATCACACTTCCTTCCGCAAACGGCGAAACGCTTTGACTCGGTGAGTTTCGCGGCATTCCGACTTCGATGCCCCGGTTGCCGAAATTCAGTTGCCTTTGAATTTCGGGTGATCCCTCTTGAGCATGTATGCTTCTGCTACTTGTTCTACATCACACTTCCTTCCGCAAACGGCGAAACGCTTTGACTCGGTGAGTTTCGCGGCATTCCGACTTCGATGCCCCGGTTGCCGAAATTCAGTTGCCTTTGAATTTCGGGTGATCCCTCTTGAGCATGTATGCTTCTGCTACTTGTTCTACATCACACTTCTTCCGCAAACGGCGAAACGCTTTGACTCGGTGAGTTTCGCGGCATTCCGACTTCGATGCCCCGGTTGCCGAAATTCAGTTGCCTTTGAATTTCGGGTGATCCCTCTTGAGCATGTATGCTTCTGCTACTTGTTCTACATCACACTTCCTTCCGCAAACGGCGAAACGCTTTGACTCGGTGAGTTTCGCGGCATTCCGACTTCGATGCCCGGTTGCCGAAATTCAGTTGCCTTTGAATTTCGGGTGATCCCTCTTGAGCATGTATGCTTCTGCTACTTGTTCTACATCACACTTCTTCCGCAAACGGCGAAACGCTTTGACTCGGTGAGTTTCGCGGCATTCCGACTTCGATGCCCCGGTTGCCGAAATTCAGTTGCCTTTGAATTTCGGGTGATCCCTCTTGAGCATGTATGCTTCTGCTACTTGTTCTACATCACACTTCTTCCGCAAACGGCGAAACGCTTTGACTCGGTGAGTTTCGCGGCATTCCGACTTCGATGCCCCGGTTGCCGAAATTCAGTTGCCTTTGAATTTCGGGTGATCCCTCTTGAGCATGTATGCTTCTGCTACTTGTTCTACATCACACTTCCTTCCGCAAACGGCGAAACGCTTTGACTCGGTGAGTTTCGCGGCATTCCGACTTCGATGCCCCGGTTGCCGAAATTCAGTTGCCTTTGAATTTCGGGTGATCCCTCTTGAGCATGTATGCTTCTGCTACTTGTTCTACATCACACTTCCTTCCGCAAACGGCGAAACGCTTTGACTCGGTGAGTTTCGCGGCATTCCGACTTCGATGCCCCGGTTGCCGAAATTCAGTTGCCTTTGAATTTCGGGTGATCCCTCTTGAGCATGTATGCTTCTGCTACTTGTTCTACATCACACTTCCTTCCGCAAACGGCGAAACGCTTTGACTCGGTGAGTTTCGCGGCATTCCGACTTCGATGCCCCGGTTGCCGAAATTCAGTTGCCTTTGAATTTCGGGTGATCCCTCTTGAGCATGTATGCTTCTGCTACTTGTTCTACATCACACTTCTTCCGCAAACGGCGAAACGCTTTGACTCGGTGAGTTTCGCGGCATTCCGACTTCGATGCCCCGGTTGCCGAAATTCAGTTGCCTTTGAATTTCGGGTGATCCCTCTTGAGCATGTATGCTTCTGCTACTTGTTCTACATCACACTTCCTTCCGCAAACGGCGAAACGCTTTGACTCGGTGAGTTTCGCGGCATTCCGACTTCGATGCCCCGGTTGCCGAAATTCAGTTGCCTTTGAATTTCGGGTGATCCCTCTTGAGCATGTATGCTTCTGCTACTTGTTCTACATCACACTTCCTTCCGCAAACGGCGAAACGCTTTGACTCGGTGAGTTTCGCGGCATTCCGACTTCGATGCCCCGGTTGCCGAAATTCAGTTGCCTTTGAATTTCGGGTGATCCCTCTTGAGCATGTATGCTTCTGCTACTTGTTCTACATCACACTTCCTTCCGCAAACGGCGAAACGCTTTGACTCGGTGAGTTTCGCGGCATTCCGACTTCGATGCCCCGGTTGCCGAAATTCAGTTGCCTTTGAATTTCGGGTGATCCCTCTTGAGCATGTATGCTTCTGCTACTTGTTCTACATCACACTTTCTTCCGCAAACGGCGAAACGCTTTGACTCGGTGAGTTTCGCGGCATTCCGACTTCGATGCCCGGTTGCCGAAATTCAGTTGCCTTTGAATTTCGGGTGATCCCTCTTGAGCATGTATGCTTCTGCTACTTGTTCTACATCACACTTCCTTCCGCAAACGGCGAAACGCTTTGACTCGGTGAGTTTCGCGGCATTCCGACTTCGATGCCCCGGTTGCCGAAATTCAGTTGCCTTTGAATTTCGGGTGATCCCTCTTGAGCATGTATGCTTCTGCTACTTGTTCTACATCACTTCCTTCCGCAAACGGCGAAACGCTTTGACTCGGTGAGTTTCGCGGCATTCCGACTTCGATGCCCCGGTTGCCGAAATTCAGTTGCCTTTGAATTTCGGGTGATCCCTCTTGAGCATGTATGCTTCTGCTACTTGTTCTACATCACACTTCCTTCCGCAAACGGCGAAACGCTTTGACTCGGTGAGTTTCGCGGCATTCCGACTTCGATGCCCCGGTTGCCGAAATTCAGTTGCCTTTGAATTTCGGGTGATCCCTCTTGAGCATGTATGCTTCTGCTACTTGTTCTACATCACACTTCCTTCCGCAAACGGCGAAACGCTTTGACTCGGTGAGTTTCGCGGCATTCCGACTTCGATGCCCCGGTTGCCGAAATTCAGTTGCCTTTGAATTTCGGGTGATCCCTCTTGAGCATGTATGCTTCTGCTACTTGTTCTACATCAGACTTCTTCCGCAAACAGCGAAACGCTTTGACTCGGTGAGTTTCGCGGCATTCCGACTTCGATGCCCCGGTTGCCGAAATTCAGTTGCCTTTGAATTTCGGGTGATCCCTCTTGAGCATGTATGCTTCTGCTACTTGTTCTACATCACACTTCCTTCCGCAAACGGCGAAACGCTTTGACTCGGTGAGTTTCGCGGCATTCCGACTTCGATGCCCCGGTTGCCGAAATTCAGTTGCCTTTGAATTTCGGGTGATCCCTCTTGAGCATGTATGCTTCTGCTACTTGTTCTACATCACACTTCTTCCGCAAACGGCGAAACGCTTTGACTCGGTGAGTTTCGCGGCATTCCGACTTCGATGCCCCGGTTGCCGAAATTCAGTTGCCTTTGAATTTCGGGTGATCCCTCTTGAGCATGTATGCTTCTGCTACTTGTTCTACATCACACTTCCTTCCGCAAACGGCGAAACGCTTTGACTCGGTGAGTTTCGCGGCATTCCGACTTCGATGCCCCGGTTGCCGAAATTCAGTTGCCTTTGAATTTCGGGTGATCCCTCTTGAGCATGTATGCTTCTGCTACTTGTTCTACATCACACTTCTTCCGCAAACGGCGAAACGCTTTGACTCGGTGAGTTTCGCGGCATTCCGACTTCGATGCCCCGGTTGCCGAAATTCAGTTGCCTTTGAATTTCGGGTGATCCCTCTTGAGCATGTATGCTTCTGCTACTTGTTCTACATCACACTTCCTTCCGCAAACGGCGAAACGCTTTGACTCGGTGAGTTTCGCGGCATTCCGACTTCGATGCCCCGGTTGCCGAAATTCAGTTGCCTTTGAATTTCGGGTGATCCCTCTTGAGCATGTATGCTTCTGCTACTTGTTCTACATCACACTTCCTTCCGCAAACGGCGAAACGCTTTGACTCGGTGAGTTTCGCGGCATTCCGACTTCGATGCCCCGGTTGCCGAAATTCAGTTGCCTTTGAATTTCGGGTGATCCCTCTTGAGCATGTATGCTTCTGCTACTTGTTCTACATCACACTTCCTTCCTCAAACAGCGAAAGGCTTTGACTCGGTGACTTTTGCGGCATTCCAACTTCGATGCCCCGGTTGCCGAAATTCAGTTGCCTTTGAATTTCGGGTGATCCCTCTTGAGCATGTATGCTTCTGTTACTTGTTCTACATCACACTTCCTTCCTCAAACAGCGAAAGGCTTTGACTCGGTGAGTTTTGCGGCATTTCGACTTCGATGCCCGGTTGCTGAAATTCAGTTGCCTTTGAATTTCGGGTGATCCCTATTGAGCATGTATGCTTTTGCTACTTGTTCTACATCACACTTCCTTCCGCAAAGGCATTCCGACTTGGATTCCCCGGTTGCTGAAATTCAGTTGCCTTTGAATTTCGGGTGATCCCTCTTGAGCATGTATGCTTCTGGTACTTGTTCTACATCAAACTTCCTTCCTCAAACAGCGAATGGCTTTGACTCGGTGACTTTTGCGCCATTCCGACTTCGATGCCCCGGTTGCCGAAATTCAGTTGCCTTTGAATTTCGGGTGATCCCTCTTGAGCTTGTATGCTTCTGCTACTTTGTCTACGTCACACTTCTTCCTTAAACAGCGAAACGCTTTGACTCGGTGAGTTTCGTGGCATTCCGACTTCGATGCCCCGGTTGCCGAAATTCAGTTGCCTTTGAATTTCGGGTGATCCCTCTTGAGCATGTATGCTTCTGCTACTTGTTCTACATCACTTTCTTCCGCAAACGGCGAAACGCTTTGACTCGGTGAGTTTCGCGGCATTCCGACTTCGATGCCCCGGTTGCCGAAATTCAGTTGCCTTTGAATTTCGGGTGATCCCTCTTGAGCATGTATGCTTCTGCTACTTGTTCTACATCACACTTCTTCCGCAAACGGCGAAACGCTTTGACTCGGTGAGTTTCGCGGCATTCCGACTTCGATGCCCCGGTTGCCGAAATTCAGTTGCCTTTGAATTTCGGGTGATCCCTCTTGAGCATGTATGCTTCTGCTACTTGTTCTACATCACACTTCCTTCCGCAAACGGCGAAACGCTTTGACTCGGTGAGTTTCGCGGCATTCCGACTTCGATGCCCCGGTTGCCGAAATTCAGTTGCCTTTGAATTTCGGGTGATCCCTCTTGAGCATGTATGCTTCTGCTACTTGTTCTACATCACACTTCCTTCCGCAAACGGCGAAACGCTTTGACTCGGTGAGTTTCGCGGCATTCCGACTTCGATGCCCCGGTTGCCGAAATTCAGTTGCCTTTGAATTTCGGGTGATCCCTCTTGAGCATGTATGCTTCTGCTACTTGTTCTACATCAGACTTCCTTCCGCAAACGGCGAAACGCTTTGACTCGGTGAGTTTCGCGGCATTCCGACTTCGATGCCCCGGTTGCCGAAATTCAGTTGCCTTTGAATTTCGGGTGATCCCTCTTGAGCATGTATGCTTCTGCTACTTGTTCTACATCACACTTCCTTCCGCAAACGGCGAAACGCTTTGACTCGGTGAGTTTCGCGGCATTCCGACTTCGATGCCCCGGTTGCCGAAATTCAGTTGCCTTTGAATTTCGGGTGATCCCTCTTGAGCATGTATGCTTCTGCTACTTGTTCTACATCACACTTCCTTCCGCAAACGGCGAAACGCTTTGACTCGGTGAGTTTCGCGGCATTCCGACTTCGATGCCCGGTTGCCGAAATTCAGTTGCCTTTGAATTTCGGGTGATCCCTCTTGAGCATGTATGCTTCTGCTACTTGTTCTACATCACACTTCTTCCGCAAACGGCGAAACGCTTTGACTCGGTGAGTTTCGCGGCATTCCGACTTCGATGCCCCGGTTGCCGAAATTCAGTTGCCTTTGAATTTCGGGTGATCCCTCTTGAGCATGTATGCTTCTGCTACTTGTTCTACATCACACTTCTTCCGCAAACGGCGAAACGCTTTGACTCGGTGAGTTTCGCGGCATTCCGACTTCGATGCCCGGTTGCCGAAATTCAGTTGCCTTTGAATTTCGGGTGATCCCTCTTGAGCATGTATGCTTCTGCTACTTGTTCTACATCACACTTCCTTCCGCAAACGGCGAAACGCTTTGACTCGGTGAGTTTCGCGGCATTCCGACTTCGATGCCCCGGTTGCCGAAATTCAGTTGCCTTTGAATTTCGGGTGATCCCTCTTGAGCATGTATGCTTCTGCTACTTGTTCTACATCACACTTTCTTCCGCAAACGGCGAAACGCTTTGACTCGGTGAGTTTCGCGGCATTCCGACTTCGATGCCCCGGTTGCCGAAATTCAGTTGCCTTTGAATTTCGGGTGATCCCTCTTGAGCATGTATGCTTCTGCTACTTGTTCTACATCACACTTCCTTCCGCAAACGGCGAAACGCTTTGACTCGGTGAGTTTCGCGGCATTCCGACTTCGATGCCCCGGTTGCCGAAATTCAGTTGCCTTTGAATTTCGGGTGATCCCTCTTGAGCATGTATGCTTCTGCTACTTGTTCTACATCACACTTCCTTCCGCAAACGGCGAAACGCTTTGACTCGGTGAGTTTCGCGGCATTCCGACTTCGATGCCCCGGTTGCCGAAATTCAGTTGCCTTTGAATTTCGGGTGATCCCTCTTGAGCATGTATGCTTCTGCTACTTGTTCTACATCACACTTCTTCCGCAAACGGCGAAACGCTTTGACTCGGTGAGTTTCGCGGCATTCCGACTTCGATGCCCCGGTTGCCGAAATTCAGTTGCCTTTGAATTTCGGGTGATCCCTCTTGAGCATGTATGCTTCTGCTACTTGTTCTACATCCACTTCTTCCGCAAACGGCGAAACGCTTTGACTCGGTGAGTTTCGCGGCATTCCGACTTCGATGCCCGGTTGCCGAAATTCAGTTGCCTTTGAATTTCGGGTGATCCCTCTTGAGCATGTATGCTTCTGCTACTTGTTCTACATCACACTTCCTTCCGCAAACGGCGAAACGCTTTGACTCGGTGAGTTTCGCGGCATTCCGACTTCGATGCCCCGGTTGCCGAAATTCAGTTGCCTTTGAATTTCGGGTGATCCCTCTTGAGCATGTATGCTTCTGCTACTTGTTCTACATCACACTTCTTCCGCAAACGGCGAAACGCTTTGACTCGGTGAGTTTCGCGGCATTCCGACTTCGATGCCCCGGTTGCCGAAATTCAGTTGCCTTTGAATTTCGGGTGATCCCTCTTGAGCATGTATGCTTCTGCTACTTGTTCTACATCACACTTCTTCCGCAAACGGCGAAACGCTTTGACTCGGTGAGTTTCGCGGCATTCCGACTTCGATGCCCCGGTTGCCGAAATTCAGTTGCCTTTGAATTTCGGGTGATCCCTCTTGAGCATGTATGCTTCTGCTACTTGTTCTACATCACATTCCTTCCGCAAACGGCGAAACGCTTTGACTCGGTGAGTTTCGCGGCATTCCGACTTCGATGCCCCGGTTGCCGAAATTCAGTTGCCTTTGAATTTCGGGTGATCCCTCTTGAGCATGTATGCTTCTGCTACTTGTTCTACATCACACTTCTTCCGCAAACGGCGAAACGCTTTGACTCGGTGAGTTTCGCGGCATTCCGACTTCGATGCCCCGGTTGCCGAAATTCAGTTGCCTTTGAATTTCGGGTGATCCCTCTTGAGCATGTATGCTTCTGCTACTTGTTCTACATCACCTTCCTTCCGCAAACGGCGAAACGCTTTGACTCGGTGAGTTTCGCGGCATTCCGACTTCGATGCCCGGTTGCCGAAATTCAGTTGCCTTTGAATTTCGGGTGATCCCTCTTGAGCATGTATGCTTCTGCTACTTGTTCTACATCACACTTCCTTCCGCAAACGGCGAAACGCTTTGACTCGGTGAGTTTCGCGGCATTCCGACTTCGATGCCCCGGTTGCCGAAATTCAGTTGCCTTTGAATTTCGGGTGATCCCTCTTGAGCATGTATGCTTCTGCTACTTGTTCTACATCACACTTCTTCCGCAAACGGCGAAACGCTTTGACTCGGTGAGTTTCGCGGCATTCCGACTTCGATGCCCCGGTTGCCGAAATTCAGTTGCCTTTGAATTTCGGGTGATCCCTCTTGAGCATGTATGCTTCTGCTACTTGTTCTACATCACACTTCCTTCGCAAACAGCGAAACGCTTTGACTCGGTGAGTTTCGCGGCATTCCGACTTCGATGCCCCGGTTGCCGAAATTCAGTTGCCTTTGAATTTCGGGTGATCCCTCTTGAGCATGTATGCTTCTGCTACTTGTTCTACATCACTTTCTTCCGCAAACGGCGAAACGCTTTGACTCGGTGAGTTTCGCGGCATTCCGACTTCGATGCCCGGTTGCCGAAATTCAGTTGCCTTTGAATTTCGGGTGATCCCTCTTGAGCATGTATGCTTCTGCTACTTGTTCTACATCACCTTCCTTCCGCAAACGGCGAAACGCTTTGACTCGGTGAGTTTCGCGGCATTCCGACTTCGATGCCCGGTTGCCGAAATTCAGTTGCCTTTGAATTTCGGGTGATCCCTCTTGAGCATGTATGCTTCTGCTACTTGTTCTACATCACACTTCCTTCCGCAAACGGCGAAACGCTTTGACTCGGTGAGTTTCGCGGCATTCCGACTTCGATGCCCGGTTGCCGAAATTCAGTTGCCTTTGAATTTCGGGTGATCCCTCTTGAGCATGTATGCTTCTGCTACTTGTTCTACATCACCTTCTTCCGCAAACGGCGAAACGCTTTGACTCGGTGAGTTTCGCGGCATTCCGACTTCGATGCCCCGGTTGCCGAAATTCAGTTGCCTTTGAATTTCGGGTGATCCCTCTTGAGCATGTATGCTTCTGCTACTTGTTCTACATCACACTTCCTTCCGCAAACGGCGAAACGCTTTGACTCGGTGAGTTTCGCGGCATTCCGACTTCGATGCCCGGTTGCCGAAATTCAGTTGCCTTTGAATTTCGGGTGATCCCTCTTGAGCATGTATGCTTCTGCTACTTGTTCTACATCACACTTCCTTCCGCAAACGGCGAAACGCTTTGACTCGGTGAGTTTCGCGGCATTCCGACTTCGATGCCCGGTTTGCCGAAATTCAGTTGCCTTTGAATTTCGGGTGATCCCTCTTGAGCATGTATGCTTCTGCTACTTGTTCTACATCACACTTTCTTCCGCAAACGGCGAAACGCTTTGACTCGGTGAGTTTCGCGGCATTCCGACTTCGATGCCCCGGTTGCCGAAATTCAGTTGCCTTTGAATTTCGGGTGATCCCTCTTGAGCATGTATGCTTCTGCTACTTGTTCTACATCACACTTCTTCCGCAAACAGCGAAACGCTTTGACTCGGTGAGTTTCGCGGCATTCCGACTTCGATGCCCCGGTTGCCGAAATTCAGTGCTTTTGAATTTCGGGTCCCCCTTTGAGCATTATGCTTCTGCTACTTATTTTTTCTTCCTTCCGCTTTCAACGCGAAACGCTTTGACTCGGTGAGTTTCGCGGCATTCCGACTTCGATGCCCCTTTGCCGAAATTCCATTGCCTTTGAATTTCGGGTGATCCCTCTTGAGCATGTATGCTTCTGCTACTGTTTCTACATCACACTTCCTTCCGCAAACACGAAACGCTTTGACCTCGGTGGGTATTCGCGGCATTCCGACTTTCGATGCCCCGGTTGCCGAAATTCAGTTGCCTTTGAATTTGGGGTGATCCCTCTTGTCAGCTTGTATGCTTCTGCTTCTTGTTCTACATCACACTTTTCCTTCCGCGAACACGAAACGCTTTGACTCGATGATTTCCGCGGCATTCCGACTATCGAGGCCCCGTTGTTGCCGAAATTTAGTTGCCTTTGAATTTCGGGTGATCCCTTTTGAGCTTGTTATGCTTTCTGCTACTTGTTCTACATCACATTCTTCTTCCACAATCAGCGAAACGCTCGACTGCTGTGAGTTTCGCGGCATCATCCGACTTCCATGCCCCGGTTGCCGAAATTCAGGTTGCCTTTGTATTTCGGGTGATATCCCTCTTGAGCATAGTGTGCTTCTGCTACTTGTTCTACATCACACTTCCTTCAGCAAACAGCGAAACGCTTTGACGCGGGGAGTTTCGCGGCATTCCCACTTCGATGCCTCCGGTTTCCGAAATTCAGTTGCTTTTGGAATTTCGGGTGATCCCTGTTGAGCATGGTATTGCTTCTGCTACTTGTTCTACCTAACACTTCCTTCCTAAAACAACGAAACGCTTCAGTATCGGTGAGTTTCGCGGCATTCCGACTTCGATGCCGCCCTTGCCGAAATTCAGTTGCCTTTGAATTTCGTTGATCCCGTTGAGCTTGTATGCTTCTGCTACTTGTTCTACATTACACTTCCTTCCGTAAACAGCGAAACGCTTTGACTCTTGGGTTTCGCGGCATTCCACTACTTCGATGCCACCGGTACCGAAATTCAATTGCCTTTGAATTTCGGGTGATCACCCTTGAGCATGTATGCTTCTGCTACTTGTTCTAAAGATCAATTCCTTCCGCAAACAGCGAAACGCTTTGACTCGGTGGGTTTCGCAGCATTCCGACTTCGATGTCCACCGTTGCCGAAAAATTCAGTTCCCTTTGAATTTCGGGTGATCTTCCTTTTTCCAGCTTGTATACTTCTGCTTCTTGTTCTACATCACACACTTCCTTCCGCAAACACGAAAACGCTTTGACTCGATGAGTTTCGCCGCAGTTCCGACTTCAATGGCCCCCGGTTGCCGAAATTTAGTTGCCTTTGAATTTCGGGTGATCCCGTTTGAGCATGTATGCTTCTGCTACTTGTTCTACATCACACTTCCGTCCCACAAACACGAAACGCGTCGACTCGGTGAGTTTCGCGGCATTCTCCCTTCATCCATGCCCACCCGTTGCCGAATATTCATTAGCCTTTGAATTTCGGGTGATCCCCTCTTAGGCGCTTGTAAGCTTCTGCTACTTGTTCTAAACATCACACTCACTCACCAAACAGCGAAACGCTTTGACTCGTTGAATTTCGCGGCATACCGACTTCGATGCCACCGGTTGCCGAAATTCAGTTGCCTTTGAATTTCGGGTGATACCCTGGTTAGCATGTATGCTTTCTGCTACATGGTTCTACATAACACATCCTTCCATAAACACGAATCGCTTCGACTCGGTGAGTTTCTCGGCATTCCGACTTCGATGCCCCGGTTGCCGAAAATTCATGTTGCCTTTGAATTTCGGGTGATCCCTTTAGAGCATGTATTGCTTCTGCTACTTGTTCTACATTACACGTCCTTCCGCAAACAGCGAAAACGCTTTTTGACTCTGTGAGTTTCGCGGCATTCCTACTTCGATGCCCCGGTTGCCGAAATTCATTTGCCTTTGAATTTCGGGTGATCCCTCTTGAGCATGAGCGTGCTTCTGCTACTTGTTCTACATCACACTTACCTTCCGCAAACACGAAACGCTTTGCGCGTCGGTGTTTCTTTCGCGGGCATTCCGACTTCGTTGCCCCGGTTGCCGAAAATTCAGTTGCCTTTTGAATTGGGGTGATCCCTCTTACCCACTTGTCATACTTCTTCTTCTGGTTCTACATCACAATTCCTTCCGCAAACAGCGAAACGCTTTGACTCGATGAGTTTTTCGTGGCAATCCGACTTCGAGGCCCCGTTTGCCGAAATTTAGTTTGCCTTTGAATTTCGGTGTGATCCCTCTTGAGCTTGTATGCTTCTGCTGACTTGATCTAACTCATCACACCTTCCTTCTCCAAAACACGAAACGCTTCACTACGTGAAGTTTCGCGCATTCCGACTTCGATGCCCCGTTGGCCGAAATTCTTGCCTCTTGAATTTCGTTGATTGTGTGTGGCGGTCGTGTGGGGCCTTTATGCTTCTGCTACTTTTTTCTACATCACCTTCCTTCAGCAAAATATCTATCTTATCGCTTTGACTCCGTGATTTCCGCGCATTCCGACTTCGATGCCCCGTTGGCCGAAATTCATTATTGCCATTTGAATTTCGGGTGATCCCTCTTGAGCATGAATGCTTCTGCTACTTGTTCTACATCACACTATCCTTCCACAAACAAAGCGAAACGCTTTGACTCGGTGAGTTTTTTCTCGGCATTTGCCGACTATCGATGCCCCACCCGTTCCGGCGAGAGGGTGTTGCAATTGCCTTTGAATTTCGGGTGATCCCTCTTGAGCATGTATGCTTCTTTCTGCTACTTGTTCTACATGACACTCCTTCCGTAAACGGCGAAAACCTTTGACTCGGTGGGTTTCCCAATTCCGACTGATCGATGCACCGTTGCCGAAATTCTTTGCCTTTGAATTTCGGGTGATCCCGTTTGAGCATGTATGCTTCCTGCTACTTTGTTCTACATTACACTTCATTCCGTAAACACGAAACAGCTGTGACTCGGTGGGTTTCGCGGCAATTTCCAACTTCGAGGCCCCCGGATGCCGAAATTCATTTGCCTTTGAATTTCTGTACATCCCTCTTGAGCATGTATGGGCTTCTGCTACTTGTACTACATAACGCTTCCTTCCGCAAACAGCAACACACTTTGACTCGGTGAGTTTCGCGGCATTCCACCTTCGATGCCCCCCCGTTTGCCGAAATTCAGTTGCCATTTGAATTTCGGGTGATCCCATTCCCAGCTTGTATACTTCTGCTTCTGTTTCTAACATCACTCTTCCTATTCCGCAAACAGCGAAACGCTTTGACTCGTTGAGTTTCGTGGCATTCCGACTTCGAGGCCCCCCGGTGTGCCGAAATTCAGTTGCCTTTGACACAATCGGGTGATCCCTTTTGAGCTTGTAATGCTTGTGCTACTTTGTTTCTTCTACATCAGACTTCCTTCCACAAACTATCGAAACGCTTCGACTCGGTGAGTTTCGCGGCATTCTCCGACTGCCATGCCCCTTTGCCGAAATTCAGTTGCCTTCGAATTTTCGGTGATCCCTCTTGAGTCATGTATGCTTCTGCTACTCTGTTTCTTACAATCACACTTACCTCCGCACACACAGGCGAAACGCTTTGACTCGATGAGTTTCGCGCAATTCCCGGACTTCGATGCCCCGTACCGAAATTCACTTGCCTTTGAATTTCGGGTATTCCCTCTTGAGCATGCGTGCGTCTGCTACTTGGTCTACATCACACTTCCATCCGCAAACAGCGAAAACTTTGACTCGGTGATTTTCGCGGCATTCCGACTTCGATGCCCCGGTTGCTGAAATTCAGTTGCCCTTTGAATTCCGGGTGATCCCTCCTGAGCATGTATGCTTCTGCTACATGTTCTACATCACATTCTCTTCCGCAAACAAGCGAAACGCTTCGACTCGTAGAGTGTCGCGGCATTCCGA
>CM055353.1:23295358-23318612 GCA_029228515.1 Populus alba x Populus x berolinensis
AATTTCGGGTGATCCCTCTTGAGCATGTATGCTTCTGCTACTTGTTCTACATCAGACTTCTTCCGCAAACGGCGAAACGCTTTGACTCGGTGAGTTTCGCGGCATTCCGACTTCGATGCCCGGTTGCCGAAATTCAGTTGCCTTTGAATTTCGGGTGATCCCTCTTGAGCATGTATGCTTCTGCTACTTGTTCTACATCACACTTCCTTCCGCAAACGGCGAAACGCTTTGACTCGGTGAGTTTCGCGGCATCCGACTTCGATGCCCGGTTGCCGAAATTCAGTTGCCTTTGAATTTCGGGTGATCCCTCTTGAGCATGTATGCTTCTGCTACTTGTTCTACATCACACTTCCTTCCGCAAACGGCGAAACGCTTTGACTCGGTGAGTTTCGCGGCATTCCGACTTCGATGCCCCGGTTGCCGAAATTCAGTTGCCTTTGAATTTCGGGTGATCCCTCTTGAGCATGTATGCTTCTGCTACTTGTTCTACATCAGACTTCTTCCGCAAGGCGAAACGCTTTGACTCGGTGAGTTTCGCGGCATTCCGACTTCGATGCCCCGGTTGCCGAAATTCAGTTGCCTTTGAATTTCGGTGATCCCTCTTGAGCATGTATGCTTCTGCTACTTGTTCTACATCACACTTCCTTCCGCAAACGGCGAAACGCTTTGACTCGGTGAGTTTCGCGGCATTCCGACTTCGATGCCCCGGTTGCCGAAATTCAGTTGCCTTTGAATTTCGGGTGATCCCTCTTGAGCATGTATGCTTCTGCTACTTGTTCTACATCACACTTCTTCCGCAAACGGCGAAACGCTTTGACTCGGTGAGTTTCGCGGCATTCCGACTTCGATGCCCCGTTGCCGAAATTCAGTTGCCTTTGAATTTCGGGTGATCCCTCTTGAGCATGTATGCTTCTGCTACTTGTTCTACATCACACTTCCTTCCGCAAACGGCGAAACGCTTTGACTCGGTGAGTTTCGCGGCATTCCGACTTCGATGCCCCGGTGCCGAAATTCAGTTGCCTTTGAATTTCGGGTGATCCCTCTTGAGCATGTATGCTTCTGCTACTTGTTCTACATCAGACTTCCTTCCGCAAACGCGAAACGCTTTGACTCGGTGAGTTTCGCGGCATTCCGACTTCGATGCCCCGGTTGCCGAAATTCAGTTGCCTTTGAATTTCGGGTGATCCCTCTTGAGCATGTATGCTTCTGCTACTTGTTCTACATCAGACTTCTTCCGCAAACGGCGAAACGCTTTGACTCGGTGAGTTTCGCGGCATTCCGACTTCGATGCCCCGTTTGCCGAAATTCAGTTGCCTTTGAATTTCGGTGATCCCTCTTGAGCATGTATGCTTCTGCTACTTGTTCTACATCAGACTTCTTCCGCAAACGGCGAAACGCTTTGACTCGGTGAGTTTCGCGGCATTCCGACTTCGATGCCCCGGTTGCCGAAATTCAGTTGCCTTTGAATTTCGGGTGATCCCTCTTGAGCATGTATGCTTCTGCTACTTGTTCTACATCACTTCTTCCGCAAACGGCGAAACGCTTTGACTCGGTGAGTTTCCGACATCGATTCTTCCCCCCCCCCGAAATTTTTTTGCCTTTTGAATTTCGGGTGATCCCTCTTGAGCATGTATGCTTCTGCTACTTGTTCTACATCACTTCCCAAAAACAAAAAACGCTTTGACTCGGTGAGTTTCGCGGCATTCCGACTTCGATGCCCCGGTTGCCGAAATTCAGTTGCCTTTGAATTTCGGGTGATCCCTCTTGAGCATGTATGCTTCTGCTACTTGTTCTACATCACACTTCTTCCGCAAACGGCGAAACGCTTTGACTCGGTGAGTTTCGCGGCATTCCGACTTCGATGCCCCGGTTGCCGAAATTCAGTTGCCTTTGAATTTCGGGTGATCCCTCTTGAGCATGTATGCTTCTGCTACTTGTTCTACATCAGACTTCTTCCGCAAACGGCGAAACGCTTTGACTCGGTGAGTTTCGCGGCATTCCGACTTCGATGCCCCGGTTGCCGAAATTCAGTTGCCTTTGAATTTCGGGTGATCCCTCTTGAGCATGTATGCTTCTGCTACTTGTTCTACATCAGACTTCCTTCCGCAAACGGCGAAACGCTTTGACTCGGTGAGTTTCGCGGCATTCCGACTTCGATGCCCGGTTGCCGAAATTCAGTTGCCTTTGAATTTCGGGTGATCCCTCTTGAGCATGTATGCTTCTGCTACTTGTTCTACATCACACTTTCTTCCGCAAACGGCGAAACGCTTTGACTCGGTGAGTTTCGCGGCATTCCGACTTCGATGCCCCGGTTGCCGAAATTCAGTTGCCTTTGAATTTCGGGTGATCCCTCTTGAGCATGTATGCTTCTGCTACTTGTTCTACATCACACTTCTTCCGCAAACGGCGAAACGCTTTGACTCGGTGAGTTTCGCGGCATTCCGACTTCGATGCCCCGTTGCCGAAATTCAGTTGCCTTTGAATTTCGGGTGATCCCTCTTGAGCATGTATGCTTCTGCTACTTGTTCTACATCAGACTTCTTCCGCAAACGGCGAAACGCTTTGACTCGGTGAGTTTCGCGGCATTCCGACTTCGATGCCCCGGTTGCCGAAATTCAGTTGCCTTTGAATTTCGGGTGATCCCTCTTGAGCATGTATGCTTCTGCTACTTGTTCTACATCACACTTCCTCCGCAAACGGCGAAACGCTTTGACTCGGTGAGTTTCGCGGCATTCCGACTTCGATGCCCCGGTTGCCGAAATTCAGTTGCCTTTGAATTTCGGGTGATCCCTCTTGAGCATGTATGCTTCTGCTACTTGTTCTACATCAGACTTCTTCCGCAAACGGCGAAACGCTTTGACTCGGTGAGTTTCGCGGCATTCCGACTTCGATGCCCCGGTTGCCGAAATTCAGTTGCCTTTGAATTTCGGGTGATCCCTCTTGAGCATGTATGCTTCTGCTACTTGTTCTACATCAGACTTCTTCCGCAAACGGCGAAACGCTTTGACTCGGTGAGTTTCGCGGCATTCCGACTTCGATGCCCCGGTTGCCGAAATTCAGTTGCCTTTGAATTTCGGGTGATCCCTCTTGAGCATGTATGCTTCTGCTACTTGTTCTACATCAGACTTCTTCCGCAAACGGCGAAACGCTTTGACTCGGTGAGTTTCGCGGCATTCCGACTTCGATGCCCCGGTTGCCGAAATTCAGTTGCCTTTGAATTTCGGGTGATCCCTCTTGAGCATGTATGCTTCTGCTACTTGTTCTACATCAGACTTCTTCCGCAACCGAAACGCTTTGACTCGGTGAGTTTCGCGGCATTCCGACTTCGATGCCCCGGTTGCCGAAATTCAGTTGCCTTTGAATTTCGGGTGATCCCTCTTGAGCATGTATGCTTCTGCTACTTGTTCTACATCAGACTTCCTTCCGCAAACGGCGAAACGCTTTGACTCGGTGAGTTTCGCGGCATTCCGACTTCGATGCCCCGGTTGCCGAAATTCAGTTGCCTTTGAATTTCGGGTGATCCCTCTTGAGCATGTATGCTTCTGCTACTTGTTCTACATCACACTTCTTCCGCAAACGCGAAACGCTTTGACTCGGTGAGTTTCGCGGCATTCCGACTTCGATGCCCCGTTGCCGAAATTCAGTTGCCTTTGAATTTCGGGTGATCCCTCTTGAGCATGTATGCTTCTGCTACTTGTTCTACATCACACTTCCTTCCGCAAACGGCGAAACGCTTTGACTCGGTGAGTTTCGCGGCATTCCGACTTCGATGCCCGGTTGCCGAAATTCAGTTGCCTTTGAATTTCGGGTGATCCCTCTTGAGCATGTATGCTTCTGCTACTTGTTCTACATCACACTTCCTTCCGCAAACGCGAAACGCTTTGACTCGGTGAGTTTCGCGGCATTCCGACTTCGATGCCCCGTTGCCGAAATTCAGTTGCCTTTGAATTTCGGGTGATCCCTCTTGAGCATGTATGCTTCTGCTACTTGTTCTACATCACACTTCTTCCGCAAACGGCGAAACGCTTTGACTCGGTGAGTTTCGCGGCATTCCGACTTCGATGCCCCGGTTGCCGAAATTCAGTTGCCTTTGAATTTCGGGTGATCCCTCTTGAGCATGTATGCTTCTGCTACTTGTTCTACATCAGACTTCTTCCGCAAACGGCGAAACGCTTTGACTCGGTGAGTTTCGCGGCATTCCGACTTCGATGCCCCGGTTGCCGAAATTCAGTTGCCTTTGAATTTCGGGTGATCCCTCTTGAGCATGTATGCTTCTGCTACTTGTTCTACATCAGACTTCTTCCGCAAACGGCGAAACGCTTTGACTCGGTGAGTTTCGCGGCATTCCGACTTCGATGCCCCGGTTGCCGAAATTCAGTTGCCTTTGAATTTCGGGTGATCCCTCTTGAGCATGTATGCTTCTGCTACTTGTTCTACATCAGACTTCCTTCCGCAAACGGCGAAACGCTTTGACTCGGTGAGTTTCGCGGCATTCCGACTTCGATGCCCCGGTTGCCGAAATTCAGTTGCCTTTGAATTTCGGGTGATCCCTCTTGAGCATGTATGCTTCTGCTACTTGTTCTACATCACACTTCCTTCCGCAAACGGCGAAACGCTTTGACTCGGTGAGTTTCGCGGCATTCCGACTTCGATGCCCCGTTGCCGAAATTCAGTTGCCTTTGAATTTCGGGTGATCCCTCTTGAGCATGTATGCTTCTGCTACTTGTTCTACATCACACTTCTTCCGCAAACGGCGAAACGCTTTGACTCGGTGAGTTTCGCGGCATTCCGACTTCGATGCCCCGGTTGCCGAAATTCAGTTGCCTTTGAATTTCGGGTGATCCCTCTTGAGCATGTATGCTTCTGCTACTTGTTCTACATCACACTTCTTCCGCAAACGGCGAAACGCTTTGACTCGGTGAGTTTCGCGGCATTCCGACTTCGATGCCCCGGTTGCCGAAATTCAGTTGCCTTTGAATTTCGGGTGATCCCTCTTGAGCATGTATGCTTCTGCTACTTGTTCTACATCACACTTCTTCCGCAAACGGCGAAACGCTTTGACTCGGTGAGTTTCGCGGCATTCCGACTTCGATGCCCCGGTTGCCGAAATTCAGTTGCCTTTGAATTTCGGGTGATCCCTCTTGAGCATGTATGCTTCTGCTACTTGTTCTACATCACACTTCTTCCGCAAACGGCGAAACGCTTTGACTCGGTGAGTTTCGCGGCATTCCGACTTCGATGCCCCGGTTGCCGAAATTCAGTTGCCTTTGAATTTCGGGTGATCCCTCTTGAGCATGTATGCTTCTGCTACTTGTTCTACATCACACTTCCTTCCGCAAACGGCGAAACGCTTTGACTCGGTGAGTTTCGCGGCATTCCGACTTCGATGCCCGGTTGCCGAAATTCAGTTGCCTTTGAATTTCGGGTGATCCCTCTTGAGCATGTATGCTTCTGCTACTTGTTCTACATCACACTTCTTCCGCAAACGGCGAAACGCTTTGACTCGGTGAGTTTCGCGGCATTCCGACTTCGATGCCCCGGTTGCCGAAATTCAGTTGCCTTTGAATTTCGGGTGATCCCTCTTGAGCATGTATGCTTCTGCTACTTGTTCTACATCAGACTTCTTCCGCAAACGGCGAAACGCTTTGACTCGGTGAGTTTCGCGGCATTCCGACTTCGATGCCCCGGTTGCCGAAATTCAGTTGCCTTTGAATTTCGGGTGATCCCTCTTGAGCATGTATGCTTCTGCTACTTGTTCTACATCAGACTTCCTTCCGCAAACGGCGAAACGCTTTGACTCGGTGAGTTTCGCGGCATTCCGACTTCGATGCCCCGGTTGCCGAAATTCAGTTGCCTTTGAATTTCGGGTGATCCCTCTTGAGCATGTATGCTTCTGCTACTTGTTCTACATCACACTTCCTTCCGCAAACGGCGAAACGCTTTGACTCGGTGAGTTTCGCGGCATTCCGACTTCGATGCCCCGGTTGCCGAAATTCAGTTGCCTTTGAATTTCGGGTGATCCCTCTTGAGCATGTATGCTTCTGCTACTTGTTCTACATCAGACTTCTTCCGCAAACGGCGAAACGCTTTGACTCGGTGAGTTTCGCGGCATTCCGACTTCGATGCCCCGGTTGCCGAAATTCAGTTGCCTTTGAATTTCGGGTGATCCCTCTTGAGCATGTATGCTTCTGCTACTTGTTCTACATCACACTTCTTCCGCAAACGGCGAAACGCTTTGACTCGGTGAGTTTCGCGGCATTCCGACTTCGATGCCCCGGTTGCCGAAATTCAGTTGCCTTTGAATTTCGGGTGATCCCTCTTGAGCATGTATGCTTCTGCTACTTGTTCTACATCACACTTCTTCCGCAAACGGCGAAACGCTTTGACTCGGTGAGTTTCGCGGCATTCCGACTTCGATGCCCGGTTGCCGAAATTCAGTTGCCTTTGAATTTCGGGTGATCCCTCTTGAGCATGTATGCTTCTGCTACTTGTTCTACATCAGACTTCTTCCGCAAACGGCGAAACGCTTTGACTCGGTGAGTTTCGCGGCATTCCGACTTCGATGCCCCGGTTGCCGAAATTCAGTTGCCTTTGAATTTCGGGTGATCCCTCTTGAGCATGTATGCTTCTGCTACTTGTTCTACATCAGACTTCCTTCCGCAAACGGCGAAACGCTTTGACTCGGTGAGTTTCGCGGCATTCCGACTTCGATGCCCCGGTTGCCGAAATTCAGTTGCCTTTGAATTTCGGGTGATCCCTCTTGAGCATGTATGCTTCTGCTACTTGTTCTACATCAGACTTCCTTCCGCAAACGGCGAAACGCTTTGACTCGGTGAGTTTCGCGGCATTCCGACTTCGATGCCCCGGTTGCCGAAATTCAGTTGCCTTTGAATTTCGGGTGATCCCTCTTGAGCATGTATGCTTCTGCTACTTGTTCTACATCACACTTCCTTCCGCAAACGGCGAAACGCTTTGACTCGGTGAGTTTCGCGGCATTCCGACTTCGATGCCCCGGTTGCCGAAATTCAGTTGCCTTTGAATTTCGGGTGATCCCTCTTGAGCATGTATGCTTCTGCTACTTGTTCTACATCACACTTCCTTCCGCAAACGGCGAAACGCTTTGACTCGGTGAGTTTCGCGGCATTCCGACTTCGATGCCCCGGTTGCCGAAATTCAGTTGCCTTTGAATTTCGGGTGATCCCTCTTGAGCATGTATGCTTCTGCTACTTGTTCTACATCAGACTTCTTCCGCAAACGGCGAAACGCTTTGACTCGGTGAGTTTCGCGGCATTCCGACTTCGATGCCCCGGTTGCCGAAATTCAGTTGCCTTTGAATTTCGGGTGATCCCTCTTGAGCATGTATGCTTCTGCTACTTGTTCTACATCAGACTTCCTTCCGCAAACGGCGAAACGCTTTGACTCGGTGAGTTTCGCGGCATTCCGACTTCGATGCCCCGGTTGCCGAAATTCAGTTGCCTTTGAATTTCGGGTGATCCCTCTTGAGCATGTATGCTTCTGCTACTTGTTCTACATCACACTTCCTTCCGCAAACGGCGAAACGCTTTGACTCGGTGAGTTTCGCGGCATTCCGACTTCGATGCCCCGGTTGCCGAAATTCAGTTGCCTTTGAATTTCGGGTGATCCCTCTTGAGCATGTATGCTTCTGCTACTTGTTCTACATCAGACTTCCTTCCGCAAACGGCGAAACGCTTTGACTCGGTGAGTTTCGCGGCATTCCGACTTCGATGCCCCGGTTGCCGAAATTCAGTTGCCTTTGAATTTCGGGTGATCCCTCTTGAGCATGTATGCTTCTGCTACTTGTTCTACATCACACTTCCTTCCGCAAACGGCGAAACGCTTTGACTCGGTGAGTTTCGCGGCATTCCGACTTCGATGCCCCGGTTGCCGAAATTCAGTTGCCTTTGAATTTCGGGTGATCCCTCTTGAGCATGTATGCTTCTGCTACTTGTTCTACATCAGACTTCTTCCGCAAACGGCGAAACGCTTTGACTCGGTGAGTTTCGCGGCATTCCGACTTCGATGCCCCGGTTGCCGAAATTCAGTTGCCTTTGAATTTCGGGTGATCCCTCTTGAGCATGTATGCTTCTGCTACTTGTTCTACATCAGACTTCTTCCGCAAACGGCGAAACGCTTTGACTCGGTGAGTTTCGCGGCATTCCGACTTCGATGCCCCGGTTGCCGAAATTCAGTTGCCTTTGAATTTCGGGTGATCCCTCTTGAGCATGTATGCTTCTGCTACTTGTTCTACATCAGACTTCTTCCGCAAACGGCGAAACGCTTTGACTCGGTGAGTTTCGCGGCATTCCGACTTCGATGCCCCGGTTGCCGAAATTCAGTTGCCTTTGAATTTCGGGTGATCCCTCTTGAGCATGTATGCTTCTGCTACTTGTTCTACATCACACTTCCTTCCGCAAACGGCGAAACGCTTTGACTCGGTGAGTTTCGCGGCATTCCGACTTCGATGCCCCGGTTGCCGAAATTCAGTTGCCTTTGAATTTCGGGTGATCCCTCTTGAGCATGTATGCTTCTGCTACTTGTTCTACATCACACTTCTTCCGCAAACGGCGAAACGCTTTGACTCGGTGAGTTTCGCGGCATTCCGACTTCGATGCCCCGGTTGCCGAAATTCAGTTGCCTTTGAATTTCGGGTGATCCCTCTTGAGCATGTATGCTTCTGCTACTTGTTCTACATCAGACTTCTTCCGCAAACGGCGAAACGCTTTGACTCGGTGAGTTTCGCGGCATTCCGACTTCGATGCCCCGGTTGCCGAAATTCAGTTGCCTTTGAATTTCGGGTGATCCCTCTTGAGCATGTATGCTTCTGCTACTTGTTCTACATCACACTTCCTTCCGCAAACGGCGAAACGCTTTGACTCGGTGAGTTTCGCGGCATTCCGACTTCGATGCCCCGGTTGCCGAAATTCAGTTGCCTTTGAATTTCGGGTGATCCCTCTTGAGCATGTATGCTTCTGCTACTTGTTCTACATCAGACTTCCTTCCGCAAACGGCGAAACGCTTTGACTCGGTGAGTTTCGCGGCATTCCGACTTCGATGCCCCGGTTGCCGAAATTCAGTTGCCTTTGAATTTCGGGTGATCCCTCTTGAGCATGTATGCTTCTGCTACTTGTTCTACATCAGACTTCCTTCCGCAAACGGCGAAACGCTTTGACTCGGTGAGTTTCGCGGCATTCCGACTTCGATGCCCCGGTTGCCGAAATTCAGTTGCCTTTGAATTTCGGGTGATCCCTCTTGAGCATGTATGCTTCTGCTACTTGTTCTACATCACACTTCTTCCGCAAACGGCGAAACGCTTTGACTCGGTGAGTTTCGCGGCATTCCGACTTCGATGCCCCGGTTGCCGAAATTCAGTTGCCTTTGAATTTCGGGTGATCCCTCTTGAGCATGTATGCTTCTGCTACTTGTTCTACATCACACTTCCTTCCGCAAACGGCGAAACGCTTTGACTCGGTGAGTTTCGCGGCATTCCGACTTCGATGCCCCGGTTGCCGAAATTCAGTTGCCTTTGAATTTCGGGTGATCCCTCTTGAGCATGTATGCTTCTGCTACTTGTTCTACATCACACTTCCTTCCGCAAACGGCGAAACGCTTTGACTCGGTGAGTTTCGCGGCATTCCGACTTCGATGCCCCGGTTGCCGAAATTCAGTTGCCTTTGAATTTCGGGTGATCCCTCTTGAGCATGTATGCTTCTGCTACTTGTTCTACATCAGACTTCTTCCGCAAACGGCGAAACGCTTTGACTCGGTGAGTTTCGCGGCATTCCGACTTCGATGCCCCGGTTGCCGAAATTCAGTTGCCTTTGAATTTCGGGTGATCCCTCTTGAGCATGTATGCTTCTGCTACTTGTTCTACATCAGACTTCCTTCCGCAAACGGCGAAACGCTTTGACTCGGTGAGTTTCGCGGCATTCCGACTTCGATGCCCCGGTTGCCGAAATTCAGTTGCCTTTGAATTTCGGGTGATCCCTCTTGAGCATGTATGCTTCTGCTACTTGTTCTACATCACACTTCCTTCCGCAAACGGCGAAACGCTTTGACTCGGTGAGTTTCGCGGCATTCCGACTTCGATGCCCCGGTTGCCGAAATTCAGTTGCCTTTGAATTTCGGGTGATCCCTCTTGAGCATGTATGCTTCTGCTACTTGTTCTACATCACACTTCCTTCCGCAAACGGCGAAACGCTTTGACTCGGTGAGTTTCGCGGCATTCCGACTTCGATGCCCCGGTTGCCGAAATTCAGTTGCCTTTGAATTTCGGGTGATCCCTCTTGAGCATGTATGCTTCTGCTACTTGTTCTACATCACACTTCCTCCGCAAACGGCGAAACGCTTTGACTCGGTGAGTTTCGCGGCATTCCGACTTCGATGCCCCGGTTGCCGAAATTCAGTTGCCTTTGAATTTCGGGTGATCCCTCTTGAGCATGTATGCTTCTGCTACTTGTTCTACATCACACTTCTTCCGCAAACGGCGAAACGCTTTGACTCGGTGAGTTTCGCGGCATTCCGACTTCGATGCCCCGGTTGCCGAAATTCAGTTGCCTTTGAATTTCGGGTGATCCCTCTTGAGCATGTATGCTTCTGCTACTTGTTCTACATCACACTTCTTCCGCAAACGGCGAAACGCTTTGACTCGGTGAGTTTCGCGGCATTCCGACTTCGATGCCCCGGTTGCCGAAATTCAGTTGCCTTTGAATTTCGGGTGATCCCTCTTGAGCATGTATGCTTCTGCTACTTGTTCTACATCACACTTCTTCCGCAAACGGCGAAACGCTTTGACTCGGTGAGTTTCGCGGCATTCCGACTTCGATGCCCCGGTTGCCGAAATTCAGTTGCCTTTGAATTTCGGGTGATCCCTCTTGAGCATGTATGCTTCTGCTACTTGTTCTACATCAGACTTCTTCCGCAAACGGCGAAACGCTTTGACTCGGTGAGTTTCGCGGCATTCCGACTTCGATGCCCCGTTGCCGAAATTCAGTTGCCTTTGAATTTCGGGTGATCCCTCTTGAGCATGTATGCTTCTGCTACTTGTTCTACATCAGACTTCCTTCCGCAAACGGCGAAACGCTTTGACTCGGTGAGTTTCGCGGCATTCCGACTTCGATGCCCCGGTTGCCGAAATTCAGTTGCCTTTGAATTTCGGGTGATCCCTCTTGAGCATGTATGCTTCTGCTACTTGTTCTACATCACACTTCCTTCCGCAAACGGCGAAACGCTTTGACTCGGTGAGTTTCGCGGCATTCCGACTTCGATGCCCCGGTTGCCGAAATTCAGTTGCCTTTGAATTTCGGGTGATCCCTCTTGAGCATGTATGCTTCTGCTACTTGTTCTACATCAGACTTCCTTCCGCAAACGGCGAAACGCTTTGACTCGGTGAGTTTCGCGGCATTCCGACTTCGATGCCCCGGTTGCCGAAATTCAGTTGCCTTTGAATTTCGGGTGATCCCTCTTGAGCATGTATGCTTCTGCTACTTGTTCTACATCACACTTCCTTCCGCAAACGGCGAAACGCTTTGACTCGGTGAGTTTCGCGGCATTCCGACTTCGATGCCCCGGTTGCCGAAATTCAGTTGCCTTTGAATTTCGGGTGATCCCTCTTGAGCATGTATGCTTCTGCTACTTGTTCTACATCACACTTCTTCCGCAAACGGCGAAACGCTTTGACTCGGTGAGTTTCGCGGCATTCCGACTTCGATGCCCCGGTTGCCGAAATTCAGTTGCCTTTGAATTTCGGGTGATCCCTCTTGAGCATGTATGCTTCTGCTACTTGTTCTACATCACACTTCCTTCCGCAAACGGCGAAACGCTTTGACTCGGTGAGTTTCGCGGCATTCCGACTTCGATGCCCCGGTTGCCGAAATTCAGTTGCCTTTGAATTTCGGGTGATCCCTCTTGAGCATGTATGCTTCTGCTACTTGTTCTACATCACACTTCCTTCCGCAAACGGCGAAACGCTTTGACTCGGTGAGTTTCGCGGCATTCCGACTTCGATGCCCCGGTTGCCGAAATTCAGTTGCCTTTGAATTTCGGGTGATCCCTCTTGAGCATGTATGCTTCTGCTACTTGTTCTACATCAGACTTCTTCCGCAAACGGCGAAACGCTTTGACTCGGTGAGTTTCGCGGCATTCCGACTTCGATGCCCCGGTTGCCGAAATTCAGTTGCCTTTGAATTTCGGGTGATCCCTCTTGAGCATGTATGCTTCTGCTACTTGTTCTACATCACACTTCCTTCCGCAAACGGCGAAACGCTTTGACTCGGTGAGTTTCGCGGCATTCCGACTTCGATGCCCCGGTTGCCGAAATTCAGTTGCCTTTGAATTTCGGGTGATCCCTCTTGAGCATGTATGCTTCTGCTACTTGTTCTACATCAGACTTCTTCCGCAAACGGCGAAACGCTTTGACTCGGTGAGTTTCGCGGCATTCCGACTTCGATGCCCCGTTGCCGAAATTCAGTTGCCTTTGAATTTCGGGTGATCCCTCTTGAGCATGTATGCTTCTGCTACTTGTTCTACATCAGACTTCTTCCGCAAACGGCGAAACGCTTTGACTCGGTGAGTTTCGCGGCATTCCGACTTCGATGCCCCGGTTGCCGAAATTCAGTTGCCTTTGAATTTCGGGTGATCCCTCTTGAGCATGTATGCTTCTGCTACTTGTTCTACATCAGACTTCCTTCCGCAAACGGCGAAACGCTTTGACTCGGTGAGTTTCGCGGCATTCCGACTTCGATGCCCCGGTTGCCGAAATTCAGTTGCCTTTGAATTTCGGGTGATCCCTCTTGAGCATGTATGCTTCTGCTACTTGTTCTACATCAGACTTCCTTCCGCAAACGGCGAAACGCTTTGACTCGGTGAGTTTCGCGGCATTCCGACTTCGATGCCCCGGTTGCCGAAATTCAGTTGCCTTTGAATTTCGGGTGATCCCTCTTGAGCATGTATGCTTCTGCTACTTGTTCTACATCAGACTTCTTCCGCAAACGGCGAAACGCTTTGACTCGGTGAGTTTCGCGGCATTCCGACTTCGATGCCCCGGTTGCCGAAATTCAGTTGCCTTTGAATTTCGGGTGATCCCTCTTGAGCATGTATGCTTCTGCTACTTGTTCTACATCACACTTCCTTCCGCAAACGGCGAAACGCTTTGACTCGGTGAGTTTCGCGGCATTCCGACTTCGATGCCCGGTTGCCGAAATTCAGTTGCCTTTGAATTTCGGGTGATCCCTCTTGAGCATGTATGCTTCTGCTACTTGTTCTACATCACACTTCTTCCGCAAACGGCGAAACGCTTTGACTCGGTGAGTTTCGCGGCATTCCGACTTCGATGCCCGGTTGCCGAAATTCAGTTGCCTTTGAATTTCGGGTGATCCCTCTTGAGCATGTATGCTTCTGCTACTTGTTCTACATCACACTTCCTTCCGCAAACGGCGAAACGCTTTGACTCGGTGAGTTTCGCGGCATTCCGACTTCGATGCCCCGGTTGCCGAAATTCAGTTGCCTTTGAATTTCGGGTGATCCCTCTTGAGCATGTATGCTTCTGCTACTTGTTCTACATCACACTTCCTTCCGCAAACGGCGAAACGCTTTGACTCGGTGAGTTTCGCGGCATTCCGACTTCGATGCCCCGGTTGCCGAAATTCAGTTGCCTTTGAATTTCGGGTGATCCCTCTTGAGCATGTATGCTTCTGCTACTTGTTCTACATCAGACTTCCTTCCGCAAACGGCGAAACGCTTTGACTCGGTGAGTTTCGCGGCATTCCGACTTCGATGCCCCGGTTGCCGAAATTCAGTTGCCTTTGAATTTCGGGTGATCCCTCTTGAGCATGTATGCTTCTGCTACTTGTTCTACATCACACTTCTTCCGCAAACGGCGAAACGCTTTGACTCGGTGAGTTTCGCGGCATTCCGACTTCGATGCCCCGGTTGCCGAAATTCAGTTGCCTTTGAATTTCGGGTGATCCCTCTTGAGCATGTATGCTTCTGCTACTTGTTCTACATCACACTTCCTTCCGCAAACGGCGAAACGCTTTGACTCGGTGAGTTTCGCGGCATTCCGACTTCGATGCCCCGGTTGCCGAAATTCAGTTGCCTTTGAATTTCGGGTGATCCCTCTTGAGCATGTATGCTTCTGCTACTTGTTCTACATCAGACTTCCTTCCGCAAACGGCGAAACGCTTTGACTCGGTGAGTTTCGCGGCATTCCGACTTCGATGCCCCGGTTGCCGAAATTCAGTTGCCTTTGAATTTCGGGTGATCCCTCTTGAGCATGTATGCTTCTGCTACTTGTTCTACATCACTTCCTTCCGCAAACGGCGAAACGCTTTGACTCGGTGAGTTTCGCGGCATTCCGACTTCGATGCCCCGGTTGCCGAAATTCAGTTGCCTTTGAATTTCGGGTGATCCCTCTTGAGCATGTATGCTTCTGCTACTTGTTCTACATCACACTTCCTTCCGCAAACGGCGAAACGCTTTGACTCGGTGAGTTTCGCGGCATTCCGACTTCGATGCCCGGTTGCCGAAATTCAGTTGCCTTTGAATTTCGGGTGATCCCTCTTGAGCATGTATGCTTCTGCTACTTGTTCTACATCACACTTCCTCCGCAAACGGCGAAACGCTTTGACTCGGTGAGTTTCGCGGCATTCCGACTTCGATGCCCCGGTTGCCGAAATTCAGTTGCCTTTGAATTTCGGGTGATCCCTCTTGAGCATGTATGCTTCTGCTACTTGTTCTACATCAGACTTCCTTCCGCAAACGGCGAAACGCTTTGACTCGGTGAGTTTCGCGGCATTCCGACTTCGATGCCCCGGTTGCCGAAATTCAGTTGCCTTTGAATTTCGGGTGATCCCTCTTGAGCATGTATGCTTCTGCTACTTGTTCTACATCACACTTCTTCCGCAAACGGCGAAACGCTTTGACTCGGTGAGTTTCGCGGCATTCCGACTTCGATGCCCCGGTTGCCGAAATTCAGTTGCCTTTGAATTTCGGGTGATCCCTCTTGAGCATGTATGCTTCTGCTACTTGTTCTACATCAGACTTCCTTCCGCAAACGGCGAAACGCTTTGACTCGGTGAGTTTCGCGGCATTCCGACTTCGATGCCCCGGTTGCCGAAATTCAGTTGCCTTTGAATTTCGGGTGATCCCTCTTGAGCATGTATGCTTCTGCTACTTGTTCTACATCACACTTCCTTCCGCAAACGGCGAAACGCTTTGACTCGGTGAGTTTCGCGGCATTCCGACTTCGATGCCCCGGTTGCCGAAATTCAGTTGCCTTTGAATTTCGGGTGATCCCTCTTGAGCATGTATGCTTCTGCTACTTGTTCTACATCACACTTCCTTCCGCAAACGGCGAAACGCTTTGACTCGGTGAGTTTCGCGGCATTCCGACTTCGATGCCCCGGTTGCCGAAATTCAGTTGCCTTTGAATTTCGGGTGATCCCTCTTGAGCATGTATGCTTCTGCTACTTGTTCTACATCACACTTCTTCCGCAAACGGCGAAACGCTTTGACTCGGTGAGTTTCGCGGCATTCCGACTTCGATGCCCGGTTGCCGAAATTCAGTTGCCTTTGAATTTCGGGTGATCCCTCTTGAGCATGTATGCTTCTGCTACTTGTTCTACATCAGACTTCCTTCCGCAAACGGCGAAACGCTTTGACTCGGTGAGTTTCGCGGCATTCCGACTTCGATGCCCCGGTTGCCGAAATTCAGTTGCCTTTGAATTTCGGGTGATCCCTCTTGAGCATGTATGCTTCTGCTACTTGTTCTACATCACACTTCCTTCCGCAAACGGCGAAACGCTTTGACTCGGTGAGTTTCGCGGCATTCCGACTTCGATGCCCCGGTTGCCGAAATTCAGTTGCCTTTGAATTTCGGGTGATCCCTCTTGAGCATGTATGCTTCTGCTACTTGTTCTACATCACACTTCCTTCCGCAAACGGCGAAACGCTTTGACTCGGTGAGTTTCGCGGCATTCCGACTTCGATGCCCCGGTTGCCGAAATTCAGTTGCCTTTGAATTTCGGGTGATCCCTCTTGAGCATGTATGCTTCTGCTACTTGTTCTACATCACACTTCTTCCGCAAACGGCGAAACGCTTTGACTCGGTGAGTTTCGCGGCATTCCGACTTCGATGCCCCGGTTGCCGAAATTCAGTTGCCTTTGAATTTCGGGTGATCCCTCTTGAGCATGTATGCTTCTGCTACTTGTTCTACATCACACTTCTTCCGCAAACGGCGAAACGCTTTGACTCGGTGAGTTTCGCGGCATTCCGACTTCGATGCCCCGGTTGCCGAAATTCAGTTGCCTTTGAATTTCGGGTGATCCCTCTTGAGCATGTATGCTTCTGCTACTTGTTCTACATCACACTTCCTTCCGCAAACGGCGAAACGCTTTGACTCGGTGAGTTTCGCGGCATTCCGACTTCGATGCCCCGGTTGCCGAAATTCAGTTGCCTTTGAATTTCGGGTGATCCCTCTTGAGCATGTATGCTTCTGCTACTTGTTCTACATCACACTTCCTTCCGCAAACGGCGAAACGCTTTGACTCGGTGAGTTTCGCGGCATTCCGACTTCGATGCCCCGGTTGCCGAAATTCAGTTGCCTTTGAATTTCGGGTGATCCCTCTTGAGCATGTATGCTTCTGCTACTTGTTCTACATCACACTTCCTTCCGCAAACGGCGAAACGCTTTGACTCGGTGAGTTTCGCGGCATTCCGACTTCGATGCCCCGGTTGCCGAAATTCAGTTGCCTTTGAATTTCGGGTGATCCCTCTTGAGCATGTATGCTTCTGCTACTTGTTCTACATCACACTTCTTCCGCAAACGGCGAAACGCTTTGACTCGGTGAGTTTCGCGGCATTCCGACTTCGATGCCCCGGTTGCCGAAATTCAGTTGCCTTTGAATTTCGGGTGATCCCTCTTGAGCATGTATGCTTCTGCTACTTGTTCTACATCACACTTCTTCCGCAAACGGCGAAACGCTTTGACTCGGTGAGTTTCGCGGCATTCCGACTTCGATGCCCCGGTTGCCGAAATTCAGTTGCCTTTGAATTTCGGGTGATCCCTCTTGAGCATGTATGCTTCTGCTACTTGTTCTACATCAGACTTCCTTCCGCAAACGGCGAAACGCTTTGACTCGGTGAGTTTCGCGGCATTCCGACTTCGATGCCCCGGTTGCCGAAATTCAGTTGCCTTTGAATTTCGGGTGATCCCTCTTGAGCATGTATGCTTCTGCTACTTGTTCTCCATCACACTTCCTTCCGCAAACGGCGAAACGCTTTGACTCGGTGAGTTTCGCGGCATTCCGACTTCGATGCCCCGGTTGCCGAAATTCAGTTGCCTTTGAATTTCGGGGGTGATCCCTCTTGAGCATGTATGCTTATGCTAATTAGTTCTACATCACCCTTCCTGTTCACAAACCGGGCGAAACGCTTAAGTGAACTCGGTGAGTTTAGCGGCATTCCGAATTCGACCTGTGACCGGTTGCCGGAATTAAGTTGCCTTTTTTAATTCTCGGGCGCAATCCGCCTTCTTGAGCATGTATGCTTCTGCTACTTGTTCTACATCACAACTTTTTCCCCCCCAAGCTCAAACAGCGAAACGGTTTGACTACGGTTGAGTTTCGCGGGCATTCCGACTTCGATTGCCCCGGTATGCGCGAAATTCAGTTGCGTGCTTTGAATTTCGGGTGATCCCTCTTGCGCATGTATGCGTTCTGCCTACTGTGTTCAACTTCCACACTTCGATCTCTCAAACAGTGAAACGCTTGTGACTCGGTGAGTTTCGCGGCAGTTCCGACTTCGATGCCCCGGTTGCCGAATTACAGTTGCCTTTGAATTCATAGGGTGATCCATGTTGAGCACAGCTTTATGCTTTCGTTACTTGTTATACATCACACTGCCTTCCGCAAACTGGCGAACACGCTTTTGGACTCGGTGAGTTTCGCGGCTTTCCGACTTCGATGCCCTGGTTGCCGAAAATTCAGTTTGCCTATGAATTTCGGGTGATTCCCTCTTGAGAATGTATGCTTCTGCTGAATTGTTCTACATCACCCTTTCCTTCCACCAGCGGCGAAACGCTTGGACCTCTCGTTGGAGTTTCTGCGGCATTCCGACTTCGATGCCCGTGTTGCCGAAATTCCGCAGTTGCCTTTGAATTTTGGGTGATCCCTCTTGAGCATGTATGCTTCTGCTACTTGTATCTACAGTTCACACTCCGTTCGCCAAAAAACACAGCAAAACGCCTTTACTCGCGTTGAGTTTCGCGGCATTCCGACTTTTCGATGCCCCGGTTGTCCGAAATTCAGTTGCCTTTGAATTTCGAGGTGATCCCTCTTGAGCGTGTATGCTTCCTTGCTACTTGTTCTACACTCACTCTTCCTTCCGCAAACAGCAAAACGCTGTGACTCGGTGCGTTTCGCTAGGCCATTCCGACTTCGGATGCCCCGTGTTGCCGAAATTCAGTTGCCTTTGAATTTCGGGTGATCCCTCTTGAGCATTTATGCTTCTGCTACTTGTTCTACATCACACTGCCTTCCGCAAATGGCGAAACGCTTTGACTCGGTGAGTTTCGCGTCCTTCCAACTTCGATGCCCTGGTTGCCGAAATTCAGTTGCCTTTGAATTTCGGGTGATCCCTGTTGAGCATGTATGCTTCTGCTAATTGTTCTACATCACCCTTCCTTCCACAAGCGGCGAAACGCTTTGACTCGGTGAGTTTCACGGCATTCCGACTTCGATGTCCCGGTTGCCGAAATTCAGTTTCCTATGAATTTTGGGTGATCCCTCTTGAGCATGTATGCTTCTGCTACTTGTTCTACATCACACTTCGATCCTCAAACAGCGAAACGCTTTGACTCGGTGAGTTTCGCGGCATTCCGACTTCGCGATGCCCCAGGTTGCCGAAATTCTGTATGCCTTTGAATTTCGGTGTGATCCCTGTTGAGCATGTATTGCTTCTGCTACGTGTTCTACATCACACTTTCCTTCCGCAATACGAAACGATTTGACTGCGTGAGTTTAGCGGCATTCCGACTTTCGAAGCCCCGGTTGCCGAAATTCAGTTGCCTTTGGAATTTCGGGTGATACACTTGAGCACTGTATGCTTCTGCTACTTGTTCTACATCACACTGGCCTTCCGCAAACGGCGAAAAACGCTTTGACTCGGTTGAGATTCGCGGCATTCCCTACTTCGATGCTCCGGGTTGCCGAAATTCAGTTGCCTTTTGAATTTCGGTGTTGATCCCTCCTTTGAGCATGTATGCTTTCTGCTACTGTGTTCTAATACATCAACACTTCCCTCCAACAAACGGCGATCGCTTTTGACTCGGTGAGTTTCACTGCATTCCGACTTCCGACGTTTTTTTTTGCCCCCGGTTGCCGAAATTCTTGTTGCCTTTGAATTTCCGGTGATCCCTCTTCAGCATGTATGCTTCTGCTACTTGTTCTAACATCAGACTACACAACCAATAATTCGATCCGCAAACAGCGAAAGCCGCTTTTGCCTCGGTGAGTTTTCCCGGCATTCCAACATTCGAATGCCCCGGTTGCCGAAATTCATGTTGCCTTTGAATTTCGGGTGATCCCTCTTGGAGCATGTATGCTTCTGCTACCTTGTTCTAAAATCACACTTCGTTCCGCAGAATGGCGAAACGCTTTGACTCGGTGAGTTTCGCGGCATTCCGCCTTCGATTGCCCCGGGTGTTGTTGCCGAAATTCAGTTGCCTTTGAATTTCGGGTGATCCCTGTTGAGCAGGTATGCTTCTGCTCATACTTGTTCTACAAATCACACTTCTTCCGCAAATGGCGAAACGCTTTGACTCGGTGGAGTTTCGCGGCCTTCCCGACTTCGGATGCCCCGATTGCCGAAAATTCAGTTGCCTTTGAATTGCTCGGGGTGATCCCATCTTAGAGCATGTATAGCTTTCTGATACTTGTTCTACATCACCCTTCCTTCCACAAAACGGCGAAACGCTTTGACTCGGTGAATTTCGGCAGGCATTCCGGACTTCGATGCCCCGGTTGCCGAAATTCAGTTGCCTTTTGAAATTTTCAGGGTGCAATCCCTCTTGAGCATGTATGCTTCTGCTACTTGTTTCTACATCCACTCTTCGATCCGCAAACGTTGAAACGCTTTGACTTGGTGAGTTTCCGCGGTCTTCCGACTTTCGATGGCCCCGGTTGTCCGAAATTCAGTTGCCTTTGAATTTCGGGTGATCCCTCTTGCAGCATGTATTGCTTCTGCTAACTTGTTCTACAATCACACGTTCTTTCCGCAAACGGCGAAACGCTTTGACTCGGTGGTGTTTTCCGCGGGCATTCCGACTTCGATGCCAGCCGGTTGCCGAAATTCAGTTGCCTTTGAATTTTCGTGTGATCCCTCTTGAGCATGTATGCTTCTGCTACTTGTTCTACATCACACTTCTTTCCGCAAACGGCGAAAACAGCTTATTTTTTGACTCAGGTGAGTTGTGCGCGTGCCTTCCGACTAACATATACAATATAACATATCGAATGCCCCGGTTGCCGAAATTCAGTTGCCTTTGAATTTCGGGTGATCCCTCTTGAGCATGTATGCTTCTGCTACTTGTTCTACATCACACTCCTTCCGCAAACGGCGAAACGCTTTGACTCGGTGAGTTTCGCGGCATTCCGACTTCGATGCCCCGTTGTCGAAATTCAGTTGCCTTTGAATTTCGGGTGATCCCTCTTGAGCATGTATGCTTCTGCTACTTGTTCTACACCACACTTCTTCCGCAAATGCGTAACGCTTTGACTCGGTGACTTTTGCGGCATTCCAACTTCGATGCCCCGGTTGCCGAAATTCAGTTGCCTTTGAATTTCGGGTGATCCCTCTTGAGCATGTATGCTTCTGTACTTGTTCTACATCACACGTCCTTCCTCAAACAGCGAAAGGCTTTGACTCGGTGACTTTTGCGGCATTCCGACTTCGATGCCCGGTTGCTGAAATTCAGTTGCCTTTGAATTTCGGGTGATCCCTCTTGAGCATGTATGCTTCTGCTACTTGTTCGACATCACATTCTCTTAAGCAAACAGCGAAATGCTTTCACTCGATGAGTTTCTCGACATTCCGACTTGGATGCCCCGGTTGCTGAAATTCAGTTGCCTTTGAATTTCGGGTGATCCCTATTGAGCATGTATGCTTCTGCTACTTGTTCTACATCACACTTCCTTCCGCAAACAGCGAAACGCTTTGACTCGGTGAGTTTCGCGGCATTCCGACTTGGATTTCCCGGTTGCCGAAATTCAGTTGCCTTTGAATTTCGGGTGATCCCTCTTGAGCAGGTATGCTTCTAGCTACTTGTTCTACATCATACTTCCTTCCGCAAACGGCGAAACGCTTTGACTCGGGTGAGTTTCGCTGCATTCCGACTTCGATGCCCCGGTTGGCGAAATTCAGTTGCCTTTGAATTTCGTGTGATCCCTCTTGAGCATGTATGCTTCTGCTACTTGTTCTACATCACACTTCTTCCACAACGGCGAAACGCTTGACTCGGTGAGTTTCGCAGCATTCCGACTTCGATGTCCCGGTTGCCGAAATTCAGTTGCCTTTGAATTTCGTGTGATCCCTCTTGAGCATGTATGCTTCTGCTACTTGTTCTACATCACACTTCCTTCCGCAAAACGCGCAAACGCTTTGACTCGGTGAGTATCGCGGCATTCCGACTTCGATGCCCCGGTTGCCGAAATTCAGTTGCCTTTGAATTTCGGGTGATCCCTCTTGAGCATGTATGCTTCTGCTACTTGTTCTACATCACACTTCCTTCCGCAAACGGCGAAACGCTTAGACTCGGTGAGTTTCGAGCATTCCGACTTCGATGCCCGGTTGCCGAAATTCATTGCCTTTGAATTTCGGGTGATCCCTCTTGAGCATGTATGCTTATGCTACTTGTTCTACATCACACTTCCTTCCGCAAACGGCGAAACGCTTTGACTCGGTGAGTTACTCGGCATTCCGACTTCGATGCCCCGTTGCCGAAATTCAGTTGCCTTTGAATTTCGGGCGATCCCTCTTGAGCATGTATGCTTCTGCTACTTTGTTCTTTACATCACACTTCCTTCCGCAAACAGCGAAAACAGCTTTTGATCTCGGTGATTTTCGCAGGTCATTCCGACCTTCGATGCCCCGGTTGCCGAAATTCACGTTGCCCGCTTTGAAATTTCGGGTGATCCCTGTGGAGCAAGTATGCTTCTGCTAATTTGTTCTACATCACACTTCACTTCCACAAAACGCAGCAGAAACGCTTTGACTCGGTGAAGTTTCGCAAGGGCAATTCCGACTTCAAGATGTCCCGGGTTGCACGAAATCTCAGTTGCCTTATGAATTTCCGGGTGATCCCGTCTTGAGCATGTATGCTCTGTTTGTGTTTTTTTCTGCTAACTTGTTTTCTAGATCGATACTTGCGATCCGCAAACGGGGAAACGCTTTGACCTCGGTCGAGTTTCGGCGGACATTCCGACGCTAATCGGATGCCACCGCCTGTCCTTGCCGAAATTCAGTTGCCTTTGAATTTCGGGTGATCCCTCTGTGTAGCATGTATGCTTCTGCTACTTGTTCTAAATCCACACTTCCTTCCGCAAATGGCGCGAAATCGCTTTGACTCGGTGAGTTTTCGTCGGCATTCCGACTTCGATGCCACGGTTGCCGAAAATTCAATTGCCTTTGAATTTCGGAGTGATCCCTCTTGAGCAATGTATGCTTCTCTTGCTACTTGTTCTAACATCAGACTTCCTTCCGCAAAAAACGGCGAAAACGCTTTGACTCGGTGATGTTTCGCAGGCATTTGCGCGACTTCGAATGCCCCGGTCATTGCCGAAATTCAGTTGCCTTTGAATTTCGGGTGATTCCCTTCGTTGAGCATTTATGCTTTTGCAACTTGGTCTACATCACACTTCCTTCCGCAAATGGCGAATACGCTTTGGAAACGTTGTGAGTTTTCGCGGCAACTTCCTCCTTCGATGTCCGGTTGCCGAAATTCAGTTGCCTTGTGGATTTCGGGGGGATCCCTCTTGAGCATGTATGCTTCTGCTCACTTGTTCTACATCATACTTCGTCCGCAAACATCGGAACGCTTTGCCTCGGTGAGTTTTCGCGGCATTCCGACGTTCGATGCCCGTCGGTTGCCGAAATTCAGTATGCCTTGAAATTTCCTGGTGATCCCCACCTTGAGCATGTATGCTTCTGCTAATTGTTCTACATCACACTTCCTTCCAAACC
>CM055353.1:23318712-23343712 GCA_029228515.1 Populus alba x Populus x berolinensis
CTTCCGCAAACAGCGAAACGCTTTGACTCGATGAGTTTCGCGGCATTCCGATTTGGATTCCCCGGTTGCCGAAATTCAGTTGCCTTTGAATTTCGGGTGATCCGTCTTGGGCATCTATCCTTCTGCTACTTGTTCTACATCACATTCTCTTCCGCAAACAGCGAAACGCTTTGACTCGATGAGTTTCGCGGCATTCCGATTTGGATTCCCCGGTTGCCGAAATTCAGTTGCCTTTGAATTTCGGGTGATCCCTCTTGGGCATGTATGCTTCTGCTACTTGTTCTACATCACATTCTCTTCCGCAAACAGCGAAACGCTTTGACTCGATGAGTTTCGCGGCATTCCGTTTTGGATTCCCCGGTTGCCGAAATTCAGTTGCCTTTGAATTTCGGGTGATCCCTCTTGGGCATGTATGCTTCTGCTACTTGTTCTACATCACATTCTCTTCCGCAAACAGCGAAACGCTTTGACTCGATGAGTTTCGCGGCATTCCGATTTGGATTCCCCGGTTGCCGAAATTCAGTTGCCTTTGAATTTCGGGTGATCCCTCTTGGGCATGTATGCTTCTGCTACTTGTTCTACATCACATTCTCTTCCGCAAACAGCGAAACGCTTTGACTCGATGAGGTTCGCGGCATTCCGATTTGGATTCCCCGGTTGCCGAAATTCAGTTGCCTTTGAATTTCGGGTGATCCCTCTTGAGCATGTTTGCTTCTCCTACTTGTTCTACATCACACTTCCTTCCGCAAACAGCGAAACGCTTTGGCTCGGTGAGTTTCGCGGCATTCCGACTTGGATTCCACGGTTGCCGAAATTCAGTTGCCTTTGAATTTCGGGTGATCCCTGTTGGGCATGTATGCTTCTGCTACTTGTTCTACATCACATTCTCTTCCGCAAACAGCGAAACGCTTTGACTCGATGAGTTTCACGGCATTCCGATTTGGATTCCCCGGTTGCCGAAATTCAATTGCCTTTGAATTTCGGGTGATCCCTCTTGGGCATGTATCCTTCTGCTACTTGTTCTACATCACATTCTCTTCCGCAAACAGCGAAACGCTTTGACTCGATGAGTTTCGCAGCATTCCGATTTGGATTCCCCGGTTGCCGAAATTCAGTTGCCTTTGAATTTCGGGTGATCCCTCTTGGGCATGTATGCTTCTGCTACTTGTTCTACATCACATTCTCTTCCGCAAACAGCGAAACGCTTTGACTCGATGAGTTTCGCGGCATTCCGTTTTGGATTCCCCGGTTGCCGAAATTCAGTTGCCTTTGAATTTCGGGTGATCCCTCTTGGGCATGTATGCTTCTGTTACTTGTTCTACATCACATTCTCTTCCGCAAACAGCGAAACGCTTTGACTCGATGAGTTTCGCATCATTCCGATTTGGATTCCCCGGTTGCCGAAATTCAATTGCCTTTGAATTTCGGGTGATCCCTCTTGAGCATGTATGCTTCTGCTACTTGTTCTACATCACACTTCCTTCCTCAAACAGCGAAAGGCTTTGACTCGGTGACTTTTGCGGCATTCCGACTTGGATTCCGCGGTTGCTGAAATTCAGTTGCCTTTGAATTTCGGGTGATCCCTCTTGAGCATGTATGCTTCTACTACTTGTTCTACACCACTCTTCCTTCCGCAAAGGGCGTAACGCTTTGACTCGGTGAGTTTCGCGGCATTCCGACTTGGATTCCACGGTTGCCGAAATTCAGTTGCCTTTGAATTTCGGGTGATCCCTCTTGAGCATGTATGCTTCTGCTACTTGTTCTACATCACATTCTCTTCCGCAAACAGCGAAACGCTTTGACTCGATGAGTTTCGCATCATTCCGATTTGGATTCCCCGGTTGCCGAAATTCAGTTGCCTTTGAATTTCGGGTGATCCCTCTTGAGCATGTATGCTTCTCCTACTTGTTCTACATCACACTTCCTTCCGCAAACAGCGAAACGCTTTGACTCGGTGAGTTTCGCGGCATTCCGACTTGGATTCCGCGGTTGCTGAAATTCAGTTGCCTTTGAATTTCGGGTGATCCCTCTTGAGCATGTATGCTTCTACAACTTGTTCTACACCACTCTTCCTTCCGCAAAGGGCGTAACGCTTTGACTCGGTGAGTTTCGCGGCATTCCGACTTGGATTCCACGGTTGCCGAAATTCAGTTGCCTTTGAATTTCGGGTGATCCCTCTTGAGCATGTATGCTTCTGCTACTTGTTCTACATCACACTTCCTTCCTCAAACAGCGAAAGGCTTTGACTCGGTGACTTTTGCGGCATTCCAACTTCGATGCCCCGGTTGCCGAAATTCAGTTGCCTTTGAATTTCGGGTGATCCCTCTTGAGCTTGTATGCTTCTGCTACTTGGTCTACGTCACACTTCCTTCCGCAAACAGCGAAACGCTTTGACTCGGTGAGTTTCGCGGCATTCCGACTTCAATGCCCCGGTTGCCGCAATTCAGTTGCCTTTGAATTTCGGGTGATCCCTCTTGAGCATGTATGCTTCTCCTACTTGTTCTACACCACACTTCCTTCCGCAAACAGCGAAACGTTTTGACTCGGTGAGTTTTGCGGCATTCGGACTTGGATTCCCCGGTTGCTGAAATTAAGTTGCCTTTGAATTTCGGGTGATCCATCTTGAGCATGTATGCTTCTGCTACTTGTTCTACACCACTCTTCCTTCGCAAAGGGCGTAACGCTTTCACTAGGTGAGTTTCGCGGCATTCCGACTTGGATTCCACGGTTGCCGAAATTCAGTTGCCTTTGAATTTCGGGTGATCCCTCTTGAGCATGTATGCTTCTGCTACTTGTTCTACATCACACTTCCTTCCTCAAACAGGGAAAGGCTTTGACTCGGTGACTTTTGCGGCATTCCGACTTCGATGCCCCAGTTGCCGAAATTCAGTTGCCTTTGAATTTCGGGTGATCCCTCTTGAGCTTGTATGCTTCTGCTACTTGGTCTACGTCGCACTTCCTTCCGCAAACAGCGAAACGCTTTGACTTGGTGAGTTTCGCGGCATTCCGACTTCGATGGCCCGGTTGCCGCAATTCAGTTGCCTTTGAATTTCGGGTGATCCCTCTTGGGCATGTATGCTTCTGCTACTTGTTCTACATCACATTCTCTTCCGCAAACAGCGAAACGCTTTGACTCGATGAGTTTCGCGGCATTCCGATTTGGATTCCCCGGTTGCCGAAATTCAGTTGCCTTTGAATTTCGGGTGATCCCTCTTGGGCATGTATGCTTCTGCTACTTGTTCTACATCACATTCTCTTCCGCAAACAGCGAAACGCTTTGACTCGATGACTTTCGCGGCATTCCGTTTTGGATTCCCCGGTAGCCGAAATTCAGTTGCCTTTGAATTTCGGGTGATCCCTCTTGGGCATGTATGCTTCTGCTACTTGTTCTACATCACATTCTCTTCCGCAAACAGCGAAACGCTTTGACTCGATGAGTTTCGCATCATTCCGATTTGGATTCCTCGGTTGCCGAAATTCAGTTGCCTTTGAATTTCGGGTGATCCCTCTTGAGCATGTATGCTTCTCCTACTTGTTCTACATCACACTTCCTTCCTCAAACAGCGAAAGGCTTTGACTCGGTGACTTTTGCGGCATTCCGACATGGATTCCGCGGTTGCTGAAATTCAGTTGCCTTTGAATTTCGGGTGATCCCTCTAGAGCATGTATGCTTCTACTACTTGTTCTACACCACTCTTCCTTCCGCAAAGGGAGTAACGCTTCAACTCGGTGAGTTTCGCGGCATTCCGACTTGGATTCCCCGGTTGCCGAAATTCAGTTGCCTTTGAATTTTGGGTGATCCCTCTTGAGCATGTATGCTTCTCCTACTTGTTCTACATCACACATCCTTCCCCAAACAACGAAACGCTTTGACTCGGTGAGTTTCGCGGCATTCCGACTTGGATTCCGCGGTTGCTGAAATTCAGTTGCCTTTGAATTTCGGGTGATCCCTCTTGAGCATGTATGATTCTCCTACTTGTTCTACACCACTCTTCCTTCCGCAAAGGGCGTAACGCTTTGACTCGGTGAGTTTCGCGGCATTCCGACTTGGATTCCACGGTTGCCGAAATTCAGTTGCCTTTGAATTTCGGGTGATCCCTCTTGAGCATGTATGCTTCTCCTACTTGTTCTACATCACACTTCCTTCCTCAAACAGCGAAAGGCTTTGACTCGGTGACTTTTGCGGCATTCCGACTTCGATGCCCCGGTTGCCGAAATTCAGTTGCCTTTGAATTTCGGGTGATCCCTCTTGGGCATGTATGCTTCTGCTACTTGTTCTACATCACACTTCCTTCCGCAAACAGCGAAACGTTTTGACTCGATGAGTTTCGCGGCATTCCGATTTGGATTCCCCGGTTGCCGAAATTCAGTTGCCTTTGAATTTGGGGTGATCCCTCTTGGGCATGTATCCTTCTGCTACTTGTTCTACATCACATTCTCTTCCGCAAACAGCGAAACGCTTTGACTCGATGAGTTTCGCGGCATTCCGATTTGGATTCCCCGGTTGCCGAAATTTAGTTGCCTTTGAATTTCGGGTGATCCCTCTTGAGCATGTATGCTTCTCCTACTTGTTCTACATCACACTTCCTTCCGCAAACAGCGAAACGCTTTGACTCGGTGAGTTTCGCGGCATTCCGACTTGGATTCCACGGTTGCCGAAATTCAGTTGCCTTTGAATTTCGGGTGATCCCTGTTGGGCATGTATGCCTCTGCTACTTGTTCTACATCACATTCTCTTCCGCAAACAGCGAAACGCTTTGACTCGATGAGTTTCGCGGCATTCCGTTTTGGATTCCCCGGTTGCCGAAATTCAGTTGCCTTTGAATTTCGGGTGATCCCTCTTGGGCATGTATGCTTCTGCTACTTGTTCTACATCACATTCTCTTCCGCAAACAGCGAAACGCTTTGACTCGATGAGTTTCGCATCATTCCGATTTGGATTCCCCGGTTGCCGAAATTCAGTTGCCTTTAAATTTCGGGTGATCCCTCTTGAGCATGTATGCTTCTCCTACTTGTTCTACACCACACTTCCTTGCGCAAAGAGCGAAACGCTTTGACTCGGTGAGTTTCGCGGCATTCCAACTTGGATTCCGCGGTTGCTGAAATTCAGTTGCCTTTGAATTTCGGGTGATCCCTCTTGAGCATGTATGCTTCTACTACTTGTTCTACACCACTCTTCCTTCCGCAAAGGGCGTAACGCTTTGACTCGGTGAGTTTCGCGGCATTCCGACTTGGATTCCACGGTTGCCGAAATTCAGTTGCCTTTGAATTTCGGGTGATCCCTCTTGAGCATGTATGCTTCTGCTACTTGTTCTACATCACACTTCCTTCCTCAAACAGCGAAAGGCTTTGACTCGGTGACTTTTGCGGCATTCCAACTTCGATGCCCCGGTTGCCGAAATTCAGTTGCCTTTGAATTTCGGGTGATCCCTCTTGAGCTTGTATGCTTCTGCTACTTGGTCTACGTCACACTTCCTTCCTTAAACAGCGAAACGCTTTGACTCGGTGAGTTTCGCGGCATTCCGACTTCGATGCCCCGGTTGCCGCAATTCAGTTGCATTTGAATTTCGGGTGATCCCTCTTGGGCATGTATGCTTCTGCTACTTGTTCTACATCACATTCACTTCCGCAAACAGCGAAACGCTTTGACTCGATGAGCTTCGCGGCATTCAGATTTGGATTCCCCGGTTGCCGAAATTCAGTTGCCTTTGAATTTTGGGTGATCCCTCTTGAGCATGTATGCTTCTGCTACTTGTTCTACATACACTTCCTTCCGCAAACAGCGAAACGTTTTGACTCGGTGAGTTTTGCGGCATTCGGACTTGGATTCCCCGGTTTCTGGAATTCAGTTGCCTTTGAGTTTCGGGTGATCCATCTTGAGCATGTATGCTTCTGCTACTTGTTCTACACCACTCTTCCTTCGCAAAGGGCGTAACGCTTTCACTCGGTGAGTTTCGCGGCATTCCGACTTGGATTCCACGGTTGCTGAAATTCAGTTGCCTTTGAATTTCGGGTGATCCCTCTTGAGCATGTATGCTTCTGCTACTTGTTCTACATCACACTTCCTTCGTCAAACAGCGAAAGGCTTTGACTCGGTGACTTTTGCGGCATTCCGACTTCGATGCTCCGGTTGCCGAAATTCAGTTGCCTATGAATTTCGGGTGATCCCTCTTGAGCTTGTATGCTTCTGCTTCTTGGTCTACGTCACACTTCCTTCCTTAAACAGCGAAGCGCTTTGACTCGCTGAGGTTCGCGGCATTCCGACTTCGATGCCCCGGTTGCCGAAATTCAGTTGCCTTTGAATTTCGGGTGATCCCTCTTGGGCATGTATGCTTCTGCTACTTGTTCTACATCACATTCTCTTCCGCAAACAGCGAAACGCTTTGACTCGATGAGTTTCGCGTCATTCCGATTTGGATTCCCCGGTTGCCGAAATTCACTTGCCTTTGAATTTCGGGTGATCCCTATTGAGCATGTATGCTTCTGCTACTTGTTCTACATCACATTCTCTTCCGCAAACAGCGAAACGCTTTGACTCGATGAGTTTCGCGGCATTCCGATTTGGATTCCCCGGTTGCCGAAATTCACTTGCCTTTGAATTTCGGGTGATCCCTATTGAGCATGTATGCTTCTGCTACTTGTTCTACATCACACTTCCTTCCGCAAACAGCGAAATGCTTTGACTCGGTGAGTTTCGCGGCATTCCGACTTTGATGCCCTGGTTGCTGAAAATCAGTTGCCTTTCAATTTCGGGTGATCCCTCTTGAGCATGTATGCTTCTGCTACTTGTTCTACACCACTCTTCCTTCCGCAAAGGGCGTAACGCTTTGACTCGGTGAGTTTCGCGGCATTCGACTTGAATTCCACGGTTGCCGAAATTCAGTTGCCTTTGAATTTCGGGTGATCCCTCTTGAGCATGTATGCTTCTGCTACTTGTTCTACATCACACTTCCTTCCTCAAACAGCGAAAGGCTTTGACTCGGTGACTTTTGCGGCATTCCGACTTCGATGCCCCGGTTGCCGAAATTCATATGCCTTTGAATTTCGAGTGATCCCTCTTGGGCATGTATGCTTCTGCTACTTGTTCTACATCACATTCTCTTCCGCAAACAGCGAAACGCTTTGACTCGATGAGTTTCGCGGCATTCCGATTTGGATTCCCCGGTTGCCGAAATTCAGTTGCCTTTGAATTTCGGGTGATCCCTCTTGAGCATGTATGCTTCTCCTACTTGTTCTACATCACACTTCCTTCCACAAACAGTGAAACGCTTTGACTCGGTGAGTTTCGCGGCATTTCGACTTGGATTCCGCGGTTCCTGAAATTCAGTTGCCTTTGAATTTCGGGTGATCCCTCTTGAGCATGTATGATTCTCCTACTTCTTCTACACTACTCTTCCTTCCGCAAAGGGCGTAACGCTTTGACTCGGTGAGTTTCGCGGCATTCCGACTTGGATTCCACGGTTGCCGAAATTCAGTTGCCTTTGAATTTCGGGTGATCCCTCTTGAGCATGTATGCTTCTCCTACTTGTTCTAAATCACACTTCCTTCCTCAAACAGCGAAAGGCTTTGACTCGGTGACTTTTGCGGCATTCCGACTTCGATGCCCCGGTTGTCGAAATTCAGTTGCCTTTGAATTTCGGGTGATCCCTCTTGGGCATGTATGCTTCTGCTACTTGTTCTACATCACATTCTCTTCCGCAAACAGCGAAACGCTTTGACTCGCTGAGTTTCGCGGCATTCCGATTTGGATTCCCCGGTTGCCGAAATTCAGTTGCCTTTGAATTTCGGGTGATCCCTCTTGAGCATGTATGCTTCTCCTACTTGTTCTACACCACACTTCCTTCCGCAAACAGCGAAACGCTTTGACTCGGTGAGTTTCGCGACATTCCGACTTGGATTCCGCGGTTGCTGAAATTAAGTTGCCTTTGAATTTCGGGTGATCCCTCTTGAGCATGTATGCTTCTACTACTTGTTCTACACCACTCTTCCTTCCGCAAAGGGCGTAACGCTTTGACTCGGTGAGTTTCGCGGCATTCCGACTTCGATTCCACGGTTGCCGAAATTCAGTTGCCTTTGAATTTCGGGTGATCCCTCTTGGGCATGTATGCTTCTGCTACTTGTTCTACATCACATTCTCTTCCGCAAACAGCGAAACGCTTTGACTCGATGAGTTTCGCGGCATTCCGATTTGGATTCCCCGGTTGCCGAAATTCAGTTGCCTTTGAATTTCGGGTGATCCCTCTTGAGCATGTATGCTTCTGCTACTTGTTCTACATCACATTCTCTTCCGCAAACAGCGAAACGCTTTGACTCGATGAGTTTCGCGGCATTCCGACTTGGATTCCCCGGTTGCCGAAATTCAGTTGCCTTTGAATTTCGGGTGATCCCTCTTGGGCATGTATGCTTCTGCTACTTGTTCTACATCACATTCTCTTCCGCAAACAGCGAAACGCTTTGACTCGATGAGTTTCGCGGCATTTCGATTTGGATTCCCCGGTTGCCGAAATTCAGTTGCCTTTGAATTTCGGGTGATCCCTCTTGAGCATGTATGCTTCTGCTACTTGTTCTACATCACACTTCCTTCCGCAAACAGCGAAACGCTTTGACTCGGTGAGTTTCGCGGCATTCCGACTTGGATTCCCGGTTGCTGAAATTCAGTTGCCTTTGAATTTCGGGTGATCCCTCTTGGGCATGTATGCTTCTGCTACTTGTTCTACATCACATTCTCTTCCGCAAACAGCGAAACGCTTTGACTCGATGAGTTTCGCGGCATTCCGATTTGGATTCCCCGGTTGCCGAAATTCAGTTGCCTTTGAATTTCGGGTGATCCCTCTTGAGCATGTATGCTTCTGCTACTTGTTCTACATCACACTTCCTTCCGCAAACAGCGAAACGCTTTGACTCGGTGAGTTTCGCGGCATTCCGACTTGGATTCCCCGGTTGCTGAAATTCAGTTGCCTTTGAATTTCGGGTGATCCCTCTTGAGCATGTATGCTTCTGCTACTTGTTCTACACCACACTTCCTTCCTCAAACAGCGAAACGCTTTGACTCGGTGACTTTTGCGGCATTCCGACTTCGATGCCCCGGTTGCCGAAATTCAGTTGCCTTTGAATTTCGGGTGATCCCTCTTGAGCATGTATGCTTCTGCTACTTGTTCTACATCACACTTCCTTCCTCAAACAGCGAAACGCTTTGACTCGGTGACTTTCGCGGCATTCCGACTTCGATGCCCGGTTGCCGAAATTCAGTTGCCTTTGAATTTCGGGTGATCCCTCTTGAGCATGTATGCTTCTGCTACTTGTTCTACATCACACTTCCTTCCTTAAACAGCGAAACGCTTTGACTCGGTGAGTTTCGCGGCATTCCGACTTCGATGCCCCGGTTGCCGAAATTCAGTTGCCTTTGAATTTCGGGTGATCCCTCTTGAGCATGTATGCTTCTGCTACTTGTTCTACATCACATTCTCTTCCGCAAACAGCGAAACGCTTTGACTCGATGAGTTTCGCGGCATTCCGACTTGGATTCCCCGGTTGCCGAAATTCAGTTGCCTTTGAATTTCGGGTGATCCCTCTTGAGCATGTATGCTTCTGCTACTTGTTCTACATCACACTTCCTTCCGCAAACAGCGAAACGCTTTGACTCGGTGAGTTTCGCGGCATTCCGACTTCGATGCCCCGGTTGCCGAAATTCAGTTGCCTTTGAATTTCGGGTGATCCCTCTTGAGCATGTATGCTTCTGCTACTTGTTCTACACCACTCTTCCTTCCGCAAAGGGCGTAACGCTTTGACTCGGTGAGTTTCGCGGCATTCCGACTTCGATTCCCCGGTTGCCGAAATTCAGTTGCCTTTGAATTTCGGGTGATCCCTCTTGAGCATGTATGCTTCTGCTACTTGTTCTACATCACACTTCCTTCCTCAAACAGCGAAACGCTTTGACTCGGTGAGTTTCGCGGCATTCCGACTTCGATGCCCCGGTTGCCGAAATTCAGTTGCCTTTGAATTTCGGGTGATCCCTCTTGAGCATGTATGCTTCTGCTACTTGTTCTACATCACACTTCCTTCCTCAAACAGCGAAACGCTTTGACTCGGTGAGTTTCGCGGCATTCCGACTTCGATGCCCCGGTTGCCGAAATTCAGTTGCCTTTGAATTTCGGGTGATCCCTCTTGAGCATGTATGCTTCTGCTACTTGTTCTACATCACATTCTCTTCCGCAAATAGCGAAACGCTTTGACTCGGTGAGTTTCGCGGCATTCCGACTTGGATTCCCCGGTTGCCGAAATTCAGTTGCCTTTGAATTTCGGGTGATCCCTCTTGAGCATGTATGCTTCTGCTACTTGTTCTACATCACACTTCCTTCCGCAAACAGCGAAACGCTTTGACTCGGTGAGTTTCGCGGCATTCCGACTTGGATGCCCGGTTGCCGAAATTCAGTTGCCTTTGAATTTCGGGTGATCCCTCTTGAGCATGTATGCTTCTGCTACTTGTTCTACACCACTCTTCCTTCCGCAAAGGGCGTAACGCTTTGACTCGGTGAGTTTCGCGGCATTCCGACTTGGATTCCCTAGTTGCCGAAATTCAGTTGCCTTTGAATTTCGGGTGATCCCTCTTGAGCATGTATGCTTCTGCTACTTGTTCTACACCACACTTCTTCCAAAAAGGGCAAACGCTTTGACTCGGTGAGTTTCGCGGCATTCCGACTTCGATGCCCCGGTTGCCGAAATTCAGTTGCCTTTGAATTTCGGGTGATCCCTCTTGAGCATGTATGCTTCTGCTACTTGTTCTACATCACTCTTCCTTCCGCAAAGGCGAAACGCTTTGACTCGGTGAGTTTCGCGGCATTCCGACTTGGATTCCCCGGTTGCCGAAATTCAGTTGCCTTTGAATTTCGGGTGATCCCTCTTGAGCATGTATGCTTCTGCTACTTGTTCTACATCACACTTCCTTCCTCGAACAGCGAAACGCTTTGACTCGGTGAGTTTCGCGGCATTCCGACTTCGATGCCCCGGTTGCCGAAATTCAGTTGCCTTTGAATTTCGGGTGATCCCTCTTGAGCATGTATGCTTCTGCTACTTGTTCTACATCACATTCTCTTCCGCAAACAGCGAAACGCTTTGACTCGGTGAGTTTCGCGGCATTCCGACTTCGATGCCCCGGTTGCCGAAATTCAGTTGCCTTTGAATTTCGGGTGATCCCTCTTGAGCATGTATGCTTCTGCTACTTGTTCTACATCACACTTCCTTCCTTAAACAGCGAAACGCTTTGACTCGGTGAGTTTTATGGCATTCCGACTTCGATGCCCCGGTTGCCGAAATTCAGTTGCCTTTGAATTTCGGGTGATCCCTCTTGAGCATGTATGCTTCTGCTACTTGTTCTACATCACATTTCCTTCCTCAAACAGCGAAACGCTTTGACTCGGTGAGTTTCGCGGCATTCCGACTTCGATGCCCCGGTTGCCGAAATTCAGTTGCCTTTGAATTTCGGGTGATCCCTCTTGAGCATGTATGCTTCTGCTACTTGTTCTACATCACACTTCCTTCCTTAAACAGCGAAACGCTTTGACTCGGTGAGTTTCGCGGCATTCCGACTTCGATGCCCCGGTTGCCGAAATTCAGTTGCCTTTGAATTTCGGGTGATCCCTCTTGAGCATGTATGCTTCTGCTACTTGTTCTACATCACATTCTTTTCCGCAAACAGCGAAACGCTTTGACTCGGTGAGTTTCGCGGCATTCCGACTTGGATTCCCCGGTTGCCGAAATTCAGTTGCCTTTGAATTTCGGGTGATCCCTCTTGAGCATGTATGCTTCTGCTACTTGTTCTACATCACACTTCCTTCCTCAAACAGCGAAACGCTTTGACTCGGTGACTTTCGCGGCATTCCGACTTGGATTCCCCGGTTGCTGAAATTCAGTTGCCTTTGAATTTCGGGTGATCCCTCTTGAGCATGTATGCTTCTGCTACTTGTTCTACATCACACTTCCTTCCTCAAACAGCGAAACGCTTTGACTCGGTGACTTTTATGGCATTCCGACTTCGATGCCCCGGTTGCCGAAATTCAGTTGCCTTTGAATTTCGGGTGATCCCTCTTGAGCATGTATGCTTCTGCTACTTGTTCTACATCACATTTCCTTCCGCAAACAGCGAAACGCTTTGACTCGGTGAGTTTCGCGGCATTCCGACTTCGATGCCCCGGTTGCCGAAATTCAGTTGCCTTTGAATTTCGGGTGATCCCTCTTGAGCATGTATGCTTCTGCTACTTGTTCTACATCACACTTCCTTCCTCAAACAGCGAAAGGCTTTGACTCGGTGACTTTGGCGGCATTCCGACTTCGATGCCCCGGTTGCCGAAATTCAGTTGCCTTTGAATTTCGGGTGATCCCTCTTGAGCTTGTATGCTTCTGCTACTTGGTCTACGTCACACTTCCTTCCTTAAACAGCGAAACGCTTTGACTCGGTGAGTTTCGCGGCATTCCGACTTCGATGCCCCGGTTGCCGAAATTCAGTTGCCTTTGAATTTCGGGTGATCCCTCTTGAGCATGTATGCTTCTGCTACTTGTTCTACATCACACTTCCTTCCTCAAACAGCGAAAGGCTTTGACTCGGTGACTTTTGCGGCATTCCGACTTCGATGCCCCGGTTGCCGAAATTCAGTTGCCTTTGAATTTCGGGTGATCCCTCTTGAGCTTGTATGCTTCTGCTACTTGGTCTACGTCACACTACCTTCCTTAAACAGCGAAACGCTTTGACTCGGTGAGTTTCGCGGCATTCCGACTTCGATGCCCCGGTTGCCGAAATTCATTTGCCTTTGAATTTCGGGTGATCCCTCTTGGGCATGTATGCTTCTGCTACTTGTTCTACATCACATTCTCTTCCGCAAACAGCGAAACGCTTTGACTCGATGAGCTTCGCGGCATTCCGATTTGGATTCCCCGGTTGCCGAAATTCAGTTGCCTTTGAATTTCGGGTGATCCCTCTTGAGCATGTATGCTTCTGCTACTTGTTCTACATCACACTTCCTTCCTCAAACAGCGAAACGCTTTGACTCGGTGAGTTTCGCGGCATTCCGACTTGGATTCCCCGGTTGCTGAAATTCAGTTGCCTTTGAATTTCGGGTGATCCCTCTTGAGCATGTATGCTTCTGCTACTTGTTCTACACCACTCTTCCTTCCGCAAAGGGCGTAATGCTTTGACTCGGTGAGTTTCGCGGCATTCCGACTTGGATTCCACGGTTGCTGAAATTCAGTTGCCTTTGAATTTCGGGTGATCCCTCTTGAGCTTGTATGCTTCTGCTACTTGGTCTACGTCACACTTCCTTCCTTAAACAGCGAAACGCTTTGACTCGGTGAGTTTCGCGGCATTCCGACTTCGATGCCCCTGTTGTCAAAATTCAGTTGCCTTTGAATTTCGGGTGATCCCTCTTGGGCATGTATGCTTCTGCTACTTGTTCTACATCACACTTCCTTCCGCAAACAGCGAAATGCTTTGACTTGGTGAGTTTCGCGGCATTCCGACTTGGATGCCCAGGTTGCTGAAATTCAGTTGCCTTTCAATTTCGGGTGATCCCTCTTGAGCATGTATGCTTCTGCTACTTGTTCTACACCACTCTTCCTTCCGCAAAGGGCGTAATGCTTTGACTCGGTGAGTTTCGCGGCATTCCTACTTGGATTCCACGGTTGCCGAAATTCAGTTGCCTTTGAATTTCGGGTGATCCCTCTTGAGCATGTATGCTTCTGCTACTTGTTCTACATCACACTTCCTTCCTCAAACAGCGAAAGGCTTTGACTCGGTGACTTTTGCGGCATTCCGACTTCGATGCCCCGGTTGCCGAAATTCAGTTGCCTTTGAATTTCGGGTGATCCCTCTTGAGCTTGTATGCTTCTGCTACTTGGTCTACGTCACACTACTGACACTACCAAAAGCTTGATGTCTCTTCCCAAGTGCAGGAGTGTCGAAGTAATAAATAACCCGGCAAGACCGGGGTCGAACCACAGAGAGGTTAATTGTATAAATTATAAATAACAAGACAACAACAACAACAACAACAATAACAACAACAACAACAACAATAATAATACTCAGTACGTGGCGTTGTTATACCTGAGAATGATCTAAAGATCGGGTCACAGGTTTCCAGCCTATATACTGACTTTATGAAAAGATCAAAGATATATAGTATATAATATAAACAGAATGTAAATAATAATAATAATAACAATGATAATAATAATAATAACAGAAGATGAAGAAATTAATGAGAACTTTGAGATAAAAGATAAATGTAAGGATTAAACAATGATAAAAACAAATGTCAAGGTTAGAGGATCCACTAATGGTACTTCAAACAAGTATAATATAAACTCTTATTACTCAATTGGAAACCACACATAAAGGAGGTTCCAATCAGATTATAAATTGTTAACATGATTACATTAATTATCTTATTCGAATAAAGCTAATACTTGTAAATGTTGGCAGGCATTCATGATTATAACTTATGTTAACAACAAATCAAGTTCCTTTCATAGCTCAGGTGTCGGTTAAACCATACAGTATGGGCTATGAAAGTGCCAAGTATTTGTTGTACCAAGTGTTACACAACATAAATCTAGATTAACCATTTAACAAGCAAAGTATTAAAGTGAACAAGATAACAAATATAAAACATGTTAGTATCCAACGTTAAGGTCCATGTTAAGTTTATATTATACTTGTTCTTACACCATTAGTGTACCCTTTTCACCTTGACATAATTAACTTAGCTAGACATAATAAAAGAAAGAAACATAAATGAGCAAGACAAGAACATAAATGAGAAAGAAGTTAACTAGACAAAGGAAAGGAAATGAAGTGCATAAACTTGATATTAATGAAAGCAAGACATAAGCAATACAAAGAGAGAAAGCAAGAGCATGATCTTGATCTGAACTCCAAGATGCCTTAATACATGGTAAGTGCCTCCTTTTATAGGCCAAAATTTGGAACTATTGATTTGTTGACTAATTGATGAGTGGGTGGCCACATCTTGACTTTGGTGACAATTCTTATCTTCTTGTCTGAACAAAACGTCATTGCTAACATCATAATTTGCCCAGAATCCTCAGGAATGTTCTAGGAAATTGTCTCAGCTTTCCAACAAAAAAAAGATGAGGTCATTTGGACTTCTAGAACTCAAGATATGGGCTGAACACTAAATAGTGTCTGGGCTGCAGGACAGCTTCGGACTTCTTCGTTGTTCCTTCAATTTGGACTTCAAAACGGCCTTCTTAGATCTTGGGCTCCTCATAAAAGTTGTAGGCCTTTGTCTTACCTTTCCATCCATATAAAATGGACCTAAATCCGAGATCTAGAGCTCCAGATATGATCCAATTACCGAGCAATGTTCCGGTTTGGACTGCACCGACATCTCTTTTCTAAGTTTGGCCATCTCTTTGTCCTTTAACTTTCAATACTTAAACTCATCAATCAATCCTTTTATTTATGTGATCGGCCTGCATTTAAGATGAGCATTTACCATAAATTAAGGTATCTTATAATATCAAAGTTGTTATTATAAAACATGCTTTAGTTAAGGAGTTATTGATACTTCAAGTGCAAAATGATGATATAAAACCTTGATAAACATGCACTTTTAAGTACTAATCACACCCCCCAACCAGCTTATTACTAGTCCCTAGTAATCTAAAGCGTTAAAATAGAGAAACAATTTGCAAGTATCACAAAGCAAGGCATTCATCATTCAACTTCTATTAATCTATCCAGATAAACAAACTCTCACTAAATTTATATTACTGCTTCATACTTCTTAAACAAGATATTAATAAACCTTCTTTTTACGTGCTCAATATATGAAAACATAGATGATGGGGCTTTTGTTGGAAGAAAACAATATTATGTTCAAATGTTTAAGGTGAACTTCCTTGGGTTGGGATTATTATTATTATTACTCTCTTTTTTTTTCTTTTTTTTTCTTTTTTTTTGCAAATTATATACTAACCCTTACCCTTAGTTGTTACCTTCAACAAAAGAACATAAATAATGTAATAATCCAATGTGCAACCCACAATCATATGTTAAAGTGTGTGTGTGAAAATGAAGGTTTAATAATACTTGTTAAATGAGTATATGAGCAGAATCAAGTGATAACAATGCGAGAGTTTGTAAACCTGAATATTTCAAGAAGTATTCTAATAGGCCTTGTTATGAATATTGCAAATAACCATTAAAATTTTTTTACTACGATGCGTCTCAAGAATAATTCCTCTTTACTCTGCCATCCTAGTAATAACAGTTTTGCCAAATGGTTTTTAAAAACAACAACAGTTAGTTGGTTAGTTTTTTTTTTTTTTTTTTAAACTACTACCCTCTCCCCCCAACCAAAACGAGACATTGTCCTCAATGTCCTAAGGTAGAAAAATAGAGTATAGAAGACATCACCTGAAACAGCAAACAATGACAAACCTGAAACACACTTAAACAAATATAAGAAGTAACAAAACAAAATAATATGCTATTAATAACACAAAAGACACAAGGTTTCACAGATGAAGGCTCAAATCTAATCTAAGCTTTTTACGGCTTTCCTTAGCTGACCAATCTAGGCGACTCATGCAAGGATCAATGACAGGGATGAAAGATTGTAGTTGGTCAATCAATTGTTCAGCAGTAGCAGCAGAGATTATGATTTGTCGTGCCGAAGATGTTATAAATTCCTGTTCCACAGCTTGATCAAGGAAAGATAGCAACTTATCATAAAAACCATTAACATTTAACAAACCTATAGGTTTATGGTGAATGTGCAGTTGGGCCCAAGATGAAATATGAAAGATCTCTTCCAATGTGCCCAGACCACCTGGTAAGGCAATGAAGGCATCAGCATGGTTAAACATGGTATTCAGTCGGTCAGACATTGTTGGGACCTGTAGTTCCTCTCCAATTGTTTTTCCAATGATGTCCCCAGTTGCTAAAGCTTTGGGGACAACCCCCAAAACTTGACTGCCTCCTAAAAATGCAGCCATTGAAACACCTCCCATTAACCCAAGGCTGCCTCCCCCATACACTAAATGAATCTTTCTCTCAGCTAGTACTTGACCAAGATGATTTGCTGATTCTAAAAACTCTTTTTCTTTCCCAGGGCTGGATCCACCGAAAACACAAATATTTTTTATGTGATGACTTGAGGAACCTGCCATTTCTACACACTTCTATATTTGATGAATGTATGGGATGAGTAGAAATGAAGGGAAGGAAGAGAATAATTTATAGATGAAAAAGTGAAAATGCAATCATACCACCTATATATAGGCCAGCTGTAGTCTCACACTCTCTCTCTCTTTATTTATTTATTTTGACAAAGCATGTATGTACAGGTAGTTGTGATTGTGGCTCACATCTTCCCTTGGTTTTACGTCCAAGAACGGCTTAAACGCCCTCTATGGGTCGGGGATAGGCTTCCCATCCAGTTTTCTTAAAAACTGGCAAACAGGGTCTTTTTTAGTCAGATTCCCAAGACTAAGTCGAGCATGTTCTTTATGAAAATGGAGTCATAAGTCATGAAATGCACCATGCACATCTTCACCAGGATATGCCTCAAAAGTCAATAAAAGATTATCTAAAGATTCCTTATGTTTTGAAATGAATCCTGACTTTTGACAATTTTCACAAGTTTTGCAGAACACATATGCGTCTTTGAACATGGTGGGCCAATAAAATCCACATTGTAAGATTTTTGCAGTCGTCTTTCTTGATGAGAATTGACTCCCACATGCTTCAGAATGACAAAGTTTAATGACACTACTTACCTCATTGTTAGGAATGCATCTTTGAAATTTTTGATCAGGACAATATTTGAATAAGTTAGGGTCATCCCAATAAAAGTTCTTCACTTCGTTCAAAAACTTTCCTTTGTCTTCAGTACTCCAGTGAGCTGGCAAATCTCCTGTTACAGGAAAATTAATATGTTTAGCAAACCAAGGCATTGAACTATGAGAAAGTAAGGATTCTTCAGGAAAGTAATCATCAATTGGTGTGATGTCAGATGTCAAATCTGCTGTCACTCTTGACAAAAGATCGGCATTAATATTTTTGGTGCCTTTTTCATCCGTGATTTCTTCCTGAGAATAAATCATTTGCAAATCTTCATATTCATCCAACTCAATTTTACTTAAAGTAGATTCAAGTTGATCATGAACTAATTCTTCAATATGATCTACTTCTTGTAAATCATTATCATCTCCAGGCTGCTTGCAAATGTTGAAAATATTCATCTCCAATGTCATGTTTCCAAATGATAGCTTCATCAGTCCATTCCTACAATTAATCAATGCATTAGAAGTGGCAAGAAATGGACGTCCTAAAATGACAGGAATTGAATTACATGCTTCAACAGGTTGCGTGTCCAAGACAACAAAATCCACAGGATAAATGAATTTATCAACTTGTACCAACACATCTTCAATTATTCCTCTAGGCACTTTTACAGATCTATCGGCGAGTAAAAGAGTTACAGAGGTTGGTTTTAACTCACCTAGATTGAGACTCTGAAAAACTGAATATGGAAGTAAATTCACACTAGCTCCAAGATCAAGTAAGGCTCTTTCAATTTTATGTTCTCCAATAAAGCAAGAAATTGTAGGACAACCAGGGTCTTTATATTTCAAAGCATTATTGTTCTGAAGAATGGCACTTACTTGTTCGGCTAAAAATGCTTTCTTTTTCACATTCAATTTTCTCTTCACAGTGCACAGATCTTTCAAAAATTTAGCATAGGAAGGAACCTGTTTAATAGCATCCAACAAAGGTATATTGATCCTTACCTGTTTGAAAATTTCAAAGATTTCAGAGTTGTGATTGACTTTCCTTTGTTTGGTCATGGCATGAGGAAATGGAAGTGCTGGCGGGGAATCAACCTTCTCTTTGCAATGTTCAGGTTCAACCCCTTCCTTACCCTCAGAGATAGACTCATCATCTTTCTCACAAGGTTCAAGAATGGGTTTTTCAATAACCTTACCACTACGAAGAGTGATGACTGATTTGACTTGATCCATGTGTTGGCTTCCAGAACTACTTGCATTTGCATTGTATTGCCCCTTTGGATTTTGCTGTGGTTGAGAAGGAAACTTACCTTTCTCTTGGAAACTGAGAGCAGATGTTAATTTTGCAAGAGCATCTTTAAAATCTGTCATGCTTTGAGCAAGTTGAGTGTTGATTGTCTCCTGCTTTTCAATGAATGCATGCAATGTTTCCTCAAAATTTCTTCTAGGAGGTGGAGCATAAGGAGGTGCATATCCATGAGAATTTTGGAAATTATGGTGTGCTTGAAATGGTGGTTGTGAAGTTTGTGCATTATTATTGTCACTCTTCCAACTGAAATTTGGGTGATTTCTCCAACCAGGGTTGTACGTTTGTGAGTATGGGTTATGGTTGGGTCTTTGGAAACTGTTTAAAGCATGGGCTTGTTCATGGAGGCATTCCTTAAAAGAAGGCAAAGTTGGACAATCATTTGTTGAATGTTCATTGGTTTCACAGATTTGACACACAATGTCTTGAACAGATTTTAATTGACCACTTTTTTTCAATTCAAGTGCTTCGACTTTTCTAGCTAAAGATGCAAACTTAGCTTGGAGGTCATGATCTTCCCTAAGGTTGTGCATACCTCCACTAGATGTATGAGGTTGAGTTTTACTTGGTGCCTCATAAGTACCTGTGGTATCCCAATTTTGAGCATTTTCGGCTAGCAAGTCTAGGTACTCCATTGCTTCATTAGGGTCTTTATCTTCAAAGGTTCCATTGCACATCAATTCAACCATTTGCCTATCTCTAGGTGTTAAACCTTCATAAAAATGTGAAACCAATCTCCATGTTTCAAAACCATGATGTGGGCAAGTATTAAGCAAATCTCGATACCTATCCCAACATTGGTAAAATGTTTCTCCTGGCTTTTGAGTGAAAGTGATGATTTGTCTTTTGAAAGAGTTTGTTCTGTGAGATGGAAAAAACTTCTTTAAAAATTGTTGTTGCATATCATCCCAAGCACGAATGGATCTTGGTCTCAAATTTTGTAGCCATGTTTTAGCTTTATCTTTTAATGAAAAAGGAAAAAGCTTTAATCGAATGGTGTTCATGCTACAATTTGAGTCATTATAGGTATTACAGACCTCCTCAAATTCCCTTAAATGCAAGTATGGATTTTCTAAGTCTAAACCATGAAAAGAAGGTAGGAGTTGAATAATGCCTGGCTTAAAATTAAAATGAGATGCATCAGGAGGGAAAACTATGCATGAGGGTGCACTTGTTCTTGTGGGATTCATGTGGTCTCTAAGTGTTCTCATACGGTTATTCTCATTATTCTCATTATGAAGCGATTGATTATCTTCTTCGGCCATATTTTCTGAAAATGATGAGGATACCCTACAAAGTCGACCACTTAATGTACGTGACCAAACTCGCATGCACGTGTAGAAAGAGAATAAAAGGAAGAAAAGAAAATAGAAGAAAAAGAAACAAAATAAAACAAAGAAAACAAAAGTTAGATAAAATGAAAAGTGAAAAGAGAAAATAAATTAAATATTATAATTTATACAAGAATTTACCTCCCCGGCAACGGCGCCAAAAACTTGACACGACCAAAAGCTTGATGTCTCTTCCCAAGTGCAGGAGTGTCGAAGTAATAAATAACCCGGCAAGACCGGGGTCGAACCACAGAGAGGTTAATTGTATAAATTATAAATAACAAGACAACAACAACAACAACAACAATAACAACAACAACAACAACAATAATAATACTCAGTACGTGGCGTTGTTATACCTGAGAATGATCTAAAGATCGGGTCACAGGTTTCCAGCCTATATACTGACTTTATGAAAAGATCAAAGATATATAGTATATAATATAAACAGAATGTAAATAATAATAATAATAACAATGATAATAATAATAATAACAGAAGATGAAGAAATTAATGAGAACTTTGAGATAAAAGATAAATGTAAGGATTAAACAATGATAAAAACAAATGTCAAGGTTAGAGGATCCACTAATGGTACTTCAAACAAGTATAATATAAACTCTTATTACTCAATTGGAAACCACACATAAAGGAGGTTCCAATCAGATTATAAATTGTTAACATGATTACATTAATTATCTTATTCGAATAAAGCTAATACTTGTAAATGTTGGCAGGCATTCATGATTATAACTTATGTTAACAACAAATCAAGTTCCTTTCATAGCTCAGGTGTCGGTTAAACCATACAGTATGGGCTATGAAAGTGCCAAGTATTTGTTGTACCAAGTGTTACACAACATAAATCTAGATTAACCATTTAACAAGCAAAGTATTAAAGTGAACAAGATAACAAATATAAAACATGTTAGTATCCAACGTTAAGGTCCATGTTAAGTTTATATTATACTTGTTCTTACACCATTAGTGTACCCTTTTCACCTTGACATAATTAACTTAGCTAGACATAATAAAAGAAAGAAACATAAATGAGCAAGACAAGAACATAAATGAGAAAGAAGTTAACTAGACAAAGGAAAGGAAATGAAGTGCATAAACTTGATATTAATGAAAGCAAGACATAAGCAATACAAAGAGAGAAAGCAAGAGCATGATCTTGATCTGAACTCCAAGATGCCTTAATACATGGTAAGTGCCTCCTTTTATAGGCCAAAATTTGGAACTATTGATTTGTTGACTAATTGATGAGTGGGTGGCCACATCTTGACTTTGGTGACAATTCTTATCTTCTTGTCTGAACAAAACGTCATTGCTAACATCATAATTTGCCCAGAATCCTCAGGAATGTTCTAGGAAATTGTCTCAGCTTTCCAACAAAAAAAAGATGAGGTCATTTGGACTTCTAGAACTCAAGATATGGGCTGAACACTAAATAGTGTCTGGGCTGCAGGACAGCTTCGGACTTCTTCGTTGTTCCTTCAATTTGGACTTCAAAACGGCCTTCTTAGATCTTGGGCTCCTCATAAAAGTTGTAGGCCTTTGTCTTACCTTTCCATCCATATAAAATGGACCTAAATCCGAGATCTAGAGCTCCAGATATGATCCAATTACCGAGCAATGTTCCGGTTTGGACTGCACCGACATCTCTTTTCTAAGTTTGGCCATCTCTTTGTCCTTTAACTTTCAATACTTAAACTCATCAATCAATCCTTTTATTTATGTGATCGGCCTGCATTTAAGATGAGCATTTACCATAAATTAAGGTATCTTATAATATCAAAGTTGTTATTATAAAACATGCTTTAGTTAAGGAGTTATTGATACTTCAAGTGCAAAATGATGATATAAAACCTTGATAAACATGCACTTTTAAGTACTAATCAACTACCTTCCTTAAACAGCGAAACGCTTTGACTCGGTGAGTTTCGCGGCATTCCGACTTCAATGCCCCGGTTGCCGCAATTCAGTTGCCTTTGAATTTCGGGTGATCCCTCTTGAGCTTGTATGCTTCTGCTTCTTGGTCTACGTCATACTTCCTTCCTTAAACAGCGAAACGCTTTGACTCGGTGAGTTTCGCGGCATTCCGACTTCGATGCCCCGGTTGTCGAAATTCAGTTGCCTTTGAATTTCGGGTGATCCCTCTTGGGCATGTAGGCTTCTGCTACTTGTTCTACATCACATTCTCTTCCGCAAATAGCGAAACGCTTTGACTAGATGAGTTTCGCGTCATTCCGATTTGGATTCCCCGGTTGCCGAAATTCACTTGCCTTTGAATTTCGGGAGATCCCTATTGAGCATGTATGCTTCTGCTACTTGTTCTACATCACACTTCCTTCCACAAACAGCGAAACTCTTTGACTCGGTGAGTTTCGCGGCATTCCGACCTGGATTCCCCAGTTGCCGAAATTCAGGTGCCTTTGAATTTCGGGTGATCCCTCTTGAGCATGGATGCTTCTGCTACTTGTTCTAGATCAGACTTCTTCCAAAAAGGGCCAAACGCTTTGACTCGGTGACTTTCGCGGCATTCCGACTTCGATGCCCCGGTTGCCGAAATTCAGTTGCCTTTGAATTTCGGGTGATCCCTCTTGAGCATGTATGCTTCTGCTACTTGTTCTACACCACTCTTCCTTCCGCAAAGGGCGTAACTCTTTGACTCGGTGAGTTTCGCGGCATTCCGACTTGGATTCCCCAGTTGCCAAAATTCAGGTGCCTTTGAATTTCGGGTGATCCCTCTTGAGCATGGATGCTTCTGCTACTTGTTCTACATCACACTTCCATCCTCAAACAGCGAAAGGCTTTGACTCGGTGACTTTTATGGCATTCCGACTTCGATGCCCTGGTTGCCGAAATTCAATTGCCTTTGAATTTCGGGTGATCCCTCTTGAGCATGTACGCTTCTGCTACTTGTTCTACATCACATTTCCTTTCTCAAACTGCGAAACGCTTTTACTCGGTGAGTTTCGCGGCATTCCGACTTCAATGCCCCGGTTGCCGCAATTCAGTTGCCTTTGAATTTCGGGTGATCCCTCTTGAGCTTGTATGCTTCTGCTACTTGCTCTACGTCACACTTCCTTCCTTAAACAGCGAAAGGCTTTGACTCGGTGACTTTTGCGGCATTCCGACTTCGATGCCCCGGTTTCCGAAATTCAGTTGCCTTTAAATTTCGGGTGATCCCTCTTGAGCTTGTATGCTTCGGCAACGTGGTCTACATCACACTACCTTCCTTAAACAGCGAAACGCTTTGACTCGGTGAGTTTCGCGGCATTCCGACTTCGATGCCCTGGTTTCCGAAATTCATTTGCCTTTGAATTTCGGGTGATGCCTCTTGGGCATGTATGCTTCTGCCACTTGTTCTATATCACATTCTTTTCTGCAAACAGCGAAACGCTTTGACTCGATGAGCTTCGCGGCATTCCGATTTGGATTCCCCGATTGCCGAAATTCAGTTGCCTTTGAATTTCGGGTGATCCCTCTTGAGCATGGATGCTTCTGCTACTTGTTCTACATCACACTTCCATCCTCAAACAGCGAAAGGCTTTGACTCGGTGACTTTCGCGGCATTCCGACTTGGATTCCCCGGTTGCTGAAATTCAGTTGCCTTTGAATTTCAGGTGATCCCTCTTGAGCATGTATGCTTCTGCTACTTGTTCTACACCACTCTTCCTTCCGCAAAGGGCGTAATGCTTTAACTCGGTGAGTTTCGCGGCATTCCGACTTGGATTCCACGGTTGCTGAAATTCAGTTGCCTTTGAATTTCGGGTGATCCCTCTTGAGCTTGTATGCTTCTGCTTCTTGGTCTACGTCACACTTCCTTCCTTAAACAGCGAAACGCTTTGACTCGGTGAGTTTCGCGGCATTCCGTCTTCGATGCCCCGGTTGTCAAAATTCAGTTGCCTTTGAATTTCGGGTGATCCCTCTTGGGCATGTATTCTTCTGCTACTTGTTCTACATCACACTTCCTTCCGCAAACAGCGAAATGCTTTGACTCGGTGAGTTTCGCGGCATTCCGACTTGGATGCCCTGGTTGCTGAAATTCAGTTGCCTTTCAATTTCGGGTGATCCCTCTTGAGCATGTATGCTTCTGCTACTTGTTCTACACCACTCTTCCTTTCGCAAAGGGCGTAATGCTTTAACTCGGTGAGTTTCGCGGCATTCCGACTTGGATTCCACGGTTGCTGAAATTCAGTTGCCTTTGAATTTCGGGTGATCCCTCTTGAGCTTGTATGCTTCTGCTTCTTGGTCTACGTCACACTTCCTTCCTTAAACAGCGAAACGCTTTGACTCGGTGAGTTTCGCGGCATTCCGACTTCGATGCCCCGGTTGTCGAAATTCAGTTGCCTTTGAATTTCGGGTGATCCCTCTTGGGCATGTATGCTTCTGCTACTTGTTCTACATCACATTCTCTTCCGCAAATAGCGAAACGCTTTGACTCGATGAGTTTCGCGTCATTCCGATTTGGATTCCCCGGTTGCCGAAATTCACTTGCCTTTGAATTTCGGGTGATCCCTATTGAGCATGTATGCTTCTGCTACTT
>CM055353.1:23358708-23413326 GCA_029228515.1 Populus alba x Populus x berolinensis
GTTGCTTACTTGTTCTACATCACACTCTCTTCCGCAAACGGCGAAACGCTTTGACTCGGTGAGTTTTCGCGGCATTCCGACTTCGATGCCCCCGGTTGCCGAAATTCAGTTGCCTTTGAATTTCGGGTGATCCCTCTTGAGCATGTATGCTTCTGCTACTTGTTCTACATCACTTTTCTTCCGCAAACGGCGAAACGCTTTGACTCGGTGAGTTTCGCGGCATTCCGACTTCGATGCCCCGGTTGCCGAAATTCAGTTGCCTTTGAATTTCGGGTGATCCCTCTTGAGCATGTATGCTTCTGCTACTTGTTCTACATCACACTTCCTTCCGCAAACAGCGAAACGCTTTGACTCGGTGAGTTTCGCGGCATTCCGACTTCGATGCCCCGGTTGCCGAAATTCAGTTGCCTTTGAATTTCGGGTGATCCCTCTTGAGCATAGTATGGCTTCGGCTAACTTGTCTTCTAATATATCAGACTTCCTTCCGCAAACGGCGAAACGCGTTGCCTCGGTGAGTTTTCGCGCGATTCAAAATTCGATTTTGCCCCTTGTCGAAATTCAGTTGCCTGTGAAATTTAGGTGATCCCTCTTGAGTCATGTATGCGTCTGATACTTGTTCTTCATCAGACTGTTTCCGCAAATGTCGTAACGCTTTGACTCGGTGAGTTTCGCCATTCATCGACTTCGATTCCCCGGTTGCCGAAATTCAGTTGCCTTGGAATTTTCAGTGACCGCCTCTTTGAGCATCCTTGCTTCTGCTACATGTTCTAACATCAGACATCTACCGCATACGGAGAAACGCTTTGCCTCGGTGAGTTTCAGCAGCATTCTGACTTCGATGTCCCCCTTGTTGAAATTCAGCTGTCGTTGAATTTTCAGGTGATCCCTCTTCAGCATGTATGCTTCTGCTACATTCTACAATCACACATGTCACCAAATGGCGAAACGCTTTGACTCTCGTGAGTTTCGCGGCATTTCCAACATAGATTCCCAGTTGCCGAAATTCAGTTCCCTTTGAATTTGTGTGTGTACCCTCATGAGCATGTATGCTTCTGCGACTTGTTCAACATCACACCTCCTTCCACGAACTCGAAAACGCTTTGCCTCGGTGAGTTTCGCACATTTCCGACTTCGACGCCCCGTTGTGCCGAAATTCAGTTGCCTTTGAATTTCGGGTGATCCCTCTTGAGCAGGTATGCTTTTGCTACTTGTTCTACATCAGACTATCTTCCGCAAACAGCCAAAGGCTTTGCCCTAGGTGAGTTTCGCGGCATTCCTAATTCGATTGCCCCGGTTGCCGAAATTCATTTTGCCTTTGAAAGTAAGGTGATCCCTCTTTAGCAAGTATGCATCTGCTACTTTTTCTAGCATCTAGACATCTTTCCTCAAACGGCGAAACGCTTGGCCTCGGTGAGTTTCGAGGCATTCCGACTTTGATGCCCCCAGAATGCCCAAACTCAGTCTGTACGTTGAATTTCATGTGATCCCTCTTGAGCATGTATGCTTCTGCTACAATGTTCTCTACATCAGACTTCTTCCGCAAAACAGCGAAAGGACTTTGCCTCGGTGAGTTTCGCAAGGTCATTCCTAAATCGATACACCGGTTGCCCGAAATTCATTTGCCTTTGAAATTAGGTGTCCCCTCTTGACAAAGTATGCTTCTGGCTACTTGTTCTTCATCAGACATGCTTCCGCAAATGGCGAAACGCTTTTACTCGTAGAGTAATTCGCAATATTCCTGACTATCGAATAGCCCACTGATTGCCCGAAATTCATTCTTGCCTTGGAATTTCAAGTTGATCCCTCTTGAGCACCTATGCTTCTGCGTACATGTTCTACATCAGACAACTTCCGCCAACAGAGAAACGCTTGCCCTCGGTGAGTTTCAGAGGCATTCTGACTTTGATTGCCTCGGCCCCCGTTGCCGAAATTCAGTTGCCTTTGAATTTAAGCTGATCCCTCAAGAGCATGTTAGCTTCTTGCTACTTGTTCTATATCAACTTCTCTTCCGCAAACAGCGAAACGCTTTGCCTCGGTGAGTTTTCGCGGGCATTTCACAAATTCGATGCCCCGGTTGTCGAAATTCAGTTGCCTTTGAAATTAGGGTGATCACATCTTTAGCATGTATGCTTCTGCTACTTGTTCTTCAATCAGACTTGTTCCGCAAATGGCCGAACGCTTTGACTCGGTGAGTTTTTCGCATCATTCCGACGTCAATGCCCCGTTGCCGATATTCATTTGCCTTGGAATTTCAAGTGATCCCTCTTTAGCATCCTGGGCTTCTACTGCTACATGTTCTACATCCGACACTTTCTTCCGCAAATCGGAGAAACCCTTTGCCTCGGTGAGTTTTCGAGCATTCTGACTTGATGCTTGATGCCCCCGTTTTTTAAATTCAGCTGCCTTTGAATTTCAGGTGATCCCTCTTGAGCATGTATGCAACTGCTAAATATAATAATTATATAGGGGGGGGGGGGGGGGGGGGGGGGGGGGGGGGGGGGGGGGGGGGGGGGAAAACATGTTCTACATCCGACTTGTTTCACCAAAACGCGAAACGCTTTGACTCGGTGGAGTTTTCGCGGCATTCCAACTTAGATTCCAGGATTGCTGAAAGTCAGTTGCCTTGAAATTTGGGGTGAACCCCCCTCTTGAGCAGGTATGCTTCTGCTACTTGTTCAACATCACACATCCTTCCACGAACGTCCGAAACGCTTTGCCTCCGGTGAGTTTTCGCCAGGCATTTCCGACTTCGATGCCCCGGTTGCCGAAATTCAGATTGCCTTTGAATTTTCGGGTGATCCCTCTTGAGCCATGTATAGCTTCTGCTACTTGTTCTACATCAGACTTCTTCCGGCAAACAAGCCAAAGGCTTTGCCTCAGAGAGTTTCGCGGCATTCCGAATTCCGTTTAGCACCGGTTGCTGAAATTCAGCTGCCTGTTGAAATTAGGGTGATCCCGCTTGAGCAGGTTTTCTTCTGCTTACTTGGTCTACATCAAACATCCTTCCCAAAACAGAATCGCTTTGGCTCGGTGAGTTTTCCCGAGCATTCCGACTTTGATGCCCCCGTTGCCCAAATTCAGCTAGCCGTTGAATTTCGAGTGATCCCTCTTGAACATGTATGCTTCTGCTACATGTTCTAAAACACCAGACATCTTCCTTCCGAAAACAGCGAAAAACGCATTGGACCCGTTGAGTTTCGCGGCATTCCGACATCGAAGCCACCCGGTTGCCGAAATTCAGTTGCCTTTGAATTTCGGGTGATTCCTCTTGAGCATGTATGCTTCTGCTACTTGTTCTGCATCAGGACATCTTCCCACAAACAGCGAAACGCTATTGTCTCGGTGAGTTTCGCGGCATTCCGACATCGAAGCCCCCGTTGCTGAAATTCATTTGCCGTTGAATTTCGGGTGATCCCTCTTGGAGCATGTATGCTTCTGCTACTTGGTTAAACATCACATTACTTCTTCCGCAAACAGCGAAAGGCTTTGACTCGGTGAGTTTCGCGGCATTCCGATTTCCGATGCGCCACGGTTGCCGAAATTCAGTTGCCTTTGAAATAGGGTGATCCCGTCTTTAGCATGTAACTTCTGCTACTTGTTCTTCATACACACTTGTTGCCGAAATTGGCGAAGACGCTTTGACTCGGTGAGTTTCGGCGACATTCCGACATGACGATTCCCAGTTGCTGAAATTCAGTTGCCCTTGAATTTGGGGTGAAACCCTCTTGAGCATGTATGCATCTGCTACTTGTTCTACATCAGATCTTCTTGTTCCACAAAACAGCGAGAAACGCTTTGCCTCGGTGAGTTTTCGCGGCATTCCGAATTCGATGCCCCGGTTGTCTGAAATTCAGTTGCCTTTGAAATTCACGTGATCACCCTTGAGCATCCTTGCTTCTGCTCCATGTTCTACATCAGACATCCTTCCGCAAAACGGAGAAACGCTTTGCCTCGGTGAGTTATCGCAGCATTTCCGACTTCGATGCCCTGGTTGCCGAAATTCATCTTGCCGTTTGAATTTCAAGTGATCCCTCTGGAGCATACCCTTACTTCGCCTCCTGTTTCTACATCAGACATCCTTCCTCAAACAGGAGAAACGCTTTGCCTCGGTGAGTTTCGAGGCAGACTCGACCATTCGCTGCCCCCGTTGCCGAAATTCAATGCCGTTGAATTTCTCCGTGATCCCTCTTGAGCATGTATGCATCTGCTACAGTTCTAACATCAGACTTCCTTCCGCAAACCGAAACGCTTTGACTCGGGTATTTACGCGGCATTCCAACTTCGATTTCCCCGGTTGCTGAAATTCAGTTGCCCTTGAATTTCGGGTGAACACTCGTGAGTATGTATGCTTCTGCTACATGATCTACAATCAAACATCTGTCCACATACAGCGAAATGCTTTGGACTTGGTGAGTTTCGCGGCATTTCAACTTCGATGCCCCGTTCCTCCCGAAATTCAAGTGCCCTGAACTTCGGGTGATCCCTCTTGAGCCATGTAAGCTTCTGCTACTTGTTCAAAAGCAGACATCCTTCCACAAAACGCGAAACTCTTTGCCATCGGTGAGTTTCGCGGCATTCCGACATCGAGTGCCCCGGTTTGCCGAAATTCAGTTGCCTTTGAATTTTTCGGGTGATGCCCACTTGAGCATGTATGCATCTGCTAACTTGTTCTACATCAGACTTCCTTCCCCAAACAGCGAAACGCTTTGACTCGGTGAGTTTTTCGTGGCATTCGGCGTCTATCGCTGCCCCGGTGGCCGAATATTCAAGTTGCCTTTGAGTTTCGGGGTGATCCCCTCTTGAGCATGTATAGCTTCTGCAACTTGTTTCTACATCAGACGTCTATTTCTTCCGCAAACAGCGAAACGCTTTGCCTTCGTTGAGTTTCGCGGCATTCCGACTTCGATGCCCTGGATGCCCGAAATTCAGTTGCCTTTGAAATTTAGTGATCCCCTCTTTAAGCATGTATGCTTCTGCTACTTGTTCTACATCAGACATCCTTCCGCAAATGGAGAAATCTTTGCCTCGGTGATTTTTCGAGGCAATCTGACTTTGATGCCCCCGTTGCCGAAATTCAGCGCCTTTGAATTTCAGGTGATCCCTCTTTAGACATGTAATGCTTCTGCTAACTTGGTCTACTTCATACATCTTTCCGCAAAACGGAGAAACGCTTTGCCTAGGTGAGTTTCGAGGTATTTCCGACTTTGATGCCCCCGTTGCCAGAAATTCAGCTGCCGTTGAATTGGAGGTGAGCCCTCCTGGAGCATGTATGATCTTGCTGCTACATGTTCTACATCACACATCTTCCCCCTAACAGGCAGAAACGCGTTGACCCGGTGAGTTTCCGCAAGGCATTCCGTCATCGATGCCCCTGTTGCCAGAAATTCAGTTGCTCTCATTGAAATTTCGAGGTGATCCCTCTTGAGCATGTATCTTCTGCTAAATTGTTCTACATCACGCTTCTTCTTCCGCTAAACAGCGAAACTGCTTATGACTTACGTGTGAGTTTCGCAGAGCATTCCGACTTTGATTCCCACGGTTGCCGAAATTCAGTGGCCTTTGAATTTCGGGTGGATCCCTCTTGAGCATGTATGGAAGCTTCGGCTACTTGTTCTGACACCACAATTGTCTTCCCGCAAACAGCAAAACGCGTTTGACCCGGTGAGTTCTCGCAGGCATTTCCCGACATCGATGCCCCTGTTGCCCGAGAAATGCAGGTGCCTTTGAATTTCGAATGATACCTCTGTGAGCATGTAATGCTTCTGCATACTTGTTCTACATCACTCCTTCCTTCCGCAAACGGCGTAACGCTTCTGACTCGGTGAGTTTCGCGGAAAGCATTTCCGGACTTCGATGCCCCGGTTGCCGAAATTCAGTTGCCTTTGAATTTCGGGTGATCCCTCTTGAGCATGTACGCATCTGCGATTTGTTCTCCATCACTCTTTCCTTCCGCAACGGGCTCGTGACCGCATTTTTTTTTTTTCCCCCCCGTTTTCCGAATTTTTTTTGCCTTTATTTTTTTTTTTTTTTTTTTTTTTTTTTTTAATGCTTAGACTCCGATGATTTATCTGCGGCAATACGACTTGGATGCCACCGGTTGCCGAAATTCAGTTGCCTTTGAATTTCGGGTGATCCCACTTGAGCATGTATGCTTCTGCTACTTGTTCTAACATCACATTGCTCTTCCGCAAACAGCGAAACGCTTTGACTCTGTGAGTGTATTCGCGGCATTTCGACTTGCATCCCCTGGTTGCGCGTGAAATGTCAGTTGCCTTTGAATTTCGAGGGGTGATCCCTCTTGAGCATGTGTTCTTTCTGCTACTATGTTCTACAGCATCACGTCTTCGTTCCGCAATAACAGCGAAACGCTTTGACTCGATTAGTGTCCGCGGGCATTCCGAGTCAGGATGCCCCGGTTGGCCAAAAGTCAGATTGTCTTTGAATTTTCGGGTGATCCCTCTTGAGCATGTATGCTTTTGTTACTGGTTCTACATCACACATCCTTACCGCAAACAGCGAAACGCTTTGACTCGGTGAGTTTCATCATCACGGTATTTTCGCGACTCATCGATGCCCGCGGTTTTGCCCAAATTCAGTTTCCATTGATTATCGGTTGATACCCTATTGAGCATGTATGCTTCTCTAATGTTACCTGTTTTCAACATCTCACTTCCTTCCGTAAAACTGCGAAACAGCTTTGACTCGTTAATTCGCGCGGTACTTCCTGACTTCGGATTGCCCCGGTTGCTAAAATTCAAATGTGCCTTTTGACATTTGGGGCGACCCATCTTGAGCATGTATGCTTCTGCTACTTGTTATACATCACAACACTCCCCTTACCGCAAACAGCGAAATACATTGACTCGGTGAGTTTCTTTTTCTCGCATTCTGACTTGGATTCCTCCCGTTACCTGAAATTCATCTTGCCTTTGAATTTCAGGTGATCCCTCTTGAGGATGTATGCTTCTGCTACTTGTTCTAACAATCAGTACTTTCTTCCGCAAATGGCCGAACGCTTATGACTCATTGAGTTTACGCCGGCATTTTCCCCAAATTCGATGCCCCGGTTGCCGAAAGGTCCAGTTGCCGTTTGAATTTCGGGTGATCCCTCATGAACATGTATGCTTCTGCTACTATGTTGTACATCACACCTTCCTTCCGCAAACGGCGAAACGCTTTGACTCGGACAGTTTCGCGGCATATCCGAGTGGATGCCCCGGTTGTCGAAAGTCAGGTTGCCTTTGAATATTCGGGTGATCCCTCTTGAGCATGGTATGCTTCTGCAAACATGTTCTAACATCACACTTCTCTACCGCAAACAGCGAAACACTTTGAGTTGGTGAGTTTCGCGGCATTCCGTTTGGATTCGCCGCGATTGCCGAAATTCAGTTGCCTTTGAATTTCGGGGGATCCCTCATGAGCAAGTACGCTTCTATTTCTGCTATTTGTTCTCCATCACACTTCCTTCTGCGCAAACGGGCGTAATGCTTTTGACTCGATTGGATGTTTCGCGGCATTACGGACTTGGATGTCCCTCGGTTGCCGAAATTTACCGATTTCCTTTGTGCATTTCACAGGTGGATCCCTCTTGAGCATGTATGCTTCTGCTGTACTTGTTCTACATCACATTCTCTTCCGCAAACAGCGAAACGCTTTGATTGAGACGGATCGGTCGATCTTTATCAGCCGGCATTCCTTCTTGGATTCCCAGTTGCCGAAATTCAGTTGCCTTTGAGAATTTTCGGGCTGATCCCTCTTGAGCATGTATGACTTCTGCTACTTGTGTCTAAACGTCACACATCTCGCCTTAAACAGCGAAACGCTTTGAGTCGGTGAGCTTTCGCGGCAATCCGAGTTGGATGCCGACCGGTTGCCGAAAATCAGTTTTGCCTTTGAAATTTTCGGGTGATCCCTCTTTAAAGCCATGTATGCGTATGCTACTTGTATCTACATCACACTTCCTTTCCTAAACAGCGAAACGCTTTGACTCGGTGAGTTTCGCGGCATTCCGACTTCGATGCCCGGTTGCCGAAATTCAGTTGCCTTTGAATTTCGGGTGATCCCTCTTGAGCATGTATGCTTCTGCTACTTGTTCTACATCACACTTCTCTTCCGCAAACAGCGAAACGCTTTGACTCGGTGAGTTGCGCGGACATTTCCGACTTGGATTCCACCGGTTGCCGAAATTCAGTATTTCCTTTGAATTTCGGGGCATCCCTCTTGAGCATGTTGTGCTTCTGCTACATGTTTGACATCCCACTTCCTTCCGCAAATGCGGCGTAACGCTTTGACATGGATGTAGTTTCGCTGGCATTCCGACTTCGATGCCCCGGTTGTCGACAATGCAGTGGCTACTTTGAACCTTATGGTGGTGATCCCTCTTGCGCCTGTATGCTATCTTCTACTCTGTTTCTACATCACAACTTCCCTTCCGCAAGGAGACTGGGGGGGTGAGTAAGAGGAGGGTGCAGTAAAACGCTTTGAACTCGGTGAGTTTCGCGGCATTCCCAGACTTCGATGCCCCGGTATGCCGCAAATTCAGATTGCCTTTGAATTTCGGGTGATCCCTCTTGAGCATGTATGCTACAATGCTGCGGGGGGGGCTGGGGGGGGGATGGGTGGGGAGTGCGGGGGGGGGGGGGATAGACTTAGGTCTACGTCTACACTTCCTTCCGCTAACCGCGAAACGCTTTGACTCGGTGAGTTTCGCGGCATTACGAACATTCGATGCTCCCGAGTTGCTGAAATTCAGTTGCCTTTGAATTTCGGGTGATCCCTCTCTGAGCATGTACTGCTTAAAGCTACGTTGTTCTACATCACACTTCGTTCCGCCAAACATAGCGAAACGCCTCTGTGACACGCGAGTTTCGCAGACATTCCGACTTGGATTCCCGGTTGCCCGAAATTCAGTATGCCTTTGAATTTCGGGATGTCCCCTCATTGACAATGTATGCTTCTGCTACTTGTTATACATCACACTTCCTTCCGCAAACAGCGAAACGCTTTGGACTCGGATTGAGTTTCGCGGCATTATCTGATCTTCGATGCCCCGAGTTGCCGAAATTCAGTTGCCTTTGATATTTCGTGTGATCCCTCTTGAGCATTGTAATGCTTACTGCTACTTCTTCTTACATCACACTTTCTTCCGCAAACAGGGTAATGACGCTTTGACTCGGCATGAGTTTCGCGGTATTCCGACTCTTCGATGCCCCGGTTGCCGAAATTCATGTTGCCTTTGTGAATTTCTGGGTGATCCCTCTTGAGCATGATATGTCTTCTGTGCTACTTGTTCTACACCACACTTCCTTCTTTAAAACCGTCGAAAACGCTTTGACTCGGTGAGTTTTTTCGCGGCCATTCGCCGACTTTGATGCCACGGTGTGCCGACAATTCAGTTGCCTTTGAATTTCGAGGTGATGATCCCGTCTTGAGCATGATATGCTTCATGCCTAACTTAGTTCATACATCACACTTCCCTTCCGCAAACAGCGAAACACTTTGACTCGGGGCTTTTCGCGGCATTTCGATTTGGATGCCCCGGTTGCCGAAATTCAGTTGCCTTTGAATTTCGGGTGATCCCTCTTGAGCATGTATGTTCTGCTACTTGTTCTACATCACACTTCCATCCGCAAACTCGAAACGCTTTGACTCGGTGAGTTTCGCGGCATTTCGACTTGGATGCCCGGTTGCCGAAATTCAGTTGCCTTTGAATTTCGGTGATCCCTCTTGAGCATGTATGCTTCTGCTACTTGTTCTACATCTCACTTCTTCCGCAAACAGCGAAACGCTTTGACTCGGTGAGTTTCGCGGCATTCCGACTTGGATTCCCCGGTTGCCGAAATTCAGTTGCCTTTGAATTTCGGGTGATCCCTCTTGAGCATGTATGCTTCTGCTACTTGTTCTACATCACACTTCCTTCCTCAAACAGCGAAACGCTTTGACTCGGTGAGTTTCGCGGCATTCCGACTTCGATGCCCCGGTTGCGAAATTCAGTTGCCTTTGAATTTCGGGTGATCCCTCTTGAGCATGTCTGCTTCTGCTACTTGTTCTACATCAAACTTCCTTCCGCAAACTGCGAGACGCTTTGACTCGGTGAGTTTCGCGGCATTCCGACTTCGATGCCCGGTTGCCGAAATTCAGTTGCCTTTGAATTTCGGGTGATCCCTCTTGAGCATGTATGCTTCTGCTACTTGTTCTACATCACACTTCCTTCCGCAAACCACGAAACACTTTGACTCGGTAAGTTTCGCGGCATTCCGCCTTCGATGCCCCGGATTGTGAAATTCAGTTGCCTTTGAATTTCGGGTGATCCCTCTTGAGCATGTATGCTTCACTACTTGTTCTACACCACACTTCCTTCCGCAAAGGGCGTAACGCTTTGACTCGCTGAGTTTCGCAGCCTTCCGACTTCGATTCCCCGGTTGCCGAAAGTCAGTTGCCTTTGAATTTCGAGTCATCCCTCTTGAGCATGTATGCTTCTGCTACTTGTTCTACACCACACTTCCTTCCTCAAATGGCGGAACGCTTTGACTCGCTGAGTTTCGTGGCATTCCGACTTCGATTCCCCGGTTGCCAAAAGTCAGTTCCCTTTGAATTTCGGGTCATCCCTCTTGAGCATGTATGCTTCTGCTACTTGGTCTACATCACACTACCTTCCTTAAACAGCGAAACGCTTTGACTCGGTGAGTTTCGCGGCATTCCGACTTCGATGCCCCGGTTGCCGAAATTCAGTTGCCTTTGAATTTCGGGTGATCCCTCTTGAGCTTGTATGCTTCTGCTACTTGTTCTACATCACACTTCCTTCCTCAAACAGCGACAGGCTTTGACTCGGTGACTTTTGCGACATTCCGACTTCGATTCCCGGTTGCCGAAATTCAGTTGCCTTTGAATTTCGGGTGATCCCTCTTGAGCAGGTATGCTTCTGCTACATGTTCTACATCACACTTCCTTCCAAACAGCGAAACGCTTTGACTCGGTTGAGTTTCGCGGCATTCCGACTTCGATGACCCGGTTGCCGAAATTCAGTTGCCTTTGAATTCGGGTGATCCCTCTTGAGCATGTATGCTTACTGCTACTTGTTCTACATCACACTTCCTTCCGCAAACAGCGAAACGCTTTGACTCGGTGAGTTTCGCGGCATTCCGACTTGGATTCCCGGTTGCCGAAATTCAGTTGCCTTTGAATTTCGGGTGATCCCTCTTGAGCATGTATGCTTCTGCTACTTGTTCTACATCACTTCTTTCCGCAAACAACGAAACGCTTTGACTGGGTGAGTTTCGCGGCATTCCTGACTTCGATTTCCCGGTTGCCGAAATTCAGTTGCCTTTGAATTTCGGGTGATCCCTCTTGAGCATGTATGCTTCTGCTACTTGTTCTACATCACACTTCTTCTCAAACAGCGAAACGCTTTGACTCGGTGAGTTTCGCGGCATTCCGACTTCGATGCCCCGGTTTGCCGAAATTCAGTTGCCTTTGAATTTCGGGTGATCCCTCTTGAGCATGTATGCTTCTGCTACTTGTTCTACATCACATTTTCTTCCACAAACAGCGAAACGCTTTGCCTCGGTGAGTTTCGCGGCATTCCGACTTCGATGCCCCGGTTGCCGAAATTCAGTTGCCTTTGAATTTCGGGTGATCCCTCTTGAGCATGTATGCTTCTGCTACTTGTTCTACATCACACTTCCTTCCTCAAACAGCGAAACGCTTTGACTCGATGAGTTTCGCGGCATTCCGATTTGGATTCCCCGGTTGCCGAAATTCACTTGCCTTTGAATTTCGGGTGATCCCTATTGAGCATGTATGCTTCTGCTACTTGTTCTACATCACACTTCCTTCCGCAAACAGCGAAACGCTTTGACTCGGTGAGTTTCGCGGAATTCCGACTTGGATGCCTTATTGCTGAAATTCAGTTGCCTTTGAATTTCGGGTGATTCCTCTTGAGCATGTATGCTTCTGCTACTTGTTCTACACCACTATTCCTTCCGCAAAGGGCGTAACGCTTTGACTCGGTGAGTTTCGCGGCATTCCGACTTGGATTCCCCGGTTGCCGAAATTCAGTTGCCTTTGAATTTCGGGTGATCCCTCTTGAGCATGTATGCTTCTGCTACTTGTTCTACATCACACTTCGTTCCCCAAACAACGAAAGGCTTTGACTTGGTGACTTTTACGGCATTCCGACTTCGATGCCCCGGTTGCCGAAATTCAATTGCCTTTGAATTTCGGGTGATCCCTCTTGAGCAACTATGCTTCTGCTACTTGTTCTACATCACACTTCCGTCCGCAAACAGCGAAACGCTTTGACTGGGTGAGTTTCGCGGCATTCCGACTTCGATGCCCCGGTTGCCGAAATTCAGTTGCCTTTGAATTTCGGGTGATCCCTCTTGAGCATGTATGCTTCTGCTACTTGGTCTACATCACACTTCCTTCCTCAAACAGCGAAACGCTTTGACTCGGTGAGTTTCGCGGCATTCCGACTTCGATGCCCCGGTTGCCGAAATTCAGTTGCCTTTGAATTTCGGGTGATCCCTCTTGAGCATGTATGCTTCTGCTACTTGTTCTACACCACACTTCCTTCCTCAAACAGCGAAACGCTTTGACTCGGTGAGTTTCGCGGCATTCCGACTTGGATTCCCCGGTTGCCGAAATTCAGTTGCCTTTGAATTTCGGGTGATCCCTCTTGAGCATGTATGCTTCTGCTACTTGTTCTACACCACACTTCCTTCCGCAAAGGGCGTAACGCTTTGACTCGGTGAGTTTCGCGGCATTCCGACTTGGATTCCACGGTTGCCGAAATTCAGTTGCCTTTGAATTTCGGGTGATCCCTCTTGAGCATGTATGCTTCTGCTACTTGTTCTACATCACACTTCCTTCCTCAAATAGCGAAACGCTTTGACTCGGTGAGTTTCGCGGCATTCCGACTTGGATGCCCGGTTGCCGAAATTCAGTTGCCTTTGAATTTCGGGTGATCCCTCTTGAGCATGTATGCTTCTGCTACTTGTTCTACATCACACTTCCTTCCACAAACAGCGAAATGCTTTGACTCGGTGAGTTTCGCGGCATTCCGACTTCGATGCCCCGGTTGCCGAAATTCAGTTGCCTTTGAATTTCGGGTGATCCCTCTTGAGCATGTATGCTTCTGCTACTTGTTCTACACCACTCTTCCTTCCGCAAAGGGCGTAACGCTTTGACTCGGTGAGTTTCGCGGCATTCCGACTTGGATTCCCAGTTGCCGAAATTCAGTTGCCTTTCAATTTCGAGTGATCCCTCTTGAGCATGTATGCTTTTGCTACTTGTTCTACATCACACTTCCTTCCTCAAACAGCGAAAGGCTTTGACTCGGTGAGTTTTGCGGCATTCCAACTTCGATGCCCCGGTTGCCGAAATTCAGATGCCTTTGAATTTCGGGTGATCCCTCTTGAGCTTGTATGCTTCTGCCTACTTGGTTCTTACGTCACACACTGACATACAAAGCTTGATGTCTCTTCCCAAGTGCAGGAGAGTGTCGAAGTAATAAATAACCCGGCAAGACCGGGTCGAACCACAGAGAGGTTAATTGTATAAATTATAAATAACAAGACAACAACAACAACAACAACAATAACAACAACACAACAACAATAATAATACTCAGTACGTGGCGTTGTTATACCTGAGAATGATCTAAAGATCGGGTCACAGGTTTCCAGCCTATATACTGACTTTATGAAAAGATCAAAGATATATAGTATATAATATAAACAGAATGTAAATAATAATAATAATAACAATGATAATAATAATAATAACAGAAGATGAAGAAATTAATGAGAACTTTGAGATAAAAGATAAATGTAAGGATTAAACAATGATAAAAACAAATGTCAAGGTTAGAGGATCCACTAATGGTACTTCAAACAAGTATAATATAAACTCTTATTACTCAATTGGAAACCACACATAAAGGAGGTTCCAATCAGATTATAAATTGTTAACATGATTACATTAATTATCTTATTCGAATAAAGCTAATACTTGTAAATGTTGGCAGGCATTCATGATTATAACTTATGTTAACAACAAATCAAGTTCCTTTCATAGCTCAGGTGTCGGTTAAACCATACAGTATGGGCTATGAAAGTGCCAAGTATTTGTTGTACCAAGTGTTACACAACATAAATCTAGATTAACCATTTAACAAGCAAAGTATTAAAGTGAACAAGATAACAAATATAAAACATGTTAGTATCCAACGTTAAGGTCCATGTTAAGTTTATATTATACTTGTTCTTACACCATTAGTGTACCCTTTTCACCTTGACATAAATTAACTTAGCTAGACATAATAAAAGAAAGAAACATAAATGAGCAAGACAAGAACATAAATGAGAAAGAAGTTAACTAGACAAAGGAAAGGAAATGAAGTGCATAAACTTGATATTAATGAAAGCAAGACATAAGCAATACAAAGAGAGAAAGCAAGAGCATGATCTTGATCTGAACTCCAAGATGCCTTAATACATGGTAAGTGCCTCCTTTTATAGGCCAAAATTTGGAACTATTGATTTGTTGACTAATTGATGAGTGGGTGGCCACATCTTGACTTTGGTGACAATTCTTATCTTCTTGTCTGAACAAAACGTCATTGCTAACATCATAATTTGCCCAGAATCCTCAGGAATGTTCTAGGAAATTGTCTCAGCTTTCCAACAAAAAAAAGATGAGGTCATTTGGACTTCTAGAACTCAAGATATGGGCTGAACACTAAATAGTGTCTGGGCTGCAGGACAGCTTCGGACTTCTTCGTTGTTCCTTCAATTTGGACTTCAAAACGGCCTTCTTAGATCTTGGGCTCCTCATGAAAGTTGTAGGCCTTTGTCTTACCTTTCCATCCATATAAAATGGACCTAAATCCGAGATCTAGAGCTCCAGATATGATCCAATTACCGAGCAATGTTCCGGTTTGGACTGCACCGACATCTCTTTTCTAAGTTTGGCCATCTCTTTGTCCTTTAACTTTCAATACTTAAACTCATCAATCAATCCTTTTATTTATGTGATCGGCCTGCATTTAAAATGAGCATTTACCATAAATTAAGGTATCTTATAATATCAAAGTTGTTATTATAAAACATGCTTTAGTTAAGGAGTTATTGATACTTCAAGTGCAAAATGATGATATAAAACCTTGATAAACATGCACTTTTAAGTACTAATCACACCCCCAACCAGCTTATTACTAGTCCCTAGTAATCTAAAGCGTTAAAATAGAGAAACAATTTGCAAGTATCACAAAGCAAGGCATTCATCATTCAACTTCTATTAATCTATCCAGATAAACAAACTCTCACTAAATTTATATTACTGCTTCATACTTCTTAAACAAGATATTAATAAACCTTCTTTTTACGTGCTCAATATATGAAAACATAGATGATGGGGCTTTTGTTGGAAGAAAACAATATTATGTTCAAATGTTTAAGGTGAACTTCCTTGGGTTGGGATTATTATTATTATTACTCTCTTTTTTTTCTTTTTTTTTCTTTTTTTTGCAAATTATATACTAACCCTTACCCTTAGTTGTTACCTTCAACAAAAGAACATAAATAATGTAATAATCCAATGTGCAACCCACAATCATATGTTAAAGTGTGTGTGTGAAAATGAAGGTTTAATAATACTTGTTAAATGAGTATATGAGCAGAATCAAGTGATAACAATGCGAGAGTTTGTAAACCTGAATATTTCAAGAAGTATTCTAATAGGCCTTGTTATGAATATTGCAAATAACCATTAAAATTTTTTTACTACGATGCGTCTCAAGAATAATTCCTCTTTACTCTGCCATCCTAGTAATAACAGTTTTGCCAAATGGTTTTTAAAAACAACAACAGTTAGTTGGTTAGTTTTTTTTTTTTTTTTTTAAACTACTACCCTCTCCCCCAACCAAAACGAGACATTGTCCTCAATGTCCTAAGGTAGAAAAATAGAGTATAGAAGACATCACCTGAAACAGCAAACAATGACAAACCTGAAACACACTTAAACAAATATAAGAAGTAACAAAACAAAATAATATGCTATTAATAACACAAAAGACACAAGGTTTCACAGATGAAGGCTCAAATCTAATCTAAGCTTTTTACGGCTTTCCTTAGCTGACCAATCTAGGCGACTCATGCAAGGATCAATGACAGGGATGAAAGATTGTAGTTGGTCAATCAATTGTTCAGCAGTAGCAGCAGAGATTATGATTTGTCGTGCCGAAGATGTTATAAATTCCTGTTCCACAGCTTGATCAAGGAAAGATAGCAACTTATCATAAAAACCATTAACATTTAAAAACCTATAGGTTTATGGTGAATGTGCAGTTGGGCCCAAGATGAAATATGAAAGATCTCTTCCAATGTGCCCAGACCACCTGGTAAGGCAATGAAGGCATCAGCATGGTTAAACATGGTATTCAGTCGGTCAGACATTGTTGGGACCTGTAGTTCCTCTCCAATTGTTTTTCCAATGATGTCCCCAGTTGCTAAAGCTTTGGGGACAACCCCCAAAACTTGACTGCCTCCTAAAAATGCAGCCATTGAAACACCTCCCATTAACCCAAGGCTGCCTCCCCCATACACTAAATGAATCTTTCTCTCAGCTAGTACTTGACCAAGATGATTTGCTGATTCTAAAAACTCTTTTTCTTTCCCAGGGCTGGATCCACCGAAAACACAAATATTTTTTATGTGATGACTTGAGGAACCTGCCATTTCTACACACTTCTATATTTGATGAATGTATGGGATGAGTAGAAATGAAGGGAAGGAAGAGAATAATTTATAGATGAAAAAGTGAAAATGCAATCATACCACCTATATATAGGCCAGCTGTAGTCTCACACTCTCTCTCTCTTTATTTATTTATTTTGACAAAGCATGTATGTACAGGTAGTTGTGATTGTGGCTCACATCTTCCCTTGGTTTTACGTCCAAGAACGGCTTAAACGCCCTCTATGGGTCGGGGATAGGCTTCCCATCCAGTTTTCTTAAAAACTGGCAAACAGGGTCTTTTTTAGTCAGATTCCCAAGACTAAGTCGAGCATGTTCTTTATGAAAATGGAGTCATAAGTCATGAAATGCACCATGCACATCTTCACCAGGATATGCCTCAAAAGTCAATAAAAGATTATCTAAAGATTCCTTATGTTTTGAAATGAATCCTGACTTTTGACAATTTTCACAAGTTTTGCAGAACACATGTGTGTCTTTGAACATGGTGGGCCAATAAAATCCACATTGTAAGATTTTTGCAGTCGTCTTTCTTGATGAGAATTGACTCCCACATGCTTCAGAATGACAAAGTTTAATGACACTACTTACCTCATTGTTAGGAATGCATCTTTGAAATATTTGATCAGGACAATTTTTGAATAAGTAAGGGTCATCTAATAAAAGTTCTTCACTTCGTTCAAAAACTTTCCTTTGTCTTCGGTACTCCAGTGAGCTGGCAAATCTCCTGTTGCAGGAAAATTGATATTTTTAGCAAACCAAGGCATTGAACTATGAGAAAGTAAGGATTCTTCAGGAAAGTAATCATCGATTGGTGTGATGTCAGATGTCAAATCTGTTGTCACTCTTGACAAAAGATCGGCATCAATATTTTTGGTGCCTTTTTCATCCGTGATTTCTTCCTGAGAATAAATCATTTGCAAATCTTCATATTCATCCAACTCAATTTTACTCAAAGTAGATTCAAGTTGATCATGAACTAATTCTTCAATATGATCTACTTCTTGTAAATCATTATCATCTCCAGGTTGCTTGCAAATGTTGAAAATATTCATCTCCAATGTCATGTTTCCAAATGATAGCTTCATGAGTCCATTCCTACAATTAATCAATGCATTAGAAGTGGCAAGAAATGGACGTCCTAAAATAACAGGAATTGAATTACATGCTTCAACAGGTTGCGTGTCCAAGACAATAAAATCCACAGGATAAATGAATTTATCGACTTGTACTAACACATCTTCAATTATTCCTCTAGGCACTTTTACAGATCTATCGGCGAGTAAAAGAGTTACAGAGGTTGGTTTTAACTCACCTAGATTGAGACTTTGAAAAACTGAATATGGAAGTAAATTCACACTAGCTCCAAGATCAAGTAAGGCTCTTTCAATTTTATGTTCTCCAATAAAGCAAGAAATTGTAGGACAACCAGGGTCTTTATATTTCAAAGCATTATTGTTCTGAAGAATGGCACTTACTTGTTCGGCTAAAAAGGCTTTCTTTTTCACATTCAGTTTTCTCTTCACAGTGCACAGATCTTTCAAAAATTTAGCATAGGAAGGAACCTGTTTAATAGCATCCAACAAAGGTATATTGATCCTTACCTGTTTGAAAATTTCAAAGATTTCAGAGTTGTGATTGACTTTCCTTTGTTTGGTCATGGCATGAGGAAATGGAAGTGCTGGCGGGGAATCAGCCTTCTTTTGCAATGTTCAGGTTCAACCCCTTCCTTACCCTCAGAGATAGACTCATCATCTTTCTCACAAGGTTCAAGAATGGGTTTTTCAATAACCTTACCACTACGAAGAGTGATGACTGATTTGACTTGATCCATGTGTTGGCTTCCAGAACTACTTGCATTTGCATTGTATTGCCCCTTTGGATTTTGCTGTGGTTGAGAAGGAAACTTACCTTTCTCTTGGAAACTGAGAGCAGATGTTAATTTTGCAAGAGCATCTTTAAAATCTGTCATGCTTTGAGCAAGTTGAGTGTTGATTGTCTCCTGCTTTTCAATGAATGCATGCAATGTTTCCTCAAAATTTCTTCTAGGAGGTGGAGCATAAGGAGGTGCATATCCATGAGAATTTTGGAAATTATGGTGTGCTTGAAACGGTGGCTGTGAAGTTTGTGCATTGTTGCTATCACTCTTCCAACTGAAATTTGGGTGATTTCTCCAACCAGGGTTATACGTTTGTGAGTATGGGTTATGGTTGGGTCTTTGGAAACTGTTTAAAGCATGGGCTTGTTCATGGAGGCATTCCTTAAAAGAAGGCAAAGTTGGACAATCATTTGTTGAATGTTCATTGGTTTCACAGATTTGACACACAATGTCTTGAACAGATTTTAATTGACCACTTTTTTCAATTCAAGTGCTTCGACTTTTCTAGCTAAAGATGCAAACTTGGCTTGGAGGTCATGATCTTCCCTAAGGTTGTGCATACCTCCACTAGATGTATGAGGTTGAGTTTTACTTGGTGCCTCATAAGTACCTGTGGTGTCCCAATTTTGAGCATTTTCGGCTAGCAAGTCTAGGTACTCCATTGCTTCATTAGGGTCTTTATCTTCAAAGTTCCATTGCACATCAATTCAACCATTTGCCTATCTCTAGGTGTTAAACCTTCATAAAAATGTGAAACCAATCTCCATGTTTCAAAACCATGATGTGGGCAAGTATTAAGCAAATCTCGATACCTATCCCAACATTGGTAAAATGTTTCTCCTGGTTTTTGAGTGAAAGTGATGATTTGTCTTTTGAAAGAGTTTGTTCTGTGAGATGGAAAAAACTTCTTTAAAAATTGTTGTTGCATTTCATCCCAAGCACGAATGGATCCTGGTCTCAAATTTTGTAGCCATGTTTTAGCTTTATCTTTTAATGAAAAAGGAAAAAGCTTTAATCGAATGGTGTTCATGCTACAATTTGAGTCATTATAGGTATTACAGACCTCCTCAAATTCCCTTAAATGCAAGTATGGATTTTCTAAGTCTAAGCCATGAAAAGATGGTAAAAGTTGAATAATGCCTGGCTTAAAATTAAAATGAGATGCATCAGGAGGGAAAACTATGCATGAGGGTGCACTTGTTCTTGTGGGATTCATGTGGTCTCTAAGTGTTCTCATACGGTTATTCTCATTATTCTCATTATGAAGCGATTGATTATCTTCTTCGGCCATATTTTCTGAAAATGATGAGGATACCCTACAAAGTCGACCACTTAATGTACGTGACCAAACTCTCATGCACGTGTAAGAAGAGAATAAAAGGAAGAAAAGAAAATAGAAGAAAAAGAAACAAAACAAAACAAAGAAACAAAAGTTAGATAAAATGAAAAGTGAAAAGAGAAAATAAATTAAATATTATAATTTATACAAGAATTTACCTCCCCGGCAACGGCGCCAAAAACTTGACACGACCAAAAGCTTGATGTCTCTTCCCAAGTGCAGGAGTGTCGAAGTAATAAATAACCCGGCAAGACCGGGGTCGAACCACAGAGAGGTTAATTGTATAAATTATAAATAACAAGACAACAACAACAACAACAACAATAACAACAACAACAACAACAATAATAATACTCAGTACGTGGCGTTGTTATACCTGAGAATGATCTAAAGATCGGGTCACAGGTTTCCAGCCTATATACTGACTTTATGAAAAGATCAAAGATATATAGTATATAATATAAACAGAATGTAAATAATAATAATAATAACAATGATAATAATAATAAACAGAAGATGAAGAAATTAATGAGAACTTTGAGATAAAGATTAATGTAAGGATTAAACAATGATAAAAACAAATGTCAAGGTTAGAGGATCCACTAATGGTACTTCAAACAAGTATAATATAAACTCTTATTACTCAATTGGAAACCACACATAAAGGAGGTTCCAATCAGATTATAAATTGTTAACATGATTACATTAATTATCTTATTCGAATAAAGCTAATACTTGTAAATGTTGGCAGGCATTCATGATTATAACTTATGTTAACAACAAATCAAGTTCCTTTCATAGCTCAGGTGTCGGTTATACCATACAGTATGGGCTATGAAAGTGCCAAGTATTTGTTGTACCAAGTGTTATACAACATAAATCTAGATTAACCATTTAACAAGCAAAGTATTAAAGTGAACAAGATAACAAATATAAAACATGTTAGTATCCAACGTTAAGGTCCATGTTAAGTTTTATTATACTTATTCTTACACCATTAGTGTACCCTTTTCACCTTGACATAATTAACTTAGCTAAACATAATGAAAGAAAGAAACATAAATGAACAAGATAAGAACATAAATGAGAAAGAAGTTAACTAAGTAAAGAAAGGAAATGAAGTGCATAAACTTGATATTAATGAAAGCAAGACATAAGCAATACAAAGAGAGAAAGCAAGAGCATGATCTTGATCTGAAACCAAGATGCCTCAATACATGGTAAGTGCCTCCTTTTATAGGCCAAAATTTGGAACTATTGATTTGTTGACTAATTGATGAGTGGGTGGCCACATCTTGACTTGGTGACAATCCTTATCTTCTTGTCTGAACAAAACGTCATTGCTAACATCATAATTTGCCCAGAATCCTCAGGAATGTTCTAGGAAATTGTCTCAGCTTTCCAACAAAAAAAAGATGAGGTCATTTGGACTTCTAGAACTCAAGATATGGGCTGAACACTAAATAGTGTCTGGGCTGCAGGACAGCTTCGGACTTCTTCGTTGTTCCTTCAATTTGGACTTCAAAACGGCCTTCTTAGATCTTGGGCTCCTCATGAAAGTTGTAGGCCTTTGTCTTACCTTTCCATCCATATAAAATGGACCTAAATCCGAGATCTAGAGCTCCAGATATGATCCAATTACCGAGCAATGTTCCGGTTTGGACTGCACCGACATCTCTTTTCTAAGTTTGGCCATCTCTTTGTCCTTTAACTTTCAATACTTAAACTCATCAATCAATCCTTTTATTTATGTGATCGTCCTGCATTTAAAATGAGCATTTACCATAAATTAAGGTATCTTATAATATCAAACTTGTTATTATAAAACATGCTTTAGTTAAGGAGTTATTGATACTTCAAGTGCAAAATGATGATATAAAACCTTGATAAACATGCACTTTTAAGTACTAATCAACTACCTCCTTAAACAGCGAAATGCTTTGACTCGGTGAGTTTCGCGGCATTCCGACTTCGATGCCCCGGTTGCCGAAATTCAGTTGCCTTTGAATTTCGGGTGATCCCTCTTGAGCATGTATGCTTCTGCTACTTGTTCTACATCATACTTCCTTCCGCAAACAGCGAAACGCTTTGACTCGGTGAGTTTCGCGGCATTCCGACTTCGATGCCCCGGTTGCCGAAATTCAGTTGCCTTTGAATTTCGGGTGATCCCTCTTGAGCATGTATGCTTCTGCTACTTGTTCTACATCACACTTCCTTCCGCAAACGGCGAAACGCTTTGACTCGGTGAGTTTCGCGGCATTCCGACTTTGATGCCCCGGTTGTCGAAATTCAGTTGCCTTTGAATTTCGGGTGATCCGTCTTGAGCATGTATGCTTCTGCTACTTGTTCTACATCACACTTCTTCCGCAAACGGCGAAACGCTTTGACTCGGTGAGTTTCGCGGCATTCCGACTTCGATGCCCGGTTGCCGAAATTCAGTTGCCTTTGAATTTCGGGTGATCCCTCTTGAGCATGTATGCTTCTGCTACTTGTTCTACATCAGACTTCTTCCAAAAGGGCGAAACGCTTTGACTCGGTGAGTTTCGCGGCATTCCGACTTCGATGCCCCGGTTGCCGAAATTCAGTTGCCTTTGAATTTCGGGTGATCCCTCTTGAGCATGTATGCTTCTGCTACTTGTTCTACATCACACTTCCTTCCGCAAACGGCGAAACGCTTTGACTCGGTGAGTTTCGCGGCATTCCGACTTCGATGCCCCGGTTGCCGAAATTCAGTTGCCTTTGAATTTCGGGTGATCCCTCTTGAGCATGTATGCTTCTGCTACTTGTTCTACATCACACTTCCTTCCGCAAACGGCGAAACGCTTTGACTCGGTGAGTTTCGCGGCATTCCGACTTCGATGCCCCGGTTGCCGAAATTCAGTTGCCTTTGAATTTCGGGTGATCCCTCTTGAGCATGTATGCTTCTGCTACTTGTTCTACATCACACTTCCTTCCGCAAACGGCGAAACGCTTTGACTCGGTGAGTTTCGCGGCATTCCGACTTCGATGCCCCGGTTGCCGAAATTCAGTTGCCTTTGAATTTCGGGTGATCCCTCTTGAGCATGTATGCTTCTGCTACTTGTTCTACATCACACTTCTTCCGCAAACAGCGAAACGCTTTGACTCGGTGAGTTTCGCGGCATTCCGACTTCGATGCCCCGGTTGCCGAAATTCAGTTGCCTTTGAATTTCGGGTGATCCCTCTTGAGCATGTATGCTTCTGCTACTTGTTCTACATCACACTTCCTTCCGCAAACAGCGAAACGCTTTGACTCGGTGAGTTTCGCGGCATTCCGACTTCGATGCCCGGTTGCCGAAATTCAGTTGCCTTTGAATTTCGGGTGATCCCTCTTGAGCATGTATGCTTCTGCTACTTGTTCTACATCACATTCTTTTCGCAAACAGCGAAACGCTTTGACTCGGTGAGTTTCGCGGCATTCCGACTTCGATGCCCCGGTTGCCGAAATTCAGTTGCCTTTGAATTTCGGGTGATCCCTCTTGAGCATGTATGCTTCTGCTACTTGTTCTACACCACACATCCTTCCGCAAACAGCGAAACGCTTTGACTCGGTGAGTTTCGCGGCATTCCGACTTCGATGCCCCGTTGCCGAAATTCAGTTGCCTTTGAATTTCGGGTGATCCCTCTTGAGCATGTATGCTTCGGCTACTTGTTCTACAACACACTTCCTTCCGCAAAAGGCGAAACGCTTTGACTCGGTGAGTTTTGCGGCATTCCGACTTCGATGCCCCGGTTGCCGAAATTCAGTTGCCTTTGAATTTTGGGCGATCCCTCTTGAGCATGTATGCTTCTGCTACTTGTTCTACACCACACTTCCTTCCACAAACGGCTAAACGCTTTGACTCGGTGAGTTTCGCGGCATTCCGACTTCGATGCCCCGGTTGCCGAAATTCAGTTGCCTTTGAATTTCGGGTGATCCCTCTTGAGCATGTATGCTTCTGCTACTTGTTCTACAACACACTTCCTTCCGCAAACAGCGAAACGCTTTGACTCGGTGAGTTTCGCGGCATTCCGACTTCGATGCCCCGGTTGCCGAAATTCAGTTGCCTTTGAATTTCGGGTGATCCCTCTTGAGCATGTATGCTTCTGCTACTTGTTCTACATCACACTTCCTTCCGCAAACGGCGAAACGCTTTGACTCGGTGAGTTTCGCGGCATTCCGACTTCGATGCCCCGGTTGCCGAAATTCAGTTGCCTTTGAATTTCGGGTGATCCCTCTTGAGCATGTATGCTTCTGCTACTTGTTCTACACCACACTTCCTTCCGCAAACGGCGAAACGCTTTGACTCGGTGAGTTTCGCGGCATTCCGACTTCGATGCCCCGGTTGCCGAAATTCAGTTGCCTTTGAATTTCGGGTGATCCCTCTTGAGCATGTATGCTTCTGCTACTTGTTCTACATCACACTCCTTCCGCAAACGGCGAAACGCTTTGACTCGGTGAGTTTCGCGGCATTCCGACTTCGATGCCCCGGTTGCCGAAATTCAGTTGCCTTTGAATTTCGGGTGATCCCTCTTGAGCATGTATGCTTCTGCTACTTGTTCTACATCACACTTCCTTCCGCAAACAGCGAAACGCTTTGACTCGGTGAGTTTCGCGGCATTCCGACTTCGATGCCCCGGTTGCCGAAATTCAGTTGCCTTTGAATTTCGGGTGATCCCTCTTGAGCATGTATGCTTCTGCTACTTGTTCTACATCACACTTCCTTCCGCAAACGGCGAAACGCTTTGACTCGGTGAGTTTCGCGGCATTCCGACTTCGATGCCCCGGTTGCCGAAATTCAGTTGCCTTTGAATTTCGGGTGATCCCTCTTGAGCATGTATGCTTCTGCTACTTGTTCTACATCACACTTCCTTCCGCAAACGGCGAAACGCTTTGACTCGGTGAGTTTCGCGGCATTCCGACTTCGATGCCCCGGTTGCCGAAATTCAGTTGCCTTTGAATTTCGGGTGATCCCTCTTGAGCATGTATGCTTCTGCTACTTGTTCTACATCACACTTCCTTCCGCAAACGGCGAAACGCTTTGACTCGGTGAGTTTCGCGGCATTCCGACTTCGATGCCCCGGTTGCCGAAATTCAGTTGCCTTTGAATTTCGGGTGATCCCTCTTGAGCATGTATGCTTCTGCTACTTGTTCTACATCACACTTCTTCCGCAAACGGCGAAACGCTTTGACTCGGTGAGTTTCGCGGCATTCCGACTTCGATGCCCCGGTTGCCGAAATTCAGTTGCCTTTGAATTTCGGGTGATCCCTCTTGAGCATGTATGCTTCTGCTACTTGTTCTACATCACACTTCCTTCCGCAAACGGCGAAACGCTTTGACTCGGTGAGTTTCGCGGCATTCCGACTTCGATGCCCCGGTTGCCGAAATTCAGTTGCCTTTGAATTTCGGGTGATCCCTCTTGAGCATGTATGCTTCTGCTACTTGTTCTACATCACACTTCCTTCCGCAAACGGCGAAACGCTTTGACTCGGTGAGTTTCGCGGCATTCCGACTTCGATGCCCCGGTTGCCGAAATTCAGTTGCCTTTGAATTTCGGGTGATCCCTCTTGAGCATGTATGCTTCTGCTACTTGTTCTACATCACACTTCTTCCGCAAACGGCGAAACGCTTTGACTCGGTGAGTTTCGCGGCATTCCGACTTCGATGCCCCGGTTGCCGAAATTCAGTTGCCTTTGAATTTCGGGTGATCCCTCTTGAGCATGTATGCTTCTGCTACTTGTTCTACATCACACTTCCTTCCGCAAACGGCGAAACGCTTTGACTCGGTGAGTTTCGCGGCATTCCGACTTCGATGCCCCGGTTGCCGAAATTCAGTTGCCTTTGAATTTCGGGTGATCCCTCTTGAGCATGTATGCTTCTGCTACTTGTTCTACATCACACTTCCTTCCGCAAACGGCGAAACGCTTTGACTCGGTGAGTTTCGCGGCATTCCGACTTCGATGCCCCGGTTGCCGAAATTCAGTTGCCTTTGAATTTCGGGTGATCCCTCTTGAGCATGTATGCTTCTGCTACTTGTTCTACATCACACTTCCTTCCGCAAACGGCGAAACGCTTTGACTCGGTGAGTTTCGCGGCATTCCGACTTCGATGCCCCGGTTGCCGAAATTCAGTTGCCTTTGAATTTCGGGTGATCCCTCTTGAGCATGTATGCTTCTGCTACTTGTTCTACATCAGACTTCCTTCCGCAAACGGCGAAACGCTTTGACTCGGTGAGTTTCGCGGCATTCCGACTTCGATGCCCCGGTTGCCGAAATTCAGTTGCCTTTGAATTTCGGGTGATCCCTCTTGAGCATGTATGCTTCTGCTACTTGTTCTACATCACACTTCCTTCCGCAAACGGCGAAACGCTTTGACTCGGTGAGTTTCGCGGCATTCCGACTTCGATGCCCCGGTTGCCGAAATTCAGTTGCCTTTGAATTTCGGGTGATCCCTCTTGAGCATGTATGCTTCTGCTACTTGTTCTACATCACACTTCCTTCCGCAAACGGCGAAACGCTTTGACTCGGTGAGTTTCGCGGCATTCCGACTTCGATGCCCCGGTTGCCGAAATTCAGTTGCCTTTGAATTTCGGGTGATCCCTCTTGAGCATGTATGCTTCTGCTACTTGTTCTACATCAGACTTCTTCCGCAAACGGCGAAACGCTTTGACTCGGTGAGTTTCGCGGCATTCCGACTTCGATGCCCCGGTTGCCGAAATTCAGTTGCCTTTGAATTTCGGGTGATCCCTCTTGAGCATGTATGCTTCTGCTACTTGTTCTACATCAGACTTCCTTCCGCAAACGGCGAAACGCTTTGACTCGGTGAGTTTCGCGGCATTCCGACTTCGATGCCCCGGTTGCCGAAATTCAGTTGCCTTTGAATTTCGGGTGATCCCTCTTGAGCATGTATGCTTCTGCTACTTGTTCTACATCACACTTCCTTCCGCAAACGGCGAAACGCTTTGACTCGGTGAGTTTCGCGGCATTCCGACTTCGATGCCCCGGTTGCCGAAATTCAGTTGCCTTTGAATTTCGGGTGATCCCTCTTGAGCATGTATGCTTCTGCTACTTGTTCTACATCACACTTCCTTCCGCAAACGGCGAAACGCTTTGACTCGGTGAGTTTCGCGGCATTCCGACTTCGATGCCCCGGTTGCCGAAATTCAGTTGCCTTTGAATTTCGGGTGATCCCTCTTGAGCATGTATGCTTCTGCTACTTGTTCTACATCACACTTCTTCCGCAAACGGCGAAACGCTTTGACTCGGTGAGTTTCGCGGCATTCCGACTTCGATGCCCCGGTTGCCGAAATTCAGTTGCCTTTGAATTTCGGGTGATCCCTCTTGAGCATGTATGCTTCTGCTACTTGTTCTACATCACACTTCCTTCCGCAAACGGCGAAACGCTTTGACTCGGTGAGTTTCGCGGCATTCCGACTTCGATGCCCCGGTTGCCGAAATTCAGTTGCCTTTGAATTTCGGGTGATCCCTCTTGAGCATGTATGCTTCTGCTACTTGTTCTACATCACACTTCCTTCCGCAAACGGCGAAACGCTTTGACTCGGTGAGTTTCGCGGCATTCCGACTTCGATGCCCCGGTTGCCGAAATTCAGTTGCCTTTGAATTTCGGGTGATCCCTCTTGAGCATGTATGCTTCTGCTACTTGTTCTACATCACACTTCTTCCGCAAACGGCGAAACGCTTTGACTCGGTGAGTTTCGCGGCATTCCGACTTCGATGCCCGGTTGCCGAAATTCAGTTGCCTTTGAATTTCGGGTGATCCCTCTTGAGCATGTATGCTTCTGCTACTTGTTCTACATCACACTTCCTTCCGCAAACGGCGAAACGCTTTGACTCGGTGAGTTTCGCGGCATTCCGACTTCGATGCCCCGGTTGCCGAAATTCAGTTGCCTTTGAATTTCGGGTGATCCCTCTTGAGCATGTATGCTTCTGCTACTTGTTCTACATCACACTTCCTTCCGCAAACAGCGAAACGCTTTGACTCGGTGAGTTTCGCGGCATTCCGACTTCGATGCCCCGGTTGCCGAAATTCAGTTGCCTTTGAATTTCGGGTGATCCCTCTTGAGCATGTATGCTTCTGCTACTTGTTCTACATCACACTTCCTTCCGCAAACGGCGAAACGCTTTGACTCGGTGAGTTTCGCGGCATTCCGACTTCGATGCCCCGGTTGCCGAAATTCAGTTGCCTTTGAATTTCGGGTGATCCCTCTTGAGCATGTATGCTTCTGCTACTTGTTCTACATCACACTTCTTCCGCAAACGGCGAAACGCTTTGACTCGGTGAGTTTCGCGGCATTCCGACTTCGATGCCCCGGTTGCCGAAATTCAGTTGCCTTTGAATTTCGGGTGATCCCTCTTGAGCATGTATGCTTCTGCTACTTGTTCTACATCACACTTCCTTCCGCAAACGGCGAAACGCTTTGACTCGGTGAGTTTCGCGGCATTCCGACTTCGATGCCCCGGTTGCCGAAATTCAGTTGCCTTTGAATTTCGGGTGATCCCTCTTGAGCATGTATGCTTCTGCTACTTGTTCTACATCACACTTCCTTCCGCAAACGGCGAAACGCTTTGACTCGGTGAGTTTCGCGGCATTCCGACTTCGATGCCCCGGTTGCCGAAATTCAGTTGCCTTTGAATTTCGGGTGATCCCTCTTGAGCATGTATGCTTCTGCTACTTGTTCTACATCACACTTCTTCCGCAAACGGCGAAACGCTTTGACTCGGTGAGTTTCGCGGCATTCCGACTTCGATGCCCCGGTTGCCGAAATTCAGTTGCCTTTGAATTTCGGGTGATCCCTCTTGAGCATGTATGCTTCTGCTACTTGTTCTACATCACACTTCCTTCCGCAAACGGCGAAACGCTTTGACTCGGTGAGTTTCGCGGCATTCCGACTTCGATGCCCCGGTTGCCGAAATTCAGTTGCCTTTGAATTTCGGGTGATCCCTCTTGAGCATGTATGCTTCTGCTACTTGTTCTACATCACACTTCTTCCGCAAACGGCGAAACGCTTTGACTCGGTGAGTTTCGCGGCATTCCGACTTCGATGCCCCGGTTGCCGAAATTCAGTTGCCTTTGAATTTCGGGTGATCCCTCTTGAGCATGTATGCTTCTGCTACTTGTTCTACATCACACTTCCTTCCGCAAACGGCGAAACGCTTTGACTCGGTGAGTTTCGCGGCATTCCGACTTCGATGCCCCGGTTGCCGAAATTCAGTTGCCTTTGAATTTCGGGTGATCCCTCTTGAGCATGTATGCTTCTGCTACTTGTTCTACATCAGACTTCCTTCCGCAAACGGCGAAACGCTTTGACTCGGTGAGTTTCGCGGCATTCCGACTTCGATGCCCCGGTTGCCGAAATTCAGTTGCCTTTGAATTTCGGGTGATCCCTCTTGAGCATGTATGCTTCTGCTACTTGTTCTACATCACACTTCCTTCCGCAAACGGCGAAACGCTTTGACTCGGTGAGTTTCGCGGCATTCCGACTTCGATGCCCCGGTTGCCGAAATTCAGTTGCCTTTGAATTTCGGGTGATCCCTCTTGAGCATGTATGCTTCTGCTACTTGTTCTACATCACACTTCCTTCCGCAAACGGCGAAACGCTTTGACTCGGTGAGTTTCGCGGCATTCCGACTTCGATGCCCGGTTGCCGAAATTCAGTTGCCTTTGAATTTCGGGTGATCCCTCTTGAGCATGTATGCTTCTGCTACTTGTTCTACATCACACTTCCTTCCGCAAACAGCGAAACGCTTTGACTCGGTGAGTTTCGCGGCATTCCGACTTCGATGCCCGGTTGCCGAAATTCAGTTGCCTTTGAATTTCGGGTGATCCCTCTTGAGCATGTATGCTTCTGCTACTTGTTCTACATCAGACTTCTTCCGCAAACGGCGAAACGCTTTGACTCGGTGAGTTTCGCGGCATTCCGACTTCGATGCCCCGGTTGCCGAAATTCAGTTGCCTTTGAATTTCGGGTGATCCCTCTTGAGCATGTATGCTTCTGCTACTTGTTCTACATCACACTTCCTTCCGCAAACGGCGAAACGCTTTGACTCGGTGAGTTTCGCGGCATTCCGACTTCGATGCCCCGGTTGCCGAAATTCAGTTGCCTTTGAATTTCGGGTGATCCCTCTTGAGCATGTATGCTTCTGCTACTTGTTCTACATCACACTTCCTTCCGCAAACGGCGAAACGCTTTGACTCGGTGAGTTTCGCGGCATTCCGACTTCGATGCCCCGGTTGCCGAAATTCAGTTGCCTTTGAATTTCGGGTGATCCCTCTTGAGCATGTATGCTTCTGCTACTTGTTCTACATCACACTTCCTTCCGCAAACGGCGAAACGCTTTGACTCGGTGAGTTTCGCGGCATTCCGACTTCGATGCCCGGTTGCCGAAATTCAGTTGCCTTTGAATTTCGGGTGATCCCTCTTGAGCATGTATGCTTCTGCTACTTGTTCTACATCACACTTCCTTCCGCAAACGGCGAAACGCTTTGACTCGGTGAGTTTCGCGGCATTCCGACTTCGATGCCCCGGTTGCCGAAATTCAGTTGCCTTTGAATTTCGGGTGATCCCTCTTGAGCATGTATGCTTCTGCTACTTGTTCTACATCACACTTCCTTCCGCAAACGGCGAAACGCTTTGACTCGGTGAGTTTCGCGGCATTCCGACTTCGATGCCCCGGTTGCCGAAATTCAGTTGCCTTTGAATTTCGGGTGATCCCTCTTGAGCATGTATGCTTCTGCTACTTGTTCTACATCACACTTCCTTCCGCAAACGGCGAAACGCTTTGACTCGGTGAGTTTCGCGGCATTCCGACTTCGATGCCCCGGTTGCCGAAATTCAGTTGCCTTTGAATTTCGGGTGATCCCTCTTGAGCATGTATGCTTCTGCTACTTGTTCTACATCACACTTCCTTCCGCAAACGGCGAAACGCTTTGACTCGGTGAGTTTCGCGGCATTCCGACTTCGATGCCCCGGTTGCCGAAATTCAGTTGCCTTTGAATTTCGGGTGATCCCTCTTGAGCATGTATGCTTCTGCTACTTGTTCTACATCACACTTCTTCCGCAAACGGCGAAACGCTTTGACTCGGTGAGTTTCGCGGCATTCCGACTTCGATGCCCCGGTTGCCGAAATTCAGTTGCCTTTGAATTTCGGGTGATCCCTCTTGAGCATGTATGCTTCTGCTACTTGTTCTACATCACACTTCCTTCCGCAAACGGCGAAACGCTTTGACTCGGTGAGTTTCGCGGCATTCCGACTTCGATGCCCCGGTTGCCGAAATTCAGTTGCCTTTGAATTTCGGGTGATCCCTCTTGAGCATGTATGCTTCTGCTACTTGTTCTACATCACACTTCCTTCCGCAAACAGCGAAACGCTTTGACTCGGTGAGTTTCGCGGCATTCCGACTTCGATGCCCCGGTTGCCGAAATTCAGTTGCCTTTGAATTTCGGGTGATCCCTCTTGAGCATGTATGCTTCTGCTACTTGTTCTACATCACACTTCCTTCCGCAAACGGCGAAACGCTTTGACTCGGTGAGTTTCGCGGCATTCCGACTTCGATGCCCCGGTTGCCGAAATTCAGTTGCCTTTGAATTTCGGGTGATCCCTCTTGAGCATGTATGCTTCTGCTACTTGTTCTACATCACACTTCCTTCCGCAAACGAAACGCTTTGACTCGGTGAGTTTCGCGGCATTCCGACTTCGATGCCCCGGTTGCCGAAATTCAGTTGCCTTTGAATTTCGGGTGATCCCTCTTGAGCATGTATGCTTCTGCTACTTGTTCTACATCACACTTCCTTCCGCAAACGGCGAAACGCTTTGACTCGGTGAGTTTCGCGGCATTCCGACTTCGATGCCCCGGTTGCCGAAATTCAGTTGCCTTTGAATTTCGGGTGATCCCTCTTGAGCATGTATGCTTCTGCTACTTGTTCTACATCACACTTCCTTCCGCAAACGGCGAAACGCTTTGACTCGGTGAGTTTCGCGGCATTCCGACTTCGATGCCCCGGTTGCCGAAATTCAGTTGCCTTTGAATTTCGGGTGATCCCTCTTGAGCATGTATGCTTCTGCTACTTGTTCTACATCACACTTCTTCCGCAAACGGCGAAACGCTTTGACTCGGTGAGTTTCGCGGCATTCCGACTTCGATGCCCCGGTTGCCGAAATTCAGTTGCCTTTGAATTTCGGGTGATCCCTCTTGAGCATGTATGCTTCTGCTACTTGTTCTACATCACACTTCCTTCCGCAAACGGCGAAACGCTTTGACTCGGTGAGTTTCGCGGCATTCCGACTTCGATGCCCGGTTGCCGAAATTCAGTTGCCTTTGAATTTCGGGTGATCCCTCTTGAGCATGTATGCTTCTGCTACTTGTTCTACATCACACTTCCTTCCGCAAACAGCGAAACGCTTTGACTCGGTGAGTTTCGCGGCATTCCGACTTCGATGCCCCGGTTGCCGAAATTCAGTTGCCTTTGAATTTCGGGTGATCTTTGAGCCCGGTTGCCGAAATTCAGTTGCCTTTGAATTTCGGGTGATCCCTCTTGAGCATGTATGCTTCTGCTACTTGTTCTACATCACACTTCCTTCCGCAAACGGCGAAACGCTTTGACTCGGTGAGTTTCGCGGCATTCCGACTTCGATGCCCCGGTTGCCGAAATTCAGTTGCCTTTGAATTTCGGGTGATCCCTCTTGAGCATGTATGCTTCTGCTACTTGTTCTACATCACACTTCCTTCCGCAAACGGCGAAACGCTTTGACTCGGTGAGTTTCGCGGCATTCCGACTTCGATGCCCCGGTTGCCGAAATTCAGTTGCCTTTGAATTTCGGGTGATCCCTCTTGAGCATGTATGCTTCTGCTACTTGTTCTACATCACACTTCCTTCCGCAAACGGCGAAACGCTTTGACTCGGTGAGTTTCGCGGCATTCCGACTTCGATGCCCCGGTTGCCGAAATTCAGTTGCCTTTGAATTTCGGGTGATCCCTCTTGAGCATGTATGCTTCTGCTACTTGTTCTACATCACACTTCCTTCCGCAAACGGCGAAACGCTTTGACTCGGTGAGTTTCGCGGCATTCCGACTTCGATGCCCCGGTTGCCGAAATTCAGTTGCCTTTGAATTTCGGGTGATCCCTCTTGAGCATGTATGCTTCTGCTACTTGTTCTACATCACACTTCCTTCCGCAAACGGCGAAACGCTTTGACTCGGTGAGTTTCGCGGCATTCCGACTTCGATGCCCCGGTTGCCGAAATTCAGTTGCCTTTGAATTTCGGGTGATCCCTCTTGAGCATGTATGCTTCTGCTACTTGTTCTACATCACACTTCCTTCCGCAAACAGCGAAACGCTTTGACTCGGTGAGTTTCGCGGCATTCCGACTTCGATGCCCCGGTTGCCGAAATTCAGTTGCCTTTGAATTTCGGGTGATCCCTCTTGAGCATGTATGCTTCTGCTACTTGTTCTACATCACACTTCCTTCCGCAAACGGCGAAACGCTTTGACTCGGTGAGTTTCGCGGCATTCCGACTTCGATGCCCCGGTTGCCGAAATTCAGTTGCCTTTGAATTTCGGGTGATCCCTCTTGAGCATGTATGCTTCTGCTACTTGTTCTACATCACACTTCCTTCCGCAAACGGCGAAACGCTTTGACTCGGTGAGTTTCGCGGCATTCCGACTTCGATGCCCCGGTTGCCGAAATTCAGTTGCCTTTGAATTTCGGGTGATCCCTCTTGAGCATGTATGCTTCTGCTACTTGTTCTACATCACACTTCCTTCCGCAAACGGCGAAACGCTTTGACTCGGTGAGTTTCGCGGCATTCCGACTTCGATGCCCCGGTTGCCGAAATTCAGTTGCCTTTGAATTTCGGGTGATCCCTCTTGAGCATGTATGCTTCTGCTACTTGTTCTACATCACACTTCCTTCCGCAAACGGCGAAACGCTTTGACTCGGTGAGTTTCGCGGCATTCCGACTTCGATGCCCCGGTTGCCGAAATTCAGTTGCCTTTGAATTTCGGGTGATCCCTCTTGAGCATGTATGCTTCTGCTACTTGTTCTACATCACACTTCCTTCCGCAAACGGCGAAACGCTTTGACTCGGTGAGTTTCGCGGCATTCCGACTTCGATGCCCCGGTTGCCGAAATTCAGTTGCCTTTGAATTTCGGGTGATCCCTCTTGAGCATGTATGCTTCTGCTACTTGTTCTACATCACACTTCCTTCCGCAAACGGCGAAACGCTTTGACTCGGTGAGTTTCGCGGCATTCCGACTTCGATGCCCCGGTTGCCGAAATTCAGTTGCCTTTGAATTTCGGGTGATCCCTCTTGAGCATGTATGCTTCTGCTACTTGTTCTACATCACACTTCTTCCGCAAACGGCGAAACGCTTTGACTCGGTGAGTTTCGCGGCATTCCGACTTCGATGCCCCGGTTGCCGAAATTCAGTTGCCTTTGAATTTCGGGTGATCCCTCTTGAGCATGTATGCTTCTGCTACTTGTTCTACATCACACTTCCTTCCGCAAACGGCGAAACGCTTTGACTCGGTGAGTTTCGCGGCATTCCGACTTCGATGCCCCGGTTGCCGAAATTCAGTTGCCTTTGAATTTCGGGTGATCCCTCTTGAGCATGTATGCTTCTGCTACTTGTTCTACATCACACTTCCTTCCGCAAACGGCGAAACGCTTTGACTCGGTGAGTTTCGCGGCATTCCGACTTCGATGCCCGGTTGCCGAAATTCAGTTGCCTTTGAATTTCGGGTGATCCCTCTTGAGCATGTATGCTTCTGCTACTTGTTCTACATCACACTTCCTTCCGCAAACGGCGAAACGCTTTGACTCGGTGAGTTTCGCGGCATTCCGACTTCGATGCCCCGGTTGCCGAAATTCAGTTGCCTTTGAATTTCGGGTGATCCCTCTTGAGCATGTATGCTTCTGCTACTTGTTCTACATCACACTTCCTTCCGCAAACGGCGAAACGCTTTGACTCGGTGAGTTTCGCGGCATTCCGACTTCGATGCCCCGGTTGCCGAAATTCAGTTGCCTTTGAATTTCGGGTGATCCCTCTTGAGCATGTATGCTTCTGCTACTTGTTCTACATCACACTTCCTTCCGCAAACGGCGAAACGCTTTGACTCGGTGAGTTTCGCGGCATTCCGACTTCGATGCCCGGTTGCCGAAATTCAGTTGCCTTTGAATTTCGGGTGATCCCTCTTGAGCATGTATGCTTCTGCTACTTGTTCTACATCACACTTCCTTCCGCAAACGGCGAAACGCTTTGACTCGGTGAGTTTCGCGGCATTCCGACTTCGATGCCCCGGTTGCCGAAATTCAGTTGCCTTTGAATTTCGGGTGATCCCTCTTGAGCATGTATGCTTCTGCTACTTGTTCTACATCACACTTCCTTCCGCAAACGGCGAAACGCTTTGACTCGGTGAGTTTCGCGGCATTCCGACTTCGATGCCCCGGTTGCCGAAATTCAGTTGCCTTTGAATTTCGGGTGATCCCTCTTGAGCATGTATGCTTCTGCTACTTGTTCTACATCACACTTCCTTCCGCAAACGGCGAAACGCTTTGACTCGGTGAGTTTCGCGGCATTCCGACTTCGATGCCCCGGTTGCCGAAATTCAGTTGCCTTTGAATTTCGGGTGATCCCTCTTGAGCATGTATGCTTCTGCTACTTGTTCTACATCACACTTCCTTCCGCAAACAGCGAAACGCTTTGACTCGGTGAGTTTCGCGGCATTCCGACTTCGATGCCCCGGTTGCCGAAATTCAGTTGCCTTTGAATTTCGGGTGATCCCTCTTGAGCATGTATGCTTCTGCTACTTGTTCTACATCACACTTCCTTCCGCAAACGGCGAAACGCTTTGACTCGGTGAGTTTCGCGGCATTCCGACTTCGATGCCCCGGTTGCCGAAATTCAGTTGCCTTTGAATTTCGGGTGATCCCTCTTGAGCATGTATGCTTCTGCTACTTGTTCTACATCACACTTCCTTCCGCAAACGGCGAAACGCTTTGACTCGGTGAGTTTCGCGGCATTCCGACTTCGATGCCCCGGTTGCCGAAATTCAGTTGCCTTTGAATTTCGGGTGATCCCTCTTGAGCATGTATGCTTCTGCTACTTGTTCTACATCACACTTCCTTCCGCAAACAGCGAAACGCTTTGACTCGGTGAGTTTCGCGGCATTCCGACTTCGATGCCCGGTTGCCGAAATTCAGTTGCCTTTGAATTTCGGGTGATCCCTCTTGAGCATGTATGCTTCTGCTACTTGTTCTACATCACACTTCCTTCCAAAACGCTTTGACTCGGTGAGTTTCGCGGCATTCCGACTTCGATGCCCCGGTTGCCGAAATTCAGTTGCCTTTGAATTTCGGGTGATCCCTGTTGAGCATGTATGCTTCTTGCTACTTGGTCTACATCACACTTCCTTCCGCAAACGGCGAAACGCTTTGACTCGGTGAGTTTCGCGGCATTCCGACTTCGATGCCCGGTTGCCGAAATTCAGTTGCCTTTGAATTTCGGGTGATCCCTCTTGAGCATGTATGCTTCTGCTACTTGTTCTACATCACACTTCCTTCCGCAAACGGCGAAACGCTTTGACTCGGTGAGTTTCGCGGCATTCCGACTTCGATGCCCCGGTTGCCGAAATTCAGTTGCCTTTGAATTTCGGGTGATCCCTCTTGAGCATGTATGCTTCTGCTACTTGTTCTACATCACACTTCCTTCCGCAAATGGCGAAACAGTTTGACTCGGTGAGTTTCGCGGCATTCCGACTTCCATGACCCTGTTGCCGATATTCAGTTGCCTTTGAATTTCGGGTGATCCCTCTTGAGCATGTATGCTTCTGCTACTTGTTCTACATCACACTTCCTTCCGCAAACGGCGAAACGCTTTGACTCGGTGAGTTTCGCGGCATTCCGACTTCGATGCCCCGGTTGCCGAAATTCAGTTGCCTTTGAATTTCGGGTGATCCCTCTTGAGCATGTATGCTTCTGCTACTTGTTCTACATCACACTTCCTTCCGCAAACGGCGAAACGCTTTGACTCGGTGAGTTTCGCGGCATTCCGACTTCGATGCCCCGGTTGCCGAAATTCAGTTGCCTTTGAATTCGGGTGATTCAAATTCAGTTGCCTTTGAATTTCGGGTGATCCCTCTTGAGCATGTATGCTTCTGCTACTTGTTCTACATCACACTTCTTCCGCAAACAGCGAAACGCTTTGACTCGGTGAGTTTCGCGGCATTCCGACTTCGATGCCCGGTTGCCGAAATTCAGTTGCCTTTGAATTTCGGGTGATCCCTCTTGAGCATGTATGCTTCTGCTACTTGTTCTACATCACACTTCCTTCCGCAAACGCGAAACGCTTTGACTCGGTGAGTTTCGCGGCATTCCGACTTCGATGCCCGGTTGCCGAAATTCAGTTGCCTTTGAATTTCGGGTGATCCCTCTTGAGCATGTATGCTTCTGCTACTTGTTCTACATCACACTTCCTTCCGCAAACGGCGAAACGCTTTGACTCGGTGAGTTTCGCGGCATTCCGACTTCGATGCCCGGTTGCCGAAATTCAGTTGCCTTTGAATTTCGGGTGATCCCTCTTGAGCATGTATGCTTCTGCTACTTGTTCTACATCACACTTCCTTCCGCAAACGGCGAAACGCTTTGACTCGGTGAGTTTCGCGGCATTCCGACTTCGATGCCCCGGTTGCCGAAATTCAGTTGCCTTTGAATTTCGGGTGATCCCTCTTGAGCATGTATGCTTCTGCTACTTGTTCTACATCACACTTCCTTCCGCAAACGGCGAAACGCTTTGACTCGGTGAGTTTCGCGGCATTCCGACTTCGATGCCCCGGTTGCCGAAATTCAGTTGCCTTTGAATTTCGGGTGATCCCTCTTGAGCATGTATGCTTCTGCTACTTGTTCTACATCACACTTCCTTCCGCAAACGGCGAAACGCTTTGACTCGGTGAGTTTCGCGGCATTCCGACTTCGATGCCCCGGTTGCCGAAATTCAGTTGCCTTTGAATTTCGGGTGATCCCTCTTGAGCATGTATGCTTCTGCTACTTGTTCTACATCACACTTCCTTCCGCAAACGGCGAAACGCTTTGACTCGGTGAGTTTCGCGGCATTCCGACTTCGATGCCCCGGTTGCCGAAATTCAGTTGCCTTTGAATTTCGGGTGATCCCTCTTGAGCATGTATGCTTCTGCTACTTGTTCTACATCACACTTCCTTCCGCAAACGGCGAAACGCTTTGACTCGGTGAGTTTCGCGGCATTCCGACTTCGATGCCCCGGTTGCCGAAATTCAGTTGCCTTTGAATTTCGGGTGATCCCTCTTGAGCATGTATGCTTCTGCTACTTGTTCTACATCACACTTCTTCCGCAAACGGCGAAACGCTTTGACTCGGTGAGTTTCGCGGCATTCCGACTTCGATGCCCCGGTTGCCGAAATTCAGTTGCCTTTGAATTTCGGGTGATCCCTCTTGAGCATGTATGCTTCTGCTACTTGTTCTACATCACACTTCCTTCCGCAAACGGCGAAACGCTTTGACTCGGTGAGTTTCGCGGCATTCCGACTTCGATGCCCGGTTGCCGAAATTCAGTTGCCTTTGAATTTCGGGTGATCCCTCTTGAGCATGTATGCTTCTGCTACTTGTTCTACATCACACTTCCTTCCGCAAACGGCGAAACGCTTTGACTCGGTGAGTTTCGCGGCATTCCGACTTCGATGCCCCGGTTGCCGAAATTCAGTTGCCTTTGAATTTCGGGTGATCCCTCTTGAGCATGTATGCTTCTGCTACTTGTTCTACATCACACTTCCTTCCGCAAACGGCGAAACGCTTTGACTCGGTGAGTTTCGCGGCATTCCGACTTCGATGCCCCGGTTGCCGAAATTCAGTTGCCTTTGAATTTCGGGTGATCCCTCTTGAGCATGTATGCTTCTGCTACTTGTTCTACATCACACTTCTTCCGCAAACGCGAAACGCTTTGACTCGGTGAGTTTCGCGGCATTCCGACTTCGATGCCCCGGTTGCCGAAATTCAGTTGCCTTTGAATTTCGGGTGATCCCTCTTGAGCATGTATGCTTCTGCTACTTGTTCTACATCACACTTCCTTCCGCAAACGGCGAAACGCTTTGACTCGGTGAGTTTCGCGGCATTCCGACTTCGATGCCCCGGTTGCCGAAATTCAGTTGCCTTTGAATTTCGGGTGATCCCTCTTGAGCATGTATGCTTCTGCTACTTGTTCTACATCACACTTCCTTCCGCAAACAGCGAAACGCTTTGACTCGGTGAGTTTCGCGGCATTCCGACTTCGATGCCCGGTTGCCGAAATTCAGTTGCCTTTGAATTTCGGGTGATCCCTCTTGAGCATGTATGCTTCTGCTACTTGTTCTACATCACACTTCCTTCCGCAAACAGCGAAACGCTTTGACTCGGTGAGTTTCGCGGCATTCCGACTTCGATGCCCCGGTTGCCGAAATTCAGTTGCCTTTGAATTTCGGGTGATCCCTCTTGAGCATGTATGCTTCTGCTACTTGTTCTACATCACACTTCCTTCCGCAAACGGCGAAACGCTTTGACTCGGTGAGTTTCGCGGCATTCCGACTTCGATGCCCCGGTTGCCGAAATTCAGTTGCCTTTGAATTTCGGGTGATCCCTCTTGAGCATGTATGCTTCTGCTACTTGTTCTACATCACACTTCCTTCCGCAAACAGCGAAACGCTTTGACTCGGTGAGTTTCGCGGCATTCCGACTTCGATGCCCCGGTTGCCGAAATTCAGTTGCCTTTGAATTTCGGGTGATCCCTCTTGAGCATGTATGCTTCTGCTACTTGTTCTACATCACACTTCCTTCCGCAAACGCGAAACGCTTTGACTCGGTGAGTTTCGCGGCATTCCGACTTCGATGCCCCGGTTGCCGAAATTCAGTTGCCTTTGAATTTCGGGTGATCCCTCTTGAGCATGTATGCTTCTGCTACTTGTTCTACATCACACTTCCTTCCGCAAACAGCGAAACGCTTTGACTCGGTGAGTTTCGCGGCATTCCGACTTCGATGCCCCGGTTGCCGAAATTCAGTTGCCTTTGAATTTCGGGTGATCCCTCTTGAGCATGTATGCTTCTGCTACTTGTTCTACATCACACTTCCTTCCGCAAACAGCGAAACGCTTTGACTCGGTGAGTTTCGCGGCATTCCGACTTCGATGCCCGGTTGCCGAAATTCAGTTGCCTTTGAATTTCGGGTGATCCCTCTTGAGCATGTATGCTTCTGCTACTTGTTCTACATCACACTTCCTTCCGCAAACGGCGAAACGCTTTGACTCGGTGAGTTTCGCGGCATTCCGACTTCGATGCCCCGGTTGCCGAAATTCAGTTGCCTTTGAATTTCGGGTGATCCCTCTTGAGCATGTATGCTTCTGCTACTTGTTCTACATCACACTTCTTCCGCAAACAGCGAAACGCTTTGACTCGGTGAGTTTCGCGGCATTCCGACTTCGATGCCCCGGTTGCCGAAATTCAGTTGCCTTTGAATTTCGGGTGATCCCTCTTGAGCATGTATGCTTCTGCTACTTGTTCTACATCACACTTCCTTCCGCAAACGGCGAAACGCTTTGACTCGGTGAGTTTCGCGGCATTCCGACTTCGATGCCCCGGTTGCCGAAATTCAGTTGCCTTTGAATTTCGGGTGATCCCTCTTGAGCATGTATGCTTCTGCTACTTGTTCTACATCACACTTCCTTCCGCAAACGCGAAACGCTTTGACTCGGTGAGTTTCGCGGCATTCCGACTTCGATGCCCCGGTTGCCGAAATTCAGTTGCCTTTGAATTTCGGGTGATCCCTCTTGAGCATGTATGCTTCTGCTACTTGTTCTACATCACACTTCCTTCCGCAAACGGCGAAACGCTTTGACTCGGTGAGTTTCGCGGCATTCCGACTTCGATGCCCCGGTTGCCGAAATTCAGTTGCCTTTGAATTTCGGGTGATCCCTCTTGAGCATGTATGCTTCTGCTACTTGTTCTACATCACACTTCCTTCCGCAAAGGCGAAACGCTTTGACTCGGTGAGTTTCGCGGCATTCCGACTTCGATGCCCGGTTGCCGAAATTCAGTTGCCTTTGAATTTCGGGTGATCCCTCTTGAGCATGTATGCTTCTGCTACTTGTTCTACATCACACTTCCTTCCGCAAACGGCGAAACGCTTTGACTCGGTGAGTTTCGCGGCATTCCGACTTCGATGCCCCGGTTGCCGAAATTCAGTTGCCTTTGAATTTCGGGTGATCCCTCTTGAGCATGTATGCTTCTGCTACTTGTTCTACATCACACTTCCTTCCGCAAACAGCGAAACGCTTTGACTCGGTGAGTTTCGCGGCATTCCGACTTCGATGCCCCGGTTGCCGAAATTCAGTTGCCTTTGAATTTCGGGTGATCCCTCTTGAGCATGTATGCTTCTGCTACTTGTTCTACATCACACTTCTTCCGCAAACGGCGAAACGCTTTGACTCGGTGAGTTTCGCGGCATTCCGACTTCGATGCCCGGTTGCCGAAATTCAGTTGCCTTTGAATTTCGGGTGATCCCTCTTGAGCATGTATGCTTCTGCTACTTGTTCTACATCACACTTCCTTCCGCAAACAGCGAAACGCTTTGACTCGGTGAGTTTCGCGGCATTCCGACTTCGATGCCCCGGTTGCCGAAATTCAGTTGCCTTTGAATTTCGGGTGATCCCTCTTGAGCATGTATGCTTCTGCTACTTGTTCTACATCACACTTCCTTCCGCAAACAGCGAAACGCTTTGACTCGGTGAGTTTCGCGGCATTCCGACTTCGATGCCCCGGTTGCCGAAATTCAGTTGCCTTTGAATTTCGGGTGATCCCTCTTGAGCATGTATGCTTCTGCTACTTGTTCTACATCACACTTCCTTCCGCAAACAGCGAAACGCTTTGACTCGGTGAGTTTCGCGGCATTCCGACTTCGATGCCCGGTTGCCGAAATTCAGTTGCCTTTGAATTTCGGGTGATCCCTCTTGAGCATGTATGCTTCTGCTACTTGTTCTACATCACACTTCCTTCCGCAAACAGCGAAACGCTTTGACTCGGTGAGTTTCGCGGCATTCCGACTTCGATGCCCGGTTGCCGAAATTCAGTTGCCTTTGAATTTCGGGTGATCCCTCTTGAGCATGTATGCTTCTGCTACTTGTTCTACATCACACTTCTTCCGCAAACGGCGAAACGCTTTGACTCGGTGAGTTTCGCGGCATTCCGACTTCGATGCCCCGGTTGCCGAAATTCAGTTGCCTTTGAATTTCGGGTGATCCCTCTTGAGCATGTATGCTTCTGCTACTTGTTCTACATCACACTTCCTTCCGCAAACGGCGAAACGCTTTGACTCGGTGAGTTTCGCGGCATTCCGACTTCGATGCCCCGGTTGCCGAAATTCAGTTGCCTTTGAATTTCGGGTGATCCCTCTTGAGCATGTATGCTTCTGCTACTTGTTCTACATCACACTTCCTTCCGCAAACAGCGAAACGCTTTGACTCGGTGAGTTTCGCGGCATTCCGACTTCGATGCCCGGTTGCCGAAATTCAGTTGCCTTTGAATTTCGGGTGATCCCTCTTGAGCATGTATGCTTCTGCTACTTGTTCTACATCACACTTCTTCCGCAAACGGCGAAACGCTTTGACTCGGTGAGTTTCGCGGCATTCCGACTTCGATGCCCCGGTTGCCGAAATTCAGTTGCCTTTGAATTTCGGGTGATCCCTCTTGAGCATGTATGCTTCTGCTACTTGTTCTACATCACACTTCCTTCCGCAAACGGCGAAACGCTTTGACTCGGTGAGTTTCGCGGCATTCCGACTTCGATGCCCCGGTTGCCGAAATTCAGTTGCCTTTGAATTTCGGGTGATCCCTCTTGAGCATGTATGCTTCTGCTACTTGTTCTACATCACACTTCCTTCCGCAAACAGCGAAACGCTTTGACTCGGTGAGTTTCGCGGCATTCCGACTTCGATGCCCCGGTTGCCGAAATTCAGTTGCCTTTGAATTTCGGGTGATCCCTCTTGAGCATGTATGCTTCTGCTACTTGTTCTACATCACACTTCCTTCCGCAAACGGCGAAACGCTTTGACTCGGTGAGTTTCGCGGCATTCCGACTTCGATGCCCGGTTGCCGAAATTCAGTTGCCTTTGAATTTCGGGTGATCCCTCTTGAGCATGTATGCTTCTGCTACTTGTTCTACATCACACTTCCTTCCGCAAACAGCGAAACGCTTTGACTCGGTGAGTTTCGCGGCATTCCGACTTCGATGCCCCGGTTGCCGAAATTCAGTTGCCTTTGAATTTCGGGTGATCCCTCTTGAGCATGTATGCTTCTGCTACTTGTTCTACATCACACTTCCTTCCGCAAACGGCGAAACGCTTTGACTCGGTGAGTTTCGCGGCATTCCGACTTCGATGCCCCGGTTGCCGAAATTCAGTTGCCTTTGAATTTCGGGTGATCCCTCTTGAGCATGTATGCTTCTGCTACTTGTTCTACATCACACTTCCTTCCGCAAACAGCGAAACGCTTTGACTCGGTGAGTTTCGCGGCATTCCGACTTCGATGCCCCGGTTGCCGAAATTCAGTTGCCTTTGAATTTCGGGTGATCCCTCTTGAGCATGTATGCTTCTGCTACTTGTTCTACATCACACTTCTTCCGCAAACAGCGAAACGCTTTGACTCGGTGAGTTTCGCGGCATTCCGACTTCGATGCCCCGGTTGCCGAAATTCAGTTGCCTTTGAATTTCGGGTGATCCCTCTTGAGCATGTATGCTTCTGCTACTTGTTCTACATCACACTTCCTTCCGCAAACGCGAAACGCTTTGACTCGGTGAGTTTCGCGGCATTCCGACTTCGATGCCCGGTTGCCGAAATTCAGTTGCCTTTGAATTTCGGGTGATCCCTCTTGAGCATGTATGCTTCTGCTACTTGTTCTACATCACACTTCCTTCCGCAAACAGCGAAACGCTTTGACTCGGTGAGTTTCGCGGCATTCCGACTTCGATGCCCCGGTTGCCGAAATTCAGTTGCCTTTGAATTTCGGGTGATCCCTCTTGAGCATGTATGCTTCTGCTACTTGTTCTACATCACACTTCCTTCCGCAAACAGCGAAACGCTTTGACTCGGTGAGTTTCGCGGCATTCCGACTTCGATGCCCCGGTTGCCGAAATTCAGTTGCCTTTGAATTTCGGGTGATCCCTCTTGAGCATGTATGCTTCTGCTACTTGTTCTACATCACACTTCCTTCCGCAAACAGCGAAACGCTTTGACTCGGTGAGTTTCGCGGCATTCCGACTTCGATGCCCGGTTGCCGAAATTCAGTTGCCTTTGAATTTCGGGTGATCCCTCTTGAGCATGTATGCTTCTGCTACTTGTTCTACATCACACTTCCTTCCGCAAACAGCGAAACGCTTTGACTCGGTGAGTTTCGCGGCATTCCGACTTCGATGCCCCGGTTGCCGAAATTCAGTTGCCTTTGAATTTCGGGTGATCCCTCTTGAGCATGTATGCTTCTGCTACTTGTTCTACATCACACTTCCTTCCGCAAACGGCGAAACGCTTTGACTCGGTGAGTTTCGCGGCATTCCGACTTCGATGCCCGGTTGCCGAAATTCAGTTGCCTTTGAATTTCGGGTGATCCCTCTTGAGCATGTATGCTTCTGCTACTTGTTCTACATCACACTTCCTTCCGCAAACAGCGAAACGCTTTGACTCGGTGAGTTTCGCGGCATTCCGACTTCGATGCCCCGGTTGCCGAAATTCAGTTGCCTTTGAATTTCGGGTGATCCCTCTTGAGCATGTATGCTTCTGCTACTTGTTCTACATCACACTTCCTTCCGCAAACGGCGAAACGCTTTGACTCGGTGAGTTTCGCGGCATTCCGACTTCGATGCCCCGGTTGCCGAAATTCAGTTGCCTTTGAATTTCGGGTGATCCCTCTTGAGCATGTATGCTTCTGCTACTTGTTCTACATCACACTTCTTCCGCAAACAGCGAAACGCTTTGACTCGGTGAGTTTCGCGGCATTCCGACTTCGATGCCCCGGTTGCCGAAATTCAGTTGCCTTTGAATTTCGGGTGATCCCTCTTGAGCATGTATGCTTCTGCTACTTGTTCTACATCACACTTCCTTCCGCAAACGGCGAAACGCTTTGACTCGGTGAGTTTCGCGGCATTCCGACTTCGATGCCCCGGTTGCCGAAATTCAGTTGCCTTTGAATTTCGGGTGATCCCTCTTGAGCATGTATGCTTCTGCTACTTGTTCTACATCACACTTCCTTCCGCAAACGGCGAAACGCTTTGACTCGGTGAGTTTCGCGGCATTCCGACTTCGATGCCCCGGTTGCCGAAATTCAGTTGCCTTTGAATTTCGGGTGATCCCTCTTGAGCATGTATGCTTCTGCTACTTGTTCTACATCACACTTCCTTCCGCAAACGGCGAAACGCTTTGACTCGGTGAGTTTCGCGGCATTCCGACTTCGATGCCCGGTTGCCGAAATTCAGTTGCCTTTGAATTTCGGGTGATCCCTCTTGAGCATGTATGCTTCTGCTACTTGTTCTACATCACACTTCTTCCGCAAACAGCGAAACGCTTTGACTCGGTGAGTTTCGCGGCATTCCGACTTCGATGCCCCGGTTGCCGAAATTCAGTTGCCTTTGAATTTCGGGTGATCCCTCTTGAGCATGTATGCTTCTGCTACTTGTTCTACATCACACTTCTTCCGCAAACGGCGAAACGCTTTGACTCGGTGAGTTTCGCGGCATTCCGACTTCGATGCCCCGTTGCCGAAATTCAGTTGCCTTTGAATTTCGGGTGATCCCTCTTGAGCATGTATGCTTCTGCTACTTGTTCTACATCAACTTCCTTCCGCAAACGGCGAAACGCTTTGACTCGGTGAGTTTCGCGGCATTCCGACTTCGATGCCCCGGTTGCCGAAATTCAGTTGCCTTTGAATTTCGGGTGATCCCTCTTGAGCATGTATGCTTCTGCTACTTGTTCTACATCACACTTCCTTCCGCAAACGGCGAAACGCTTTGACTCGGTGAGTTTCGCGGCATTCCGACTTCGATGCCCCGGTTGCCGAAATTCAGTTGCCTTTGAATTTCGGGTGATCCCTCTTGAGCATGTATGCTTCTGCTACTTGTTCTACATCACACTTCCTTCCGCAAACGGCGAAACGCTTTGACTCGGTGAGTTTCGCGGCATTCCGACTTCGATGCCCCGGTTGCCGAAATTCAGTTGCCTTTGAATTTCGGGTGATCCCTCTTGAGCATGTATGCTTCTGCTACTTGTTCTACATCACACTTCCTTCCGCAAACGGCGAAACGCTTTGACTCGGTGAGTTTCGCGGCATTCCGACTTCGATGCCCCGGTTGCCGAAATTCAGTTGCCTTTGAATTTCGGGTGATCCCTCTTGAGCATGTATGCTTCTGCTACTTGTTCTACATCACACTTCCTTCCGCAAACGGCGAAACGCTTTGACTCGGTGAGTTTCGCGGCATTCCGACTTCGATGCCCCGGTTGCCGAAATTCAGTTGCCTTTGAATTTCGGGTGATCCCTCTTGAGCATGTATGCTTCTGCTACTTGTTCTACATCACACTTCCTTCCGCAAACGGCGAAACGCTTTGACTCGGTGAGTTTCGCGGCATTCCGACTTCGATGCCCCGGTTGCCGAAATTCAGTTGCCTTTGAATTTCGGGTGATCCCTCTTGAGCATGTATGCTTCTGCTACTTGTTCTACATCACACTTCTTCCGCAAACGGCGAAACGCTTTGACTCGGTGAGTTTCGCGGCATTCCGACTTCGATGCCCGGTTGCCGAAATTCAGTTGCCTTTGAATTTCGGGTGATCCCTCTTGAGCATGTATGCTTCTGCTACTTGTTCTACATCACACTTCCTTCCGCAAACGGCGAAACGCTTTGACTCGGTGACTTTCGCGGCATTCCGACTTCGATGCCCCGGTTTCCGAAATTCAGTTGCCTTTGAATTTCGGGTGATCCCTCTTGAGCATGTATGCTTCTGCTACTTGTTCTACATCACACTTCCTTACGCAAAGTGTGTAACGCTTTGACTCGGTGAGTTTCCCGGCATTCCGACTTCGATACCCCGGTTGTCGAAATTCAGGTGCCTTTGAATTTCGGGTGATCCCTCTTGAGCATGTATGCTTCTGCTACTTGTTCTACATCACACTTCCTTCCGCAAAAGGCGAAACGCTTTGACTCGGTGAGTTTCGCGGCATTTCGACTTCGATGCCCCGGTTGCCGAAATTCAGTTGCCTTTGAATTTCGGGTGATCCCTTTTGAGCATGTATGCTTCTGCTACTTGTTCTACATCACACTTCCTTCCGCAAACAGCGAAACGCTTTGACTCGGTGAGTTTCGCGGCATTCCGACTTCGATGCCCCGGTTGCCGAAATTCAGTTGCCTTTGAATTTCGGGTGATCCCTCTTGAGCATGTATGCTTCTGCTACTTGTTCTACATCACACTTCCTTCCGCAAAAGGCGAAACGCTTTGACTCGGTGAGTTTCGCGGCATTCCGACTTCGATGCCCCGGTTGCCGAAATTCAGTTGGCTTTGAATTTCGGGTGATCCCTTTTGAGCATGTATGCCTCTGCTACTTGTTCTACATCACATTTCCTTCTGCAAACAGCGAAACGCTTTGACTCGGTGAGTTTCGCGGCATTCCGACTTCGATGCCCCGGTTGCCGAAATTCAGTTGCCTTTGAATTTCGGGTGATCCCTCTTGAGCATGTATGCTTCTGCTACTTGTTCTACATCACACTTCCTTCCATAAAAGGCGAAACGCTGTGACTCGGTGAGTTTCGCGGCATTCCGACTTCGATGCCCCGGTTGCCGAAATTCAGTTGCCTTTGAATTTCGGGTGATCCCTCTTGAGCATGTATGCTTCTGCTACTTGTTCTACATCACACTTCCTTCCGCAAAAGGCGAAACGCTTTGACTCGGTGAGTTTCGCGGCATTCCGACTTCGATGCCCGGTTGCCGAAATTCAGTTGCCTTTGAATTTCGGGTGATCCCTCTTGAGCATGTATGCTTCTGCTACTTGTTCTACATCACACTTCCTTCCGCAAACGGCGAAACGCTTTGACTCGGTGAGTTTCGCGGCATTCCGACTTCGATGCCCGGTTGCCGAAATTCAGTTGCCTTTGAATTTCGGGTGATCCCTCTTGAGCATGTATGCTTCTGCTACTTGTTCTACATCACACTTCCTTCCGCAAACGGCGAAACGCTTTGACTCGGTGAGTTTCGCGGCATTCCGACTTCGATGCCCGGTTGCCGAAATTCAGTTGCCTTTGAATTTCGGGTGATCCCTCTTGAGCATGTATGCTTCTGCTACTTGTTCTACATCACACTTCCTTCCGCAAACGGCGAAACGCTTTGACTCGGTGAGTTTCGCGGCATTCCGACTTCGATGCCCCGGTTGCCGAAATTCAGTTGCCTTTGAATTTCGGGTGATCCCTCTTGAGCATGTATGCTTCTGCTACTTGTTCTACATCACACTTCCTTCCGCAAACGGCGAAACGCTTTGACTCGGTGAGTTTCGCGGCATTCCGACTTCGATGCCCGGTTGCCGAAATTCAGTTGCCTTTGAATTTCGGGTGATCCCTCTTGAGCATGTATGCTTCTGCTACTTGTTCTACATCACACTTCCTTCCGCAAACAGCGAAACGCTTTGACTCGGTGAGTTTCGCGGCATTCCGACTTCGATGCCCGGTTGCCGAAATTCAGTTGCCTTTGAATTTCGGGTGATCCCTCTTGAGCATGTATGCTTCTGCTACTTGTTCTACATCACACTTCCTTCCGCAAACAGCGAAACGCTTTGACTCGGTGAGTTTCGCGGCATTCCGACTTCGATGCCCCGGTTGCCGAAATTCAGTTGCCTTTGAATTTCGGGTGATCCCTCTTGAGCATGTATGCTTCTGCTACTTGTTCTACATCACACTTCCTTCCGCAAACGGCGAAACGCTTTGACTCGGTGAGTTTCGCGGCATTCCGACTTCGATGCCCGGTTGCCGAAATTCAGTTGCCTTTGAATTTCGGGTGATCCCTCTTGAGCATGTATGCTTCTGCTACTTGTTCTACATCACACTTCCTTCCGCAAACAGCGAAACGCTTTGACTCGGTGAGTTTCGCGGCATTCCGACTTCGATGCCCGGTTGCCGAAATTCAGTTGCCTTTGAATTTCGGGTGATCCCTCTTGAGCATGTATGCTTCTGCTACTTGTTCTACATCACACTTCTTCCGCAAACAGCGAAACGCTTTGACTCGGTGAGTTTCGCGGCATTCCGACTTCGATGCCCGGTTGCCGAAATTCAGTTGCCTTTGAATTTCGGGTGATCCCTCTTGAGCATGTATGCTTCTGCTACTTGTTCTACATCACACTTCCTTCCGCAAACAGCGAAACGCTTTGACTCGGTGAGTTTCGCGGCATTCCGACTTCGATGCCCCGGTTGCCGAAATTCAGTTGCCTTTGAATTTCGGGTGATCCCTCTTGAGCATGTATGCTTCTGCTACTTGTTCTACATCACACTTCCTTCCGCAAACAGCGAAACGCTTTGACTCGGTGAGTTTCGCGGCATTCCGACTTCTATGCCCCGGTTGCCGAAATTCAGTTGCCTTTGAATTTCGGGTGGTCCCTCTTGAGCATGTATGCTTCTGCTACTTGTTCTACATCACACTTCTTCCGCAAACGGCGAAACGCTTTGACTCGGTGAGTTTCGCGGCATTCCGACTTCGATGCCCCGTTTGCCGAAATTCAGTTGCCTTTGAATTTCGGGTGATCCCTCTTGATCATGTATGCTTCTGCTACTTGTTCTACATCACACTTCCTTCCGCAAACAGCGAAACGCTTTGACTCGGTGAGTTTCGCGGCTTTCAGACTTCGATGCCCCGGTTGCCGAAATTCAGTTGCCTTTGAATTTCGGGTGATCCCTCTTGAGCATGTATGCTTCTGCTACTTGTTCTACATCACACTTCCTTCCGCAAACAGCGAAACGCTTTGACTCGGTGAGTTTCGCGGCATTCCTACTTTGATGCCCCGGTTGCCGAAATTCAGTTGCCTTTGAATTTCGGTTGATCCCTCTTGAGCATGTATGCTTCTGCTACTTGTTCTACATCGCATTTTCTTCCACAAACAGCGAAACGCTTTGCCTCGGTGAGTTTCGCGGCATTCCTACTTCGATGCCTCGGTTGCTAAAATTAAGTTGCATTTGAATTTCGGGTGATCCTTCTTGAGCATGTATGCTTCTGCTACTTGTTCTACAGCACAATTCCTTCCATAAACAGCGAAACGCTTTGACTCGGTGAGTTTCGCGGCATTCCGACTTCGATGCCCCGGTTGCCGAAATTCAGTTGCCTTTGAATTTCGGGTGATCCCTCTTGAGCATGTATGCTTCTGCTACTTGTTCTACATCACACTTCCTTCCGCAAACAGCGAAACGCTTTGACTCGGTGAGTTTCGCGGCATTCCGACTTCGATGCCCGGTTGCCGAAATTCAGTTGCCTTTGAATTTCGGGTGATCCCTCTTGAGCATGTATGCTTCTGCTACTTGTTCTACATCACACTTCCTTCCGCAAACGGCGAAACGCTTTGACTCGGTGAGTTTCGCGGCATTCCGACTTCGATGCCCCGGTTGCCGAAATTCAGTTGCCTTTGAATTTCGGGTGATCCCTCTTGAGCATGTATGCTTCTGCTACTTGTTCTACATCACACTTCCTTCCGCAAACAGCGAAACGCTTTGACTCGGTGAGTTTCGCGGCATTCCGACTTCGATGCCCCGGTTGCCGAAATTCAGTTGCCTTTGAATTTCGGGTGATCCCTCTTGGGCATGTACGCTTCTGCTACTTGTTCTACATCGCGCTTCCTTCCGCTAATGGCCAAACGCTTTGACTCAGTGAGTTTCGCAGTATTCCGATTTCGATAACCGGTTGCCAAAATTCAGTTGCCTATGAATTTCGGGTGATCCCTCTTGAGCATGTATGCTTCTACTACTTGTTCTACATCACACTTCCTTCCGCAAACAGCGAAACGCTTTGACTCGGTGAGTTTCGCGGCATTCCGACTTCGATGCCCCGGTTGCCGAAATTCAGTTGCCTTTGAATTTTCGGGTGATCCCTCTTGAGCATGTATGCTTCTGCTACTTGTTCTACATCACACTTCCATCCGCAAACAGCGAAACGCTTTGACTCGGTGAGTTTCGCGGCATTCCGACTTCGATGCCCCGGTTGCCGAAATTCAGTTGCCTTTGAATTTCGGGTGATCCCTCTTGAGCATGTATGCTTCTGCTACTTGTTCTACATCACACTTCCTTCCGCAAACAGCGAAACGCTTTGACTCGGTGAGTTTCGCGGCATTCCGACTTCGATGCCCGGTTGCCGAAATTCAGTTGCCTTACAATTTCGGGTGATCCCTCTTGAGCATGTATGCTTCTTCTACTTGTTCTACATAACACTTCCTTCCGCAAACGGCGAAACGCTTTGACTCGGTGAGTTTCGCGGCATTCCGACTTCGATGCCCCGGTTGCCGAAATTCAGTTGCCTTTGAATTTCGGGTGATCCCTCTTGAGCATGTATGCTTCTGCTACTTGTTCTACATCACACTTCCTTCCGCAAACAGCGAAACGCTTTGACTCGGTGAGTTTCGCGGCATTCCGACTTCGATGCCCCGGTTGCCGAAATTCAGTTGCCTTTGAATTTCGGGTGATCCCTCTTGAGCATGTATGCTTCTGCTACTTGTTCTACATCACACTCTCTTCCGCAAACAGCGAAAGGCTTTGACTCGGTGAGTTTCGCGGCATTCCGACTTGGTTTCCCCGGTTGCCGAAATTCAGTACCCTTTGAATTTCGGGTGATCCCTCTTGAGCATGTATGCTTCTGCTACTTGTTCTACATCACACTTCCTTCCGCAAACAGCGAAAGGCTTTGACTCGGTGAGTTTCGCGGCATTCCGACTTCGATGCCCCGATTGCCGAAATTCAGTTGCCTTTGAATTTCGGGTGATCCCTCTTGAGCATGTATGCTGCTGCAATTTGTTCTACATCACACTTCCTTCCGCAAACAGCGAAACGCTTTGACTCGGTGAGTTTCGCGGCATTCCTACTTCGATGCCCCGGTTGCCGAAATTCAGTTGCCTTTGAATTTCGGGTGATCCCTCTTGAGCATGTATGCTTCTGCTACTTGTTCTACATCACACTTCCTTCCGCAAACGGCGAAACGCTTTGACTCGGTGAGTTTCGCGGCATTCCGACTTCGATGCCCCGGTTGCCGAAATTCAGTTGCCTTTGAATTTCGGGTGATCCCTCTTGAGCATGTATGCTTCTGCTACTTGTTCTACATCACACTTCCTTCCGCAAACAGCGAAACGCTTTGACTCGGTGAGTTTCGCGGCATTCCGACTTCGATGCCCCGGTTGCCGAAATTCAGTTGCCTTTGAATTTCGGGTGATCCCTCTTGAGCATGTATGCTTCTGCTACTTGTTCTACATCACACTTCCTTCCGCAAACAGCGAAACGCTTTGACTCGGTGAGTTTCGCGGCATTCCGACTTCGATGCCCCGGTTGCCGAAATTCAGTTGCCTTTGAATTTCGGGTGATCCCTCTTGAGCATGTATGCTTCTGCTACTTGTTCTACATCACACTTCCTTCCGCAAACAGCGAAACGCTTTGACTCGGTGAGTTTCGCGGCATTCCGACTTCGATGCCCCGGTTGCCGAAATTCAGTTGCCTTTGAATTTCGGGTGATCCCTCTTGAGCATGTATGCTTCTGCTACTTGTTCTACATCACCTTCCTTCCGCAAACAGCGAAACGCTTTGACTCGGTGAGTTTCGCGGCATTCCGACTTCGATGCCCCGGTTGCCGAAATTCAGTTGCCTTTGAATTTCGGGTGATCCCTTTGAGCATGTATGCTTCTGCTACTTGTTCTACATCACACTTCCTTCCGCAAACAGCGAAACGCTTTGACTCGGTGAGTTTCGCGGCATTCCGACTTCGATGCCCCGGTTGCCGAAATTCAGTTGCCTTTGAATTTCGGGTGATCCCTCTTGAGCATGTATGCTTCTGCTACTTGTTCTACATCACACTTCCTTCCGCAAACAGCGAAACGCTTTGACTCGGTGAGTTTCGCGGCATTCCGACTTCGATGCCCCGGTTGCCGAAATTCAGTTGCCTTTGAATTTCGGGTGATCCCTCTTGAGCATGTATGCTTCTGCTACTTGTTCTACATCACACTTCCTTCCGCAAACAGCGAAACGCTTTGACTCGGTGAGTTTCGCGGCATTCCGACTTCGATGCCCCGGTTGCCGAAATTCAGTTGCCTTTGAATTTCGGGTGATCCCTCTTGAGCATGTATGCTTCTGCTACTTGTTCTACATCACACTTCCTTCCGCAAACAGCGAAACGCTTTGACTCGGTGAGTTTCGCGGCATTCCGACTTCGATGCCCCGGTTGCCGAAATTCAGTTGCCTTTGAATTTCGGGTGATCCCTCTTGAGCATGTATGCTTCTGCTACTTGTTCTACATCACACTTCCTTCCGCAAACAGCGAAACGCTTTGACTCGGTGAGTTTCGCGGCATTCCGACTTCGATGCCCGGTTGCCGAAATTCAGTTGCCTTTGAATTTCGGGTGATCCCTCTTGAGCATGTATGCTTCTGCTACTTGTTCTACATCACACTTCTTCCGCAAACAGCGAAACGCTTTGACTCGGTGAGTTTCGCGGCATTCCGACTTCGATGCCCCGGTTGCCGAAATTCAGTTGCCTTTGAATTTCGGGTGATCCCTCTTGAGCATGTATGCTTCTGCTACTTGTTCTACATCACACTTCCTTCCGCAAACGGCGAAACGCTTTGACTCGGTGAGTTTCGCGGCATTCCGACTCGATGCCCCGGTTGCCGAAATTCAGTTGCCTTTGAATTTCGGGTGATCCCTCTTGAGCATGTATGCTTCTGCTACTTGTTCTACATCACACTTCCTTCCGCAAACACGAAACGCTTTGACTCGGTGAGTTTCGCGGCATTCCGACTTCGATGCCCCGGTTGCCGAAATTCAGTTGCCTTTGAATTTCGGGTGATCCCTCTTGAGCATGTATGCTTCTGCTACTTGTTCTACATCACACTTCCTTCCGCAAACAGCGAAACGCTTTGACTCGGTCCGTGTTTCGCGGATTCGACTTCGATGCCCGGTTGCCGAAATTCAGTTGCCTTTGAATTTCGGGTGATCCCTCTTGAGCATGTATGCTTCTGCTACTTGTTCTACATCACACTTCCTTCCGCAAACAGCGAAACGCTTTGACTCGGTGAGTTTCGCGGCATTCCGACTTCGATGCCCCGGTTGCCGAAATTCAGTTGCCTTTGAATTTCGGGTGATCCCTCTTGAGCATGTATGCTTCTGCTACTTGTTCTACATCACACTTCCTTCCGCAAATGGAGAAAACGCTTTGACTCGGTGAGTTTCGCGGCATTCCGACTTCGATGCCCGGTTGCCGAAATTCAGTTGCCTTTGAATTTCGGGTGATCCCTCTTGAGCATGTATGCTTCTGCTACTTGTTCTACATCACACTTCCTTCCGCAAACAGCGAAACGCTTTGACTCGGTGAGTTT
>CM055353.1:23413426-23473072 GCA_029228515.1 Populus alba x Populus x berolinensis
TGATGTAGAACAAGTAGCAGGAAGCAATCCCATGCTCAGAGCGGGCTCACCCGAAAATTCAAAGGCAATGCTGAATTTCTCAGCAAGCGGGCATCGTACGGCGGAATTGGCGAAACTTCACCGAGTCAAAGCGTTTCGCGTTCTTTGCGGAAGAGAGATCTGATTGTGTAGAACACAGTAGCAGAAGCATACATGCTCAAGAGGGATCAATCCGAAATTCAAAAGGACACAACTGTAATTTCGGCAACCGGGGCATCGAAGTCGGAATGCCGCGAAATCTAAAAGAGTCAATAGGCGTTTCGCCCGTTGCGGAAGAAGAGTGATGTAGAACAAGTAGCAGAAGCGCATACATGCTCGCAAGAGGGATCCACTAATTCAAAGGCAACTGAATTTCGGCAACCGGGGCATCGAAGTCGGAATGCCGCGAAACTCAACCGGACGTCAAAGTCGTTTCTCGTTTGAGGAAGCAGTAAGATGTAAGAACAAGTACGCGGAAGCATACATGATCACAGATGGGCGTCACAATCCCCCCAACCCCCCGTTTACGCACCGCTCACACCCCGAAATTCAAAGGCAACTGACAATTTCGGCAACCGGTGCATCGAAGTCGGAATGCCGCGAAACACACCGCAGTCAAAAGCGGTTTCGCTCGTTTGCGGAAGAAGTCTGATGTAGAACATAGTAGCAGAAGCATACATGCTTCAAAGAGGATCACCCGAATTTCAAAGGCAACTGAATTTCCAGCAACTTGGGCATCGACAGGCTGGCAAGACCAGCGAAACTTAGCGAGTCAAAGCGTTTCGCCGTTTGTCATAAGAAGTCATGATGAGAGAACAAGTAGCAGAAGCATAAAATGCTCACCAGAGGGATCACTCTCCGAAATTCAGCAGGACAACTGCCATTCCGCAACCGGGGCATCGAAGTCGGAATGCCGCGAAACCTCACCGAGTCAAAGCGTTTCGCCTTTTGCGGAAGAAGTCTGAATATAGAAACACGTAGCAAGGGCGATACATCGCTCGCAAGTGGGATCACCCGAAAATTCAAAGTCAAGACTGAAATTCGGCCAGGGGGCATCGAAGTCGGAATGAGGGGGGAAACGAAACTCACCGAGTCAAAGACGATTCTCCGTTCTATTGACGGAAGAAGAGATGATCTTGAGGTAGGACTAGTAGCAGAAGAAATGACATGACTCAAGAGGGATCAACCCGAAATTCAAAAGGCAACTGGATTTCGGCAACCGGTAGGCAACGAAGTCGGGTAAGGCCATGAAACTCATCGATGTCACCGCGTTTGGCCTTTTGCGGGAATGAAGTCTGATGTAGAACAAGTAGCAGAAGCCATACATGCTCAAGAGGGGAATCACACGAAATTCAAGAGGCAACGTGCCTTTCGGCGCAACCGGCGGCAATCGAAGTCGGAAATGCCGCGAAACTCACCGAGACCAAGCGTTTCGCCTCTTGCTGAAGAAGTCTCATGTAGAACTATAGGAGAAGCATACATGCTCAAGAGGATCACCCGAATTTCAAGGCAAACTGATTCGGCAAAACCGGGGCATCGAAGACGAAATGCGCGCGAAACACACCGAGTCAAACGTTTCGCCGTTTGCTGAAGAAGTCTTCGATGCAGAACAAGTTGCAGAAGAATACATGCTCAAGAGGGCATCACCCGAAATTCAAAGGCAACTGAAATTTTCGGCAACCTGGGCATCGAAGTCAGAATGCGCGCGAAACTCACGGAGTCACAGCGGTTTCGCCGTTTGCGGCAGGAAAGTCTGATGTAGAACTAAGTAGCGGACAAGCATACATGCTCAAAGAGCGATCACACGAAATTCAAAGGCAACTGAATTTCGGCAATCGGGGCATCGAAGTCGGAATGCGCGAAACTCACGAGGTCAAAGCGTTTCGCTGTTTGAGAAAGAAGTCTGATGTAGAACAAGTAGCAGAAGCATACATGCTCAAGAGGGATCACCCGAAATTCAAAGGCAACTTAATTTCGGCAACCGGGGCATCGAAGTCGGAATGCCGCGAAACTCACGAGTCAAAGCGTTTCGCCGTTTGCGGAAGAAGTCTGATGCAGAACAAGTAGCAGAAGCATACATGCTCAAGAGGGATCACCCGAAATTCAAAGGCAACTGAATTTCGGCAACCGGGGCATCGAAGTCGGATGGCGTGAAACTCACCGAGTCAAAGCGTTTCGCCTTTTATGGAAGAAGTGTGATGTAGAACAAGTAGCAGAAGCATACATGCTCAAGAGGGATCACCCGAAATTCAAAGGCAACTGAATTTCGGCAACCGGGGCATCGAAGTCGGAATGCCAGGAAACTCACCGCGTCAAAGCGTTTCGCCGTTTGCGAAAGAAGTCTGATGTAGAACAAGTAGCAGACGCATACATGCTCAAGAGGGTTCACCCAAAATTCAAAGGCAATTGAATTTCGGCAACCGGGGCATCGAAGTCGGAATGCCGCGAAACTCACCGAGTCAAAGCGTTTCGCCGTTTGCGGAACGAAGTCTGATTTAGAACAAGTAGGGAAGCATACATGCTCAAGAGGGATCACCCAGAAATTCCAAGGCAACTGAATTTCGGCAACCTGGGCATCGAAGTCGGAATGCCGCGAAACTCACCGAGTCAAAGCGTTTCGCCTGTTTAAGGAAGAAGTCTGATGTAGAACAAGTAGCAGAAGCATACATGCTCAGAGGGATCACCGAAATTCAAAGGCAACGGATTTCGGCAACCGGGGCATCGAAGTCGGAATGCCGCGAAACTCACCGAGTCAAAGCGTTTCGCCGTTTTGCGGAAAAAGTCTGAAGTAGATCAAGTAGCCAAAGCATACATGCTCAAAGAGCGATCCTACCAGAAATTCATAACGGCAACTGAATTTCGGCAACCGGGGCCATCGAAGTCGGAATGCGCGAAACTCACCGAGTCCGGAAGCTTTTCATGCCGTTTGCGGGAAGAAGTCTGAGATAGAACAAGTAGCAGAAGGCAATTACATGCTCAAGAGGGATCACCCGAAATTCAAAAAGGCAACTGAGATTGTCGGCAAACGGGGGCATCCGAAGTCGGATTTCTCGCGCGCGAAACTCACCGAGTCAAGAGCGTTTCTTCTGTTTGGCGGAAAGAAGTTCCTGATGTAGAACAAGTAGCGGGAAGCTACATGCTGAAGAGGGATCACCCGAAATTCAAAAGCAACTGAAATTTCGGGAACCGGTGCAATCGAAGTCGGAATGCTCGCGAAACTCACCGAGTCAAAGCGTTTCGCCTCTTGCGGAAGAAGTCTGATTTAGAACAAGTAGCAGAACGCATACATGCTCAAGACGGATCACCCGGAAATTCAAACTGGGCAACTGAATTTCGCCTCTACCGGGGCATCGAAGTCGGAATACGCGCGAAACTCACCGATGTTGCAAAGGGTTTCGCCGTACTTGCGGAAGAAAGGTCTGATGTAAAAAGAACAGAGAGGTAGCGGAAGCAGTTACGCTTGCTCAAGAGGGATCAACCGACATTCTAAAGGCAACTGAATTTCGGCAACCGGGGCATCGAAGTCAGAATGCCGCGAAACTCACGAGTCAAAGCGTTTCTCTCTTTTGAGGAAGGAAGTGTGATGTAGAACAAGTAGCAGAAGCATACATGCTCAAGAGGTATCACCCGAAATTCAAAGGCAACTGAATTTCGGCAACCCGGGCATCGAATCCGAATGCCACGAAATCACCGATAAAAGCGTTTCGCTGTTTGCGAAGAAGTCTGATGTAAACAAGTAGGACAAGCATACATGCTCAAGCGGGATCACCCGAAATTCAAAGGCAACTGGATTTCGGCAACCGGGGCATCAAAGTCCGAGTGCCGCGAAACACACCGAGTCAAAGTGTTTCGCCGTGTACGTAAGAAGTCTAATGGAGAACAAGTAGCAGAAGCATACATGCTGAAGAGGGATCACCCGAAATTCAAAGGCAACTGCATTTCGGTCACCGGGGCATCGATGTCGGAATGCCACGAAACGCCCCGAGCCGAAGCGTTTCGCCTCTTGCTGAAGAAGTCTGATGTAGAACTAGTAGCAGAAGCATACATGCTCAAGAGGGATCACCCGAAATTCAAAGGCAACTGAATTTCGGCAATTAGGACATCGAAATACGAATGCCGCGAAACTCACCGAGTCAAAGCGTTTCGCCTCTTGCTGAAGAAGTCTCATGTAGAACTAGTAGCAGAAGCATACATGCTCAAGAGGGATCACCCGAAATTCAAAGGCAACTGGATTTCAGCAACCGGGGCATCGAAGTCGAACTGCGTCGAAACTCACCGAGTCACAGCGTTTCGCCGTTGGCGGAAGAAGTCTGATGTAGAACAAGTAGCAGAAGCATACATGCTCAAGAGGGATCACCCGAAATTCAAAGGCAACTGAATTTCGGCAACCGGGGCATCGAAGCCGGAATGCCGCGAAAACTCACCGAGTCAAAGCGTTTCGCCGTTGCGGAAATAGTCTGATGTAGAACAAGTAGCAGAAGCATACATGCTCAAGAGGGATCACCCGAAATTCAAAGGCCACTGTATTTCGGCAACCGGGGCATCGAAGTCGGAATGCGCGAAACTCACCGAGTCAAAGCGTTTCGCCGTATGCGGAAGAAGTCTGATGTAGAACAAGTAGCAGAAGCATACATGCTCAAGAGGATCACCCGAAATTCAAAGGCAACTGCATTTCGGCAACCGGGGCATCGAAGTCGGAATGCCGCGAAACTCACCGATCAAAGCGTTTCGCCATTTGCGGAAGAAGTCTGATGTAGAACAAGTAGCAGAAGCATACATGCTCAAGAGGGATCACCCGAAATTCAAAGGCAACTGGATTTCGGCAACCGGGGCATCGAAGTCGAATGCCGTGAAACTCACCGAGTCAAAGCGTTTCGCCGTTTGCGAAAGAAGTCAGATGTAGAACAAGTAGCAGAAGCATACATGCTCCAGAGGGATCACCATATTCAAAGGCAACTGAATTTCGGCAACCGGGGCATCGAAGTTGGAATGCCGCGAAACTCACCGAGTCAAAGCGTTTCGCCGTTTGCGGAAGAAGTCCTGATGTAGAACAAGTAGCAGAAGCATACATGCTCAAGAGGGATCACCCGAAATTCAAAGGCAACTGAATTTCGGCAACCTGGGGCTATCGAAGGTTCGGAATGCCGCGAAACGTCACCGAGTCAACAGCGTTTCGTTGTTTGCGGAAGGAAGTCTGATGTAGAACAATAGCAGAAGCATACATGCTCAAGAGGGATCACACCGAAAATCAAAGCAACTGAATTTCGGCAACCGGGCCATCGAAGTCGGAATGGCGCGAAACTCACCGAGTCAAAGCGTGTTCGCCGTTTGCGGAAGAAGTCTGATGTAGAACAAGTAGCAGACATCATACATGCTCAAGAGGGATCACCAGAAATTCAAAGGCAACTGAATTTCGGCAACTAGGGCATCGAAGTCGGAATGCCGCGAAACTCACCGAGTCAAAGTGTTTTCGCCGTTTGCGGAAGAAGTGTGATGTAGAACAAAGTAGCAGAAGCATACATGCTCGAAGAAGAGTGGATCACCCGAAATTCAAAGGCTACTGGATTTCGCTCAACCGGGCCATCGAAGTCGGAATGCCACGAAACTCACCGAGTTCAAAGCGTTTCGCCGTTTGCGGAAGAAGTCTGATGTAGAACAGAGTAGCAGAAGCATAACATGCTCAAGAGGGAACTCACCCGAAATTTCAATAGGCAACTTGGGGGGGGAATATGAGTTCGGCAACCGATGCATCGAAGTCGGAAATGCCGCGAAACTCACCCAATCAAAGCGTTTCGCCGTTTGCGGAAGAAGTCTGATGTAGAACAAGTAGCAAAAAGCAATACATGCTCAAGAGGGATCACCCACAATTCAAGAGGCAAACTGGATTTCGGCAACCGGGCCATCGAAGTCGGAATCGGCCGCGAAACTCCACGCACAGTCAAAGGCGTTTCCGCACGTTTTGAGGAAGGGGAAGTCTGATGTAGAACAAGTAGCAGAAGCATACATGCTAAAGAGGGATCACCCGATAATTCAAAGGCAACTGAATTTCGGCAACCGGGGCATCGAAAGACAGGAACGCCGCGAAACTCACCGAACAATAGCGTTTCGGCCGTTTGCGGAAGAAGTCTGATTGTATGAAACAAGTAGCAGAAAGCATACATGCTCAAGAGGGATCACCCGAAATTCAAAGGCAACTGAATTTCGGCACACCGCGGCATCAAGTCGGAATGCCGCGAAACTCACTCCGAGTCAAAGCGTTTCGCCGTTTGCGGAAGGAGTCTGGATGTAGAACAAGTAGCAGAAGCATACATGCTCAAGAGGGATCACCCGAAATTCAAAGGCAACTGAATTTCGGCAACCCGGGGCCATCGAAGTCCGAATGCCGCAGAAACTCACCCCAGAGTCAAAGCGTTTCGCCGTTTGCGGAAGGAAGTCTGATTGTAGGGGGAACAAGTAGCAGAAGCATACATGTCACAAGAGGGATCACTACCGAAATTCAACAGGCAACTGAATTTTCGGCAACCGGGGCATCGAAAGTCAGAATGCCACGCGAAACTCAACCGAGTCAAAGCGTTTCGCCGTTTGTGAAGGAAGTGTGATGTAGAACAAGTTAACAGAATGCATACATGCTCAAGAGGATTAACCCGAAATTCAAAAATCAACTGGAATTTCGGCAACCGGGGCATCGAAGTCGGAATGCCGCGAAACTCACCGAGTCAAAGCGTTTCGGAAATCCGTTTGCGGAAGAAAGTGTGATGTTAGAACAAGTAGTCCGAAAGCATAACATGCTCCAAGAGGGATCCACTCCCGAAATTCAAAGGCAACTGAGATTTCGACAACCGGGGCAATCCGAAGTCGGAATGCCGCGAAACACACCGAAGTCAAAGCGTTTTCCGCCATTTGCGGAAGCAGTGTGATGTAGAACAAGTAGCAGAAGCATACATGCTCAAGAGGGATCACCCGAAATTCAAAGGCAACTGAATTTCGGCAACCGGGCATCCTAAGATCGGAGATGTCGCGAACTCACCGAGTCAAAGCAGTTTCGCCGTTTGGGGAAGAAGTGTGATGGATAGAACAAAGTAGCAAAGCATACCATGCTACAACGAAGGGATCACCCGAAATTCAAAGGCAACTAATTTTCGCAACCGGGGCATCGAAGTTTGTAAATGCCGCGAAACTCACCGAGTCAAAGCGTTTCGCCGTTTTGCGGAAAGGAAGTCTGAATGTAGAACAGACAAAAAACAAGAAACAATATACCCTAAAAAAAGGGTGAAATAATGAGAAGTAGCAGAAGCATACATGCTCAAAGAGGGATCACCCGAAATTCAAAGGCAACCCGAATTTCGGCAACCGGGGCATCGAAGTCGGAATGTCGCGAAACTCCCCGAGTCAAAGCGTTTCGCCGTTCTTTGCGAAAGGAAGTCTGATGTAGAACAAGTAGCAGAAGCAATACATGCTCAAGAGGGATCACCCCGAAATTCATAACAGGCAACTGAATTTCGGCAACCGTGGCATCGAAGTCGGAATGCCGCGAGAACTAAAACCTCACCGAGTCAATAGCGTTTCGCCGTTTGCGGAAGGAAGTGCTGATGGTAGAAACAAGTAGCAGACAGCCATACATGCACAAGAGGGGATCACCCCGGAAATTCCAAAGGCAACTGGGATTTCGGCAACCGGGGCATCGAAGTCGGAATGCCGCGAAACTCACCGAGTCAAAGCTTTTCGCCGTATGGCGGAAGGAAAGTCTGAATGTATAACAAGTAGCAGAAGCATACATGCTCAAGACGGATCACCCGAAATTCAAAGGCAACTGAATTTCGACAACCGGGGCATCGAAGTCGGAATGCCGACGAAACTCACCGAGTCAAAGCGTTTCGCCGTTTGCGGAAGAAGATCTGATGTAGAACAAGTAGCCGAAGCATACATGCTCAAGAGGGAGTCACCCTGAAAATTCAAAGGCAAACTGAATTTCGGCTACCGGGGCATCGAAGTCCGAATGCAGCGAAACTCACCGAGTCAAAGTGTTTCGCCGTGTACGGAAGAAGTCTTATGTAGAACAAGTAGCAGAAGCATATATGCTCAAGAGGGATCACCCGAAATTCAAAGGCAACTGAATTTTGGCAACCGGGGCATCGAAGTCGGAATGCCGCGAAACTCAACGAGTCAAAGCGTTTCGCTGTTTTGAGGAAGGAAGTGTGATGTAGAACAAGTAGCAGAAGCATACATGCTCAAGAGGAATCACCCGAAATTCAAAGGCAACTGAATTTCGGCAACCGGGGCATCGAAGGCGGAATGCCCCAAAAGTCACCGACTCAAAGCCTTTCGCTGTTTTGAGGAAGGAAGTGTGATGTAGAACAAGTAGAAGAAGCATACATGCTCAAGCGGGATCACCCGAAATTCAAAGGCAACTGGATTTCGGCAACCGGGGCATCAAAGTCCGAATGCCGCGAATCTCACCGAGACAAAGCGTTTCGCCGTTTGCGGAAGAAGTCTGATGTAGAACAAGTAGCCGAAGCATACATGCTCAAGAGGGATCACCTGAAATTCAAAGGCAACTGCATTTATGCAACCGGGGCATCGAAGTCGGAATGCCGTGAAACTCACCGAGTCAAAGAGTTTCGCCATTTGTGGAAGAAGTCTGATGTAGAATAAGTAGCCGAAGCATACATGCTCAAGAGGAATCACCCGAAATTCAAAGGCAACTGGATTTCGACAACCAACGCATCGAAGTCGGAATGTCGCGAAACTCACCGAGTCAAAGCGTTTCGCCGTTTGAGGAAGAAGTCTGATGTAGAACAAGTAGCCGAAGCATACATGCTCAAGAGGGATCACCCAAAATTCAAAGGCAACTGGATTTCGGCAACCTGGACATCGAAGACGAAATGCCGCGAAACTCACGGAGTCAAAGCGTTGGGCCGTTTGCGGAAGAAGTCTGATGTAGAACAAGTAGCCAAAGCATACATGCTATAGAGGGATCACCCGAAATTCAAAGGCAACTAGATTTCGACTACCGGGGCATCGAAGTCAGAATGCCGCGAAACTCACCGAGTCAAAGAGTTTCGCCATTTGTGGAAGAAGTCTGATGTAGAATAAGTAGCCGAAGCATACATGCTCAAGAGGAATCACCCGAAATTCAAAGGCAACTGGATTTCGACAACCAAGGCATCGAAGTCGGAATGCCGCGAAACTCACCGAGTCAAAGCGTTTCGCCGTTTGCGGAAGAAGTCTGATGTAGAACAAGTAGCAGAAGCATACATGCTCAAGAGGGATCACCCGAAATTCAAAGGCAACTGAATTTCGGCAACCGGGGCATCGAAGTCGGAATGCCGCGAAACTCACCGAGTCAAAGCGTTTCGCCGTTTGCGGAAGAAGTCTGATGTAGAACAAGTAGCAGAAGCATACATGCTCAAGAGGGATCACCCGAAATTCAAAGGCAACTGAATTTCGGCAACCGGGGCATCGAAGTCGGAATGCCGCGAAACTCACCGAGTCAAAGCGTTTCGCCGTTTGCGGAAGAAGTCTGATGTAGAACAAGTAGCAGAAGCATACATGCTCAAGAGGGATCACCCGAAATTCAAAGGCAACTGAATTTCGGCAACCGGGGCATCGAAGTCGGAATGCCGCGAAACTCACCGAGTCAAAGCGTTTCGCCGTTTGCGGAAGAAGTCTGATGTAGAACAAGTAGCAGAAGCATACATGCTCAAGAGGGATCACCCGAAATTCAAAGGCAACTGAATTTCGGCAACCGGGGCATCGAAGTCGGAATGCCGCGAAACTCACCGAGTCAAAGCGTTTCGCCGTTTGCGGAAGAAGTCTGATGTAGAACAAGTAGCAGAAGCATACATGCTCAAGAGGGATCACCCGAAATTCAAAGGCAACTGAATTTCGGCAACCGGGGCATCGAAGTCGGAATGCCGCGAAACTCACCGAGTCAAAGCGTTTCGCCGTTTGCGGAAGAAGTCTGATGTAGAACAAGTAGCAGAAGCATACATGCTCAAGAGGGATCACCCGAAATTCAAAGGCAACTGAATTTCGGCAACCGGGCATCGAAGTCGGAATGCCGCGAAACTCACCGAGTCAAAGCGTTTCGCCGTTTGCGGAAGAAGTCTGATGTAGAACAAGTAGCAGAAGCATACATGCTCAAGAGGGATCACCCGAAATTCAAAGGCAACTGAATTTCGGCAACCGGGGCATCGAAGTCGGAATGCCGCGAAACTCACCGAGTCAAAGCGTTTCGCCGTTTGCGGAAGAAGTCTGATGTAGAACAAGTAGCAGAAGCATACATGCTCAAGAGGGATCACCCGAAATTCAAAGGCAACTGAATTTCGGCAACCGGGGCATCGAAGTCGGAATGCCGCGAAACTCACCGAGTCAAAGCGTTTCGCCGTTTGCGGAAGAAGTCTGATGTAGAACAAGTAGCAGAAGCATACATGCTCAAGAGGGATCACCCGAAATTCAAAGGCAACTGAATTTCGGCAACCGGGGCATCGAAGTCGGAATGCCGCGAAACTCACCGAGTCAAAGCGTTTCGCCGTTTGCGGAAGAAGTCTGATGTAGAACAAGTAGCAGAAGCATACATGCTCAAGAGGGATCACCCGAAATTCAAAGGCAACTGAATTTCGGCAACCGGGGCATCGAAGTCGGAATGCCGCGAAACTCACCGAGTCAAAGCGTTTCGCCGTTTGCGGAAGAAGTCTGATGTAGAACAAGTAGCAGAAGCATACATGCTCAAGAGGGATCACCCGAAATTCAAAGGCAACTGAATTTCGGCAACCGGGGCATCGAAGTCGGAATGCCGCGAAACTCACCGAGTCAAAGCGTTTCGCCGTTTGCGGAAGAAGTCTGATGTAGAACAAGTAGCAGAAGCATACATGCTCAAGAGGGATCACCCGAAATTCAAAGGCAACTGAATTTCGGCAACCGGGGCATCGAAGTCGGAATGCCGCGAAACTCACCGAGTCAAAGCGTTTCGCCGTTTGCGGAAGAAGTCTGATGTAGAACAAGTAGCAGAAGCATACATGCTCAAGAGGGATCACCCGAAATTCAAAGGCAACTGAATTTCGGCAACCGGGGCATCGAAGTCGGAATGCCGCGAAACTCACCGAGTCAAAGCGTTTCGCCGTTTGCGGAAGAAGTCTGATGTAGAACAAGTAGCAGAAGCATACATGCTCAAGAGGGATCACCCGAAATTCAAAGGCAACTGAATTTCGGCAACCGGGGCATCGAAGTCGGAATGCCGCGAAACTCACCGAGTCAAAGCGTTTCGCCGTTTGCGGAAGAAGTCTGATGTAGAACAAGTAGCAGAAGCATACATGCTCAAGAGGGATCACCCGAAATTCAAAGGCAACTGAATTTCGGCAACCGGGGCATCGAAGTCGGAATGCCGCGAAACTCACCGAGTCAAAGCGTTTCGCCGTTTGCGGAAGAAGTCTGATGTAGAACAAGTAGCAGAAGCATACATGCTCAAGAGGGATCACCCGAAATTCAAAGGCAACTGAATTTCGGCAACCGGGGCATCGAAGTCGGAATGCCGCGAAACTCACCGAGTCAAAGCGTTTCGCCGTTTGCGGAAGAAGTCTGATGTAGAACAAGTAGCAGAAGCATACATGCTCAAGAGGGATCACCCGAAATTCAAAGGCAACTGAATTTCGGCAACCGGGGCATCGAAGTCGGAATGCCGCGAAACTCACCGAGTCAAAGCGTTTCGCCGTTTGCGGAAGAAGTCTGATGTAGAACAAGTAGCAGAAGCATACATGCTCAAGAGGGATCACCCGAAATTCAAAGGCAACTGAATTTCGGCAACCGGGGCATCGAAGTCGGAATGCCGCGAAACTCACCGAGTCAAAGCGTTTCGCCGTTTGCGGAAGAAGTCTGATGTAGAACAAGTAGCAGAAGCATACATGCTCAAGAGGGATCACCCGAAATTCAAAGGCAACTGAATTTCGGCAACCGGGGCATCGAAGTCGGAATGCCGCGAAACTCACCGAGTCAAAGCGTTTCGCCGTTTGCGGAAGAAGTCTGATGTAGAACAAGTAGCAGAAGCATACATGCTCAAGAGGGATCACCCGAAATTCAAAGGCAACTGAATTTCGGCAACCGGGGCATCGAAGTCGGAATGCCGCGAAACTCACCGAGTCAAAGCGTTTCGCCGTTTGCGGAAGAAGTCTGATGTAGAACAAGTAGCAGAAGCATACATGCTCAAGAGGGATCACCCGAAATTCAAAGGCAACTGAATTTCGGCAACCGGGGCATCGAAGTCGGAATGCCGCGAAACTCACCGAGTCAAAGCGTTTCGCCGTTTGCGGAAGAAGTCTGATGTAGAACAAGTAGCAGAAGCATACATGCTCAAGAGGGATCACCCGAAATTCAAAGGCAACTGAATTTCGGCAACCGGGGCATCGAAGTCGGAATGCCGCGAAACTCACCGAGTCAAAGCGTTTCGCCGTTTGCGGAAGAAGTCTGATGTAGAACAAGTAGCAGAAGCATACATGCTCAAGAGGGATCACCCGAAATTCAAAGGCAACTGAATTTCGGCAACCGGGGCATCGAAGTCGGAATGCCGCGAAACTCACCGAGTCAAAGCGTTTCGCCGTTTGCGGAAGAAGTCTGATGTAGAACAAGTAGCAGAAGCATACATGCTCAAGAGGGATCACCCGAAATTCAAAGGCAACTGAATTTCGGCAACCGGGGCATCGAAGTCGGAATGCCGCGAAACTCACCGAGTCAAAGCGTTTCGCCGTTTGCGGAAGAAGTCTGATGTAGAACAAGTAGCAGAAGCATACATGCTCAAGAGGGATCACCCGAAATTCAAAGGCAACTGAATTTCGGCAACCGGGGCATCGAAGTCGGAATGCCGCGAAACTCACCGAGTCAAAGCGTTTCGCCGTTTGCGGAAGAAGTCTGATGTAGAACAAGTAGCAGAAGCATACATGCTCAAGAGGGATCACCCGAAATTCAAAGGCAACTGAATTTCGGCAACCGGGGCATCGAAGTCGGAATGCCGCGAAACTCACCGAGTCAAAGCGTTTCGCCGTTTGCGGAAGAAGTCTGATGTAGAACAAGTAGCAGAAGCATACATGCTCAAGAGGGATCACCCGAAATTCAAAGGCAACTGAATTTCGGCAACCGGGGCATCGAAGTCGGAATGCCGCGAAACTCACCGAGTCAAAGCGTTTCGCCGTTTGCGGAAGAAGTCTGATGTAGAACAAGTAGCAGAAGCATACATGCTCAAGAGGGATCACCCGAAATTCAAAGGCAACTGAATTTCGGCAACCGGGGCATCGAAGTCGGAATGCCGCGAAACTCACCGAGTCAAAGCGTTTCGCCGTTTGCGGAAGAAGTCTGATGTAGAACAAGTAGCAGAAGCATACATGCTCAAGAGGGATCACCCGAAATTCAAAGGCAACTGAATTTCGGCAACCGGGGCATCGAAGTCGGAATGCCGCGAAACTCACCGAGTCAAAGCGTTTCGCCGTTTGCGGAAGAAGTCTGATGTAGAACAAGTAGCAGAAGCATACATGCTCAAGAGGGATCACCCGAAATTCAAAGGCAACTGAATTTCGGCAACCGGGGCATCGAAGTCGGAATGCCGCGAAACTCACCGAGTCAAAGCGTTTCGCCGTTTGCGGAAGAAGTCTGATGTAGAACAAGTAGCAGAAGCATACATGCTCAAGAGGGATCACCCGAAATTCAAAGGCAACTGAATTTCGGCAACCGGGGCATCGAAGTCGGAATGCCGCGAAACTCACCGAGTCAAAGCGTTTCGCCGTTTGCGGAAGAAGTCTGATGTAGAACAAGTAGCAGAAGCATACATGCTCAAGAGGGATCACCCGAAATTCAAAGGCAACTGAATTTCGGCAACCGGGGCATCGAAGTCGGAATGCCGCGAAACTCACCGAGTCAAAGCGTTTCGCCGTTTGCGGAAGAAGTCTGATGTAGAACAAGTAGCAGAAGCATACATGCTCAAGAGGGATCACCCGAAATTCAAAGGCAACTGAATTTCGGCAACCGGGGCATCGAAGTCGGAATGCCGCGAAACTCACCGAGTCAAAGCGTTTCGCCGTTTGCGGAAGAAGTCTGATGTAGAACAAGTAGCAGAAGCATACATGCTCAAGAGGGATCACCCGAAATTCAAAGGCAACTGAATTTCGGCAACCGGGGCATCGAAGTCGGAATGCCGCGAAACTCACCGAGTCAAAGCGTTTCGCCGTTTGCGGAAGAAGTCTGATGTAGAACAAGTAGCAGAAGCATACATGCTCAAGAGGGATCACCCGAAATTCAAAGGCAACTGAATTTCGGCAACCGGGGCATCGAAGTCGGAATGCCGCGAAACTCACCGAGTCAAAGCGTTTCGCCGTTTGCGGAAGAAGTCTGATGTAGAACAAGTAGCAGAAGCATACATGCTCAAGAGGGATCACCCGAAATTCAAAGGCAACTGAATTTCGGCAACCGGGGCATCGAAGTCGGAATGCCGCGAAACTCACCGAGTCAAAGCGTTTCGCCGTTTGCGGAAGAAGTCTGATGTAGAACAAGTAGCAGAAGCATACATGCTCAAGAGGGATCACCCGAAATTCAAAGGCAACTGAATTTCGGCAACCGGGGCATCGAAGTCGGAATGCCGCGAAACTCACCGAGTCAAAGCGTTTCGCCGTTTGCGGAAGAAGTCTGATGTAGAACAAGTAGCAGAAGCATACATGCTCAAGAGGGATCACCCGAAATTCAAAGGCAACTGAATTTCGGCAACCGGGGCATCGAAGTCGGAATGCCGCGAAACTCACCGAGTCAAAGCGTTTCGCCGTTTGCGGAAGAAGTCTGATGTAGAACAAGTAGCAGAAGCATACATGCTCAAGAGGGATCACCCGAAATTCAAAGGCAACTGAATTTCGGCAACCGGGGCATCGAAGTCGGAATGCCGCGAAACTCACCGAGTCAAAGCGTTTCGCCGTTTGCGGAAGAAGTCTGATGTAGAACAAGTAGCAGAAGCATACATGCTCAAGAGGGATCACCCGAAATTCAAAGGCAACTGAATTTCGGCAACCGGGGCATCGAAGTCGGAATGCCGCGAAACTCACCGAGTCAAAGCGTTTCGCCGTTTGCGGAAGAAGTCTGATGTAGAACAAGTAGCAGAAGCATACATGCTCAAGAGGGATCACCCGAAATTCAAAGGCAACTGAATTTCGGCAACCGGGGCATCGAAGTCGGAATGCCGCGAAACTCACCGAGTCAAAGCGTTTCGCCGTTTGCGGAAGAAGTCTGATGTAGAACAAGTAGCAGAAGCATACATGCTCAAGAGGGATCACCCGAAATTCAAAGGCAACTGAATTTCGGCAACCGGGGCATCGAAGTCGGAATGCCGCGAAACTCACCGAGTCAAAGCGTTTCGCCGTTTGCGGAAGAAGTCTGATGTAGAACAAGTAGCAGAAGCATACATGCTCAAGAGGGATCACCCGAAATTCAAAGGCAACTGAATTTCGGCAACCGGGGCATCGAAGTCGGAATGCCGCGAAACTCACCGAGTCAAAGCGTTTCGCCGTTTGCGGAAGAAGTCTGATGTAGAACAAGTAGCAGAAGCATACATGCTCAAGAGGGATCACCCGAAATTCAAAGGCAACTGAATTTCGGCAACCGGGGCATCGAAGTCGGAATGCCGCGAAACTCACCGAGTCAAAGCGTTTCGCCGTTTGCGGAAGAAGTCTGATGTAGAACAAGTAGCAGAAGCATACATGCTCAAGAGGGATCACCCGAAATTCAAAGGCAACTGAATTTCGGCAACCGGGGCATCGAAGTCGGAATGCCGCGAAACTCACCGAGTCAAAGCGTTTCGCCGTTTGCGGAAGAAGTCTGATGTAGAACAAGTAGCAGAAGCATACATGCTCAAGAGGGATCACCCGAAATTCAAAGGCAACTGAATTTCGGCAACCGGGCATCGAAGTCGGAATGCCGCGAAACTCACCGAGTCAAAGCGTTTCGCCGTTTGCGGAAGAAGTCTGATGTAGAACAAGTAGCAGAAGCATACATGCTCAAGAGGGATCACCCGAAATTCAAAGGCAACTGAATTTCGGCAACCGGGGCATCGAAGTCGGAATGCCGCGAAACTCACCGAGTCAAAGCGTTTCGCCGTTTGCGGAAGAAGTCTGATGTAGAACAAGTAGCAGAAGCATACATGCTCAAGAGGGATCACCCGAAATTCAAAGGCAACTGAATTTCGGCAACCGGGGCATCGAAGTCGGAATGCCGCGAAACTCACCGAGTCAAAGCGTTTCGCCGTTTGCGGAAGAAGTCTGATGTAGAACAAGTAGCAGAAGCATACATGCTCAAGAGGGATCACCCGAAATTCAAAGGCAACTGAATTTCGGCAACCGGGGCATCGAAGTCGGAATGCCGCGAAACTCACCGAGTCAAAGCGTTTCGCCGTTTGCGGAAGAAGTCTGATGTAGAACAAGTAGCAGAAGCATACATGCTCAAGAGGGATCACCCGAAATTCAAAGGCAACTGAATTTCGGCAACCGGGGCATCGAAGTCGGAATGCCGCGAAACTCACCGAGTCAAAGCGTTTCGCCGTTTGCGGAAGAAGTCTGATGTAGAACAAGTAGCAGAAGCATACATGCTCAAGAGGGATCACCCGAAATTCAAAGGCAACTGAATTTCGGCAACCGGGGCATCGAAGTCGGAATGCCGCGAAACTCACCGAGTCAAAGCGTTTCGCCGTTTGCGGAAGAAGTCTGATGTAGAACAAGTAGCAGAAGCATACATGCTCAAGAGGGATCACCCGAAATTCAAAGGCAACTGAATTTCGGCAACCGGGGCATCGAAGTCGGAATGCCGCGAAACTCACCGAGTCAAAGCGTTTCGCCGTTTGCGGAAGAAGTCTGATGTAGAACAAGTAGCAGAAGCATACATGCTCAAGAGGGATCACCCGAAATTCAAAGGCAACTGAATTTCGGCAACCGGGGCATCGAAGTCGGAATGCCGCGAAACTCACCGAGTCAAAGCGTTTCGCCGTTTGCGGAAGAAGTCTGATGTAGAACAAGTAGCAGAAGCATACATGCTCAAGAGGGATCACCCGAAATTCAAAGGCAACTGAATTTCGGCAACCGGGCATCGAAGTCGGAATGCCGCGAAACTCACCGAGTCAAAGCGTTTCGCCGTTTGCGGAAGAAGTCTGATGTAGAACAAGTAGCAGAAGCATACATGCTCAAGAGGGATCACCCGAAATTCAAAGGCAACTGAATTTCGGCAACCGGGGCATCGAAGTCGGAATGCCGCGAAACTCACCGAGTCAAAGCGTTTCGCCGTTTGCGGAAGAAGTCTGATGTAGAACAAGTAGCAGAAGCATACATGCTCAAGAGGGATCACCCGAAATTCAAAGGCAACTGAATTTCGGCAACCGGGGCATCGAAGTCGGAATGCCGCGAAACTCACCGAGTCAAAGCGTTTCGCCGTTTGCGGAAGAAGTCTGATGTAGAACAAGTAGCAGAAGCATACATGCTCAAGAGGGATCACCCGAAATTCAAAGGCAACTGAATTTCGGCAACCGGGGCATCGAAGTCGGAATGCCGCGAAACTCACCGAGTCAAAGCGTTTCGCCGTTTGCGGAAGAAGTCTGATGTAGAACAAGTAGCAGAAGCATACATGCTCAAGAGGGATCACCCGAAATTCAAAGGCAACTGAATTTCGGCAACCGGGGCATCGAAGTCGGAATGCCGCGAAACTCACCGAGTCAAAGCGTTTCGCCGTTTGCGGAAGAAGTCTGATGTAGAACAAGTAGCAGAAGCATACATGCTCAAGAGGGATCACCCGAAATTCAAAGGCAACTGAATTTCGGCAACCGGGGCATCGAAGTCGGAATGCCGCGAAACTCACCGAGTCAAAGCGTTTCGCCGTTTGCGGAAGAAGTCTGATGTAGAACAAGTAGCAGAAGCATACATGCTCAAGAGGGATCACCCGAAATTCAAAGGCAACTGAATTTCGGCAACCGGGGCATCGAAGTCGGAATGCCGCGAAACTCACCGAGTCAAAGCGTTTCGCCGTTTGCGGAAGAAGTCTGATGTAGAACAAGTAGCAGAAGCATACATGCTCAAGAGGGATCACCCGAAATTCAAAGGCAACTGAATTTCGGCAACCGGGGCATCGAAGTCGGAATGCCGCGAAACTCACCGAGTCAAAGCGTTTCGCCGTTTGCGGAAGAAGTCTGATGTAGAACAAGTAGCAGAAGCATACATGCTCAAGAGGGATCACCCGAAATTCAAAGGCAACTGAATTTCGGCAACCGGGGCATCGAAGTCGGAATGCCGCGAAACTCACCGAGTCAAAGCGTTTCGCCGTTTGCGGAAGAAGTCTGATGTAGAACAAGTAGCAGAAGCATACATGCTCAAGAGGGATCACCCGAAATTCAAAGGCAACTGAATTTCGGCAACCGGGGCATCGAAGTCGGAATGCCGCGAAACTCACCGAGTCAAAGCGTTTCGCCGTTTGCGGAAGAAGTCTGATGTAGAACAAGTAGCAGAAGCATACATGCTCAAGAGGGATCACCCGAAATTCAAAGGCAACTGAATTTCGGCAACCGGGGCATCGAAGTCGGAATGCCGCGAAACTCACCGAGTCAAAGCGTTTCGCCGTTTGCGGAAGAAGTCTGATGTAGAACAAGTAGCAGAAGCATACATGCTCAAGAGGGATCACCCGAAATTCAAAGGCAACTGAATTTCGGCAACCGGGGCATCGAAGTCGGAATGCCGCGAAACTCACCGAGTCAAAGCGTTTCGCCGTTTGCGGAAGAAGTCTGATGTAGAACAAGTAGCAGAAGCATACATGCTCAAGAGGGATCACCCGAAATTCAAAGGCAACTGAATTTCGGCAACCGGGGCATCGAAGTCGGAATGCCGCGAAACTCACCGAGTCAAAGCGTTTCGCCGTTTGCGGAAGAAGTCTGATGTAGAACAAGTAGCAGAAGCATACATGCTCAAGAGGGATCACCCGAAATTCAAAGGCAACTGAATTTCGGCAACCGGGGCATCGAAGTCGGAATGCCGCGAAACTCACCGAGTCAAAGCGTTTCGCCGTTTGCGGAAGAAGTCTGATGTAGAACAAGTAGCAGAAGCATACATGCTCAAGAGGGATCACCCGAAATTCAAAGGCAACTGAATTTCGGCAACCGGGGCATCGAAGTCGGAATGCCGCGAAACTCACCGAGTCAAAGCGTTTCGCCGTTTGCGGAAGAAGTCTGATGTAGAACAAGTAGCAGAAGCATACATGCTCAAGAGGGATCACCCGAAATTCAAAGGCAACTGAATTTCGGCAACCGGGGCATCGAAGTCGGAATGCCGCGAAACTCACCGAGTCAAAGCGTTTCGCCGTTTGCGGAAGAAGTCTGATGTAGAACAAGTAGCAGAAGCATACATGCTCAAGAGGGATCACCCGAAATTCAAAGGCAACTGAATTTCGGCAACCGGGGCATCGAAGTCGGAATGCCGCGAAACTCACCGAGTCAAAGCGTTTCGCCGTTTGCGGAAGAAGTCTGATGTAGAACAAGTAGCAGAAGCATACATGCTCAAGAGGGATCACCCGAAATTCAAAGGCAACTGAATTTCGGCAACCGGGGCATCGAAGTCGGAATGCCGCGAAACTCACCGAGTCAAAGCGTTTCGCCGTTTGCGGAAGAAGTCTGATGTAGAACAAGTAGCAGAAGCATACATGCTCAAGAGGGATCACCCGAAATTCAAAGGCAACTGAATTTCGGCAACCGGGGCATCGAAGTCGGAATGCCGCGAAACTCACCGAGTCAAAGCGTTTCGCCGTTTGCGGAAGAAGTCTGATGTAGAACAAGTAGCAGAAGCATACATGCTCAAGAGGGATCACCCGAAATTCAAAGGCAACTGAATTTCGGCAACCGGGGCATCGAAGTCGGAATGCCGCGAAACTCACCGAGTCAAAGCGTTTCGCCGTTTGCGGAAGAAGTCTGATGTAGAACAAGTAGCAGAAGCATACATGCTCAAGAGGGATCACCCGAAATTCAAAGGCAACTGAATTTCGGCAACCGGGGCATCGAAGTCGGAATGCCGCGAAACTCACCGAGTCAAAGCGTTTCGCCGTTTGCGGAAGAAGTCTGATGTAGAACAAGTAGCAGAAGCATACATGCTCAAGAGGGATCACCCGAAATTCAAAGGCAACTGAATTTCGGCAACCGGGGCATCGAAGTCGGAATGCCGCGAAACTCACCGAGTCAAAGCGTTTCGCCGTTTGCGGAAGAAGTCTGATGTAGAACAAGTAGCAGAAGCATACATGCTCAAGAGGGATCACCCGAAATTCAAAGGCAACTGAATTTCGGCAACCGGGCATCGAAGTCGGAATGCCGCGAAACTCACCGAGTCAAAGCGTTTCGCCGTTTGCGGAAGAAGTCTGATGTAGAACAAGTAGCAGAAGCATACATGCTCAAGAGGGATCACCCGAAATTCAAAGGCAACTGAATTTCGGCAACCGGGGCATCGAAGTCGGAATGCCGCGAAACTCACCGAGTCAAAGCGTTTCGCCGTTTGCGGAAGAAGTCTGATGTAGAACAAGTAGCAGAAGCATACATGCTCAAGAGGGATCACCCGAAATTCAAAGGCAACTGAATTTCGGCAACCGGGGCATCGAAGTCGGAATGCCGCGAAACTCACCGAGTCAAAGCGTTTCGCCGTTTGCGGAAGAAGTCTGATGTAGAACAAGTAGCAGAAGCATACATGCTCAAGAGGGATCACCCGAAATTCAAAGGCAACTGAATTTCGGCAACCGGGGCATCGAAGTCGGAATGCCGCGAAACTCACCGAGTCAAAGCGTTTCGCCGTTTGCGGAAGAAGTCTGATGTAGAACAAGTAGCAGAAGCATACATGCTCAAGAGGGATCACCCGAAATTCAAAGGCAACTGAATTTCGGCAACCGGGGCATCGAAGTCGGAATGCCGCGAAACTCACCGAGTCAAAGCGTTTCGCCGTTTGCGGAAGAAGTCTGATGTAGAACAAGTAGCAGAAGCATACATGCTCAAGAGGGATCACCCGAAATTCAAAGGCAACTGAATTTCGGCAACCGGGGCATCGAAGTCGGAATGCCGCGAAACTCACCGAGTCAAAGCGTTTCGCCGTTTGCGGAAGAAGTCTGATGTAGAACAAGTAGCAGAAGCATACATGCTCAAGAGGGATCACCCGAAATTCAAAGGCAACTGAATTTCGGCAACCGGGGCATCGAAGTCGGAATGCCGCGAAACTCACCGAGTCAAAGCGTTTCGCCGTTTGCGGAAGAAGTCTGATGTAGAACAAGTAGCAGAAGCATACATGCTCAAGAGGGATCACCCGAAATTCAAAGGCAACTGAATTTCGGCAACCGGGGCATCGAAGTCGGAATGCCGCGAAACTCACCGAGTCAAAGCGTTTCGCCGTTTGCGGAAGAAGTCTGATGTAGAACAAGTAGCAGAAGCATACATGCTCAAGAGGGATCACCCGAAATTCAAAGGCAACTGAATTTCGGCAACCGGGGCATCGAAGTCGGAATGCCGCGAAACTCACCGAGTCAAAGCGTTTCGCCGTTTGCGGAAGAAGTCTGATGTAGAACAAGTAGCAGAAGCATACATGCTCAAGAGGGATCACCCGAAATTCAAAGGCAACTGAATTTCGGCAACCGGGGCATCGAAGTCGGAATGCCGCGAAACTCACCGAGTCAAAGCGTTTCGCCGTTTGCGGAAGAAGTCTGATGTAGAACAAGTAGCAGAAGCATACATGCTCAAGAGGGATCACCCGAAATTCAAAGGCAACTGAATTTCGGCAACCGGGGCATCGAAGTCGGAATGCCGCGAAACTCACCGAGTCAAAGCGTTTCGCCGTTTGCGGAAGAAGTCTGATGTAGAACAAGTAGCAGAAGCATACATGCTCAAGAGGGATCACCCGAAATTCAAAGGCAACTGAATTTCGGCAACCGGGGCATCGAAGTCGGAATGCCGCGAAACTCACCGAGTCAAAGCGTTTCGCCGTTTGCGGAAGAAGTCTGATGTAGAACAAGTAGCAGAAGCATACATGCTCAAGAGGGATCACCCGAAATTCAAAGGCAACTGAATTTCGGCAACCGGGGCATCGAAGTCGGAATGCCGCGAAACTCACCGAGTCAAAGCGTTTCGCCGTTTGCGGAAGAAGTCTGATGTAGAACAAGTAGCAGAAGCATACATGCTCAAGAGGGATCACCCGAAATTCAAAGGCAACTGAATTTCGGCAACCGGGGCATCGAAGTCGGAATGCCGCGAAACTCACCGAGTCAAAGCGTTTCGCCGTTTGCGGAAGAAGTCTGATGTAGAACAAGTAGCAGAAGCATACATGCTCAAGAGGGATCACCCGAAATTCAAAGGCAACTGAATTTCGGCAACCGGGGCATCGAAGTCGGAATGCCGCGAAACTCACCGAGTCAAAGCGTTTCGCCGTTTGCGGAAGAAGTCTGATGTAGAACAAGTAGCAGAAGCATACATGCTCAAGAGGGATCACCCGAAATTCAAAGGCAACTGAATTTCGGCAACCGGGGCATCGAAGTCGGAATGCCGCGAAACTCACCGAGTCAAAGCGTTTCGCCGTTTGCGGAAGAAGTCTGATGTAGAACAAGTAGCAGAAGCATACATGCTCAAGAGGGATCACCCGAAATTCAAAGGCAACTGAATTTCGGCAACCGGGCATCGAAGTCGGAATGCCGCGAAACTCACCGAGTCAAAGCGTTTCGCCGTTTGCGGAAGAAGTCTGATGTAGAACAAGTAGCAGAAGCATACATGCTCAAGAGGGATCACCCGAAATTCAAAGGCAACTGAATTTCGGCAACCGGGGCATCGAAGTCGGAATGCCGCGAAACTCACCGAGTCAAAGCGTTTCGCCGTTTGCGGAAGAAGTCTGATGTAGAACAAGTAGCAGAAGCATACATGCTCAAGAGGGATCACCCGAAATTCAAAGGCAACTGAATTTCGGCAACCGGGGCATCGAAGTCGGAATGCCGCGAAACTCACCGAGTCAAAGCGTTTCGCCGTTTGCGGAAGAAGTCTGATGTAGAACAAGTAGCAGAAGCATACATGCTCAAGAGGGATCACCCGAAATTCAAAGGCAACTGAATTTCGGCAACCGGGCATCGAAGTCGGAATGCCGCGAAACTCACCGAGTCAAAGCGTTTCGCCGTTTGCGGAAGAAGTCTGATGTAGAACAAGTAGCAGAAGCATACATGCTCAAGAGGGATCACCCGAAATTCAAAGGCAACTGAATTTCGGCAACCGGGGCATCGAAGTCGGAATGCCGCGAAACTCACCGAGTCAAAGCGTTTCGCCGTTTGCGGAAGAAGTCTGATGTAGAACAAGTAGCAGAAGCATACATGCTCAAGAGGGATCACCCGAAATTCAAAGGCAACTGAATTTCGGCAACCGGGGCATCGAAGTCGGAATGCCGCGAAACTCACCGAGTCAAAGCGTTTCGCCGTTTGCGGAAGAAGTCTGATGTAGAACAAGTAGCAGAAGCATACATGCTCAAGAGGGATCACCCGAAATTCAAAGGCAACTGAATTTCGGCAACCGGGGCATCGAAGTCGGAATGCCGCGAAACTCACCGAGTCAAAGCGTTTCGCCGTTTGCGGAAGAAGTCTGATGTAGAACAAGTAGCAGAAGCATACATGCTCAAGAGGGATCACCCGAAATTCAAAGGCAACTGAATTTCGGCAACCGGGGCATCGAAGTCGGAATGCCGCGAAACTCACCGAGTCAAAGCGTTTCGCCGTTTGCGGAAGAAGTCTGATGTAGAACAAGTAGCAGAAGCATACATGCTCAAGAGGGATCACCCGAAATTCAAAGGCAACTGAATTTCGGCAACCGGGGCATCGAAGTCGGAATGCCGCGAAACTCACCGAGTCAAAGCGTTTCGCCGTTTGCGGAAGAAGTCTGATGTAGAACAAGTAGCAGAAGCATACATGCTCAAGAGGGATCACCCGAAATTCAAAGGCAACTGAATTTCGGCAACCGGGGCATCGAAGTCGGAATGCCGCGAAACTCACCGAGTCAAAGCGTTTCGCCGTTTGCGGAAGAAGTCTGATGTAGAACAAGTAGCAGAAGCATACATGCTCAAGAGGGATCACCCGAAATTCAAAGGCAACTGAATTTCGGCAACCGGGGCATCGAAGTCGGAATGCCGCGAAACTCACCGAGTCAAAGCGTTTCGCCGTTTGCGGAAGAAGTCTGATGTAGAACAAGTAGCAGAAGCATACATGCTCAAGAGGGATCACCCGAAATTCAAAGGCAACTGAATTTCGGCAACCGGGGCATCGAAGTCGGAATGCCGCGAAACTCACCGAGTCAAAGCGTTTCGCCGTTTGCGGAAGAAGTCTGATGTAGAACAAGTAGCAGAAGCATACATGCTCAAGAGGGATCACCCGAAATTCAAAGGCAACTGAATTTCGGCAACCGGGGCATCGAAGTCGGAATGCCGCGAAACTCACCGAGTCAAAGCGTTTCGCCGTTTGCGGAAGAAGTCTGATGTAGAACAAGTAGCAGAAGCATACATGCTCAAGAGGGATCACCCGAAATTCAAAGGCAACTGAATTTCGGCAACCGGGGCATCGAAGTCGGAATGCCGCGAAACTCACCGAGTCAAAGCGTTTCGCCGTTTGCGGAAGAAGTCTGATGTAGAACAAGTAGCAGAAGCATACATGCTCAAGAGGGATCACCCGAAATTCAAAGGCAACTGAATTTCGGCAACCGGGGCATCGAAGTCGGAATGCCGCGAAACTCACCGAGTCAAAGCGTTTCGCCGTTTGCGGAAGAAGTCTGATGTAGAACAAGTAGCAGAAGCATACATGCTCAAGAGGGATCACCCGAAATTCAAAGGCAACTGAATTTCGGCAACCGGGCATCGAAGTCGGAATGCCGCGAAACTCACCGAGTCAAAGCGTTTCGCCGTTTGCGGAAGAAGTCTGATGTAGAACAAGTAGCAGAAGCATACATGCTCAAGAGGGATCACCCGAAATTCAAAGGCAACTGAATTTCGGCAACCGGGGCATCGAAGTCGGAATGCCGCGAAACTCACCGAGTCAAAGCGTTTCGCCGTTTGCGGAAGAAGTCTGATGTAGAACAAGTAGCAGAAGCATACATGCTCAAGAGGGATCACCCGAAATTCAAAGGCAACTGAATTTCGGCAACCGGGGCATCGAAGTCGGAATGCCGCGAAACTCACCGAGTCAAAGCGTTTCGCCGTTTGCGGAAGAAGTCTGATGTAGAACAAGTAGCAGAAGCATACATGCTCAAGAGGGATCACCCGAAATTCAAAGGCAACTGAATTTCGGCAACCGGGGCATCGAAGTCGGAATGCCGCGAAACTCACCGAGTCAAAGCGTTTCGCCGTTTGCGGAAGAAGTCTGATGTAGAACAAGTAGCAGAAGCATACATGCTCAAGAGGGATCACCCGAAATTCAAAGGCAACTGAATTTCGGCAACCGGGGCATCGAAGTCGGAATGCCGCGAAACTCACCGAGTCAAAGCGTTTCGCCGTTTGCGGAAGAAGTCTGATGTAGAACAAGTAGCAGAAGCATACATGCTCAAGAGGGATCACCCGAAATTCAAAGGCAACTGAATTTCGGCAACCGGGGCATCGAAGTCGGAATGCCGCGAAACTCACCGAGTCAAAGCGTTTCGCCGTTTGCGGAAGAAGTCTGATGTAGAACAAGTAGCAGAAGCATACATGCTCAAGAGGGATCACCCGAAATTCAAAGGCAACTGAATTTCGGCAACCGGGGCATCGAAGTCGGAATGCCGCGAAACTCACCGAGTCAAAGCGTTTCGCCGTTTGCGGAAGAAGTCTGATGTAGAACAAGTAGCAGAAGCATACATGCTCAAGAGGGATCACCCGAAATTCAAAGGCAACTGAATTTCGGCAACCGGGGCATCGAAGTCGGAATGCCGCGAAACTCACCGAGTCAAAGCGTTTCGCCGTTTGCGGAAGAAGTCTGATGTAGAACAAGTAGCAGAAGCATACATGCTCAAGAGGGATCACCCGAAATTCAAAGGCAACTGAATTTCGGCAACCGGGGCATCGAAGTCGGAATGCCGCGAAACTCACCGAGTCAAAGCGTTTCGCCGTTTGCGGAAGAAGTCTGATGTAGAACAAGTAGCAGAAGCATACATGCTCAAGAGGGATCACCCGAAATTCAAAGGCAACTGAATTTCGGCAACCGGGGCATCGAAGTCGGAATGCCGCGAAACTCACCGAGTCAAAGCGTTTCGCCGTTTGCGGAAGAAGTCTGATGTAGAACAAGTAGCAGAAGCATACATGCTCAAGAGGGATCACCCGAAATTCAAAGGCAACTGAATTTCGGCAACCGGGGCATCGAAGTCGGAATGCCGCGAAACTCACCGAGTCAAAGCGTTTCGCCGTTTGCGGAAGAAGTCTGATGTAGAACAAGTAGCAGAAGCATACATGCTCAAGAGGGATCACCCGAAATTCAAAGGCAACTGAATTTCGGCAACCGGGGCATCGAAGTCGGAATGCCGCGAAACTCACCGAGTCAAAGCGTTTCGCCGTTTGCGGAAGAAGTCTGATGTAGAACAAGTAGCAGAAGCATACATGCTCAAGAGGGATCACCCGAAATTCAAAGGCAACTGAATTTCGGCAACCGGGGCATCGAAGTCGGAATGCCGCGAAACTCACCGAGTCAAAGCGTTTCGCCGTTTGCGGAAGAAGTCTGATGTAGAACAAGTAGCAGAAGCATACATGCTCAAGAGGGATCACCCGAAATTCAAAGGCAACTGAATTTCGGCAACCGGGGCATCGAAGTCGGAATGCCGCGAAACTCACCGAGTCAAAGCGTTTCGCCGTTTGCGGAAGAAGTCTGATGTAGAACAAGTAGCAGAAGCATACATGCTCAAGAGGGATCACCCGAAATTCAAAGGCAACTGAATTTCGGCAACCGGGGCATCGAAGTCGGAATGCCGCGAAACTCACCGAGTCAAAGCGTTTCGCCGTTTGCGGAAGAAGTCTGATGTAGAACAAGTAGCAGAAGCATACATGCTCAAGAGGGATCACCCGAAATTCAAAGGCAACTGAATTTCGGCAACCGGGGCATCGAAGTCGGAATGCCGCGAAACTCACCGAGTCAAAGCGTTTCGCCGTTTGCGGAAGAAGTCTGATGTAGAACAAGTAGCAGAAGCATACATGCTCAAGAGGGATCACCCGAAATTCAAAGGCAACTGAATTTCGGCAACCGGGGCATCGAAGTCGGAATGCCGCGAAACTCACCGAGTCAAAGCGTTTCGCCGTTTGCGGAAGAAGTCTGATGTAGAACAAGTAGCAGAAGCATACATGCTCAAGAGGGATCACCCGAAATTCAAAGGCAACTGAATTTCGGCAACCGGGGCATCGAAGTCGGAATGCCGCGAAACTCACCGAGTCAAAGCGTTTCGCCGTTTGCGGAAGAAGTCTGATGTAGAACAAGTAGCAGAAGCATACATGCTCAAGAGGGATCACCCGAAATTCAAAGGCAACTGAATTTCGGCAACCGGGCATCGAAGTCGGAATGCCGCGAAACTCACCGAGTCAAAGCGTTTCGCCGTTTGCGGAAGAAGTCTGATGTAGAACAAGTAGCAGAAGCATACATGCTCAAGAGGGATCACCCGAAATTCAAAGGCAACTGAATTTCGGCAACCGGGGCATCGAAGTCGGAATGCCGCGAAACTCACCGAGTCAAAGCGTTTCGCCGTTTGCGGAAGAAGTCTGATGTAGAACAAGTAGCAGAAGCATACATGCTCAAGAGGGATCACCCGAAATTCAAAGGCAACTGAATTTCGGCAACCGGGGCATCGAAGTCGGAATGCCGCGAAACTCACCGAGTCAAAGCGTTTCGCCGTTTGCGGAAGAAGTCTGATGTAGAACAAGTAGCAGAAGCATACATGCTCAAGAGGGATCACCCGAAATTCAAAGGCAACTGAATTTCGGCAACCGGGGCATCGAAGTCGGAATGCCGCGAAACTCACCGAGTCAAAGCGTTTCGCCGTTTGCGGAAGAAGTCTGATGTAGAACAAGTAGCAGAAGCATACATGCTCAAGAGGGATCACCCGAAATTCAAAGGCAACTGAATTTCGGCAACCGGGGCATCGAAGTCGGAATGCCGCGAAACTCACCGAGTCAAAGCGTTTCGCCGTTTGCGGAAGAAGTCTGATGTAGAACAAGTAGCAGAAGCATACATGCTCAAGAGGGATCACCCGAAATTCAAAGGCAACTGAATTTCGGCAACCGGGGCATCGAAGTCGGAATGCCGCGAAACTCACCGAGTCAAAGCGTTTCGCCGTTTGCGGAAGAAGTCTGATGTAGAACAAGTAGCAGAAGCATACATGCTCAAGAGGGATCACCCGAAATTCAAAGGCAACTGAATTTCGGCAACCGGGGCATCGAAGTCGGAATGCCGCGAAACTCACCGAGTCAAAGCGTTTCGCCGTTTGCGGAAGAAGTCTGATGTAGAACAAGTAGCAGAAGCATACATGCTCAAGAGGGATCACCCGAAATTCAAAGGCAACTGAATTTCGGCAACCGGGGCATCGAAGTCGGAATGCCGCGAAACTCACCGAGTCAAAGCGTTTCGCCGTTTGCGGAAGAAGTCTGATGTAGAACAAGTAGCAGAAGCATACATGCTCAAGAGGGATCACCCGAAATTCAAAGGCAACTGAATTTCGGCAACCGGGGCATCGAAGTCGGAATGCCGCGAAACTCACCGAGTCAAAGCGTTTCGCCGTTTGCGGAAGAAGTCTGATGTAGAACAAGTAGCAGAAGCATACATGCTCAAGAGGGATCACCCGAAATTCAAAGGCAACTGAATTTCGGCAACCGGGGCATCGAAGTCGGAATGCCGCGAAACTCACCGAGTCAAAGCGTTTCGCCGTTTGCGGAAGAAGTCTGATGTAGAACAAGTAGCAGAAGCATACATGCTCAAGAGGGATCACCCGAAATTCAAAGGCAACTGAATTTCGGCAACCGGGGCATCGAAGTCGGAATGCCGCGAAACTCACCGAGTCAAAGCGTTTCGCCGTTTGCGGAAGAAGTCTGATGTAGAACAAGTAGCAGAAGCATACATGCTCAAGAGGGATCACCCGAAATTCAAAGGCAACTGAATTTCGGCAACCGGGGCATCGAAGTCGGAATGCCGCGAAACTCACCGAGTCAAAGCGTTTCGCCGTTTGCGGAAGAAGTCTGATGTAGAACAAGTAGCAGAAGCATACATGCTCAAGAGGGATCACCCGAAATTCAAAGGCAACTGAATTTCGGCAACCGGGGCATCGAAGTCGGAATGCCGCGAAACTCACCGAGTCAAAGCGTTTCGCCGTTTGCGGAAGAAGTCTGATGTAGAACAAGTAGCAGAAGCATACATGCTCAAGAGGGATCACCCGAAATTCAAAGGCAACTGAATTTCGGCAACCGGGGCATCGAAGTCGGAATGCCGCGAAACTCACCGAGTCAAAGCGTTTCGCCGTTTGCGGAAGAAGTCTGATGTAGAACAAGTAGCAGAAGCATACATGCTCAAGAGGGATCACCCGAAATTCAAAGGCAACTGAATTTCGGCAACCGGGGCATCGAAGTCGGAATGCCGCGAAACTCACCGAGTCAAAGCGTTTCGCCGTTTGCGGAAGAAGTCTGATGTAGAACAAGTAGCAGAAGCATACATGCTCAAGAGGGATCACCCGAAATTCAAAGGCAACTGAATTTCGGCAACCGGGGCATCGAAGTCGGAATGCCGCGAAACTCACCGAGTCAAAGCGTTTCGCCGTTTGCGGAAGAAGTCTGATGTAGAACAAGTAGCAGAAGCATACATGCTCAAGAGGGATCACCCGAAATTCAAAGGCAACTGAATTTCGGCAACCGGGGCATCGAAGTCGGAATGCCGCGAAACTCACCGAGTCAAAGCGTTTCGCCGTTTGCGGAAGAAGTCTGATGTAGAACAAGTAGCAGAAGCATACATGCTCAAGAGGGATCACCCGAAATTCAAAGGCAACTGAATTTCGGCAACCGGGGCATCGAAGTCGGAATGCCGCGAAACTCACCGAGTCAAAGCGTTTCGCCGTTTGCGGAAGAAGTCTGATGTAGAACAAGTAGCAGAAGCATACATGCTCAAGAGGGATCACCCGAAATTCAAAGGCAACTGAATTTCGGCAACCGGGGCATCGAAGTCGGAATGCCGCGAAACTCACCGAGTCAAAGCGTTTCGCCGTTTGCGGAAGAAGTCTGATGTAGAACAAGTAGCAGAAGCATACATGCTCAAGAGGGATCACCCGAAATTCAAAGGCAACTGAATTTCGGCAACCGGGGCATCGAAGTCGGAATGCCGCGAAACTCACCGAGTCAAAGCGTTTCGCCGTTTGCGGAAGAAGTCTGATGTAGAACAAGTAGCAGAAGCATACATGCTCAAGAGGGATCACCCGAAATTCAAAGGCAACTGAATTTCGGCAACCGGGGCATCGAAGTCGGAATGCCGCGAAACTCACCGAGTCAAAGCGTTTCGCCGTTTGCGGAAGAAGTCTGATGTAGAACAAGTAGCAGAAGCATACATGCTCAAGAGGGATCACCCGAAATTCAAAGGCAACTGAATTTCGGCAACCGGGGCATCGAAGTCGGAATGCCGCGAAACTCACCGAGTCAAAGCGTTTCGCCGTTTGCGGAAGAAGTCTGATGTAGAACAAGTAGCAGAAGCATACATGCTCAAGAGGGATCACCCGAAATTCAAAGGCAACTGAATTTCGGCAACCGGGGCATCGAAGTCGGAATGCCGCGAAACTCACCGAGTCAAAGCGTTTCGCCGTTTGCGGAAGAAGTCTGATGTAGAACAAGTAGCAGAAGCATACATGCTCAAGAGGGATCACCCGAAATTCAAAGGCAACTGAATTTCGGCAACCGGGGCATCGAAGTCGGAATGCCGCGAAACTCACCGAGTCAAAGCGTTTCGCCGTTTGCGGAAGAAGTCTGATGTAGAACAAGTAGCAGAAGCATACATGCTCAAGAGGGATCACCCGAAATTCAAAGGCAACTGAATTTCGGCAACCGGGGCATCGAAGTCGGAATGCCGCGAAACTCACCGAGTCAAAGCGTTTCGCCGTTTGCGGAAGAAGTCTGATGTAGAACAAGTAGCAGAAGCATACATGCTCAAGAGGGATCACCCGAAATTCAAAGGCAACTGAATTTCGGCAACCGGGGCATCGAAGTCGGAATGCCGCGAAACTCACCGAGTCAAAGCGTTTCGCCGTTTGCGGAAGAAGTCTGATGTAGAACAAGTAGCAGAAGCATACATGCTCAAGAGGGATCACCCGAAATTCAAAGGCAACTGAATTTCGGCAACCGGGGCATCGAAGTCGGAATGCCGCGAAACTCACCGAGTCAAAGCGTTTCGCCGTTTGCGGAAGAAGTCTGATGTAGAACAAGTAGCAGAAGCATACATGCTCAAGAGGGATCACCCGAAATTCAAAGGCAACTGAATTTCGGCAACCGGGGCATCGAAGTCGGAATGCCGCGAAACTCACCGAGTCAAAGCGTTTCGCCGTTTGCGGAAGAAGTCTGATGTAGAACAAGTAGCAGAAGCATACATGCTCAAGAGGGATCACCCGAAATTCAAAGGCAACTGAATTTCGGCAACCGGGGCATCGAAGTCGGAATGCCGCGAAACTCACCGAGTCAAAGCGTTTCGCCGTTTGCGGAAGAAGTCTGATGTAGAACAAGTAGCAGAAGCATACATGCTCAAGAGGGATCACCCGAAATTCAAAGGCAACTGAATTTCGGCAACCGGGGCATCGAAGTCGGAATGCCGCGAAACTCACCGAGTCAAAGCGTTTCGCCGTTTGCGGAAGAAGTCTGATGTAGAACAAGTAGCAGAAGCATACATGCTCAAGAGGGATCACCCGAAATTCAAAGGCAACTGAATTTCGGCAACCGGGGCATCGAAGTCGGAATGCCGCGAAACTCACCGAGTCAAAGCGTTTCGCCGTTTGCGGAAGAAGTCTGATGTAGAACAAGTAGCAGAAGCATACATGCTCAAGAGGGATCACCCGAAATTCAAAGGCAACTGAATTTCGGCAACCGGGGCATCGAAGTCGGAATGCCGCGAAACTCACCGAGTCAAAGCGTTTCGCCGTTTGCGGAAGAAGTCTGATGTAGAACAAGTAGCAGAAGCATACATGCTCAAGAGGGATCACCCGAAATTCAAAGGCAACTGAATTTCGGCAACCGGGGCATCGAAGTCGGAATGCCGCGAAACTCACCGAGTCAAAGCGTTTCGCCGTTTGCGGAAGAAGTCTGATGTAGAACAAGTAGCAGAAGCATACATGCTCAAGAGGGATCACCCGAAATTCAAAGGCAACTGAATTTCGGCAACCGGGGCATCGAAGTCGGAATGCCGCGAAACTCACCGAGTCAAAGCGTTTCGCCGTTTGCGGAAGAAGTCTGATGTAGAACAAGTAGCAGAAGCATACATGCTCAAGAGGGATCACCCGAAATTCAAAGGCAACTGAATTTCGGCAACCGGGGCATCGAAGTCGGAATGCCGCGAAACTCACCGAGTCAAAGCGTTTCGCCGTTTGCGGAAGAAGTCTGATGTAGAACAAGTAGCAGAAGCATACATGCTCAAGAGGGATCACCCGAAATTCAAAGGCAACTGAATTTCGGCAACCGGGGCATCGAAGTCGGAATGCCGCGAAACTCACCGAGTCAAAGCGTTTCGCCGTTTGCGGAAGAAGTCTGATGTAGAACAAGTAGCAGAAGCATACATGCTCAAGAGGGATCACCCGAAATTCAAAGGCAACTGAATTTCGGCAACCGGGGCATCGAAGTCGGAATGCCGCGAAACTCACCGAGTCAAAGCGTTTCGCCGTTTGCGGAAGAAGTCTGATGTAGAACAAGTAGCAGAAGCATACATGCTCAAGAGGGATCACCCGAAATTCAAAGGCAACTGAATTTCGGCAACCGGGGCATCGAAGTCGGAATGCCGCGAAACTCACCGAGTCAAAGCGTTTCGCCGTTTGCGGAAGAAGTCTGATGTAGAACAAGTAGCAGAAGCATACATGCTCAAGAGGGATCACCCGAAATTCAAAGGCAACTGAATTTCGGCAACCGGGGCATCGAAGTCGGAATGCCGCGAAACTCACCGAGTCAAAGCGTTTCGCCGTTTGCGGAAGAAGTCTGATGTAGAACAAGTAGCAGAAGCATACATGCTCAAGAGGGATCACCCGAAATTCAAAGGCAACTGAATTTCGGCAACCGGGGCATCGAAGTCGGAATGCCGCGAAACTCACCGAGTCAAAGCGTTTCGCCGTTTGCGGAAGAAGTCTGATGTAGAACAAGTAGCAGAAGCATACATGCTCAAGAGGGATCACCCGAAATTCAAAGGCAACTGAATTTCGGCAACCGGGGCATCGAAGTCGGAATGCCGCGAAACTCACCGAGTCAAAGCGTTTCGCCGTTTGCGGAAGAAGTCTGATGTAGAACAAGTAGCAGAAGCATACATGCTCAAGAGGGATCACCCGAAATTCAAAGGCAACTGAATTTCGGCAACCGGGGCATCGAAGTCGGAATGCCGCGAAACTCACCGAGTCAAAGCGTTTCGCCGTTTGCGGAAGAAGTCTGATGTAGAACAAGTAGCAGAAGCATACATGCTCAAGAGGGATCACCCGAAATTCAAAGGCAACTGAATTTCGGCAACCGGGGCATCGAAGTCGGAATGCCGCGAAACTCACCGAGTCAAAGCGTTTCGCCGTTTGCGGAAGAAGTCTGATGTAGAACAAGTAGCAGAAGCATACATGCTCAAGAGGGATCACCCGAAATTCAAAGGCAACTGAATTTCGGCAACCGGGGCATCGAAGTCGGAATGCCGCGAAACTCACCGAGTCAAAGCGTTTCGCCGTTTGCGGAAGAAGTCTGATGTAGAACAAGTAGCAGAAGCATACATGCTCAAGAGGGATCACCCGAAATTCAAAGGCAACTGAATTTCGGCAACCGGGGCATCGAAGTCGGAATGCCGCGAAACTCACCGAGTCAAAGCGTTTCGCCGTTTGCGGAAGAAGTCTGATGTAGAACAAGTAGCAGAAGCATACATGCTCAAGAGGGATCACCCGAAATTCAAAGGCAACTGAATTTCGGCAACCGGGGCATCGAAGTCGGAATGCCGCGAAACTCACCGAGTCAAAGCGTTTCGCCGTTTGCGGAAGAAGTCTGATGTAGAACAAGTAGCAGAAGCATACATGCTCAAGAGGGATCACCCGAAATTCAAAGGCAACTGAATTTCGGCAACCGGGGCATCGAAGTCGGAATGCCGCGAAACTCACCGAGTCAAAGCGTTTCGCCGTTTGCGGAAGAAGTCTGATGTAGAACAAGTAGCAGAAGCATACATGCTCAAGAGGGATCACCCGAAATTCAAAGGCAACTGAATTTCGGCAACCGGGGCATCGAAGTCGGAATGCCGCGAAACTCACCGAGTCAAAGCGTTTCGCCGTTTGCGGAAGAAGTCTGATGTAGAACAAGTAGCAGAAGCATACATGCTCAAGAGGGATCACCCGAAATTCAAAGGCAACTGAATTTCGGCAACCGGGGCATCGAAGTCGGAATGCCGCGAAACTCACCGAGTCAAAGCGTTTCGCCGTTTGCGGAAGAAGTCTGATGTAGAACAAGTAGCAGAAGCATACATGCTCAAGAGGGATCACCCGAAATTCAAAGGCAACTGAATTTCGGCAACCGGGGCATCGAAGTCGGAATGCCGCGAAACTCACCGAGTCAAAGCGTTTCGCCGTTTGCGGAAGAAGTCTGATGTAGAACAAGTAGCAGAAGCATACATGCTCAAGAGGGATCACCCGAAATTCAAAGGCAACTGAATTTCGGCAACCGGGGCATCGAAGTCGGAATGCCGCGAAACTCACCGAGTCAAAGCGTTTCGCCGTTTGCGGAAGAAGTCTGATGTAGAACAAGTAGCAGAAGCATACATGCTCAAGAGGGATCACCCGAAATTCAAAGGCAACTGAATTTCGGCAACCGGGGCATCGAAGTCGGAATGCCGCGAAACTCACCGAGTCAAAGCGTTTCGCCGTTTGCGGAAGAAGTCTGATGTAGAACAAGTAGCAGAAGCATACATGCTCAAGAGGGATCACCCGAAATTCAAAGGCAACTGAATTTCGGCAACCGGGGCATCGAAGTCGGAATGCCGCGAAACTCACCGAGTCAAAGCGTTTCGCCGTTTGCGGAAGAAGTCTGATGTAGAACAAGTAGCAGAAGCATACATGCTCAAGAGGGATCACCCGAAATTCAAAGGCAACTGAATTTCGGCAACCGGGGCATCGAAGTCGGAATGCCGCGAAACTCACCGAGTCAAAGCGTTTCGCCGTTTGCGGAAGAAGTCTGATGTAGAACAAGTAGCAGAAGCATACATGCTCAAGAGGGATCACCCGAAATTCAAAGGCAACTGAATTTCGGCAACCGGGGCATCGAAGTCGGAATGCCGCGAAACTCACCGAGTCAAAGCGTTTCGCCGTTTGCGGAAGAAGTCTGATGTAGAACAAGTAGCAGAAGCATACATGCTCAAGAGGGATCACCCGAAATTCAAAGGCAACTGAATTTCGGCAACCGGGGCATCGAAGTCGGAATGCCGCGAAACTCACCGAGTCAAAGCGTTTCGCCGTTTGCGGAAGAAGTCTGATGTAGAACAAGTAGCAGAAGCATACATGCTCAAGAGGGATCACCCGAAATTCAAAGGCAACTGAATTTCGGCAACCGGGGCATCGAAGTCGGAATGCCGCGAAACTCACCGAGTCAAAGCGTTTCGCCGTTTGCGGAAGAAGTCTGATGTAGAACAAGTAGCAGAAGCATACATGCTCAAGAGGGATCACCCGAAATTCAAAGGCAACTGAATTTCGGCAACCGGGGCATCGAAGTCGGAATGCCGCGAAACTCACCGAGTCAAAGCGTTTCGCCGTTTGCGGAAGAAGTCTGATGTAGAACAAGTAGCAGAAGCATACATGCTCAAGAGGGATCACCCGAAATTCAAAGGCAACTGAATTTCGGCAACCGGGGCATCGAAGTCGGAATGCCGCGAAACTCACCGAGTCAAAGCGTTTCGCCGTTTGCGGAAGAAGTCTGATGTAGAACAAGTAGCAGAAGCATACATGCTCAAGAGGGATCACCCGAAATTCAAAGGCAACTGAATTTCGGCAACCGGGGCATCGAAGTCGGAATGCCGCGAAACTCACCGAGTCAAAGCGTTTCGCCGTTTGCGGAAGAAGTCTGATGTAGAACAAGTAGCAGAAGCATACATGCTCAAGAGGGATCACCCGAAATTCAAAGGCAACTGAATTTCGGCAACCGGGGCATCGAAGTCGGAATGCCGCGAAACTCACCGAGTCAAAGCGTTTCGCCGTTTGCGGAAGAAGTCTGATGTAGAACAAGTAGCAGAAGCATACATGCTCAAGAGGGATCACCCGAAATTCAAAGGCAACTGAATTTCGGCAACCGGGGCATCGAAGTCGGAATGCCGCGAAACTCACCGAGTCAAAGCGTTTCGCCGTTTGCGGAAGAAGTCTGATGTAGAACAAGTAGCAGAAGCATACATGCTCAAGAGGGATCACCCGAAATTCAAAGGCAACTGAATTTCGGCAACCGGGGCATCGAAGTCGGAATGCCGCGAAACTCACCGAGTCAAAGCGTTTCGCCGTTTGCGGAAGAAGTCTGATGTAGAACAAGTAGCAGAAGCATACATGCTCAAGAGGGATCACCCGAAATTCAAAGGCAACTGAATTTCGGCAACCGGGGCATCGAAGTCGGAATGCCGCGAAACTCACCGAGTCAAAGCGTTTCGCCGTTTGCGGAAGAAGTCTGATGTAGAACAAGTAGCAGAAGCATACATGCTCAAGAGGGATCACCCGAAATTCAAAGGCAACTGAATTTCGGCAACCGGGGCATCGAAGTCGGAATGCCGCGAAACTCACCGAGTCAAAGCGTTTCGCCGTTTGCGGAAGAAGTCTGATGTAGAACAAGTAGCAGAAGCATACATGCTCAAGAGGGATCACCCGAAATTCAAAGGCAACTGAATTTCGGCAACCGGGCATCGAAGTCGGAATGCCGCGAAACTCACCGAGTCAAAGCGTTTCGCCGTTTGCGGAAGAAGTCTGATGTAGAACAAGTAGCAGAAGCATACATGCTCAAGAGGGATCACCCGAAATTCAAAGGCAACTGAATTTCGGCAACCGGGGCATCGAAGTCGGAATGCCGCGAAACTCACCGAGTCAAAGCGTTTCGCCGTTTGCGGAAGAAGTCTGATGTAGAACAAGTAGCAGAAGCATACATGCTCAAGAGGGATCACCCGAAATTCAAAGGCAACTGAATTTCGGCAACCGGGGCATCGAAGTCGGAATGCCGCGAAACTCACCGAGTCAAAGCGTTTCGCCGTTTGCGGAAGAAGTCTGATGTAGAACAAGTAGCAGAAGCATACATGCTCAAGAGGGATCACCCGAAATTCAAAGGCAACTGAATTTCGGCAACCGGGGCATCGAAGTCGGAATGCCGCGAAACTCACCGAGTCAAAGCGTTTCGCCGTTTGCGGAAGAAGTCTGATGTAGAACAAGTAGCAGAAGCATACATGCTCAAGAGGGATCACCCGAAATTCAAAGGCAACTGAATTTCGGCAACCGGGGCATCGAAGTCGGAATGCCGCGAAACTCACCGAGTCAAAGCGTTTCGCCGTTTGCGGAAGAAGTCTGATGTAGAACAAGTAGCAGAAGCATACATGCTCAAGAGGGATCACCCGAAATTCAAAGGCAACTGAATTTCGGCAACCGGGGCATCGAAGTCGGAATGCCGCGAAACTCACCGAGTCAAAGCGTTTCGCCGTTTGCGGAAGAAGTCTGATGTAGAACAAGTAGCAGAAGCATACATGCTCAAGAGGGATCACCCGAAATTCAAAGGCAACTGAATTTCGGCAACCGGGGCATCGAAGTCGGAATGCCGCGAAACTCACCGAGTCAAAGCGTTTCGCCGTTTGCGGAAGAAGTCTGATGTAGAACAAGTAGCAGAAGCATACATGCTCAAGAGGGATCACCCGAAATTCAAAGGCAACTGAATTTCGGCAACCGGGGCATCGAAGTCGGAATGCCGCGAAACTCACCGAGTCAAAGCGTTTCGCCGTTTGCGGAAGAAGTCTGATGTAGAACAAGTAGCAGAAGCATACATGCTCAAGAGGGATCACCCGAAATTCAAAGGCAACTGAATTTCGGCAACCGGGGCATCGAAGTCGGAATGCCGCGAAACTCACCGAGTCAAAGCGTTTCGCCGTTTGCGGAAGAAGTCTGATGTAGAACAAGTAGCAGAAGCATACATGCTCAAGAGGGATCACCCGAAATTCAAAGGCAACTGAATTTCGGCAACCGGGGCATCGAAGTCGGAATGCCGCGAAACTCACCGAGTCAAAGCGTTTCGCCGTTTGCGGAAGAAGTCTGATGTAGAACAAGTAGCAGAAGCATACATGCTCAAGAGGGATCACCCGAAATTCAAAGGCAACTGAATTTCGGCAACCGGGGCATCGAAGTCGGAATGCCGCGAAACTCACCGAGTCAAAGCGTTTCGCCGTTTGCGGAAGAAGTCTGATGTAGAACAAGTAGCAGAAGCATACATGCTCAAGAGGGATCACCCGAAATTCAAAGGCAACTGAATTTCGGCAACCGGGGCATCGAAGTCGGAATGCCGCGAAACTCACCGAGTCAAAGCGTTTCGCCGTTTGCGGAAGAAGTCTGATGTAGAACAAGTAGCAGAAGCATACATGCTCAAGAGGGATCACCCGAAATTCAAAGGCAACTGAATTTCGGCAACCGGGGCATCGAAGTCGGAATGCCGCGAAACTCACCGAGTCAAAGCGTTTCGCCGTTTGCGGAAGAAGTCTGATGTAGAACAAGTAGCAGAAGCATACATGCTCAAGAGGGATCACCCGAAATTCAAAGGCAACTGAATTTCGGCAACCGGGGCATCGAAGTCGGAATGCCGCGAAACTCACCGAGTCAAAGCGTTTCGCCGTTTGCGGAAGAAGTCTGATGTAGAACAAGTAGCAGAAGCATACATGCTCAAGAGGGATCACCCGAAATTCAAAGGCAACTGAATTTCGGCAACCGGGGCATCGAAGTCGGAATGCCGCGAAACTCACCGAGTCAAAGCGTTTCGCCGTTTGCGGAAGAAGTCTGATGTAGAACAAGTAGCAGAAGCATACATGCTCAAGAGGGATCACCCGAAATTCAAAGGCAACTGAATTTCGGCAACCGGGGCATCGAAGTCGGAATGCCGCGAAACTCACCGAGTCAAAGCGTTTCGCCGTTTGCGGAAGAAGTCTGATGTAGAACAAGTAGCAGAAGCATACATGCTCAAGAGGGATCACCCGAAATTCAAAGGCAACTGAATTTCGGCAACCGGGGCATCGAAGTCGGAATGCCGCGAAACTCACCGAGTCAAAGCGTTTCGCCGTTTGCGGAAGAAGTCTGATGTAGAACAAGTAGCAGAAGCATACATGCTCAAGAGGGATCACCCGAAATTCAAAGGCAACTGAATTTCGGCAACCGGGGCATCGAAGTCGGAATGCCGCGAAACTCACCGAGTCAAAGCGTTTCGCCGTTTGCGGAAGAAGTCTGATGTAGAACAAGTAGCAGAAGCATACATGCTCAAGAGGGATCACCCGAAATTCAAAGGCAACTGAATTTCGGCAACCGGGCATCGAAGTCGGAATGCCGCGAAACTCACCGAGTCAAAGCGTTTCGCCGTTTGCGGAAGAAGTCTGATGTAGAACAAGTAGCAGAAGCATACATGCTCAAGAGGGATCACCCGAAATTCAAAGGCAACTGAATTTCGGCAACCGGGGCATCGAAGTCGGAATGCCGCGAAACTCACCGAGTCAAAGCGTTTCGCCGTTTGCGGAAGAAGTCTGATGTAGAACAAGTAGCAGAAGCATACATGCTCAAGAGGGATCACCCGAAATTCAAAGGCAACTGAATTTCGGCAACCGGGGCATCGAAGTCGGAATGCCGCGAAACTCACCGAGTCAAAGCGTTTCGCCGTTTGCGGAAGAAGTCTGATGTAGAACAAGTAGCAGAAGCATACATGCTCAAGAGGGATCACCCGAAATTCAAAGGCAACTGAATTTCGGCAACCGGGGCATCGAAGTCGGAATGCCGCGAAACTCACCGAGTCAAAGCGTTTCGCCGTTTGCGGAAGAAGTCTGATGTAGAACAAGTAGCAGAAGCATACATGCTCAAGAGGGATCACCCGAAATTCAAAGGCAACTGAATTTCGGCAACCGGGGCATCGAAGTCGGAATGCCGCGAAACTCACCGAGTCAAAGCGTTTCGCCGTTTGCGGAAGAAGTCTGATGTAGAACAAGTAGCAGAAGCATACATGCTCAAGAGGGATCACCCGAAATTCAAAGGCAACTGAATTTCGGCAACCGGGGCATCGAAGTCGGAATGCCGCGAAACTCACCGAGTCAAAGCGTTTCGCCGTTTGCGGAAGAAGTCTGATGTAGAACAAGTAGCAGAAGCATACATGCTCAAGAGGGATCACCCGAAATTCAAAGGCAACTGAATTTCGGCAACCGGGGCATCGAAGTCGGAATGCCGCGAAACTCACCGAGTCAAAGCGTTTCGCCGTTTGCGGAAGAAGTCTGATGTAGAACAAGTAGCAGAAGCATACATGCTCAAGAGGGATCACCCGAAATTCAAAGGCAACTGAATTTCGGCAACCGGGGCATCGAAGTCGGAATGCCGCGAAACTCACCGAGTCAAAGCGTTTCGCCGTTTGCGGAAGAAGTCTGATGTAGAACAAGTAGCAGAAGCATACATGCTCAAGAGGGATCACCCGAAATTCAAAGGCAACTGAATTTCGGCAACCGGGCATCGAAGTCGGAATGCCGCGAAACTCACCGAGTCAAAGCGTTTCGCCGTTTGCGGAAGAAGTCTGATGTAGAACAAGTAGCAGAAGCATACATGCTCAAGAGGGATCACCCGAAATTCAAAGGCAACTGAATTTCGGCAACCGGGGCATCGAAGTCGGAATGCCGCGAAACTCACCGAGTCAAAGCGTTTCGCCGTTTGCGGAAGAAGTCTGATGTAGAACAAGTAGCAGAAGCATACATGCTCAAGAGGGATCACCCGAAATTCAAAGGCAACTGAATTTCGGCAACCGGGCATCGAAGTCGGAATGCCGCGAAACTCACCGAGTCAAAGCGTTTCGCCGTTTGCGGAAGAAGTCTGATGTAGAACAAGTAGCAGAAGCATACATGCTCAAGAGGGATCACCCGAAATTCAAAGGCAACTGAATTTCGGCAACCGGGGCATCGAAGTCGGAATGCCGCGAAACTCACCGAGTCAAAGCGTTTCGCCGTTTGCGGAAGAAGTCTGATGTAGAACAAGTAGCAGAAGCATACATGCTCAAGAGGGATCACCCGAAATTCAAAGGCAACTGAATTTCGGCAACCGGGGCATCGAAGTCGGAATGCCGCGAAACTCACCGAGTCAAAGCGTTTCGCCGTTTGCGGAAGAAGTCTGATGTAGAACAAGTAGCAGAAGCATACATGCTCAAGAGGGATCACCCGAAATTCAAAGGCAACTGAATTTCGGCAACCGGGGCATCGAAGTCGGAATGCCGCGAAACTCACCGAGTCAAAGCGTTTCGCCGTTTGCGGAAGAAGTCTGATGTAGAACAAGTAGCAGAAGCATACATGCTCAAGAGGGATCACCCGAAATTCAAAGGCAACTGAATTTCGGCAACCGGGGCATCGAAGTCGGAATGCCGCGAAACTCACCGAGTCAAAGCGTTTCGCCGTTTGCGGAAGAAGTCTGATGTAGAACAAGTAGCAGAAGCATACATGCTCAAGAGGGATCACCCGAAATTCAAAGGCAACTGAATTTCGGCAACCGGGGCATCGAAGTCGGAATGCCGCGAAACTCACCGAGTCAAAGCGTTTCGCCGTTTGCGGAAGAAGTCTGATGTAGAACAAGTAGCAGAAGCATACATGCTCAAGAGGGATCACCCGAAATTCAAAGGCAACTGAATTTCGGCAACCGGGGCATCGAAGTCGGAATGCCGCGAAACTCACCGAGTCAAAGCGTTTCGCCGTTTGCGGAAGAAGTCTGATGTAGAACAAGTAGCAGAAGCATACATGCTCAAGAGGGATCACCCGAAATTCAAAGGCAACTGAATTTCGGCAACCGGGGCATCGAAGTCGGAATGCCGCGAAACTCACCGAGTCAAAGCGTTTCGCCGTTTGCGGAAGAAGTCTGATGTAGAACAAGTAGCAGAAGCATACATGCTCAAGAGGGATCACCCGAAATTCAAAGGCAACTGAATTTCGGCAACCGGGGCATCGAAGTCGGAATGCCGCGAAACTCACCGAGTCAAAGCGTTTCGCCGTTTGCGGAAGAAGTCTGATGTAGAACAAGTAGCAGAAGCATACATGCTCAAGAGGGATCACCCGAAATTCAAAGGCAACTGAATTTCGGCAACCGGGCATCGAAGTCGGAATGCCGCGAAACTCACCGAGTCAAAGCGTTTCGCCGTTTGCGGAAGAAGTCTGATGTAGAACAAGTAGCAGAAGCATACATGCTCAAGAGGGATCACCCGAAATTCAAAGGCAACTGAATTTCGGCAACCGGGGCATCGAAGTCGGAATGCCGCGAAACTCACCGAGTCAAAGCGTTTCGCCGTTTGCGGAAGAAGTCTGATGTAGAACAAGTAGCAGAAGCATACATGCTCAAGAGGGATCACCCGAAATTCAAAGGCAACTGAATTTCGGCAACCGGGGCATCGAAGTCGGAATGCCGCGAAACTCACCGAGTCAAAGCGTTTCGCCGTTTGCGGAAGAAGTCTGATGTAGAACAAGTAGCAGAAGCATACATGCTCAAGAGGGATCACCCGAAATTCAAAGGCAACTGAATTTCGGCAACCGGGGCATCGAAGTCGGAATGCCGCGAAACTCACCGAGTCAAAGCGTTTCGCCGTTTGCGGAAGAAGTCTGATGTAGAACAAGTAGCAGAAGCATACATGCTCAAGAGGGATCACCCGAAATTCAAAGGCAACTGAATTTCGGCAACCGGGGCATCGAAGTCGGAATGCCGCGAAACTCACCGAGTCAAAGCGTTTCGCCGTTTGCGGAAGAAGTCTGATGTAGAACAAGTAGCAGAAGCATACATGCTCAAGAGGGATCACCCGAAATTCAAAGGCAACTGAATTTCGGCAACCGGGGCATCGAAGTCGGAATGCCGCGAAACTCACCGAGTCAAAGCGTTTCGCCGTTTGCGGAAGAAGTCTGATGTAGAACAAGTAGCAGAAGCATACATGCTCAAGAGGGATCACCCGAAATTCAAAGGCAACTGAATTTCGGCAACCGGGGCATCGAAGTCGGAATGCCGCGAAACTCACCGAGTCAAAGCGTTTCGCCGTTTGCGGAAGAAGTCTGATGTAGAACAAGTAGCAGAAGCATACATGCTCAAGAGGGATCACCCGAAATTCAAAGGCAACTGAATTTCGGCAACCGGGGCATCGAAGTCGGAATGCCGCGAAACTCACCGAGTCAAAGCGTTTCGCCGTTTGCGGAAGAAGTCTGATGTAGAACAAGTAGCAGAAGCATACATGCTCAAGAGGGATCACCCGAAATTCAAAGGCAACTGAATTTCGGCAACCGGGGCATCGAAGTCGGAATGCCGCGAAACTCACCGAGTCAAAGCGTTTCGCCGTTTGCGGAAGAAGTCTGATGTAGAACAAGTAGCAGAAGCATACATGCTCAAGAGGGATCACCCGAAATTCAAAGGCAACTGAATTTCGGCAACCGGGGCATCGAAGTCGGAATGCCGCGAAACTCACCGAGTCAAAGCGTTTCGCCGTTTGCGGAAGAAGTCTGATGTAGAACAAGTAGCAGAAGCATACATGCTCAAGAGGGATCACCCGAAATTCAAAGGCAACTGAATTTCGGCAACCGGGGCATCGAAGTCGGAATGCCGCGAAACTCACCGAGTCAAAGCGTTTCGCCGTTTGCGGAAGAAGTCTGATGTAGAACAAGTAGCAGAAGCATACATGCTCAAGAGGGATCACCCGAAATTCAAAGGCAACTGAATTTCGGCAACCGGGGCATCGAAGTCGGAATGCCGCGAAACTCACCGAGTCAAAGCGTTTCGCCGTTTGCGGAAGAAGTCTGATGTAGAACAAGTAGCAGAAGCATACATGCTCAAGAGGGATCACCCGAAATTCAAAGGCAACTGAATTTCGGCAACCGGGGCATCGAAGTCGGAATGCCGCGAAACTCACCGAGTCAAAGCGTTTCGCCGTTTGCGGAAGAAGTCTGATGTAGAACAAGTAGCAGAAGCATACATGCTCAAGAGGGATCACCCGAAATTCAAAGGCAACTGAATTTCGGCAACCGGGGCATCGAAGTCGGAATGCCGCGAAACTCACCGAGTCAAAGCGTTTCGCCGTTTGCGGAAGAAGTCTGATGTAGAACAAGTAGCAGAAGCATACATGCTCAAGAGGGATCACCCGAAATTCAAAGGCAACTGAATTTCGGCAACCGGGGCATCGAAGTCGGAATGCCGCGAAACTCACCGAGTCAAAGCGTTTCGCCGTTTGCGGAAGAAGTCTGATGTAGAACAAGTAGCAGAAGCATACATGCTCAAGAGGGATCACCCGAAATTCAAAGGCAACTGAATTTCGGCAACCGGGGCATCGAAGTCGGAATGCCGCGAAACTCACCGAGTCAAAGCGTTTCGCCGTTTGCGGAAGAAGTCTGATGTAGAACAAGTAGCAGAAGCATACATGCTCAAGAGGGATCACCCGAAATTCAAAGGCAACTGAATTTCGGCAACCGGGGCATCGAAGTCGGAATGCCGCGAAACTCACCGAGTCAAAGCGTTTCGCCGTTTGCGGAAGAAGTCTGATGTAGAACAAGTAGCAGAAGCATACATGCTCAAGAGGGATCACCCGAAATTCAAAGGCAACTGAATTTCGGCAACCGGGGCATCGAAGTCGGAATGCCGCGAAACTCACCGAGTCAAAGCGTTTCGCCGTTTGCGGAAGAAGTCTGATGTAGAACAAGTAGCAGAAGCATACATGCTCAAGAGGGATCACCCGAAATTCAAAGGCAACTGAATTTCGGCAACCGGGGCATCGAAGTCGGAATGCCGCGAAACTCACCGAGTCAAAGCGTTTCGCCGTTTGCGGAAGAAGTCTGATGTAGAACAAGTAGCAGAAGCATACATGCTCAAGAGGGATCACCCGAAATTCAAAGGCAACTGAATTTCGGCAACCGGGGCATCGAAGTCGGAATGCCGCGAAACTCACCGAGTCAAAGCGTTTCGCCGTTTGCGGAAGAAGTCTGATGTAGAACAAGTAGCAGAAGCATACATGCTCAAGAGGGATCACCCGAAATTCAAAGGCAACTGAATTTCGGCAACCGGGGCATCGAAGTCGGAATGCCGCGAAACTCACCGAGTCAAAGCGTTTCGCCGTTTGCGGAAGAAGTCTGATGTAGAACAAGTAGCAGAAGCATACATGCTCAAGAGGGATCACCCGAAATTCAAAGGCAACTGAATTTCGGCAACCGGGGCATCGAAGTCGGAATGCCGCGAAACTCACCGAGTCAAAGCGTTTCGCCGTTTGCGGAAGAAGTCTGATGTAGAACAAGTAGCAGAAGCATACATGCTCAAGAGGGATCACCCGAAATTCAAAGGCAACTGAATTTCGGCAACCGGGGCATCGAAGTCGGAATGCCGCGAAACTCACCGAGTCAAAGCGTTTCGCCGTTTGCGGAAGAAGTCTGATGTAGAACAAGTAGCAGAAGCATACATGCTCAAGAGGGATCACCCGAAATTCAAAGGCAACTGAATTTCGGCAACCGGGGCATCGAAGTCGGAATGCCGCGAAACTCACCGAGTCAAAGCGTTTCGCCGTTTGCGGAAGAAGTCTGATGTAGAACAAGTAGCAGAAGCATACATGCTCAAGAGGGATCACCCGAAATTCAAAGGCAACTGAATTTCGGCAACCGGGGCATCGAAGTCGGAATGCCGCGAAACTCACCGAGTCAAAGCGTTTCGCCGTTTGCGGAAGAAGTCTGATGTAGAACAAGTAGCAGAAGCATACATGCTCAAGAGGGATCACCCGAAATTCAAAGGCAACTGAATTTCGGCAACCGGGGCATCGAAGTCGGAATGCCGCGAAACTCACCGAGTCAAAGCGTTTCGCCGTTTGCGGAAGAAGTCTGATGTAGAACAAGTAGCAGAAGCATACATGCTCAAGAGGGATCACCCGAAATTCAAAGGCAACTGAATTTCGGCAACCGGGGCATCGAAGTCGGAATGCCGCGAAACTCACCGAGTCAAAGCGTTTCGCCGTTTGCGGAAGAAGTCTGATGTAGAACAAGTAGCAGAAGCATACATGCTCAAGAGGGATCACCCGAAATTCAAAGGCAACTGAATTTCGGCAACCGGGGCATCGAAGTCGGAATGCCGCGAAACTCACCGAGTCAAAGCGTTTCGCCGTTTGCGGAAGAAGTCTGATGTAGAACAAGTAGCAGAAGCATACATGCTCAAGAGGGATCACCCGAAATTCAAAGGCAACTGAATTTCGGCAACCGGGGCATCGAAGTCGGAATGCCGCGAAACTCACCGAGTCAAAGCGTTTCGCCGTTTGCGGAAGAAGTCTGATGTAGAACAAGTAGCAGAAGCATACATGCTCAAGAGGGATCACCCGAAATTCAAAGGCAACTGAATTTCGGCAACCGGGGCATCGAAGTCGGAATGCCGCGAAACTCACCGAGTCAAAGCGTTTCGCCGTTTGCGGAAGAAGTCTGATGTAGAACAAGTAGCAGAAGCATACATGCTCAAGAGGGATCACCCGAAATTCAAAGGCAACTGAATTTCGGCAACCGGGGCATCGAAGTCGGAATGCCGCGAAACTCACCGAGTCAAAGCGTTTCGCCGTTTGCGGAAGAAGTCTGATGTAGAACAAGTAGCAGAAGCATACATGCTCAAGAGGGATCACCCGAAATTCAAAGGCAACTGAATTTCGGCAACCGGGGCATCGAAGTCGGAATGCCGCGAAACTCACCGAGTCAAAGCGTTTCGCCGTTTGCGGAAGAAGTCTGATGTAGAACAAGTAGCAGAAGCATACATGCTCAAGAGGGATCACCCGAAATTCAAAGGCAACTGAATTTCGGCAACCGGGGCATCGAAGTCGGAATGCCGCGAAACTCACCGAGTCAAAGCGTTTCGCCGTTTGCGGAAGAAGTCTGATGTAGAACAAGTAGCAGAAGCATACATGCTCAAGAGGGATCACCCGAAATTCAAAGGCAACTGAATTTCGGCAACCGGGGCATCGAAGTCGGAATGCCGCGAAACTCACCGAGTCAAAGCGTTTCGCCGTTTGCGGAAGAAGTCTGATGTAGAACAAGTAGCAGAAGCATACATGCTCAAGAGGGATCACCCGAAATTCAAAGGCAACTGAATTTCGGCAACCGGGGCATCGAAGTCGGAATGCCGCGAAACTCACCGAGTCAAAGCGTTTCGCCGTTTGCGGAAGAAGTCTGATGTAGAACAAGTAGCAGAAGCATACATGCTCAAGAGGGATCACCCGAAATTCAAAGGCAACTGAATTTCGGCAACCGGGGCATCGAAGTCGGAATGCCGCGAAACTCACCGAGTCAAAGCGTTTCGCCGTTTGCGGAAGAAGTCTGATGTAGAACAAGTAGCAGAAGCATACATGCTCAAGAGGGATCACCCGAAATTCAAAGGCAACTGAATTTCGGCAACCGGGCATCGAAGTCGGAATGCCGCGAAACTCACCGAGTCAAAGCGTTTCGCCGTTTGCGGAAGAAGTCTGATGTAGAACAAGTAGCAGAAGCATACATGCTCAAGAGGGATCACCCGAAATTCAAAGGCAACTGAATTTCGGCAACCGGGGCATCGAAGTCGGAATGCCGCGAAACTCACCGAGTCAAAGCGTTTCGCCGTTTGCGGAAGAAGTCTGATGTAGAACAAGTAGCAGAAGCATACATGCTCAAGAGGGATCACCCGAAATTCAAAGGCAACTGAATTTCGGCAACCGGGGCATCGAAGTCGGAATGCCGCGAAACTCACCGAGTCAAAGCGTTTCGCCGTTTGCGGAAGAAGTCTGATGTAGAACAAGTAGCAGAAGCATACATGCTCAAGAGGGATCACCCGAAATTCAAAGGCAACTGAATTTCGGCAACCGGGGCATCGAAGTCGGAATGCCGCGAAACTCACCGAGTCAAAGCGTTTCGCCGTTTGCGGAAGAAGTCTGATGTAGAACAAGTAGCAGAAGCATACATGCTCAAGAGGGATCACCCGAAATTCAAAGGCAACTGAATTTCGGCAACCGGGGCATCGAAGTCGGAATGCCGCGAAACTCACCGAGTCAAAGCGTTTCGCCGTTTGCGGAAGAAGTCTGATGTAGAACAAGTAGCAGAAGCATACATGCTCAAGAGGGATCACCCGAAATTCAAAGGCAACTGAATTTCGGCAACCGGGGCATCGAAGTCGGAATGCCGCGAAACTCACCGAGTCAAAGCGTTTCGCCGTTTGCGGAAGAAGTCTGATGTAGAACAAGTAGCAGAAGCATACATGCTCAAGAGGGATCACCCGAAATTCAAAGGCAACTGAATTTCGGCAACCGGGGCATCGAAGTCGGAATGCCGCGAAACTCACCGAGTCAAAGCGTTTCGCCGTTTGCGGAAGAAGTCTGATGTAGAACAAGTAGCAGAAGCATACATGCTCAAGAGGGATCACCCGAAATTCAAAGGCAACTGAATTTCGGCAACCGGGGCATCGAAGTCGGAATGCCGCGAAACTCACCGAGTCAAAGCGTTTCGCCGTTTGCGGAAGAAGTCTGATGTAGAACAAGTAGCAGAAGCATACATGCTCAAGAGGGATCACCCGAAATTCAAAGGCAACTGAATTTCGGCAACCGGGGCATCGAAGTCGGAATGCCGCGAAACTCACCGAGTCAAAGCGTTTCGCCGTTTGCGGAAGAAGTCTGATGTAGAACAAGTAGCAGAAGCATACATGCTCAAGAGGGATCACCCGAAATTCAAAGGCAACTGAATTTCGGCAACCGGGGCATCGAAGTCGGAATGCCGCGAAACTCACCGAGTCAAAGCGTTTCGCCGTTTGCGGAAGAAGTCTGATGTAGAACAAGTAGCAGAAGCATACATGCTCAAGAGGGATCACCCGAAATTCAAAGGCAACTGAATTTCGGCAACCGGGGCATCGAAGTCGGAATGCCGCGAAACTCACCGAGTCAAAGCGTTTCGCCGTTTGCGGAAGAAGTCTGATGTAGAACAAGTAGCAGAAGCATACATGCTCAAGAGGGATCACCCGAAATTCAAAGGCAACTGAATTTCGGCAACCGGGCATCGAAGTCGGAATGCCGCGAAACTCACCGAGTCAAAGCGTTTCGCCGTTTGCGGAAGAAGTCTGATGTAGAACAAGTAGCAGAAGCATACATGCTCAAGAGGGATCACCCGAAATTCAAAGGCAACTGAATTTCGGCAACCGGGGCATCGAAGTCGGAATGCCGCGAAACTCACCGAGTCAAAGCGTTTCGCCGTTTGCGGAAGAAGTCTGATGTAGAACAAGTAGCAGAAGCATACATGCTCAAGAGGGATCACCCGAAATTCAAAGGCAACTGAATTTCGGCAACCGGGGCATCGAAGTCGGAATGCCGCGAAACTCACCGAGTCAAAGCGTTTCGCCGTTTGCGGAAGAAGTCTGATGTAGAACAAGTAGCAGAAGCATACATGCTCAAGAGGGATCACCCGAAATTCAAAGGCAACTGAATTTCGGCAACCGGGGCATCGAAGTCGGAATGCCGCGAAACTCACCGAGTCAAAGCGTTTCGCCGTTTGCGGAAGAAGTCTGATGTAGAACAAGTAGCAGAAGCATACATGCTCAAGAGGGATCACCCGAAATTCAAAGGCAACTGAATTTCGGCAACCGGGGCATCGAAGTCGGAATGCCGCGAAACTCACCGAGTCAAAGCGTTTCGCCGTTTGCGGAAGAAGTCTGATGTAGAACAAGTAGCAGAAGCATACATGCTCAAGAGGGATCACCCGAAATTCAAAGGCAACTGAATTTCGGCAACCGGGGCATCGAAGTCGGAATGCCGCGAAACTCACCGAGTCAAAGCGTTTCGCCGTTTGCGGAAGAAGTCTGATGTAGAACAAGTAGCAGAAGCATACATGCTCAAGAGGGATCACCCGAAATTCAAAGGCAACTGAATTTCGGCAACCGGGCATCGAAGTCGGAATGCCGCGAAACTCACCGAGTCAAAGCGTTTCGCCGTTTGCGGAAGAAGTCTGATGTAGAACAAGTAGCAGAAGCATACATGCTCAAGAGGGATCACCCGAAATTCAAAGGCAACTGAATTTCGGCAACCGGGGCATCGAAGTCGGAATGCCGCGAAACTCACCGAGTCAAAGCGTTTCGCCGTTTGCGGAAGAAGTCTGATGTAGAACAAGTAGCAGAAGCATACATGCTCAAGAGGGATCACCCGAAATTCAAAGGCAACTGAATTTCGGCAACCGGGGCATCGAAGTCGGAATGCCGCGAAACTCACCGAGTCAAAGCGTTTCGCCGTTTGCGGAAGAAGTCTGATGTAGAACAAGTAGCAGAAGCATACATGCTCAAGAGGGATCACCCGAAATTCAAAGGCAACTGAATTTCGGCAACCGGGGCATCGAAGTCGGAATGCCGCGAAACTCACCGAGTCAAAGCGTTTCGCCGTTTGCGGAAGAAGTCTGATGTAGAACAAGTAGCAGAAGCATACATGCTCAAGAGGGATCACCCGAAATTCAAAGGCAACTGAATTTCGGCAACCGGGCATCGAAGTCGGAATGCCGCGAAACTCACCGAGTCAAAGCGTTTCGCCGTTTGCGGAAGAAGTCTGATGTAGAACAAGTAGCAGAAGCATACATGCTCAAGAGGGATCACCCGAAATTCAAAGGCAACTGAATTTCGGCAACCGGGGCATCGAAGTCGGAATGCCGCGAAACTCACCGAGTCAAAGCGTTTCGCCGTTTGCGGAAGAAGTCTGATGTAGAACAAGTAGCAGAAGCATACATGCTCAAGAGGGATCACCCGAAATTCAAAGGCAACTGAATTTCGGCAACCGGGGCATCGAAGTCGGAATGCCGCGAAACTCACCGAGTCAAAGCGTTTCGCCGTTTGCGGAAGAAGTCTGATGTAGAACAAGTAGCAGAAGCATACATGCTCAAGAGGGATCACCCGAAATTCAAAGGCAACTGAATTTCGGCAACCGGGGCATCGAAGTCGGAATGCCGCGAAACTCACCGAGTCAAAGCGTTTCGCCGTTTGCGGAAGAAGTCTGATGTAGAACAAGTAGCAGAAGCATACATGCTCAAGAGGGATCACCCGAAATTCAAAGGCAACTGAATTTCGGCAACCGGGGCATCGAAGTCGGAATGCCGCGAAACTCACCGAGTCAAAGCGTTTCGCCGTTTGCGGAAGAAGTCTGATGTAGAACAAGTAGCAGAAGCATACATGCTCAAGAGGGATCACCCGAAATTCAAAGGCAACTGAATTTCGGCAACCGGGCATCGAAGTCGGAATGCCGCGAAACTCACCGAGTCAAAGCGTTTCGCCGTTTGCGGAAGAAGTCTGATGTAGAACAAGTAGCAGAAGCATACATGCTCAAGAGGGATCACCCGAAATTCAAAGGCAACTGAATTTCGGCAACCGGGGCATCGAAGTCGGAATGCCGCGAAACTCACCGAGTCAAAGCGTTTCGCCGTTTGCGGAAGAAGTCTGATGTAGAACAAGTAGCAGAAGCATACATGCTCAAGAGGGATCACCCGAAATTCAAAGGCAACTGAATTTCGGCAACCGGGGCATCGAAGTCGGAATGCCGCGAAACTCACCGAGTCAAAGCGTTTCGCCGTTTGCGGAAGAAGTCTGATGTAGAACAAGTAGCAGAAGCATACATGCTCAAGAGGGATCACCCGAAATTCAAAGGCAACTGAATTTCGGCAACCGGGGCATCGAAGTCGGAATGCCGCGAAACTCACCGAGTCAAAGCGTTTCGCCGTTTGCGGAAGAAGTCTGATGTAGAACAAGTAGCAGAAGCATACATGCTCAAGAGGGATCACCCGAAATTCAAAGGCAACTGAATTTCGGCAACCGGGGCATCGAAGTCGGAATGCCGCGAAACTCACCGAGTCAAAGCGTTTCGCCGTTTGCGGAAGAAGTCTGATGTAGAACAAGTAGCAGAAGCATACATGCTCAAGAGGGATCACCCGAAATTCAAAGGCAACTGAATTTCGGCAACCGGGCATCGAAGTCGGAATGCCGCGAAACTCACCGAGTCAAAGCGTTTCGCCGTTTGCGGAAGAAGTCTGATGTAGAACAAGTAGCAGAAGCATACATGCTCAAGAGGGATCACCCGAAATTCAAAGGCAACTGAATTTCGGCAACCGGGGCATCGAAGTCGGAATGCCGCGAAACTCACCGAGTCAAAGCGTTTCGCCGTTTGCGGAAGAAGTCTGATGTAGAACAAGTAGCAGAAGCATACATGCTCAAGAGGGATCACCCGAAATTCAAAGGCAACTGAATTTCGGCAACCGGGCATCGAAGTCGGAATGCCGCGAAACTCACCGAGTCAAAGCGTTTCGCCGTTTGCGGAAGAAGTCTGATGTAGAACAAGTAGCAGAAGCATACATGCTCAAGAGGGATCACCCGAAATTCAAAGGCAACTGAATTTCGGCAACCGGGGCATCGAAGTCGGAATGCCGCGAAACTCACCGAGTCAAAGCGTTTCGCCGTTTGCGGAAGAAGTCTGATGTAGAACAAGTAGCAGAAGCATACATGCTCAAGAGGGATCACCCGAAATTCAAAGGCAACTGAATTTCGGCAACCGGGGCATCGAAGTCGGAATGCCGCGAAACTCACCGAGTCAAAGCGTTTCGCCGTTTGCGGAAGAAGTCTGATGTAGAACAAGTAGCAGAAGCATACATGCTCAAGAGGGATCACCCGAAATTCAAAGGCAACTGAATTTCGGCAACCGGGCATCGAAGTCGGAATGCCGCGAAACTCACCGAGTCAAAGCGTTTCGCCGTTTGCGGAAGAAGTCTGATGTAGAACAAGTAGCAGAAGCATACATGCTCAAGAGGGATCACCCGAAATTCAAAGGCAACTGAATTTCGGCAACCGGGGCATCGAAGTCGGAATGCCGCGAAACTCACCGAGTCAAAGCGTTTCGCCGTTTGCGGAAGAAGTCTGATGTAGAACAAGTAGCAGAAGCATACATGCTCAAGAGGGATCACCCGAAATTCAAAGGCAACTGAATTTCGGCAACCGGGGCATCGAAGTCGGAATGCCGCGAAACTCACCGAGTCAAAGCGTTTCGCCGTTTGCGGAAGAAGTCTGATGTAGAACAAGTAGCAGAAGCATACATGCTCAAGAGGGATCACCCGAAATTCAAAGGCAACTGAATTTCGGCAACCGGGGCATCGAAGTCGGAATGCCGCGAAACTCACCGAGTCAAAGCGTTTCGCCGTTTGCGGAAGAAGTCTGATGTAGAACAAGTAGCAGAAGCATACATGCTCAAGAGGGATCACCCGAAATTCAAAGGCAACTGAATTTCGGCAACCGGGCATCGAAGTCGGAATGCCGCGAAACTCACCGAGTCAAAGCGTTTCGCTGTTTGCGGAAGGAAGAGTGATGTAGAACAAGTATCAAGAAGCATACATGCTCAACGAGGGAACACCCGAAATTCAAAGGAAACTGAATTTCGTCAAGCGGGTCATCGAAGTCGGATTGCCGCGAAACTCACCGAGTCAAAGCGTTTCGCAGTTTGCGGAAGTAAGATTGATGTAGAACAAGTAGCAGAAGCATACATGCTCAAGAGGGATCACCCGAAATTCAAAGGAAACTGAATTTCGGCAAGCGGGGCATCAAAGTCGGATTGCCGCGAAACTCACCGAGTCAAAGCGTTTCGCTGTTTGCGGAAGGAAGTGTGATGTAGAAAAAGTAGCAGAAGCATACATGCTCAAGAGGGATCACCCGAAATTCAAAGGCAACTGAATTTCAGCAACCGTGGCATCGAAGTTGGAATGCCGCAAAACTCACCGAGTCAAAGCGTTTCGCTGTTTGCGGAAGGAAGTGTGATGTAGAACAAGTAGCAGAAGCATCCATGCTCAAGAGGGATCACCCGAAATTCAAAGGCAACTGAATTTCGGCAACCGGGGCATCGAAGTTGGAATGCCATGAAACTCACCGAGTCAAAGCGTTTCGCCGTTTGCGGAAGGAAGTGTGATGTAGAACAAGTAGCAGAAGCACACATGCTCAAGAGGGATCACCAGAAATTCATAGGAAACTGAATTTCTGCAAGCGGAGCATCTAAGTCGGAATGCCGCGAAACTCACCGAGTCAAAGCGTTTCGCCGTTTGCGGAAGGAAGTGTGATGTAGAACAAGTAGCAGAAGCATACATGCTCAAGAGGGATCACCCGAATTTCAAAGGCAACTGAATTTCGGCAACTGGGGCATCGAAGTCGGAATGCCGCGAAACTCACCGAGTCAATGCGTTTCGCTGTTTGCGGAAGGAAGTGTGATGTAGAACAAGTAGCAGAAGCATACATGCTCAAGAGGGATCACCCGAAATTCAAAGGCAACTGAATTTCTCGGCAACAGGGCATCGAAGTCGGATTGCCGCGAAACTCACCGAGTCAAAGCGTTTCGCTGTTTGCGGAAGGAAGTGTGATGTAGAAAAACGGCATAAGCATACATGCTCAATTGGATCACCCGAAAATTCAAAGGCAACTGAAATTCGGCAACCGGGGCATCGAAGTCGGAATGCCGCGAAACTCACCGAGTCAAAGCGTTTCGTTGTATGCGGAAGGAAGTGTGTTGTAGAACAAGTAGCAGAAGCATCCATGCTCAAGAGGGATCACCCGCAATTCAAAGGCAACTGAATTTTGGCAACCGGGGCATCGTAGGCGGAATGCCGCGAAACTCACCGAGTCCAAAGCGTTTCATCGTATGCGGAAGGAACGTGAAAGTAGAACAAATAGCAGAAGCATCAATGCTCAAGAAGGATCGCCCGAACTATTCAAAGGCAACAGAATTTCGGCAACTCGGGGCATCGAAGTGGTAATGCCGCGAAACTCACCGAGTCAAAGCGTTTCGCCGTTTGCGGAAGGATGTGTGATGTAGAAAAAGTAACAGAAGCGATGACATTGCACAAGAGGGATCACCCGAATTTCAAAGGCAACTGAATTTCGGCAAACGGGGCATCCGAAGTCGGAATGCCGCGAAACTCACCGAGTCAATGTGTTTCGCTGTTTGCGGAGGAAGTTTGATGAAGAATAAGTAGCAGAAGCATACATGCCCAAGAGGGATCACCCGAAATTCAAAGGCAACTGAATTTTCGACAACCGGGGGCATCGAATTCGTAAATGCTGCGAAACTCACCTAAAGAAGGAAAAAAAAAGTAAAAAAAAAAAAAAAGGGGGAAAATGGGAGGAGAAAAATAAAAAAGGGGAAATAGGGGGAAAAATAGAAAGGGGAAGGGGAAAAAAGGGGGGGGGGAGTCAAAGCATTTTCGCCGTTTGCGGAAGGAAGTGTGATGTAGAACAAGTAGCATAATCATACATTCTCAAAGAGGGATCACCCGAAATTCAAAGGCAACTGAATTTCGTCAACCGTGGCATCGAAGTTGGAATTCGGCGAAACACCACCGAGTCAAAGCATTTGGCCGTTTGGCAGAAGGAAGTGTGATGTAGAACAAGTATCAGAAGCATACATGCTCAAGAGGGATCACCCGAAATTCAAAGGCAACTGAATTTCGGCAACCAGGGCATCGATAGTCGGATTGCCGCGAAACTCACCGAGTTAATGCCTTCGCCTGTTTGCGGAAGAAAGTGTGATGTAGAACAAGTAGCAGAAGCATACATGCTCACAAGGGATCAACCCGCAATTCAAAGGCAACTGAATTTCGACAACCGGGGCAACGAAGTCGTAATTCCGGCTAAACTCACCGAGTCCAAATCATTTCGCCGTTTGCGGAAGCAGTGTGATGTAGAAAAAGTAGCAGCAGCATACATGCCTCAAGAGGGAACACGACCGAAAATTCAAAGGCAACTGAATTTCGGCAACCGGGGCATCGAAGATGTCGAAATGCCGCAAACCTCACCGAGTCAAAGCGTTTCGGGGTTAGCGGAAGGACATTGATTGAAGAACAAGAAGCAGAAGCATTCAAGCACAAGAGGGATCACCCGAAATTCAAAGGCAACTGAATATACGGCAACCGGGGCATCTAATCGGAAAGCATCGAAAATTTTTCTCACCGAGGCATCTAAGTCGGAATGCCGGGAAAATTCACCGAGTTCAAAGCGTTTCGCAGATTGCGAAAGGAAGTGTGATGACTAACAAGTAGCAGAAGCATCCATGCTCAAGAGGGAATTCACCACGAAATTCAAAGGCAACTGAATTTCGGCAACCGGGGCATCGAAGTCGGAATAGCCGCGAAACTCACCGAGACAAAGCGTTTCGCTGTTTGCGGAAGGAAGTTTGATGTAGAACAAGTAGCAGAAGCATCCATGCTCAAGAGGGATCACCCGAAATTCAAGAGGCACGTGAAATTACGCAACCGGGGCATCGAAGTTGGAATGCCATGAAACTCACCGAGTCAAAGCGTTTCGCCGATTGCGGAAGGAAGTGGATGTAGAAGCAAGTAGCAGAAGCACACATGCTCAAGAGGGAACACCAGAAATTCATAGGCAATCTGAATTTCTGCAAGCGAGGCAACAAAGTCGGAATGCCGCGAAACTCACCGAGTCAAAGCGTTTTCGCCGTTTGCGGAAGGAAAGAGTGATGTAGAAAAAGTAGCAGAAGCTTACATGCTCAAGAGGGATCACCCGAAATTCAAAGGCAACTGAATTTCGGCGAAGCGGGGCATCAAAGTCGGATTGCCGCGAACCTCACCGAGTCAAAGCGTTTCGCTGTTTGCGGAAGGAAGTGTGAAGTAGAAAAAGTAGCAGAAGCATACATGCTCAAGAGGGATCACCCGAATTTCCAAAGGAAACTGAATTGTCTCAAGCGGGGCATCAAATTCGGATTGCCTGCGAAGACTCACTCGAGTACAAAGCGTTTTCGCTGTTTTTCGGAAGAATTGTGAGGTATAAAAAGAAGCATAAGCATACATGCACCAAGAGGGATCACCCGAAATTCAAAGGCAACTGAATTTCAGCAGCCCGCCCCCCCGCCCACCGGGGCATCGAAGTTGGAATGCCGCAAAACTCACCGAGTCAAAGCGTTTCGCTGTTTGCTGGAAGGAAGTGTGATGTAGAACAAGTAGCAGAAGCACCATGCTCAAAGAGGGATCACCCAGAAATTCAAAGGTAACTGAATTTCGTCAACCCAGGGTCATCGAAGTTGGAATGCCAGTAACTTCACCGAGTCAAAGCGTTTCGCCGTTTGCGGAAAGAAGTATTAATGTAGAACAAGTAGCAGAAGCATACATGCTCATGAGGGATCACCAGAAATTCATAAGGAAACTGAATTTTCTGCAAGCGAGAGCATCTAAGTCGGAATGCCGCGAAACTCACCGCGTCCAAAGCGTTTCGCCGTTTGCGGAAGAAGTGTGATGTACACAAGTAGCAGAAGCATACCTGCTCAAGAGGGATCACCCGAATTTCAAAGGCAACTGAATTTCGGACAACTGGTGAGAAACGAAATCGTAATGCCGCGAAACTCAACCGGATCAAATGCGTATACGCTGTTTGCGGAAGAAGTGTGATGTAGAAACCAGTAGCAGAAAGCATACCTGCCTCAAGAGGGATCACCCGAAATTCCAAGGCAACTGAATTTCGGCAAGCAGGGCATCGGAAGTCGGAATGCCGCGAAACACACCGAGTCAAAGCGTTTCGCTGTTTGCGGAAGGAAGTGTGATTGTAGAAAAAGTAGCAGAATCAAACATGCTCAGAGTGGGATCACCCGAAATTCAAAGGCAACTGAATTTCGGCAACCGGGGCATCGAAGACGGAATGCCCGCGAAACTCACCGAGTCACAAGCGTTTCGATGTTTGCGAAGGAAGTGTGTTGTAGAACAAGTAGCATGAAGCATCCATGCTCAAGAGGGATCACCCGCAATTCAAAGGCAACTGAATTTTGGCAACCGGTGCATCGAAGGCGGAATGCCGCGAAACTCACCGAGTCAAAGCGTTTCATTTGATTGCGGAAGGAAGTGTGATGTATTACAAGTAAGCAGAAGCAACCATGCTCAAGAGGTGATCACCCGAAATTCCAAAGGCAACTGAATTTCGGCAACCGTGGCAACCGAAGTTGGAATGCCATGAAACTCACCGAGTCAAAGCGTTTCGCCGTTTGCGGAAGAAGCGTGATGTAGAACAATTAGCACAGCATACATGCTCAAGAGGGGATCACCCGAAATTCAAAGGCAACTGAAGTTTCGGCAACCGGGGCATCGAAGTCGCGAATGCAGCGAAACTCACCGAGCATCTAAGTCGGATGCCTGGTGAAATCACCGGAGTCAAAGCGTTTCGCAGATTGCGAAAGGAAGTGTGATGTAGAACAAGTAGCAGAAGCATACAACTCAAGAGGGATCACCCGAAATTCAAAGGCAACTGAATTTCGGCAACCGGGGCAACGAAGTAGGAATGCCGCGAAACTCACCGAGTCAAAGCGTTTCGCTGTTTGCGGAAGAATGTGTGATGAAGAGACAAGTAGCAGAAGAAAGCAAACATTCTTCCCAACAAATCGCATACCATGCTCAAAGATTGGATCACCCGAAATTCAAAGGCAACTGAATTTCGGCAAACCGGGGCAACGAAGTTAGAATGCCAGAAACTCACCGAGTCAAAGCGTTTCAGGCAAAGCGTTTCGCCGTTTGAAGGAAGGTGTGATGTAGAACAAGTAAGAGAAGCTTACATGCACAAGAGGGATTCACCAGAAATTCAAAGGCAACTGAATTTCGGCAACCGGGGCATCGAAGTTGGAATGCAGCGAAACTCACCAAGTCAAAGCGTTTCGCCATTTCCGAAAGTAGTCTGATGTAGAAGAAGTAACCGAAGCATACATGCTCAAGAGGGATCACCCGAAATTCAAAGGCAACTGAATTTCGGCAACCGGGGCACCGAAGTCGGAATGCCGCGAAACTCACCGAGTCAAAGCGTTTCGCCGTTTGCGGAAGAAGTCTGATGTAGAACAAGTAGCCGAAGCATACATGCTCAAGAGGGATCACCCGAAATTCAAAGGCAACTGAATTTCGGCAACCGGGGCATCGAAGTCGGAATGCCGCGAAACTCACCGAGTCAAAGCTTTCGCCGTTTGGCGGAAGAAGTCTGATGTAGAACAAGTAGCAGAAGCATACATGCTCAAGAGGGATCACCCGAAATTCAAAGGCAACTGAATTTCGGCAACCGGGGCATCGAAGTCGGAATGCCGCGAAACTCACCGAGTCAAAGCGTTTCGCCGTTTGCGGAAGAAGTCTGATGTAGAACAAGTAGCAGAAGCATACATGCTCAAGAGGATCACCCGAAATTCAAAGGCAACTGAATTTCGGCAACCGGGCATCGATCAA